>CM060708.1:138089388-139289388 GCA_030686995.1 Artemisia argyi | reverse complement strand
TCAACTTCAACAACTTAGCATGATCAGTCAGTTCAATCCTAGCCTCACAAACACAATCAGGCAGTTTAGTGAAAATATCAAATTCTCTCCAAAGAGAACTCAACTTATGAAAGTATTCAGAAACATGTAAACCCCCTTGCTTAAAGGTATTAATCTTTTGCAACAAATTGAAAACCATAGAACCATGAATTCTATCATAAGTATCCTTCAATTCTTTCCAAACACTAGCATCATTATCAGAAAAAAAAAATGACTAGGATACACATCTTGAGATAAAGAAGTAAATATCCAATTATGCACCACTGCATTACACCTGTCCCACTGGGCTTCCAGCAAAGGACTAGCAACATAAGCAGACCTAAGACAACTACCATCAAGAAAACCTATCTTATTTTTAATTTGCATAGCAAGTTTAATAGCACTAGCCCACACCCTATAATTCTCAACACTAGACAATTTAATACTCACAACAGAGGCACAATTATAATCATTAGGATGCAGATGCAGAGGGTTACTCTAATTTGTAACAACCGTGATTTTAGCAGGTTAGTTAGACTTTTAGCCTCGAGTTAATATAACTTTGTTTGGTGTGGTTTGAGTAGTTATATGGGTGTTATTGTGTGTTATAGTGTGGTTAGTATTTGAGTTAGCACTAAATCCCTTCGCGTTGTGGTTGTTATTGTGATTTTTGATGATGTTAATTTTGGAAAAGTTCATTTTGATTAGCTATGTGGTGTAGAAATGACTTGTGTATATTTGGCGTTTTGAGGTTTTGCATAACGAGTCTTCGTTCAAGTTATTGAGTGTTAGTAAGTTACAGGGATGTTGTTTTTGTGAGGAAATGCTTATGGAGTGTGTAAAAATCTATTTTTGGAAACTTTATTTTGAAAATGAATATTTTCCGGTTTGTCGTAAAATTAAGGTTTATTGCGAAAGACGTTAGGTTTTGTTATGGGAATACATAAAATATGAAAAGTATGAGGTTTTGAGTGTAATAAATAAATTAATAAAAAAAAAATAAAAAGATATTTTATTAGGGGGGGGGGGGGGCGATTAAGGGTATTAGGGGGAAAAAAAGGAAACCAAATTTGATACCAAATACAACTCTAAGCCTTAAGGGTTATCCAAATTAATTATAAATACAAAATCAAAACTCCCCTATCCCTTTTTCCTGCTATTAGAGTCGACACAAGGGGGATCCAAGAAGGAAAAAATTAGGGTTTCATAATTGTCTAGCAATCATCAAAAATCAAGGTAAAATCTTTAACCCTTATGTGTAAATAATTAATTATTGTTATGATTCATGTAATAATTAATATGATGGAATCTAGGGTTTATATACTTCTGTAAATTATTGAAGTAAAACATGTTAGGATGATTAGATGTTAATAATATGGTTAATGGTTAAGGGAATTGAACGTAAAACATGCTAGTTATTGAGTTAGGGTTTGGACAGATTTGTAAGGCTGTAAAGATGTGAGTGTAAATAACAGATGGTGATGAGTTAAGTCACGAATTTTAGGTCTAAATTGTAGTATAATGAAAGAGCTTTCCAAAAAGTCCAGCCACGATCGATTTTGAGGTTGGGAAGTCGGTCTTTTGATTTTTCTTTGTTAAGGTGTCAAAGCTGTCAAACTGGGACAGATTTTGGGTAAAAGTTTGAGGGTGTCATGTGGTTGTAAAAGTGGTATTTTGACTTGGCCTTCTGAAATAGTTAAGTTTTAGGTTATATTAGACTACCACAAAGAGGATTCGCGATAAAAACTTGTGGAAGTAATTATTAAAAATCAAAACTTTTTGGTGTGCGTTCAGATATAAATTTGAGTAGTTGACAAGTTTGAATTTCTTATGAGTACTTGTGTGTGTTATTGGTCCATGGCCTTCTGGGATTAGCTTCTATGCTTATGAGAGACCATGGAAAATTTTTGGTGTGAGTTGTTGAGCTTTATTTGTCGTGATTTTATGTGAGTGAATGTACTCAAAAATTCTGCGTTTTCTGAGTTTTAAAGTGCAAGGGATTTAGTGAGTATTAAGTTATGGTTGTGGTTAGTGTGGTGTCTAGGAGATCCATGGTGGGTCATATGAGTCTTAGACATCCATCATATGTGTATTACATGGGTTGTAGCTTTTAGCTTGACCTTGTGTAATGTGGATTATTTTTGTTTGCTATAGATTGTGAATTGCTTTTGTGAAAGCTGCGGAGTTTAAGGTGAGTTCATAGTCCCATATTTTTACTTTGTTTTAAACTTGGGATGGAAATGATGCTTGTCTTAAATGATTTGATTTACTGTGATTATGTGTGTGGTGTTAATGAGTTTGGACCTATAATGTTATCGTATGCATTCTATGTGTGATTATTTGCTTGTGTGGATATATATGGGATCCAATTAGGAGGATGCTTATCCTGTTGCTCGCGTATGCGACCTAATTGATGTTTGATGGGGTCGGGGGCACGAGCCGTCCTAATGTAATCATTGTGGGGTCGGAGGACACGAGCCGTCCTGTTGTAAGCATTGTGGGGTCGGAGGACACGAGTCGTCCTATTGATTGCCTTATGAGTGCTTTTGCCTTCGTGTGTGAATATTAACTTGCAAATGCATGTAGCTATATGATAACTATAATTATTTGTACAGCTATATTTTGTAATCACAGTGAATTTGGTTGCCTTGTGTGTTGAGTCTCAAACCTATGAATCTCACCAACGTTATGTTGACATTTTAAGCATCATTTTCAGGTGAGCATTCTAAGGCCAAAGTTGAGGGCAGCAATTAGGCGAGACTTAGTTGCATGGAGACTTATTTATGTTTTGGGATTTGATTTTATTTGGTTTTGGATTTGATACATTTATGTTTTATGTTCGGTACTTCCAAATTTATTGAAGATACCTTTTGGATTTTGTTTTATTTATTTATCTTCGGGTATTGTTACAACACTGTGTGTTGGTACATTGCTCTATTTATGTGCATGTATTTGTTCTCTATGTTGACACCAGGTGTTGTGATGATATCAATGAAGTTACACCTGCGCGTTTTCGCCGTGGCGAGGTGTGACATAATCTAAACTACTAATCATAATAGCAATAATGAAAAGATAATAAACAACTAAACAAACAAACAGATAAGAAGAAACAAAAACCTAATAACCAAACAAGCAACAAACAATTACTAAAATAGATAAACCAGGAACAAACAAACCAGAAACTCAAACTACCAAGAAACCAATCTTAACTTCTAAGACTGCCCAAATCCTATCCTCCTTTGACCTAGACACAACTGAATTAAAACTAAGGCTAATCCTACACAACTCACACCCAAGAGTATCTAAATGCCAAGCAGAGCAGACTGGGACAGACCAGAGCAGGCTTCTGTACCAATCAATGTTGTCAGGTCAAGATGTTAGGTTGTCCGTTTGCACCCACTCTCACTGAAACACAGGTCTCTTAAAGGAGAAGGCAACTTACAGTGGTTATGAAGTCACAAGCAGCGGAAGAGTGAGTAATTAACTATAGATTCACTTAGTCTAGAGTTATTGCCACCAAGAAACAACCCAATCAAACCACAGATCGTCCAGAAATAGAAACCCCAAATATCCAATTAGGGTTTCAGCGAAAACCCACCAAGATTGCAATTAATTGTCACAAACCTAATTAATTACAACCAAACACCTTCGAATCGAACAAAATCAAGAATCCCCAAAATCTAGGGTTTCAAGAAAAAACCCTAAATCTTCAATTGAGAACACCAATTTTCAATTAAACCCAAATCCAACAAGATTCAACAGCAGGAATGTTGAATCCACTAAAACCTAATCAAGAATCACTAAGAATCAGTAAGAAGCAAAACCGATCAAAGCCTACAGCTTTGATACCATGTAAAAATGGTAACAAAACTACTAACACAATGAGTTATCACCCAACCAACCACCCCTTGGTGATTTAATCTTTATTATAACAATATACATATTAGACTTGTCCCCAACACGGATTTAAGCCAAGTACAATACAACAGAAATATAGCAGTCCCTCTATAAGGTGCTGCTTACAATCACTCACACACTAAACCAAACCTATACTAAACAATATCATAAACCAAACCACAATCAAGATCAAGAAGATCTTGATGTAAACTGCTTAACAAAACTACTACTAAACCCAGAAACCCTTAAGATGATGATCCACTTGAAGAGAGAAACAATGTGTGAAAACTGAGAGAGAACTTTGACCAAAATAGACTGAAAGAGGCAACCCTAGCTCGGATGAGAGCTTATATAGCCCATATTTACATATCAAACCCTACATAATGAAAACAACACAGACAATATTTATTTCAATACAGACTCCTCATTATTATTGCATGCTATTTGTTATAAGATTTAAATATACTCCTTCCGTTTCAAAATTATTATCCCCTAACAAAAAACACACAAATTAAAAAACATGTATTTATTACTATTTTGATTTTTGTAAAAGCCACCAACAATTTACCCTTTGACTATTAATTGGTGATTTCTTTTAACTTTATAAATAATAACTTTGATTAGGGGTAGTAAGGTAAACTTGAATTATTTCAACTTCTATATTTAGGCATAGATAATTATTTTGAAACATACTAAAAACGAAAGGTGAACTATAATATTGAGATGGAGGGAGTAGTATTTTCTAGCCCTTTACTGAAACTATATGAAATTTAATGTTCTAAAATCGAGCATATCGATCGAGTTAAAGTTTTCAGATACTTTTAACATTTTTCTAAGTAGGCTCATGTCGGTGTGCCATTTGATTTTGGTTGTCTTTATAGAGGAAGTCAATCACTCAATCCCATACGCCAATATGTCTGTGTATGGGATTCACAAATTAAATGTGCAATTAATATCTTTATACTTAGATCCGGTTTCAATGGTATTATTTTGTTGTTCCATTACGTTTGCTCTCGCACATGACCCAGATGCGCACTTTAAATTAAATGCTATCTTTTATGTACCAAGTGTGCAAGCAAAGTTCACCCCAATACACGCTAACATGCACAATACGACCTAAATTTTTAGCAAAATCAAATATAAATATAAGGTTTTTTCATTACCAATCTCGTAATGTTTGACCTGTTATATTTACTGTACGTGTATTCGAGGACCAACTTTGTTGATATTCTTGTGTTGAAACTTGAAACTATTTGATGTGTTAAGACTTAAGAGCTTTGTTTTGTTTAGGAAAAAATGAAATCATGTAATTTGCTGGAAGCATACATTAAAAATAAATAAAGTATTTTGTGACTCTCGGTTTCATTTAATGTCAATGTCTAACTAACATGGGCATGCATGTGATGAGATCTCACTTTGCTCATCCACATTCACATACTCACCACTATATATTAGTCCCTCAAACTCCAACTCTTCACAATCATCTTACAACTAACTAACAATGTCGAAGTTCTTAGTCCTCATTGCTCTATGCCTCCTTCCAGCACTTTCCATCGCTGCGCCAGGTGCAGGCAACCCCTTCCGCCTTAAGGGTCGTGTCTACTGTGATACTTGCCGTGCTGGATTCGAAACCTCAGTCACCAAGAACTTAGCTGGTATATATCTTCATACTTTAATCTCTTTTATGGGGTTTCATTTTTGTTAAATTTCGAATATTATAGTATGTTTAATGAAAATGTTTTCATATATGCAGGTGCTAAGGTTAGAGTAGAATGTGTAGACAGGAACTCATTAAACCTAAGGTACACACTAGATGCAGTGACCGACTCGACTGGATCCTACCAGATGGAAGTTCCAACAGATCATGGTGATCAGAAATGTGAGTGCACCCTTGTGAGCAGCCCAGACCCTGAGTGTGCTGAGCCTAACCGTGGTCGTGACCGTGCCACAGTCATCCTTACTCGCAACAATGGAATGCCATACGATTTCCGTTTTGCTAACGCTATGGGTTTCTTGAAGAAAACACCATTGCCTGGTTGCACCGAGCTCATTAAATCTTACTTTGCTGAGGACGCTTAATTTCTTCTCGGTCGATCTTATAGTCATTGGTTTTTAACTATCAAAGTAAAATGTCTCATTTGCTCAAGAATAATTATTACAAAGTTTAGTGTATACTGTAATGTGTCTTATTGACCATAATGGTAGAATCATAGCGTTCTTAATTAATACATATTGTTTTTTATACAATGTTTGTATTCTACATGTTCGAAAAGGAAAATGCTAAAAAAGCGACATCAATTAGGTACTTCATACGAGAACTGTGTAAGCAAAAGAACAATGATGTTACAATAAAAAGTTATCCATATCAGTTTTGATGTGGTTTGTTTGTTTGTACCCGAAAAATGTACATGTCGTGAGTTCACATTTGCTACTTAGGTGTTCGTTTAAGCTTATTTTCGATCCCGGCTAATTAGGATCTAACTGATTTTCTATAAAACTACTCTCTCCGTCCCAAATTAAATGTTCAAAGTGGACATTAATTTTGGGACAACCAAAAAAAGCAAAGTGAATATATATTTTGAGACAAAGAGAGTAATAATTAAGCTCAAATTTTAGGCCTTATGATCTTGTTTAATGTTATTCACACTTGCTATTTCCACAATACATCTAATATATTATAGAGGCTGTTAAGCTGAATGTTGATATGTTTACTGCTATTGTGGTTGAATTCTTCTATGATCAATATCCCATGAAGATGTGCAAAGTCTTGGAGCAAGACTACATGATGCTATATATCTATGAGATCAAGCCAACTTAACATCCATTCAATCAAAGTTGTTTCATGTTGTTGTCCAAACTACACTATGGCTGATTTGAAAACGAGTGGATCTTCGCTCTCCAAAGAAACCAAATCAGCCATAGTGTAGTTTGAAAACGAGTGGTTTAGTTTGGATCTCCACTAAGGCCATATAAGATAATTTAAACTGAACTGAGTTGTTTAATAATCCGTCTCAAGTGTAATTCTTTATATCCCTCCCAAGCATCTTGGTAAGGTGTTTTAATACAAAAGCCGTTCCGATAAATGTATAAAACTTCTTCAACAGGAAAGGCAAGAAGGGGACCGGGAAAGGTTTAGATTATTATTACAGGTTCGTTTTCCAAATTTTCGATATTAAAATTGGTAGTTTTCTTGTGGGAGTCAAAGAAATATGCTTATCAAACAGATCAAAAATAGATTAATAAAAATGAAACTCTAGAGTCTAGAGATGCATGGAAAATGGAATGCAGATCTTTGAAAACAATTTTATTAGGGTTGCATTGCTATTTAAATCAGTTGTACCTTTTAGAAAAAGTTTTTCTATTATTGAGGGAAGTAGTTGCATGGAGTGTATGATTGTGTTTGTCTGATTCTAATCTATTACGTCTTCGTAGACTGATAGTATAGTTACAGAAAAAGCCATACAAATACAACAAAAGCCAAATCGCAGAAAGGTATTTGATTAAATCATCAAAGCATTTGAGACCCAGTGGACTCTTATTAGTAAAGCAGTAAGTATTTGGGCTTAAACCGAACTAGTCTTAGCTTGAATTAAACCCAAATGTTATCATGAGACCTAGAGGTGTTCATCGGTTCGGTTCTCGGTTAATCGGTTTATTCGGTTAAAAAAAATTTTTTGGGTCATAACCGAAAATCGAACCGAACCGAACCGAAAACCGAAATTTATATTTGAATTACACTATTTATATATTTTTTAAATTTAATTATATATATTTTTGGTAAAAAAAAATTTTTTCAACCATAAAAAAGTGTTTTTTATATTAGTATAAAATTCTAATGGATATTTTTTATATATAAAATAATATAAATATATAAAAAAATATATACATTTATATAAATTCGGTTTTCGGTTCGATTTTCGGTTCAGATAGCCAAATCCATATTCAAACCAAAAACCGAATTTTTAATTCGGTTCGGTTCGGTTTTAACAAGTTCGGTTCGGTTATATGTTCGGTTCGGTTTTTTTTCGGTTCGATTTATTCGGTTTATTACCCGACCCATGAACACCCCTAATGAGACCAGACACCAATACTTTTTCTTTATTTAAAATAAAAATTTATAATAAATCATAGAAAATTGACTATAAATAGATAGTTTCTTTCCTTGTTATCTCCTAATCTCAACATGGAGTTATTAATACCCTAGCTAACTGCAAAGTAGTTTCGTACTAATACCTGCTATTTTACGGAGGCATTTGTTAGCGGCGATTAAAATAACTAGGCGTAAAAAACAAATTGTAACTTGATATTAACCAAAATATAGGTGAATTAAGAAATTATTAAATGCATTTTGAATAATATCAAGATTTTTAGCAAACTTTACATTTAGGGAGGAAAATCAATGGGGTTCCTGCAAAACCCTGCCTGCCTTTGCATATATATTCTCTTAAAATGCAAAATTACATATATATACTTCAAATATGTACAAATTAAAATCCTTATACATCGAAAACTTACAAATTAAGATTCTCAAAATTCTATGTTATTACTTATTCAAAGGATACGTTATATAATTCTCCATCTCTTAAATCTTACACAAATAATAGTTTGCAAATAATTATTATTATTTAACAGAATATAATAATGGTCGTAACTTATATTTAATATTCACATGATAACTTTTTAAATTAAGTAGGCTCATGTGGATGTGCCATTAGATTTTAGGAAGTCTTCAAACATCATTCCCCATGTGTACATTGACAAAGAGGGATTCTTCAACCTAATTGTCATAAATTTTTCTATTCATAATTTAATACTCCATCCGTTTCAAAATTATAGTCCACGTTTCTTTTTTGAGACGTCCCAATTAAATTGTCCACCATTAAATAAAGATAGGGAAGTTTGATCGAGTTTACTATATTATCTTTGCTTGAAATTATTATTACAAACTTTAAAAAAGACGTTAATTAATTACGTAAGGGTAAAATTGTTATTCTGACGATATATAATGACAAATAATTATATTTGCGAATTTGTGGTTCTGAAGTGACCTATGATGCAACACTTACGGGTTCAATTTTTAGTTATTGCAAGAAAAATAAGTATGTAGGTTAGAAAAAAAAAAACAATAAAAGTTTGAGAATGAAACAATATTTAAATTATTAATTTAGTGATAGATATAGTTACCAATTTTAATTAAAAGTACATAAGGTATAACATATTACTCATTTTTAAAATTTTAAGTTTCAAAAAAATTATTCATGCGTTATATATGGTATACATAGGGTAAATTACAAATTTTATTCCTAAGGTTTGTCATTTTTGCAATCTCTGCCACTCCCAAACTTAATTACAAAAAACGTTATTACTGTTCACGTTTTGTTACAAATAAAGCCATTATCATTAACACTCTTGATACGTGGGAATCGCACCAGGCTTTACCTCTCAAGGGATCCTGAGAAGCTTACAACCCCCACCAGGCAGTGTACCTGATCGTTGTAGTATAGTATAGTGACAAGTACCGGGGGATTGATCGTTCAGCTAGGAATAGTGTCGCTAGGATTAGAAAACCTAAATACTAGTTCTAAAGGTGAGGGATGATTGTTTTTGTATTTTTATATTTTATGAAAGCAATTTAAAATCTCGGGTTTGAAAGATTTGGGCGGAATTAGTTGCTATTCAACTAACCCAATACTAAGATGCAATCAAAATAAAATACTAAAAATGAAAATAAACTAAATTATACTAAAGTTGTGAGCAGTAATTGGAGAAAATGTGTTTACTTAGATTTCACTACTCCCTAGACATCTTTTACACGTTAATTACTTGTTATAATTGCATGGATGACGGATCGTATTCCTTAATACCATTCATGGGGTGGCACACATAACTCCCCAATTCTATGAGCTCTTATCTCCTCCTACACCATGCCCAGCACAACTATAGGGATTGTAAACAGTGGCTCATGCATTAAATACAACCAATAAAGACCTAGTGCGCGTCGGTTCATGTTTCTTAAGACGTTCAAGCATGTTACCAATTGGAGATCTGCCAGTTTTCTTAAGCCTAACATATAAATCATTCATCCAAGACAAGAATAAACAAGTAATCAACACATAATTAACATCTAGGTTTTATTAGATCTAAGCAAACACAAGATAGATCTAGCCTAGCATGATGGAATTAAGATAAGAACAAGATATAGACAACCAACACATAGACATATTGATTGAATTAAAAGAAAACTTATCTCAATTACAATGAAAGGTATCAAGGGTTTGGAACCCTTGAAAAACCTATAGAAGTTGCACCAAAATCGTACTTAGGGTTTCTCCAAAACTTCTCTCTTAATGTGTGAAAATTAGAAAACTATATATAGAAAAATGGGTCTGACGGCGTCAAGACAAACATTGTGACGCCGTTACCTCGCCGCCAAAACTATCCTCGGACTGCCTTGATCTACATTTGACGCCGTCAAGACTTAATCATTTCCAGGCCGTCATGACTTTTAACTCTTGACACCCTACCCTCGTGACGCCGTCAAATCTGTACTGGGTCGTCATGGACTTCTGCTCTTGACGCTGTCAGAGAATTACTCTTGACGCCGTCACCTACTGTTCCCAGCATGGAAAATTAAGACTTTGGCGTTTTCTTCACTTTTATGCTCCAAAAACGTCCGAATTGCTTCCTTTTCCAGATTTCTCTCCCAAAGTACCTAAAATCACAAAAGGAACAATTTAGGACAATATTTGATCAAATAAATTCGAATTCGGGCTTAAATGACCCCCTAAAAATGGATCATTTTTCGCCTCATCATATACCCTTACACTTGAGATTTGCTTGTCCTCAAGCAAATGCGCTTTTATTCTACTCAAAAGACAAGTTAGAGGTCATTTAACACTAATATAAAAGTAATTACAACAAATAATTGTTCCACTAAAGACCAATAGACAAGCACGGAGGTCATATACTAGCACCTCACAAATAGTGTTTAGATACTCACATCTCTCGGGTGTAATAAAGTGTAAATTACAATATGGAAATGGAAGATATCTCTCACTACTTGTCATAGCAAAATAGATTACCATAGGCTTGGGAAAGGATCAAACCTCCACCACATGACGTAAGCACCTAGGATAAACTATCAAAGAGGTCTTTTAAAGGGTTGTAACGTTAGGTGTAGGGATATAAAATACATGGTTTTGTTGGATAAAAGAAGTTTTTACTGGTGGCGAGTTAACAATCTTAGTTAATTACATGTACAATATGGCTTTGCTAAGCCAAGACTAGACTCGACTTAAGCTAATAAATGAAAAATAACAAAAATATAAAATGAACATAGAATAAAAAGGGATGGTAGTCCGTATTTTTTTTTTTTTTTTTTTTTTTTTTTTTTTTTTTTTTGCATACACTCTTACCCTACCATCCAAAATAATATATCGTAGGGAATGAGCATTCCCCTTACACTTGAATCTTTACATACTTTACATTTAACTAAACTAATGACTCGAATTAAGAAAATCAAAACACTTGGAGTACTTTTAAGATTAACGTACATATGGGGGTAATAAATGGTGTTCTTCCCCATTACTCCATAAAATAAGTACTTACCCATGAGTCCCAATCGTCCCAAAACAATATGTACAAGAATATGACTCGACTTAGCAACCATGCAATCAATTAGAAAGTTAACTTAGGGTTTAACAAATAACAATAATGCACTAAAGATGAGCGCATACACGGAAGGCTAAGGCGATTTGGTTGTACATTTTAAGTGGGGTGTAACAAATTCTTCCTTTAAGTAAAATGCTTAAAGTTAGAAACGAAAAGATAGGCTCGGAGGGGTGTACTAGGGGTATCGTGTACTAAAAATGAGTACAACGCTAAGGGTGTGGGAAAAATTAGTTGACTTAACTAGCCAAGTAATATGACTTAAACGGTCAAGTAATCATAATACGGGTTTAACACAAGGGTGATCCTAATGCCTCTTATCATGTAGTAAATCCTACTACACGAATGTAGTCTCACTAGCGGTCTCGGGATGCATCACTAACGCAAGTTCTAGAATCTAAATGCTACCGGTACACTCATAAGCACTAATAGTAAATGCTTTTCCTATCAAATCTAAAGGCGAACCTCACATATTTGGGTGGAAAATTTTTCTGAATATACGGTTATGTGCTAGTCATACAATCTCCTATCCATGAGACGCTTGCTATGGCTAAAGTTTCACTCCTAAATGTTGTAAAAAATTTTAAATTTGGCGCTAAAATTGCACTAACAAGTATTTCTCATAGTTTTATTACACATCTACCATCAAACAAAACAAACTCAAGCGAAAGTGCATATGTAAGGTATCATCTTTTTACCCTCCCCTTACACTTAAGATGAACATTGTCCCCAATGTTCAAGTAAAGAATGTAAAAGTAAAAAAGTAAAGAGAATGAAATCAAATACTCCCCTGATTCGCTCGGTATGGATAATAGGATGGCCAGGTTAAATCTTCCTCCAAGAAAATGAACAATCAAAGCTTCCCTTCCAGAATATAAATCATCTTCTTGTCATACATAACCTGTAAAACCTGATAAAATAGACAAGACAACCTCGCGTAAAATCGGCGGCATCCTATATAAGTTACTAAATCCTAGAAAACAAGATAAGATATAATGCTTGTGGAATGAAGTTTGCAGATCTCCTGGAGATTATAAAACTTAATAATTCACAAAAACCATAAGACTCCGTTAGAAAAACAAAACCGGTAAAATTTCCAGATTTTTACACCTGACGCCGTCAAGAGTAAACTCCTGACGCCGTCAGAATTGACCTGCAGAAATTCTTATGTTAAGTTTCCGGAAAATTTCTGGAAAAACTTGGTCCTACTTCCTGGAAAATCCTGCAAAACTTCATTATGACTCAATACAAGCATTTGACTCTAACAAATACGAATACACATGTTTATTTAATATTGTGGAGAATCATGATCAGTTTGTTTCTTAAAAACATATTTGGGGTTTCCCCTTACACTTATCTTTTGCAAAAATACTTTTAGGTTGAGTTAAGACTAGGCCAAAACAACAAAGTAAAGTATTTCCACTATTTAGTTTAGAAACATGATCTACCAACAATAAAAACTAAGCATGCATACGGAAGCAAATAACAAACAAACAAACAAAATCACACAAAACATGGGTTGCCTCCCAAGAAGCGCTTTTCTTTATTTATGAGTCTTGTAGCTAGACTCAAGGTCATGGGTTACTACGTGATTTCATCATTGGTTCCACTCTCTAGGTCGTCTTCTAAACCAGTATCGCTTTCATAGTGCAAGTACTTCGGGTCTTCGAACTCGAAAACATCTTGTCGATACTTAGAACCAAGCTTACTAACATCCTTAAAGAATCCACATGATAAATCAGAAATGTTTTTACATCCTCTCCTAACATCTTCATCACACAAAATAAGTTGGGAACTTATCTTATCAAGCCCGTCACAATCGATTTCCTTAAGGTCTTTTCTCTTGTATGGCGTTTGGTATGAAATCCTCCTAATCCCATTAGTGAAGGTCATGATTCCGTTCAAGTCATCCACTATCAAGTTAGTGATTTCACAAAAGGGTGCTCCAAAAACGACTTGTGATAACCTAGGGTCGACATAGTCTTCTATGTTGTCCACAATTGTGAATTCCATAGTGAATGCCATATTTCCTACGAACACCTGGATTTCATGATCCTTACCAACCACTTTCTCTCCCTTGTAAATCATCCCCCATCTGCAGATGTTGTTATAATGGAACAATGACATAAAATTCTTTGGCAAGAATACATTAATGTAGATGTTATCGAAGTACTTATGACCGATCATGCAGGGGATTTTGAGATTATTCGGATCACGCCGTCTTATCTTCCCCGACTCTCCATCCTTCGACCCATATAGATTCCCCTCAAGGGAAGGACGATACTCGTACACCTCCTCATTATCCCTACGAAAAATTACCTTCCTAACACCATTGGTGAGTAATACACTACCATCTTTCTCATCAAAGATTGCTCCCGATTCATTGATAAATGGTGTCCCAAGAACAAGGTTAGTTAACGTTTGATCGGTGAGAGGATCCACGTCATCAACCACTGTGAGGTCAGTATTGTAAACAAGCTCTCCAAACCTAATTGATAAATTTTCTATTACTCTCTCACACGCAATGCGTTCTGGGAAGGTTTCATGGTATAGGGAAAGGGGGATTATGTTGACTGGGAAGCTAGGATCTATATGACTATCGGTTAAGAGCTTTTCCTTAATGGTACAGGGGATTTTGAAAACTTTAGGGTTGCTTTCCTTAGTCTTATCGCTACTCCCACTAATAACATCCTCCATTTTTCTCTCGGGTTCTTCTATAATAGATTTACCCAAAATGGTTGGATTTCTCTCATGCTCTTCCGATTTCTCTTTCCCTTCATCCGGTTTGCCGGATTCTTGCGCGGTGTATTGCTCGGGTAAACTGGTAGGTTTTCTGGCCGAATCATGGTCTACCCTTGAGGTCTCATCTTTAGCTGTCCGACTGAATTTGTTAGTTTGTTGTTGGGTTGGGTTGGGTGTTGAAGCAGATATCGTGGTGATGGTGTTTACGAAATGGACTGGTCCTAGGGGGTTGACAGGCTCTTTTCCTTTAGGGGATAGATGTTTGAATAACTTTCTAGGACTTTTTATTTTCACAGGGGAGGTTGGTGGACTCATGACGGTAACAGACTTAACCTCATCAACGTGAGTGGGTTTATTAACAACATGCTCTTTGATAGCAGTTAACAGATTACAAATCTTGTTATTCATGTCAGCCTGCTGTTGTCTAAATTTGGCCTCGAGCGTAGCGAGCTGTAATTCTTGAGATAGAATGAATTTTTTTAAAGTATCTTCACAGCTTTGCCTAGGAATGCCTTGTGATGGAAAATGCTCGGACCAAGTGAGTGGTGAGGAGTCATTGAAGGATACGCTTCGCGTTTGATACCCTCTGAAATCAGGTTTATCCTTCCATGCCTCATAGGCCTCGTCAGAAGTTCGAGGGCCTCGTCCCACGTGTGACGATGTGAATTCGTTATAAGCACGTTTTGGAAGCTCCATGCAGTTATGAGTCTCGTGAGGACCATTACATAATTTACATGTGGAAGTGATTCTGCTTACATGGCTTGAGGATTTTGGAGCTTCGTAAGACTTCATGAGAGACTTGACTCGACCTTCAAGTTCCATGATCCTACGGTCGGGAGTGCTAGAATTGTTCGAAGGCAAAGATATTGCCTTGACCGTTTTGTTCAAGTCACGGGGATCATTCTAACTTTCGTTGTCATAGAGAGCAAGATCTTCTATGAGTTCCCATGATTGTTCCGCACTAAGATCACGTAGCTTACCACCGACCGATTGGTCAATGGCTCACCTCGTGGAGATGTCGATATGGTCATAAAAGATTTGGACTTGGAGCCAAAGATCTATGCCATGATGAGGGACTTTTTGGAGTAAGTCCTTGAAACGAGTCCATGCTTCATAAAGAGATTCATTTTGACGTTGTTGGAACATCAAGATGTCATTCCTAAGCTTAGTAGTTCTCCCCAGTGGGAAAAATTGAGCAAGGAAACGAGTGGTGAGATCATCCCATGTGGTGATGGATCCCGCGGGTAAACGCTCAAGCCATTGACTAGCTTGATCCCGTAGAGAGAATTGGAATAGGCGTAATCGGGTTGTCTCTCTAGTTGCAACATCTAGGTCTATGGAATCTACGATTTTGAGGAAGTCCTTAAGATGTTGGTTTGGATCTTCGGAACGAAGTCCATGGAATGCACATCCGCTTTGCACCAACCGGATGGTGTCGGATCGCAAGGGGGTCACATTGGCTCCGGTGAGCTCAATGGTGTTTCGGTAGCCTTGGTGGCTAGGTCGGGAATACTCTCCTAAGGTTCGGGGCCTAAGGGGTTCTAATGGTGGGTTTTGTTGTGGTGGGATGACGGGTTCAAAGATGTTACCGTTGTCCATGATGTCGGGTGGTTACGAACAAAGGCACAAAGAAATAAGATAGACTAAAGATAACCTAAAAAATAAAAATAAAATCTTACTAGAAAGGAATCTAGCAAGTAGACCTAATAAAAAGAAATTCTAACCTAGACAATAACTATTCCCCGGGCTGCGGCGCCAAAAACTTGATACGTGGGAATCGCACCAGGCTTTACCTCTCAAGGGATCCTGAGAAGCTTACAACCCCCACCAGGCAGTGTACCTGATCGTTGTAGTATAGTATAGTGACAAGTACCGGAGGATTGATCGTTCAGCTAGGAATAATGTCGCTAGGATTAGAAAACCTAAATACTAGTTCTAAAGGTGAGGGATGATTGTTTTTGTATTTTTATATTTTATGAAAGCAATTTAAAATCTCGGGTTTGAAGGATTTGGGCGGAATTAGTTGCTATTCAACTAACCTAATACTAAGATGCAATCAAAATAAAATACTAAAAATAAAAATAAACTAAATTATACTAAAGTTGTGAGCAGTAATTGGAGAAAATGTGTTTACTTAGATTTCACTACTCCCTAGACATCTTTTACACGTTAATTACTTGTTATAATTGCATGGATGACGGATCGTATTCCTTAATACCATTCATGGGGTGGCACACATAACTCCCCAATTCTATGAGCTCTTATCTCCTCCTACACCATGCCCAGCACAACTATAGGGATTGTAAACAGTGGCTCATGCATTAAATACAACCAATAAAGACCTAGTGCGCGTCGGTTCATGTTTCTTAAGACGTTCAAGCATGTTACCAATTGGAGATCTGCCAGTTTTCTTAAGCCTAACATATAAATCATTCATCCAAGACAAGAATAAACAAGTAATCAACACATAATTAACATCTAGGTTTCATTAGATCTAAGCAAACACAAGATAGATCTAGCCTAGCATGATGGAATTAAGATAAGAACAAGATATAGACAACCAACACATAGACATATTGATTGAATTAAAAGAACACTTATCTCAATTACAATGAAAGGTATCAAGGGTTTGGAACCCTTGAAAAACCTATAGAAGTTGCACCAAAATCGTACTTAGGGTTTCTCCAAAACTTCTCTCTTAATGTGTGAAAATTAGAAAACTATATATAGAAAAATGGGTCTGACGGCGTCAAGACAAACATTGTGACGCCGTCACCTCGCCGCCAAAACTATTCTCAGACTGCTTTGATCTACATTTGACGCCGTCAAGACTTAATCATTTCCAGGCCGTCATGACTTTTAACTCTTGACGCCCTACCCTCGTGACGCCGTCAAATCTGTACTGGGTCGTCATGGACTTCTGCTCTTGACGCCGTCAGAGAATTACTCTTGACGCCGTCACCTACTGTTCCCAGCATGGAAAATTAAGACTTTGGCGTTTTCTTCACTTTTATGCTCCAAAAACGTCCGAATTGCTTCCTTTTCCAGATTTCTCTCCCAAAGTACCTAAAATCACAAAAGGAACGATTTAGGGCAATATTTGATCAAATAAATTTGAATTCGGGCTTAAATGACCTCCTAAAAACGGATCATTTTTCGCCTCATCAACTCTTTATTTTTTTCCGTTAGTGATGTTCAAAATCATGCGAAATGACTAATATCTCTCGTTTTGTTCCTCACTTTTATTTTCTTTTGAATTTCCAATTAATTTTAACAATCATCAAGAACATCAAGAATAAACCCAGATTTTCAAAAGTTTGACACCAAAAACTCGCTGGAAAAAAAATGATAAAGAATCATAGGTGGTATATTTTTGTTTGAGCAGTAATCATAGGTGCTCAAACAAAATATCACCTATGATTTTTTATCATTCTTTTTCAGTGAGTTTTTTTGTGTCAAATTAAAATTATGAAAAATATAATGTTCTTAATAATTGTTAATATTAATTGAAAATTCAAAAGAAAATCAAAGTGGGAAAGAAACGAGAGTATATTAGTTACTCCATCCGTCCCAAATTATAAGTCAATTTTTATATTTTTGGTTATCCCAAAATCTTTGTCCACTTTTCTATTTCAACCAATCAAAATTTATTTTAGTGGAGAAAGAAGAAATTTGATTGGTGAATAATGTAGTTAGTTGGAATTTCTTAAACTTTGTGGAAATTAAAAGTGGACTTATAATTTGGAACGGAGGGAGTATTTCGCAAGCCTTTGACCATCACTAAAGGAAAAAAAATAACGAGTGTTAGTGATAATGACGTGATTTGTAGCAAAACGCGAATTAATGACATTTTTTGTAATAAAGGAAAAAAAAATAACGAGTGTTAGTGATAATGACGTGATTTGTAGAAAAACGCGAACTAATGGCATTTTTTGTAATTTAAGGTTTTTTCGGGTAAAGAGGTTCCCCAGTAAATGAAAAAAGACAAACCTTATGGACAAAATTTGTAATTTACCCAAATATATAAAGTTGAAAATAAGGAGAATTAAATAAAACTCAATTGAGAGAGCTTTAGTCTAGCTATCCTTTGACATCAATCAAAAAGGTTTCAAGTATACAAATTTAACAGTATATTAATTAAAATCTAGAGGTATTCATTTTTATAAGCAGGGGCATTCTTTATTCAGTGAATAGTGTGATAAACTAATAAAAGTACATAACAGAAGTTGATAACTTGAAATAACTCCACCGTGAAAGACACCAGTAAAAGAAACACCACAACTTTGAATCAGCACTCCATGATCTAAGAATATAAACAGATTGTTAATGATACATGGCAAGTTAGTAACGCGTGATTAGCTCTTTCTTTTAAGGATTAGCTCTTCTTTGTTAAACCATCTCCAATGAAAGGTTAACCGAATAAATGTTAACGAATTTTCAAGAAATTACTTGCAAAGCTAAAATCCCATTGAAGTGAAAAACTCGATGATAGCCTTTAAATAAAGGTAGATCAACAATTTTAAGTATTTGAACATCCAACATCAGCCAAATTATAAGTCTATCATAAACTACAATAAATACGGAGTCCCGTTTAAGTAAAAAAGCTCGATGATAGCTTTTAAATAAGGGGTGATCAGAAATTTCAAGTATTTAATTCGGAGTACCATTGAAGACGACATGTAAAGATAGGACGTTTAAGTTAGTGAAATGACGTCATCACTATTAGCTGATAGATTAGATCGAGGCCCGAGCCCGTTTGTGGGCTTAGGTTAGGTTTATGACTACAGTTTCTCTGTATCTAGCTTTCTAAATATCATATCAATAAGAGAAATGATTGGCATGACTAAACTTATGCCTAAACATGCATGTCATTAGTTGATTGGTTTGTGGGAAATTGGGTCCCCAAGTTTTAGGCACAAGTTTTAGGCATGCTAATCATTTCTCTTAGGTTTATGATGTTTAAGACTTTTTTGAATGGCGAAATTTAATAACAAACTTGCAAGAAACTAGATTACATGAGGATATCACAAGATGATATTGGATTGGAAATCCAACTGGTGCAAGATGGATGTAAACATTTACTCATATTAACAAGCCACTAGTGTGATAAAGTTTTTATCTTGGCGTCGAAAGTGTCTTTCCTAGGAGATTTAATCAAACAACTCCGATTCCTTAAATTCCAGAGACCAAAAGAACGTGGTTTGAATGACCACATCAAATCACTGTTTAGACAACGAAGGATATGATTATTGGAGTTATTTGCAAAAAAGATTAGACTATCGATGTTTTCAGGGTAGTCATATCCCAGCTAGAGTCTCCACCGGCCAGTTTATCAGACTATCAGTGATGTGGTTTTCACTTATGGTGTCATTCTTTGCCAACGTTAATGGTTCCCAGTTATGTTATAGATTTATAGTTGGTAGCTTAATTATTTAGTGATGGGGACTCTAGCTAGTATGCAAAAGTCCTTATATTTAGTAAATTTGTACTGTGATGATTAATTAACAAAAGAAAAAAATATATATAAAATAAATAAAAAAGAGCTACTATTGGGTTAGAAGCTAGAAGTACTTCAATTCATTGTTTGAGATTGCACATGATCAAATTGTTTTGAAGTAGAATACACTCTTCATAGTAACCAAGAAAATACAAGTAAATGTTGTTATCAAGATGAAGTCGATAGTGATGCAATGCCAACCTCGACACGCTCCCTTTTTAATTCTTCTATATGCATTTCTTTGTCTAACACTTGCATCATTAGCTCATAACTACAGATAAACCATCGTCCATCTACTAATAGAATTAATGGTATCAGCAATTAGGGTTAGGTATAATTAACCTAGCTAGTTATATATGTTCACCTTTCATGAAATGCTAAACAAGAACTTTAAATTTAATAACAATTTGATTAGAAAGATGCCAAGTTCAAGTTGTAAGAAGCTTTTTCGAAAAATAATAAGTGTAAGTCATGATGCATTGATGCTTGGTTCCAGCTTTTTTTTTTTCCTCCCTTTAAGCCGTTTTTTGTATAAACATAAAGAGATGTATAAAATCATAATGAACGAATATTCGTCTAAATTTCTTCTTGTGGTTAAAGCTAAGATTATTTTTTGGTAGGAAAAAGTGGGTGATATGCAATGTGCAATTAATTAGTAGGTTCATATTAAAGAAATGATCGAGTAAAAACAATTGAATATGGAGTATAATGAAGTAAGATGCCACCATTTGAAGCAACCATGACCTTGGACCAAATCAGTCACATCTCAAAGCTTCTGATATAGAGAAGACGTTAGAATAATACAAACATATCGAATTCGATGCATCAACATCATTAGAGTTTTCCAAAAGAGAAGAAACAAAGGTCTCAATGAAGACAAAACAGAAGATTGAGTAGATGGTGAAGGAACAACATTTTACAAGAATCTAAATTTATAAGAAAACAAATCCAGATAACATATTTAATGATTTCATAGTTTGGGTTGAAGAGTGCACGCTATATATGTACTTATGCAATGATATCTATTTTTCTAGTTAACAAATGTGTTAGAAAATATATTAATGTAGAAAATAAAAAAAATCATATACTTTTCCATTGTACATCTCAAGGTTATAAGTTATCATACCGAAAAAATTTATTGAAATGTAAGTAAAAAAATTGAAAATGTTCACATGAATACACAGAAAATCAGGTTTAATGTATGTAAAATGACAAAGTCATACATAAACAGAATCTAAGTATGACACAAATGGATTAATCTCTGTCATAAATAAATATACTCAACATAATCCTAGTATTATTCGTTGTGAATCATATATGTAATTGAGACAAAAAGGCTCAAAAGTTATATCTATTAACCAAAATATGAGACGTTATCGTTGGTGATGGTGCTATAATCCGTTGTGGCAGATGGTGGGGTGTACATGGACGAAGAAGATGAAGCACGAGGCGGTGGTGGAGGAGGAGGTGGTGGTGGTGATAGCGTTGTTGATGGAGGCGGTGGCAGTGCTTGTGTTGTGACCGGCACAACACCGGTGGAAAATAAAGGTAAATGGTGAGTTGAAGGAATACTGTTATGATCACTTTGGGGTTCACTATAATTGTATCTTAAAATCTCAGCTCTTACTGCATTCAGTTCAGCTTGTAAGGATTGAACTTGATGTTGTAAAGCTGAAATCGCACCCATGCACCCATAGACTGGATCTCGTAGCCTTATATTTGCTTCGTAGACAAGACTATTTGCTGCATCGGCTCTTTGATTTTCGGGTACTTCCTAAATTATCATCACCATATAAACCAAACATTAAACAGCATAAATGTTAAATCTTTTTCATCAAGAAACTATTACAAGCTTTTAAGATACCATCATACTTAAATTAAAAATACATTTAGCCATAAAAATATTACATCTTCATCAACTATTAGCTTCCTAAATTTTCGTAATTTTTTTAAAAAAAAAGAAACTTAAACCATAAAAAGAATTGAATATATCTTTATAATCAAGAAACTTTTATTAGCTAGCTTCCTAATTATATGTCATCACAACTTAGAGAAAATAAATAAATAAACAAATAAAAATAAAAACACATTTAGCCATATAGTTAGAGATTAGATCCTTATCATCAACAAAATGTTACTCCCTCCGTCCCTTATTAAATGTCCATGTTTGACTTTTCAAGTCTTTCTTTATTAACTTTGACTTTAAATATTTTTGTTTGTGTTATATAGTATTTGATAAAAATTATATGCAATGAAAATACATTTAAAATTTAATTCATTCATATATTTTGTTTCAAGTATTATATTACACAAAAACAAATATTTACGGTCAAAGTTGAGAGAAAAAGACTTTGAAATGTCAAACATGACATTTAATATGGGACGGAGGGAGTACTTGCTTGAAACCAACACATATGCTACAAAAACACGAATCAACACTTCAACAAATGCTATTTAGAGCTTTTGTGGTAATGAAGTTGGTAATGAACATCTAAGCGAAATTAGGGTTTCAGAAAAATAGAAGCTTAATTATTCCGTACAGAGTAACATACCATAAGCAACTTAGAGACGTTACTAGCACCAAAAACTTTGTGAACAGAAGCAAACTTTTGAGGTTCGTGAGGAGAAAAATAAGGTGAAAAGGGGCATTCTTGAGCACATCTACGGCGTAAAAGTTTACACGCAGCACACGGTGTGATGGTGTTTAGGGTTCCAGGAAGCCCTAACATATGTCTCCTTCCCAATTGAAACGATGCATCTATGTCTCTCTTGATCTTCTTTCCTATCTCATCAAATCTCTCCCTACAAAAATAAATAAATAAATCATAAATACCATGAAAGAAAATTAAGTGCACTTACGGTTCTTGCATCAACTTGTCATAGCCAAGAGATTGTCAAGTGTCCCAAACCTCATCATAAAGGTGTAACGTTTTTATTATGCGTAACAAAGGTAACGTAATTTCATGCACCCTAGCTAGTCACATAAAAGAACAAGAAACTTGTGTATAAAGTGCAAATCTAGCTTTTATACATGTAAATAGAACCCACAACTTTCAACTCTAGCAAGATAGCTATGGTTCAAGATTCGTATAAATAGCTTTTAGAGATAGATAGAGAGAGACCTTTCTCTGGACATTCAGGCATACTATCTTCAATGGAGCTAGAGAAGAAAGAGAGAGAGTAAGAAGAGGATGAAGGCTAGATACAAATACTAGTCTTTGAAGGAGGGTGGGTTAAAAGGGGTGCTTAAAAGGCAAGAAAGCTAAGAAAATATATAAAATAGTGTGGGTGTAAAACTATATATATATAAAAGCTAAAAGTCCTAAATATAATTAAATAGTAGTGCTAGCTGTTTATTAATGTACGAATGAAGTGATTCAGTCCCACGTAGTATAATGAATCTCTGAAAACATATCAAGGTTAATCAGTCGAGTTATCGAGGAGCATGCATCATAAATCTTTCTTTCATCAATAGCTACTCATCAAGAAACTGTTTGGTAGAAAGAGAAACAAACATACAAACAAATAAACAGCAAGTAAATAAGGTGACCAGATACTTTCATCACTATCAATATCTTGCCAGCTAGGTATCTCTCTTTTTCTCAAACAAAAACACAGATACACACGTGTGTGGATCGGAGCTTATAATTTGTTTAACTGTTTTTAAACCATATTATAACATAATTAGCTTAATTATCTTAATTAGCTTAATTGACATCTCCCTTTTCTTTTCTTTATTGTTTGCTTTCTTTGACTAAGACGAATGACTGAATATGACATTAGTTCGCGTATAAAATTCGTCTAACTTTGATAACGATATAGGTTATAACATTTTATTTTTATAATCACGATAATTATTGTTAGTGCAAATATGAACTCTTTAAATTAAACTGTTTTTTAGGTTTAGGTTTAATTGATAACAAACATGTAACTTGCAATATATAACGTAAAATGCTTAAGAAACTTGTAATCATAAATCGTTAAAACATATATTCTTAACAAACATTTCTCACCTTCGACATCTCGAGTCTTCTTGTGCTTCAACAGGAGGTACGAATATGTTTGTTATGTTGCATTATAATCAAAACACCTAACAAACCATTGAGAATGTTTAAAATGTATTTTGAAAGTCTTTACGTATTTACAATTTCATTCTCTTCTAGAACAATATTTTACATTTCATACAAGGTATTGATATTAATTTATAAATTAGCCTAATAATCAATTGGGTTAAGTATGGAATTGAGAAGGTGACGATGAACGCTAACGGTTTTTTCTTCTTCAAGTTCTCATCTCTTCAGGGTGTGAAATATGTTCTACGGGATGGTTCATGGATGATTCGTGGAATTCCAATTTTTCTTAACAAATGGTCACCCGAGATAAGTCTTTTGAAAGAGGATTTGTCTTGTGTTTCAGTTTTGGTGAAATTCGATAATGCTCCTTTGTTTGCTTATACCGCGGATGGGCTGAGCTTGATTGCTTCTAAGATTGGTACTCCTATGCTTCTTCACTCGTATACTAAGATATGTTTGGAATCATGGGGGAGGAGTAGCTATGCTAGAGCTTTGGTTGAAGTTATTGCGTCTAATGAGTTTCGTGATACTCTAGTGTTGGTTGTTCCTAAACTAAAAGGAATTGGATATACAAAAGATATTATCCGTATTGAATACGATTGGGAACCCCCTCGATGTAGTACATGTTTGTTATATGGTTACCTTCTTGATGAGTGTCCCAAAGCTACTTTAAAACGTGTAGTTAATGCGGTTGATAAAGATAAAGGTCCAGTTTCGGAAGCTACTAAGGAGGTGTCGAATGATGAGTTTACTATTGTCAAGTGAAAGGGTCCCACTTATAAGCTGGTTTTTGGGTTTCTAAGACCAAGAAAATGGAGTATTTTCCGGTTGCTTCTAAGAATACAAAGGCTTTTCCTCCGAAAGACTATATTAAGGAGACGTCTACATCTAAACAACCAAGTAAAGATGCTAAAGTAGTTAACACGTCTAATGTTTTTCATGCTCTTGGTGATTTGGATGAGGATCCTAATTTTCATGTAGAACCTAGTGCTAACATTTCTTCAAACAACGTAAATACTACTAGTAGTGTTGATGGAGGACATGTTAGTAAAGATTCAGATTTTGGTAATGAAATTAGGAAGCAACTATTTATTCATTTGGTAGTTCAAGTACTACATCTCTCGTTGAAAAGATTAATAAGCTATAAAGTCAAATAATTGAGGAGAAGCTTGTGCTTCTGGGTGATGATGAGAAGCCTCTTCCTATGCATAAGGATGCTACTGTGGGACACGTGGAAAACAATGAAAGCATCCCTAGCTCATCCAATGTTGCTCTTTCTGTTAGTTCAAATAGCACACCTGACATGGTTAATGATGGAAAAAAAGTATGTAATCCATTTTCTAAGGTTGGGAATTTGGTTATTTCTGATAATGATAGTGATGATGATGAAGTTCTTGAGGACTACAATGAAACTAATGTTGTATGGCACTTAATGGTGCTAAAAGTGGTAGTGGAGCGGGCATGAAGAGCTTATATGAGTAATGGAAGGATGACACTTATGATCAAGACCCTTATGATGATACCTTTGATAACTATGGTTTGACTAGTGTCCAGATGAAGTATGCTAACGCATATGACATCAATCTTCGTTGTCAAATTATATAGGTGTTTGTTTTATTTTACACAAGTATGACTTGTCATTTCTTATGCTAGTTTAGGTCTTAACCACTGTAAGCGTGTTTGGTTTGCCTTTTTAGGCTGAGTTGTGGGACTTACCCACACCCGTTGTACTTAATTATTTTTTTAGAGTAATAATGTTTTACCAGGAATAACCCTTTTACCCAAAAAAAAAAATCAAATATGTTTTTATCATACATAATACATCAAAATTCTGGCATCATTTTATAAACTCTTGCATACTTTTAAAAAAAGTTTATCAATCTTATTTAACTTTATTTTAAATAAATTATTTTATAAAATTCATTTTGACCACTAGCTAAAATCCTCTACTTTGAGAAGTAATTCAAATCTTATCTTTCATTGACTAATTTTGTAATAATACCTAATAAATAAATAAATAAATAAATAAAATGTGTTTTAGCATTAAAACATTCATCGACCATTTTTTACATTTGATTGTTTAACAATCTAAGAAAGCATTAAACATGTTTTGCATTAGCTTTCCCTTGAACAATCTAGAATGAAAACATGGCAAACAAAAGTTAAAACACATTTCAAAACGTATATATCTTTTGATGAATAACAGGACCTACTGATCATGTGCAGGATCCGTGAGACCACTGAATGGTTTTCTCTTGTCTATTTAAACAAGCAATTTAGCCACCATTCAAACTAAGCTTTTGTAATGTAATATTAGGCATTCTCAAGTCTTCAAAACCTTCATTAACCTTTGATTATAATGCTTCTAACATTCATTTGTTGAAAGCATATTAGCATCTGAAGATCCACCAAAAGCGTAATAGCTCTTGTCATCATCCATTAAAAGCATACTAGCAAGTGAAGATCCACCATAACAATAATAGAACTCTTGTCATCTTCATCCATTGAAAGCTTTTTATCCAGAGATGATAAATCATATCAAGCTTCGAGTTCTTAATATCCAGATTAGTTATTCATATCCATTAGACAATCATGTCTTGTATCACCATTATACAACACTATGTATCACATCATACTTCAAACTAGATGTTAGATAGATTTGTGTTTAGGCCTTAAAATACAAGGGTTATAGGTTTGCTGTGTTTAGGCCTTAAAACACAAGTGTTGTAGGTTTGTTGTGTTTGGGCTATAAAACACAACGGGTTTAGTTGTACCCTAAGAAGGACTTGGTATCTACATTAGTATCGGTTAACTTTTAAGCAATGTTGTAAGGTTTTCTCCGCCGAGAAGAGAGCTTGTTAAACTAGTGAAGGAACTCTCGGGTAGGAAACTCGGGAAGTGGAGTATGGCGAATAGAAGTTTCGTATCGTACCATTATAAATCATCGTGTCCAGTTTGATATTTCTTTTACTTATTGTCTTGTGTTTATACTTGCATTATATTGATAAGCTTTCTTTCAAGCTCCCTGTTATTATTGTTGTAGAATTATTTGTGTCACTTATCATATTAGATCACACTTAATTGGTTATTTGATTAAAAAAGTAAACTTTTTAAGAAAGGAAACGTGTTCACCCTGTGTGCTCTCACAATTATAGTCTAAAGACATTGTTGGTTAGCTACAACAAGCTTGTTCAATTGAGTGTCTAAAAGAATCTATCACGTGTAATCGAAAAACGGTCTACTATTTGTAGGTGGACAATGATTCTTAAAACATACTTTTTTGTGTTAAAAGTGAGAATAAGTAAACATGAGTATGTATTGCAATACCTAGTGTTACTCAATGTTTTAAAACCCGGGTTAAACGGTTAAACCGGTTCCGGCAAAACATTGGTGTTACTTGACAGGGCCGATTAAAAACCCGATTTCCAAAACATTGGTGTTACTTTCTTGTCAACTTCAAAAACACATTCTATGATTATTTTTATGAGTATACATTTTCGGATGCAACCAAAAACAAATACTCGATCCGTGCGGATTCGGCCATCATTTCTCTATCCAGAATACTTTTCTTATAAAGGTTACACTTTTAGCAATAATTATTTAATTTCCTACAGTATCTAACTGTAGATATATGATACAGAGAAAAGTATTTTATAAATAATGTAAACAATTTTTTCTTTATCACATGATTAGAAAGTATAAAAAATATGAAAATATATTTTATTGTTTATTCAAAGCTTTACAATCACCACCAGTGATTCATGAGGATCATACTCGTGTATAGGATTCTAATACTAATCTCTAGGTTATTTTGTTATTTCCATGCATAATAAGCTTATCACGACTACTATTTAATATACTCATCTCAACGTGTTAGATATATATGGTCACTTGCTTGATTGAGATTAATGCATGTAATAATTTTGAGAAAACTACATTTTTGGTCCTTGTGGTTGTACCAATATTTCACTTTTGGTCCAAAATTCAAAAAATGATTGATTTAGTCCAAAAGTACACGTGGCTTGCAATTTTGGTCCAAATATTAACAATTCCGTCAAAACGTGTGTCATGTGAGAAACACGTGACTTATTCATTAGATAACAAGGGTATGTTGGTCCTTTTACGTTTCCCTCTAATTGAAAGTGGTATATTACCCTAAAAACGATTGATTTCACATCTCATCCTCATACTTCACACGATCAAATTCTCTCCAAAAAAAAAAAAAAAAAAACCCTAATCGAGAAGAACCCTAAATGTTGCTTTGTCAATGGGTATTGAGACCTGTTGGTCGTACGTTTGATCCATACAAAGTCTACAGTAAGTTAATTATGTTTATGTAATTTAGGGTTTATGGTTGTATTGGGGGTTTAATGGTTTGTACAAATTTGTCAATGTTGGGAGTTTTAAATAATCTTTTTTGTTGCAACAGGTCAATTTCCAACAATTTTCTCCCTAGAAATACACCATGGTGGTTACTTTACTAGGTCACCAAAGCGTGTCTACAATGATGGAAAGGTAAGTTGGTTTGATCAAATTGATGCAGATGGGTTTTCAATTGTTGAAGTAAAAAGTATGTTAGCAGGCTTAGGTTATGTCAATCCCAATATGCAATATTGCTATAAAATTCCAAATGGCAATTTAGATAGTGGTCTTTATATGTTAAACAATGACAGTGATGTTTTGGGGTTGATAAAGCATGTGGATAAGTTTAAACTCATTGAGTTGTATGTTATGCACCCTGTTGACCTTCCTAAAGTACCTGACCCAAATGAGGTTCCTAACTTAGAAGATGACTTTGATCCATTCTTTTGTGATCTAGACCCTGAAAATGGAGAGTCAAGTGCTAGGCCTAAGTAAACTGACCCAAATGATAATCCAAGTGTCAGTGAACCAAACAATGCAGATAGTGTAGTCAGTGATCATAGTAAACAGAGTGATGGTACTAAGGAGAGTTCTGATAGTTATGATAGTGATGACAGTGAAGACAACGATTTTGATATGGAGGGGGAAAATAGTATTGGTGATTTTGAGGTTGATATGGAAGATTTTAGGAAGCACACTGATGCTAATGTTGAGTGGGTAGGATGTAATGAGGCCTAAGATGAAACAGTTGAAGAAAATGAACCATGTTTAGAAGAAGAAGACTTGGAAGCTTTTGGAAGTGTCAGTGATTCAGATGATCCAGAGTCTAACAGGAAAAGAGCATAAAAAAGCTAGCAAATCAACACAAACCTGTAGATGGGAAGTTCTATAGTGACAACTTTTTTGTTGGGCAAAGTTTTGGTAACAAAGGTTTGATAAAGGAGATGGTTACAAGAATTTCAGTTGAATCAAGAAGGGATATATACTTGAAAAAGAATGATAAAACCAGGGTAAGGGCAGAGTGTAGAGGGATTGTACCTGTTTTTAGTGAATCTCAGTTTGGGCCTAGTGGGCCAACTGGATCACAGGTTGAGAAGCCCAAGAAGGTTAATAAAAAAAAGACACCATGTGCTAGGCCTAGTGGATCACAGATTGAAAACCCTAATGTCAATGTTATAGATACTCAATCTTGTCCATGGCTACTACATTGTTCAAAATCAAAGGAAGAAACTTGGTATGTCAAGAGCTTTGAAGATAACCATACTTGTTTACAAACAAGAAATGTGAGAAAGTGTACAGCTAAGTTTCTTTCCAAAGTAGTAGAAGAATCAATAAAACCAAACCCCAAGATACCTTTAGCTGCTTCGAAAGATCAAATACAAAAGAAATATGAATTAAGTGTTTCAAGTGCAAAAGTTTTTATGGCAAAACAAATGGCACAAGATAGGGTTGAAGGGGATTACATCCAGCAGTATTCTAGGTTAAGAGATGATGCGTGGGAATTGCACTAGGCTTTACCTCTCGAGGGATCTCGAGAAGCTTACAACCCCCACCAGGCAGTGTACCTGATCGTTGTAGTATAGTATAGTGACAAGTACCGGGGGATTGATCTTTCAACTCAGGAATAGTGTCGCTAGGATTAGAAAGCCTAAAAACTAGGTCTAGAGGTGAGGGATGATTCTTTTTGTATTTTTATATTTTTATGAAAGCAAGTAAAATCTCGGGTTTTGGAAGAGTGGGCGGAATTAGTTGCTAGTCAACTAACCCAATAACTACAAATGCAATAAAAATAAAATAACAGAAATGTAAATTAAACTAATTAAACTAATATGGTGTGAACAATAGATGGGAGAATTGTGTTTACTTAGATTTCACTACTCCCTAGATATCTTTTACAGGTTAATTATTTGTTACAGTTGCATGGATGACGGGTTATATTCCTTAATATCAATCATGGGGTGGCGTACTTACTTCCCCAATTCTATAAGCTCCTACTTCACTCCTATGTCGAGCCTGCAAGAAGCTCCTAACATGGGATCACTAGAATTCGCTCATGCATTAAATACAACCATAAAAACCTAGTACACATCGGTTCATGTTTCTTAAGACGTTCAAGCAAGTTACACAATGGAGATCTGCCAGTTTTCTTAAGCCTAACATTGAAATCATTCATCCATTATAACTATAAACAAGCAATCAACCTATAATCAACATCTAGGTTTCATTACATCTAAGCAAACACACAAGAGATATAGTCTAGCATGTTATAATTAAGACAAGCGTAAGATATATTCAAACAACACATAGACATAGTGAATGAATTGAAAGGATACTTATCTCAATTGAACATGAAGGGTTTCAAGGGGTGAAAACCCTTGAAAATACTGTAAAAGTCGTGTTAGGGTTTATTAGGTTCGACCCTAAAATTTTCCTCTCAAGTTACACACTTAATGAATGAAAATTAGAAAAGTATATATAGATTTCATGAGATGACGGCGTCAAGAGGAAAGTTCTGACGCCGTCAATAAAAATCTAGGACTGCCTAGATCCAGATCTGACGCCGTCATGTGTGTTTCTACTCTGGGCCGGCACCACTTTTACTCTTGACGCCCTTGATCTGACGCCGTCACGTTTTCTCTGGGTCGTCACCAAAATTGCTCTTGACGCCGTCATCAAAACCTTCTTGATGCCGTCAGGTACTGTTCCCAGCAAGGAAAATCAAGACTTTATCGTTTTCTTCACTTTTATGCTCCTAAAACGTCCAAAATGCTTCCTTTCCCAGAATTCACTCCCAAAGTACCTAAAATCACAAAAGGAACAATTTAGGGCAATATTTGATCAAATAAATTCCAATTCCGGCTTAAATGACCCCCTAAAAACGGATCATTTTTCGCCTCATCATATACCTTTACACTTGAGATTTGCTTGTCCTCAAGCAAATGCGCTTTTATTCTAGTCAAAATACAAGTTAGGGGTCATTTAACACTAATATAAAAGCAATTACAACAAATAATCGTTCCACTAAAGACCAAAGACAAGCACGGAGGTCATACACTAGCACCTCACAAATAGTGTTTAGATACTCACATCTCTCGGGTGTAATAAAGTATATATCACAATATGGAAATAGAAAACATCTCTCACTACCTGTCATAGCAAAATAGATTATCATAGGCGTGGGAAATGATCAAACCTCCACCACATGGCGTAAGCACCTAGGATAAACTATCAAAGAGGTCTTTTAAAGGGTTATAACGTTAGGTGTAGGGATATGAAATACACGGTTTTGTTGGATATAGGAAATCTTTACTGGTGGCGAGTTAATCATCTCGGTTAATTACATGTACAATATGGCTTTGCTAAGCCAAGACTACACTCGACTTAAGCTAATAAATGAAAAATAACAAAAACACAAAATAAACATAGAATAAAACGGGATGGTAGTCCCTATGTTTTTTTCTCTTTTCTTTTTCTATTTTTTTTCTTTTTCTTAATTTTTTCGATTATTTTTTTTTTTTTTTTTTTTATTTTTTTTGTTGTGCATACACTCTTAACCTACCATCCAAAATAATACATCATAGGGAATGAACATTCCTCTTACACTTGAATTTTTACATACTTTACAATAAACTAATCTAATGACTCGAATTAAGATAATCAAAACACTTGGAGTACTTTTAAGATTAACGTACATATGGAGGTAATAATATGATGTTCTTCCCCATTACTCCATAACATAAGTACTTTACCCATGAGTCCCAATCATCCCAAAACAATATATACAAGATATGACTCGACTTAGTAACCATGTAATCAATTAAATAATTAACTTAAGGTTTAAACAAATAACAATAATGCACTAAAGATAAGTGCATACACGGAAGGCTAAGGCGATTTGGGTGTACATTTAAGTGGGGTGTAACAAATTCTTCCTTTAAGTAAGATGCTTAAAGTTAGAAACGAAAAGATAGGCTCGGAGGGGTGTACTAGGGGTTTCGTGTACTAAAAATGAGTACAACGCTAAGGTGTGGGAAAAATTAATTGACTTAACTAGCCAAGTAATATGACTTAAATGGTCAAGTAATTATGATACGAGTTTAACACAAGGGTGATCCTAATGACTCTTATCATGTAGTAAATCCTACTACACGAATGTAGTCTCACTAGCGGTCTCGGGATGCATCACTAACGCAAGTTCTAGAATCTAAATGCTACTGATACACTCATAAGCACTAATAGTAAATGCTTTTCCTATCAAATCTAAAGGCGAACCTCACATATTTGGGTGGAAAATTTTTCTGAATGATACAGTTTTGTGTTAGTCATACAACTCCTATCCATGAGACGCTTGCTAAGGCTAAAGTTTCACTCCTAAATGTTGTAAAAAATTTTAAATTTGGCGCTAAAATTACACTAACAAGTATTTCTCATAGTTTTATTACACACCTACCATCAAACAAACAAACTCAAGCGAAAGTGTATCCTATGAGGTATCATCATTTTACCCTCCCCTTACACTTAGGATGAACATTGTCCCCAATGTTCAATTAAAGATTGTAAAAGTAAAACAGGTAAAAGAATGAAATCAAATACTCCCCTGATTCGCTCGGTATGGATAGTACGGTAACCAGGTTAGATCTTCCTCCAAGAAAATGAACAATCAAAGCTCCCCTTCCAGAAATATAAATCATCTTCTTGTCATACATAACCTGTTAAACCTGAGAAAACAAACAAGGCAACCTCGCGTAAAATCGGCGGCAATCTATATATGATAATAAATCCTAGAAAACAAAGTAAGATATAATGCTTGTGGAATGAATGTTTGCAGATTTCCTGGAGTTTATAAAACTAAAGAATTAACAAAAACTTTAAGACTCCGTTAGAAAAACAAAACTAGCAAAATTTCCAGAATTTTACACATGACGCCGTCAGGAGTTTCTTCTTGACGCCGTCAGAAGTGACCTGTAGAAATCCTTATGTTAAGTTTCCGGAAAATTTCTGGAAAAACTTTGTCCTACTTCCTGGAAAATCCTGCAAAACATCATTATGACTCGATACAAGCATTTGACTCTAACAAATACTAATACACATGTTCATTTAATATTGTGGAGAATCATGATCAATTTCGTTCTTAAAAACAAATTTGGGGTTTCCCCTTACACTTAGCTTTTGCAAAATACCTTTATATGAAGTTAAGACGAAGTCAAACGACAAAATAAAGTATTTTCACAATTTTAATTTTGAAACAAGATCTACCAACAATAACATAAAGCATGCATACGAAAACAAATAACAATCAAACAAACAAACAAACAAACAAGCAAATAAAATAAATAAAACGAGTAAAGAGCTTGGGTTTCTTCCCAATAAGCGATTGTTTTTGTTCGAGTCACGAGCCTGACTCTACCCTTATTTAACAGAAATATGGAAGGTGTTCCCTACACTTAGGATTAAGTGCGGGTGAAAGTAGCGATACACACCCTTAGGGTGGAAATATGCCATGTGAGGAAATAGTGGTGGATGAATTATATGCTCAAAAGGGTGTGTTCCTGTCATCATAACCTTACCTAATTCAATCGGGTTAATGGGTGGATTAAGATTTTCTCCTAGAAAGGAATCATTTTCTATCAACTTCAAGAGACTACTAGTTGGGGATCCATCTTGACCTAATAAACCCAGTTTAAACCTATAATGTTTCTTGTGATCAATCATAAATGGGTGATGTAAGCATGTAAGGTCATTTTCCAATCCTGTGTCAGCTTCCTCTCTACAAGGCTTAGAGTCTACTACCTTTATCCCAAGACTACCCGGACTATATGGTTTGATGGGTGGATCGGGACCTTTTTCAATTCCTAACTTTTCATCCAAGGATGGAAGATTAGGTAACGGATTTTGTTGAGGCTCCGGTTCATCAAAACTAGGAACTTCCCTAGAACTAAGAGTAAGGTTATCATTATATGTATTCAAACCTATATCCTCTAGTTGTGTTTGGTCCAAGGGCTCTACCTCTATCGGGACTCCTATAGTCTCTTCTACTTATTTCGGGTAAATCACGGGTGGTGTGTGTGCCTCAAATGATGGTAGGACTTGTGGGGTACTTTGTGGGCTCATGTTATTTACTTCATCATTCCTTGTGTCAAGATCACCTATATCCTCAACATGTGTTTTATTATAATCTAACCATAACATTTTCCCAAGTATCTCAAGTGCTTCTCTAGGCATCTCAACTTCTATATCGGAATCATAAGGACCATCCTCAATATTCTGACTGCTATATACAAATTGCCCAAAATATTCATCATGTGTTATTTGAGATTCATCATCATCGATCATAAAACCTAGGTCTTTTTGATCAATGTGATCATGTTCGGCTACATCCTCCATCACATCAAGGTCACCTATGTGTTCATCCTGTGTTATGGTAGTGCCTAACCATGACATGCAGCTAGGTGGCTCATACGAAACTATCCTAGGTGAAGGCTCATATGGTGCATAGGTTCCACTAAGTGAGGCATTTTGAGGGGTTGATGGAGCTCCTAAGGTGAATTCTTTAAAATTCTTATGCACTTGGCCTTTTTTCTCAAGGTACTCAATAAAATCAATATAAGATCCTGTCCTCCTCATTTCATTCCTCCATCTTGATATATCCAAACTGGTGTAATTATACTTTTTTTTGGTAATACTCTAGTGTCGGACTTGGTGGATTCGCGTTCTCCATAATGGCAAACGGAATAGTCAATGAACTTATTTTACTAACAAAGGCACAAAGATAAAGATAGACTAAAGAAAACCTAAAAATAAAAATAAAATCTTACTAGAAAGGAATCTAGCAAGTAGACCTAATAAAAAGAAATCTTAACCTAGACAATAACTATTCCCCGGGCTGCGGCGCCAAAAACTTGATGCGTAGGAATTGCACCAGGCTTTACCTCTCGAGGGATCTCGAGAAGCTTACAACCCCCACCAGGCAGTGTACCTGATCATTGTAGTATAGTATAGTGACAAGTACCGGGGGATTGATCGTTCAACTCAGGAATAGTGTCGCTAGGATTATAAAGCCTAAAAACTAGGTCTAGAGGTGAGGGATGATTCTTTTTGTATTTTTATATTTTTATGAAAGCAAGTAAAACCTCGGGTTTTGGAAGAGTGGGCGAAATTAGTTGCTAGTCAACTAACCCAATAACTACAAATGCAATAAAAATAAAATAACAGAAATGTAAATTAAACTAATTAAACTAATATGGTGTGAACGATAGATGGGAGAATTGTGTTTACTTAGATTTCACTACTCCCTAGATATCTTTTACAGGTTAATTATTTGTTACAGTTGCATGGATGACGGGTTATATTCCTTAATATCAATCATGGGGTGGCGTACTTACTTCCCCAATTCTATAAGCTTCTACTTCACTCCTATGTCGAGCCTGCAAGAAGATCCTAACAAGGGATCACTAGAATTCGCTCATGCATTAAATACAACCATAAAAACCTAGTACACATCGGTTCATGTTTCTTAAGACATTCAAGCAAGTTACACAATAGAGATCTGCCAGTTCTCTTAAGCCTAACATTGAAATCATTCATCCATTACAACTATAAACAAGCAATCAACCTATAATCAACATCTAGGTTTCATTACATCTAAGCAAACACACAAGAGATCTAGCCTAGCATGTTAAAATTAAGACAAGCGTAAGATATATTCAAACAACACATAGACATATTGAATGAATTGAAAGGATACTTATCTCAATTGAACATTAAGGGTTTCAAGGGGTGAAAACCCTTGAAAATACTGTAAAAGTCGTGTTAGGGTTTATTAGGTTCGACCCTAAAATTCTCCTCTCAAGTTACACACTTAATGAATGAAAATTAGAAAAGTATATATAGATTTCATGAGATGACGGCGTCAAGAGGAAAGTTCTGACGGATCATTTTTCGCCCTAAAAACGGATCATTTTTCGCCTCATCAAGAGACTATGGCTTAGAATTGCAAGCACAAAATCCAGACACAACTATAAAGATTGATGTGGATAGAAACTGTGCACCAGATAGTCCAACAAGGCAATTCAGAAGAATCTATGTATGCTTGGGAGGTTTAAAAGGTGGAATTAAAGCTGGAAAGAGAGATCTCTTGGGTCTTCATGGTTGTTTCGTGTCTGGACAATATCCAGGACAAATATTGACTGCAGTGGGAGTTGATCCAAATAATGGGATATATCCCTTGGCTTATGCAGTGGTTGAGTCTGAAAACAAGGCAGCTTGGAAGTGGTTTCTAGACTGCTTAGGAGATGACTTGGAGCTATTCAAGAATTCAAATTTCACTTTTGTGATAGATAGACAAAAGGTACTGTGGAAAACTAGAAGGGGGGTTGAATAGTTTTACGTCTTTTTAATTTGTTATAAAATATATTTTTAGTGTTTTCTTAGTTTTTAAAATTTAGATTCGATAATATATGATCTCAAGTCTTGCACAATATAAACAACTATCAATAAGTAAGATATAACAATGATAAGTAAAGAAATAAATGAGAGATGGAAAGATCGAACAGCGAGACAAGAGATTTATAGTGGTTCGGCTACAAGGACACCTTCCTTGCCCTACTCCACTCCCCGAGCACCTAACTCGAGAGTTTTAATCACTATATCAACAAGCTCCCTTATGGCGGAGAAAACCTTACACACCAATTTTCACACCACAACTTCTTCACAACTAAAACCACAACTTCTACACAACTTCTTCACACCAATCTACTTCACGCCTATCTTCTTCACACCAATTTTCTTCACAACTAACAACTTCACACCTAGCTTCTTCACTACAATCTAATTCCTAACTTTTCTTCTTCACACCAAACAACTAACTAATCACACAATCAATATACCTAACACAACTATCTACAATCAAATATTCACAACAATCTTCATAAAGAATTATGTAAATAATCTTGATGATGCACCAACAACTTGGATGTGGAGGTCACAACAAGTTGTAATACTTCTTGTCTTGGAGGATAGAAGTATTCTTCTCTTACACTTGAGAGGATGATGTTTGAATCACTTTGAAACAAAGAATTATGTATTTATGATCAAAGGATTAAGAGAATAGAAATGGGGATCTAGAACAGAAAGTTTAAGAGTGCAAAAGGTGAGAAAATTCTGTGGGATGAACCAGTATTTATAGCAAGAAAATTTATTGTTCTGGAGTATGGCCGGCCCCCTTAATTAGGGGCCGATCCCCTTAATGATTAAGGGGGCCGCCTAAGGAATTAAGGGGGCCGCCCCTTCAGAACGTTGGATTTTCTTGTCTTCTAGTGGGGAAAATTTTTCTGGATAAAATTTGCCATTTTTGGTTGTAAATTTGAAATCAGATATTTATAATGAATTAAACATATTCTTTTAATTCCAAAAGTAATTTTGTAAAAGATATAGAATGTTTAATACATTTTATAAAAATTCTAGTGATTAGAAAAATTTCCTTTGATCATGAAATGCAATAAACACTTTGTTTATTCATACCTTAAGTGATATGGATGCAATGATAAATATTAAGCACTAAAAACTTGTTTACGTCATAAGTTTTAGATTAATGAGTTTATGCTTTGTAATTATCAAAACATAGAGATATTGTTAATATGCTAACAATATTTTTAGACATTATTTATGTCAACAATCTCCTCCTTTTTGTTGATTACAAAACCTTAAACTCATTAGGTCTAAAAAATAATTTTTTGACAAGTATTATTAGAGTTTAACATTCTCTTCTCCCCCTTTTTGTAAAATCAAAAAGGTTCGGCCGTTTAAACTTCATAAAATAAGTGAAACGGGTAGAGAGTTCCCTCTTGATGTATGCTCCCCCTTATTTGAGGGCACCAAGGAAACGAGCTATGGAAATCTTGGCTACAAAAATATGTGAGGAGAACAAGACACATATATATATATGCAAAGCAATAATTATGCAAATAAAAATAGATTCATTCAAGCATCATAGAAATGATTAGCATTACAACATTCAATATGCTTAAGGCATATTGATTACAATAAAACAAAAGAAAAGACATAGTCCTATATTACCTAATAGAGCACTTGGACTTGCTTGCAACCCATGGTTGATTGTTTTATTTGCTTGAAGGAGAACATAAGCATAAAGCTTAGTTGTTAGATGGAGAAGGATATGGAGTGGGGTATGGAGCGGAAGAGGTGGATCTTATGATGTTGTATCGTGTTAAGGGTGGTATGGGATGAGGACGAGTGAGGTGATATTCAATCCAAGAAATATCTTCACTCAAGTATAGGATTTGTTTTTGAAGGAAGATGCAACAAGGGCAATAGTGAGTGTGGTTTGTAACTTGATCCAAGTTGAGAGAGTGGGGTAGGCAATTGTTGTAGGGTGATGATGGAAGTTGCCCTTTGTTGTGTTGTGCAAGATGCATGGCATTGAGATCACTAAGATCATGGATTTGGGATATTTCATCACGGAACCTTTGCTTTTCCGTGGCAATGCGGAGAGAGTCATTGTGTTGATATGGATGAATTGAGTTTGTGTAGTTGGAATTGTAGTTGGATGGTTGATCAAATTTGTATGGATCATTATAGATGGTTGGTGGATGAGATAAGTGGTTTGGCATGAAGGAAAATGTTTGGCCAATGTTGTATGGTTTGTAAAGAAGATTAAATGAATGTCCTTGTGAATTTGGTGTAAAGTTTGGGAAGTAAGTGGTTGGAGGTGTTGAGTGATTTCCAACTTCATTGGTTATGATGGATTTGTTACGAGGGCTTTTTCTTCGCCAAATGGGTTTTTTCGTCATTCTTGCAAGCCTTGAGGCTTTTGGTTTTGGTTTATTTGGAGAAGTCATGAAGGGATGAATAAAGAGTTTTGAGGATTGGGGGTATTTATAGTGTAAGATTTGTGTGTTTATGGATGGATAAAGTTTGTTTGGGAGATTAGGACAAAATGTGTTGGTGAAAAATGGGAAATGTAGGTTGAAATGGGCTGAAAAGCAGTAAAGATTCTGTAAACCCGACCATCAGATGGCCGGTCCCCTTAATTAGGGGGTGGTCCCCTTAATGATTAAGGGGACCGCCTTACAAAATTAAGGGGTCCGCCCATCTGGTGATTTCCAGATTGCCAGAATTGGGTTTTTGGCAGAAAATTTGCAGAAAGGTTGTGTGTTTGGATTAGAATTCAAGCAAGTTCAATTCCTTTAGGCAATATAGCATCTAATCTAATCAAGATATAGCATACATGCAAAAACACTGATGCGTGGGAATCGCACCTTGCTTTACCTCTCGAGGGATCTCGAGAAGCTTACAACCCCCACCAGGCAGTGTACCTGATCGTTGTAGTATAGTATAGTGACAAGTACCGGGGGATTGATCGTTCAGCTTAGGAATAATGTCGCTAGGATTAGAAAACCTAATTTACTAGTTCTAGAGGTGAGGGATGATTATTTTTGTGTTTTTATATTTTTTAGAAAGCAAGTAAAATCTCGGGTTTTTGAAGAGTGGGCGGAATTAGTTGCTATTCAACTAACCCAAAGCTAAGATATATTCAAAATAAAATAATAAAAATGAAATTAAACTAAATTATACTAATGTTGTGAGCAGTAATTGGAGAAATTGTGTTTACTTAGACTTCACTACTCCCTAGATATCTTTTACATGTTAATTACTTGTTATACTTGTATGGATGACGGATTGTATTCCTTAATATCATTCGTGGGGTGGCATACATAACTCCCCAACTCTATGAGCTCTTATCTCCTCCTACACCATGACCCAGCACAACTATAGGGATTGTAAACAGTGGCTCATGCATTAAATACAACCAATAAAGACCTAGTACGCCTCGGTTCATGTTTCTTAAGACGTTCAAGTATGTTACCATTTGGAGATCTGCCAGTTTTCTTAAGCCTAACATATAAATCATTCATCCAAGAACAAGAATAAACAAGTAATCAACACATAATCAACATCTAGGTTTCATTAGATCTAAGCAAACACAAGAGAGATCTAGCCTAGCATAATTGAATTGAGACAAGAACAAGATATAAACAACCAACACATAGACATATTGATTGAATTAGAAGAACACTTATCTCAATTACAATGCAAGGTATCAAGCGTTTGGAACCCTTGAAAAACCTGTAAAAGAGGCACCAAATTCGTCTTTAGGGTTTCACCAAAACTTCTCCCTTTTAATGAAAAAACTAGAAAACTATATATAGGAAAAGTAGGCTGACGGCGTCAAGAGTTACATGTGACGCCGTCACCTCGCCGCCATATACTTCCTCGGACGGCCTTGATCTACTTATGACGGCCTATGTGACACCGTCACCGACCACGGTATTTTATTCTTGCCACTTTGACGCCGTCATGAAGGCGTTTGACGCCGTCACCACCTTCGGTATTTTAATCTTCATGTCTGACGCCGTCAAGATATTACTCTTGACGCCGTCACCTTGTATCTTCAGCATGGAAATTTGGTACTTTGCCGTTTTCTTCACTTTTATGCTCCAAAAACGTCCAAAATGGCTTCTTTTCCAGAATTCACTCTCCAAACACCTAAAATCACAAAAGGAATGATTTAGGGCAATATTTGATCAAATAAATTCGGATTCGGGCTTAAATGACCCCCTAAAAACGGATCATTTTTCGCCTCATCATATACCTTTACACTTGAGATTTGCTTGTCCTCAAGCAAATGCGCTTTTATTCTACTCGAAAGACAAGTTAGGGGTCATTTAACACTAATATAAAAGTAATTACAACAAATAATCGTTCCACTAAAGACCAATAGACAAGCACGGAGGTCATACACAAGCACCTCACAAATAGTGTTTAGATACTCACATCTCTCGGGTGTAATAAAGTAATATAACATTATGGAAATGGAAGATATCTCTCACTACCTGTCATAACAAAATAGATTACCATAGGCTTGGGAAAGGATCAAACCTCCACCACATGGCGTAAGCACCTAGGATAAACTATCAAAGAGGTCTTTTAAAGGGTTGTAACGTTAGGTATAGGGATATGAATTATACGGTTTTGTTGGATAAATGAAGTTTTACTGGTGGCGAGTTAACAATCTTGGTTAATTACATGTACAATATGGCGTTGCTAAGCCAAGACTAGACTCGACTTAAGCTAATAAATGAAAAATAACAAAAACATAAAATAAACATAGAATAAAAACGGGATGGTAGTCCGTATGTTTTTTCTCTTTTTCTTTTTCTATTTTTTTTTTCTTTTTCTTGTTTTTTCTATTTTTTTTTATTTTTATTTTTTTTATTTATTTTTTTTTTTGCATACACTCTTACTCTACCATCCAAAACAATGCATCAAAGGGAGCTCGTTTCCTCCCTACACTTGAGCTTTTACATACTTTACAATCAATTATTCTAATGACTCGAATTAAGAAAATCAAAACACTTGGAGCACTTTTAAGATTAACGTACATATGGGGGTAATAAATGATGTTCTTCCCCATTACTCCATAAATAAGTACTTTACCCATGAGTCCGAATCGTCCCAAAACAATATGTACAAGATATGACTCGACTTAGCAACCATGTAATCAATTAGACAACTAACAAAAGGTTTAAACAATTAACAATAATGCACTAAAGATGAGTGCATACAAGGAAGGCTAAGGCGATTTGGTTGCACATTTGGGGTGGATTGTAAACAAATTCTTCCTTTAAGTAAAATGCTTAAAGTTAGAAATGAAAAGATAGGCTCAGAGGGGTGTACTAGGGGTATCGTGTACTAAAAATGAGTACAACACAAAGGTGTGGGAGAATTACTTGACCTATGAAGTCAAAGTAATTATATTACAGGTGTAGAACAAGGGTTATCCTAATGCCTCTTATCATGTAGTAAATCCTAACTACACGAATGTAGTCTCACTAGCGGTCTCGGGATGCATCGCTATCACAAGTTCTAGAATCTAAATACTACCGGTACACTCATAAGCACCAACAATGAATGCTTTTTCCTAAAGATCTAAGGGCGAACCTCACATATTTGGGGTGGAAATTTTTGAGTGGTATGGTTTTTTGTGCTAGTCATACAACTCCTATCCATGAGACGCTTATTAAGACTAAAGTTTCACTCCTAAATGTTGTAAAAAATTTTAAATTTGGCGCTAAAATTACGCTAACAAGTATTTCTCGTAGTTTTATTACACATCTACCATTAAACAAAACAAACTCAAGCGAAAGTGCATATGTAAGGTATCATCTTTTTACCCTCCCCTTACACTTAAGATGAACATTGTCCCCAATGTTCAAGTAAAGAATGTAAAAGTGAAAAAGTAAAGAGAATGAAATCAAATACTCCCCTGATTCGCTCGGTATGGATTATAGGTTGGCCAGGTTAAATCTTCCTCCAAGAAAACGAACAATCAAAGCTTCCCTTCCAGAATATAAATCATCTTCTTGTCATAAATAACCTGTAAATCCTGACAACAATAGACAAGGCAACCTCGCGTAAAATCGGCGGCATCCTATATAAGTTACTAATCCTAGAAAACAAAGTAAGATATAATGCTTGTGGAATGAAGTTTGCAGATTTCCTGGAGATTATAAAACTTAATAATTCACAAAAACCATAAGACTCCGTTAGAAAAACAAAACCGGTAAAATTTCCAGATTTTTAACTCCTGACGCCGTCAAGAGCAATACTCTGACGCCGTCAGAATGGACCTGCAGAAATTCTTATGTTAAGTTTCCGGAAAATTTCTGGAAAAACTTCGTCCTACTTCCTGGAAAATCCTGCAAAACTTCATTATGACTCAATACAAGCATTTGACTCTAACAAATACGAATATACATGTTCATTTAAAATTGTGGAGAATCATGATCTGTTTATTTCTTGAAAACATATTTGGGGTTTCCCCTTACACTTATCTTTTGCAAAAATACCTTTAGGTTGGAGTTAAGACTAGGCCAAACAACATAATAAAGTATTTCCACATATTAATTGAGAAACATGATCAACCAACAATAAAAATAAAACATGCATACGGAAGCAAATAACAATCAAACAAATAAAATCACACAAAACATTGGGTTGCCTCCCAAGAAGCGCTTTTCTTTATTTACGAGTCTTGTAGCTAGACTCAAAGTCATGGGTTACTACGTGATCTCATCATCAAACATCACATCCTCCTCATTAATCATTTCATTGTTATTTTCTTGGTAATGTTTTACACGTTGTATGTTAACCGTGAATTCCCTACCTTCATCATCAATTAACACTACCGCTCCAAATCTAGAAGAATTCTTTACCGTGAACGGCCCGTACCATCTAGACTTAAGTTTTCCCGGGAATAATCTCAACCGAGAATTGTATAATAGGACCTTGTCTCCTTCTGAAAATTCTTTGGGTTTCTTAATTCTTTGATCATGCCATCTTTTAGCTCTCTCTTTATATGTGATGGAGGATTCGTAGGCTTCCAGTCTAAGCTCATCAAGCTCGTGTAACTGCAAAAACCTATTATTCCCAGCAGTTGTATAATCTAAGTTGCATGCCTTAAGCGCCCAATAAGCCTTGTGTTCTAATTCTACCGGTAAATGACATGCCTTACCATACACCATGCGGAATGGGGTCGTTCCAATAGGTGTTTTGTAAGCAGTTCGGAATGCCCATAAGGCTTCGTCGAGTTTGAATGACCAGTCCTTTCTGTTTTGACTAACCGTTTTTTCAAGTATTCTTTTAATAGCTCTATTGGTGTTTTCGACTTGGCCATTGGTTTGTGGATGGTAGGCAGTGGAGAATCGATGGGGTACTCCATACCTCTTCATGACCTTTTCCATTTGTGCATTGCAAAAATGTGTCCCCCTATCACTGATGAGGGCTTTCGGAATCCCGAATCTTGCGAAAAGCTTTTTCAGGAAATGAATGACTACTCTTGCATCATTGGTCCTAAGGGCTTGTGCCTCAACCCATTTCGAAACATAGTCAATAGTGACTAAGATGTACTCGTTTCCCCCTGAGGATGGAAAGGGTCCCATGAAGTCAATCCCCCAAACATCGAATACTTCACAAACTTGTATAAAGTTCTGAGGTGCTTCATCCCTATGTGATATATTTCCAGCTCGTTGACATGCATCGCACGCCTGCACCATTTCTTTTACATCACGGAAAATTGTGGGCCAATAGAATCCCGCATCGAGAATCTTTCGAGCGGTAACGTTTATCCCATGATGCCCGCCAGAGGGACCAGAGTGACATTCCCTCATAATCTTAACTGCCTCATTTTCCGAAACGCAACGCCTTATAATGTGGTCAGGACACCTTCGGAATAAAAAGGGTTCATCCCAGAAGTAGTATTTTAGTTGGGAAAAGAACCTCTTCCTCTCGTACTTAGTCAGGTGTTCTGGAACAAGCCTACATCTACTCGCGAAGTAATTAGCAAAGTCGGCGTACCACGGCTCCGAATCTATCATTGACATTAGTTGTTCGTCAGGAAACGAATCCCTAATCTCACTTCTATCGTGCTTATCCAAGGGGTTTTCAAGACGAGATAGATGATCTGCGGCTAGATTCTCTGCCCCCCTCTTATCGCGAATCTCAACATCGAATTCTTGTAATAACAAGATCCACCGAATTAGTCGTGGCTTGGCATCCTGCTTTGCAAACAGATATCGAAGAGCTGAGTGATCAGTGAAGACGACTGTCTTTGAAAGGACAAGATATTGTCGGAATTTGTCGAATGCAAATACTACGGCTAATAATTCTTTTTCGGTGGTGGAGTAATTCTCTTGAGCGGGATTCATGGTTTTGCTAGCGTAGTAAATAGGTTGGAAAAGCTTGTCACGTCGTTGACCTAATACAGCCCCGACGGCGTAGTCGCTGGCGTCACACATGATTTCAAATGGTAACTCCCAGTTGGGTGTGATCATGATTGGAGCTTGAGTGAGTTCTCTTTTTAGGAGATCGAAAGCATCTTTGCATTCTTGGGAAAAATCGAATGGAGCATCCTTCACAAGCAACTGAGTCATTGGCCGGGAAATTTTTGAGAAGTCTTTTATGAATCTCCGATAAAATCCGGCGTGCCCCAAAAAGCTGCGTATTGCCTTAACAGTCGTGGGGTATGGTAGCTTAGATATAGATTCAACTTTAGCTTGGTCCACCTCTATTCCATTCCCTGAGATCTTATGCCCTAACACAATCCCTTCCTTTACCATGAAATGACACTTTTCCCAGTTTAACACCAAGTTGGTTTCCTCACAACGTTTAAGCATCTTTTCTAAATTAGCAAGACAGCGGTCGAAGGAGTTTCCGAAGACTGAAAAGTCATCCATGAAAACTTCCATGCTGTCTTCCATGAGTTCCTGAAAGATTGCGGTCATGCAACGTTGGAAAGTGGCGGGGGCATTGCATAGCCCAAAAGGCATCCTTTTGTAGGCAAATGTTCCATAGGGGCAAGTAAACGTGGTCTTTTCTTGGTCCTCGGGTGCTATGGGGATTTGAAAATATCCAGAGAATCCATCCAAGAAGCAATAGTACTCGTGTCCAGATAATCTCTTTAACGCACACCCGCCATCCAGTGACAGTTCTCTGGGGCACCATCTCACCCTTATCATTCTTTACTACAGTCATTCCACCCTTTTTAGGTACAACCTGCACAGGACTGACCCATGGGCTATCCGAGATCGGGTAAATCAGTCCTGCATCCAAAAGCTTGATAACTTCTTTCTTTACTACTTCCTTAATGTTAGGGTTCACTCGCCTCTGGGGTTGCACAGTAGGTTTATAATCTTCCTCCACAAGAATCTTATGGGTGCAAAAAGTTGAGTCAATCCCCTTAATGTCGGCCACACTCCATGCGAGTACCCCCTTGTATTTTTTTAGGACCTCTAAGAGTTTAACTTTTTGTTCTTTTTCCAAGGAAGAGTTTATGATTACCGGGAGTTGGTCCTCCCCCTGAAGAAAGGCATATTCCAAATGATTAGGGAGCTCTTTAAGATCTACGTCAGGGGGCTCGATAATAGAAGGTTTGAGCTTGTTTTCGGGCTTTCGGAGCTCGAGATGCTCCGTTGCCTCTTGTCTGGGGTAGAAGGAGACTGCATTAACATTCTCCGTCTTTTCCACCTCTAGCAAAGGCAGAAAACTTTCGTCCCGTAGCCAGCCTTCATCGATTTGTTCATCGATGCAACTATCAATGACATCTGTGAGTTCATCTACTTCCCCGATAAAGTAGAGCCGGTTGGCTGCTTCGAGGGAGAGGTCCATAGAATCCTTAATGTCGAAGGTTGTGCTATCGTCTCCCACTCGTAAGGTTAATTTTCCATCGTAGACATCGATGACTACACGAGCTGTAGCAAGAAATGGTCTACCTAAGATGATAGGGACCAAGTCATCCTCCTCCATATCCAGGATTACGAAGTCGACCGGGAATTTGAATTTCCCAACTTTGACTAGCACATTCTCGCATATCCCTACGGGGTACTTGACTGATCTATCGGCTAGTTGGATGTTCATACGGGTAGACTTCAATCCAGAATATCCTAGTTTACAGAACATAGAGTGAGGCATGAGATTGATACTTGCTCCCAAATCGGCGAGAGCATTCTTGATTGATAGAGGTCCTATGGAGCAAGGCAAGGTGAAGCTGCCCGGATCGTCTACCTTCTTTGGTAGCCCTCGATGGGTTACCACTGAGCATTCTTCCCCCAGGGTTACAAGACCCTTGAGCTTCTTCCTGTTAGCGAGCAGCTTTTTGAAGTATGCGCTATACTTTGGCATGTGATAGCAAGCATCAAGGAGAGGTATGGTGACAACAGAGTCTTTTAGGTATGACAAGAACCTCTTGTTATCATTCTCAATTTTCTGGTTCCTTAATCGGGATGGGTATGGAATTCTCACAGGTGGGTTAGGAAGGGCTGATGGGGAAGGGGTTGTCACGGGCGGTTGGTCTGGGGTGCCAATGCCGACATCCTGCTCCTCCTCCCCAGGTTTGTCTGAATCGAGGGTGACGGGGGACGAGTTTGGGTAAGGGGGGTCCTTGGTTGTCATTCCAGCTCGTGTGGTTATCGCGAGCATGGGGTCTTTTTTTCTTTCTAACGGCGTTTGGAGGTGATCTAAGGCTGAGTTAAGCTTGTTGAAAAATTCTCCAATACCCTCCTGCTGCTCATCGAAAAGCTCATTAAGCCCTTTCATTTGCAAGTCTTTTTCTTGAGTGAAGTGACCAAGGTCATCTTCGAAATTGCTCCTGATTTTGAATTCAGGGCCTTCCTCCCCTTCTCTTCTCCTTACCAGATTTCCCCAAAGGGTGTAATCGTCATTTTGGTAAAAAGGTAAGAGGGAGGGATCAGCATAAATGTCCCCTCCTGACAAGCATGCATGTTCAGTTGTGGCTGCTCCTCCGCATTCTTCTACTTCATGCGGGCCTCCACAGTAATCGCAGATCAGGTAGGGATTCGACAGCTGTTTAGGTGACCGCGATCCAGCTATGTATTCCGCTCTTTTGTGAATTTTGCTCAACCGATCCGCGGTGATCTCAGAAATGCTGACAGTCGACTCAGGTTCATCCCAAGTGTCATCCTGATCTTGAGCATATTCTTCAATCCTATCCCATCCTTCTTCGGCACTAAGATTGTCCAATCTTCCTTTCCTAGATTGGTTAATTCCGTTCCGGTCATTAGAGGAGATATTTTCATAAAAGATTTGGACCAAGAGCCAAAGTTCAATGCCATGATGTGGAACTTGTCTTATTAAATCTTTGAATCTAGTCCACGCTTTATGGAAGGGTTCATCCATCCCCTTTCGGAAACGAAGGATCCTATCCCTAAATGCTGAGGTTTTTCCAGGTGGAAAGAACTTCTCATAGAACTTGGATATGAGTTGCTCCCATGTGAAAATAGATTCGGAAGGGAGTTTGTTATACCATTCTTGGGCTTTTTCGTATAAGGTGAAAGGGAAGAATCGCATTCGGGATGTGTTTCTAGTAGCCCCATCCGTATGGATGGTGTCCACTATTTTTAGGAAGTCCTTGATGTGTTGGATTGGATTTTCCTCATCAAGTCCGTGGAATTTACACACACTTTTGACAAGCCAAACATCATTTGCATGCAAGACCTCGTTGGTGTGTTCGTTTGGGTAGACAATGGCATTGGAAAACCCACGAGGAGTTGGGGAAGAGTAGTCCTTGAGACGCTTAGGAGGAGGTATTATAGGGGTATTCATCTCGTTGTGGGAGCTAGGGGTTGTGATGTGATTTTCTGAATTTTCTTCAGAGAGAGGTGCATCAAAGTCGATAGCAATGCTGGATGGTTCAGGTGTTGAGTGAGTTCGTCTTAACCTACACATTTCTCTTTCGGGTTCTGCATAAGGCAAGACAAGGTCTTTAGTGGTGCTACGACTCCTAGTGATCCTAAGGTTGGAAAATTCGTTGGTTGCCATGATGGTGGATGGTGAAGAGTTACGAACAAAGGCACAAAGAAATAAGATAGACTAAAGAAGACCTAAAAATAAAAATAAAAATCTTACTAGAAGGGAATCTAGCAAGTAGACCTAATAAAAAGAAATCCTAACCTAGACAATAACTATTCCCCGGCAGCGGCGCCAAAAACTTGATGCGTGGGAATCGCACCTTGCTTTACCTCTCGAGGGATCTCGAGAAGCTTACAACCCCCACCAGGCAGTGTACCTGATCGTTGTAGTATAGTATAGTGACAAGTACCGGGGGATTGATCGTTCAGCTTAGGAATAGTGTCGCTAGGATTAGAAAACCTAATTTACTAGTTCTAGAGGTGAGGGATGATTATTTTTGTGTTTTTATATTTTTTAGAAAGCAAGTAAAATCTCGGGTTTTTGAAGAGTGGGCTGAATTAGTTGCTATTCAACTAACCCAAAGCTAAGATATATTCAAAATAAAATAATAAAAATGAAATTAAACTAAATTATACTAATGTTGTGAGCAGTAATTGGAGAAATTGTGTTTACTTAGACTTCACTACTCCCTAGATATCTTTTACATGTTAATTACTTGTTATACTTGTATGGATGACGGATTGTATTCCTTAATATCATTCGTGGGGTGGCATACATAACTCCCCAACTCTATGAGCTCTTATCTCCTCCTACACCATGACCCAGCACAACTATAGGGATTGTAAACAGTGGCTCATGCATTAAATACAACCAATAAAGACCTAGTACGCCTCGGTTCATGTTTCTTAAGACGTTCAAGCATGTTACCATTTGGAGATCTGCCAGTTTTCTTAAGCCTAACATATAAATCATTCATCCAAGAACAAGAATAAACAAGTAATCAACACATAATCAACATCTAGGTTTCATTAGATCTAAGCAAACACAAGAGAGATCTAGCCTAGCATAATTGAATTGAGACAAGAACAAGATATAAACAACCAACACATAGACATATTGATTGAATTAGAAGAACACTTATCTCAATTACAATGCAAGGTATCAAGGGTTTGGAACCCTTGAAAAACCTGTAAAAGAGGCACCAAATTCGTCTTTAGGGTTTCACCAAAACTTCTCCCTTTTAATGAAAAAACTAGAAAACTATATATAGGAAAAGTAGGCTGACGGCGTCAAGAGTTACATGTGACGCCGTCACCTCGCCGCCATATACTTCCTCGGACGGCCTTGATCTACTTATGACGGCCTATGTGACGCCGTCACCGACCACGGTATTTTATTCTTGCCACTTTGACGCCGTCATGAAGGCGTTTGACGCCGTCACCACCTTCGGTATTTTAATCTTCATGTCTGACGCCGTCAAGATATTACTCTTGACGCCGTCACCTTGTATCTTCAGCATGGAAATTTGGTACTTTGCCGTTTTCTTCACTTTTATGCTCCAAAAACGTCCAAAATGGCTTCTTTTCCAGAATTCACTCTCCAAACACCTAAAATCACAAAAGGAATGATTTAGGGCAATATTTGATCAAATAAATTCGGATTCGGGCTTAAATGACCCCCTAAAAATGGATCATTTTTTGCCTCATCAAACACATAAGCAAAAGAGCAAATAAGCAACACATAATAAGCAAAAGGAGACAAGCAAGGGCAAGAGCACTTAAACTTCCTAAGGCACCTATCTTAGATCAAAGGCAAAGTTAACTAGTGAGTGGAAAACAAGTGATGGAGCAAGATGACAACATTATTAGTGAATTTGTCTTAGTGTGTGTCTATATGCAACAAATGTGGAGTTGTGATTGTTTCGACTCCTAAATGCAAAGAGAGATAACGATCCTAAGAAACAATCCAAGAGATCCCCTTGATTCAATTTTTGCTCGATTCATGAATGTCAATAATATATATTAGATTATATATTTTGACAATTTATGTGAGAGTTTATGCATGATTTAGGAAAAAGTTTTTAGCGTTTGTCAACAATGCAAGGAAAATGATTTTCATGTAATTCCTAGATGTGAGAATAGTTTTCAAGAAATTTTGATTGAGTTTTACAAGAGAGTATATGCAAATGAAAGTGAGGTTTCCCAATGATTAATTTTGTGCAAAATGGATTCCTAGACTCAGAAGTGAAGAAGTGAACGAAAAGTAAATTTTATGCAAGTATAAATTTGTGTTAGTTCAATATAATTTAGTCAACTTGTTCTATCATTCCTAATCCTAAACGCAAGTGGTTGAATATTTCACGCTTAAGGGGTTTTGTGAATATATCCGCAATGTTATCTTCCGATGCAACTTTTTCTATAGATATGTTTCCTTTTTGTACATTATCCCTAAGAAAGTGGTGGCGTATTTCTATATGTTTAGTCCTAGAGTGTTGCACCGGATTTTTACTTAAATCTATCTCACCTTTGTTATCACACATAATGGGAACATTTTCTAACCTAATGTCATAGTCTATAAGAGCTTGTTTCATCCATAGTGCTTGTTGACATGCCTTTCCAGCGCTTACATATTCGGCTTCGGTGGTAGAAATAGCAAGAGCGGTTTGCTTCTTCAAAAACCAAGATGTTAGACAACATCCCATAAACGTGCAAATACCGCTAGTGCTTTTTCTATCTACGTAGTCTCCCGCATGATCCGAATCCGCATAGACGATGGTTTCTATGCCGGATCCCTTAGGATACCATAATCCTAAGTGTATAGTGCCTTTAATGTATCGGAAGATACGCTTAACCGCTTCTAGGTGAGAGGTTTTGGGATCCTCTTGAAAACGGGCACAAAGGCAGACACTAAACATGATATCGGGTCTACTTGCCGTCAAGTATAGAAAACTACCTATCATTCCTCTATACTTGGTGTTATCTACGGACTCACCTTCATCATCCTTTGTGAGCTTTACTTCCGTAGACATGGGAGTTTTCATGGGTTTTGAGTCTTCTAGGCCAAATTTATTAAGCATTTCCTTAATGTACTTAGATTGGTTAAAGAATATTCCATCTTCTATTTGTTTTATTTGTAATCCTAGGAAGAAGTTAAGTTCACCCATCATACTCATCTCAAACTCATCATGCATGATTTTGGCAAATTCATCACACATGTCTTGACAAGTCGATCCAAATATAATGTCATCAACATATATTTAAACAATGATGAGATTTGGGTCTTTCCTTTTAGTGAAAAGAGTGTTATCTACCATTCCCATGGAATAATCATGTTTAATAAGGAAAGCTTTTAATTGATCATACCAAGCTTTGGGAGCTTGTTTGAGTCCATACAAAGCTTTCTTTAACTTATAAACATAATCAGGTTTTGCGAAGTCAATGAATCCTGGAGGTTGTGCCACATATACCTCCTCATTGATAAAACCATTAAGGAATGCACTTTTCACGTCCATTTGGAATAACTTAAAATCTAGGGCGCATGCATAGGCAAGTAGTATCCTAATTGATTCTAATCTAGCTACGGGGGCATAAGTTTCGTCATAATCAATTCCTTCTTGTTGATTATAACCTTGGGCAACTAACCTAGCTTTATTCCTAGTAACTACTCCATTTTCATCTAATTTATTCCTATATACCTGTTGGGATATAAAATATCAAAGTACTTCTGGATGTCAAAGTACTGCTGCATGAAGAATAAAGTCAAAGTACTGCTGAAGGAAAAAGTCAAAGTACTGTTGTTATTGAAGAATGTTTAAAGTACTTCGAAGAAAACAAGGACTGATGTGCAATATTAGATAAGGATTAATGTGTAATATTGAATGAATATTCTAGAATTAGTTAGGGATAATGACTTGTCGTTCAAGGATTATATGTTGTAAACCGACTTAAGGTTATCTATATAAAGAGCCTTAAGGGGTATTATTCGATACAAGTTTTAGAGAAGTTCTCATAAGTTTTAGAGTCGATCAAAGTTGATAAATAGTTAGGGATTGTTAGTGAATCTGTGTAACAAAGCAGGTTCAAAGTTTGGTTAATATAAAAGTTCTTCTTAAGCTTTGTGTTAGTAGATTCCGCATACTTTACAAGGTTAAACAGTGTTTCAATATTAATAGTGTTGAGTTTACTCAATATTGTTAAACCCTTACAAGCTACAAAGTAGTTTGGTTAGAGTATATCGATCCAACAAGTAGTATCAGAGCTTGTGCTGGAAACTCTGATTAAGAAGACAAACCTTTAAACCGATTTCACTACAAACCCTTCAAGATGTCGACTAAAGCTGCACCTGCTCCCTCAATCACTGCTGTTAGAATCCCTATTGTTAAGAAGGGAGAATACAATCTATGGGCCATGAAGATGAGGCAGTACATTGCCATCACAGACCATGCACTGTGGGATGTGATTGTTAATGGTAACATGCAAATTGAAGAACCAGTAGAGGTACCTGGACAACCAACACCACCTAAAATTACTGTACCTGCTGCTACCAAAATAAATCAAGACAAAGCTCTCAACATACTACTTTCTGCTATTCCTGATGGTCACTTATTAAAGTTTCATGATGCCAAGGATGCCAAACAACTATGGGCTGCAATAAAGAAGAAGTTTGGAGGTAATGATGCTTCCAAGAAGATGCATAGGAATTTGCTGAAGCAACAATTTAAAACTTTCACTGTTGGAGAAAGAGAAGGTCTTGATTCTGCTTATGAAATATTCCAACATCTTCTGAGTATGCTAGAACTATATGATGCTGAGGCATCAGTTGAAGATGCTAACTTGAAGTTCTTGAGAAGTTTGCCATCAGCATGGCATGTAGTTGCTACTATGATCAGAGGACAACCAGGGCTGGATACTATGGACTTTGATGATCTCTACAACAATCTGAAGGTGTATGAGCATGAGATGAATGGTACTACAGGTTCAAGTACACATCAGCAACCCCAAAACATTGCTTTTGTCTCTTCTGAAAAAAGAAGCAGTACTTCTAATAAAGGTACTACTTATCCTGTTCAAAGTACTGTGATCGAAACACAGATTCCATGTACAACAAGGGTCACCACAAATTCATCACAATCACTTACCCACACCTCAGATGAAGTTCTATGTTCATTCTTTGCTCAACAAGCATCTATACCTGTCACCTATCAAGAAGATGTATTGCAAATAGATGATGATGCTTTGGAAGAAATTGATATCAGATGGCAAGTTGCCATGCTCACTGCAAGGATCAAGAAGTATGTGAATAAGACAGGGAAAGGCATCAATTTCAGAGCTAAACAGGGAATAACATTTGATAAGTCCAAGATTGAGTGCTTCAACTGTCTAAGGACTGGTCACTTTGCAAGGGAATGCAAATTTGCAAAGTTTCAAGCAAACAAGATGATTGAACCACCCAAGCCTGAGAGAAAAGAGATTCCAATTACTGAACCAAAACCAAAAGCTTTGGTTGCTCAAGAGAATCTGTCAGAGATTGATTGGTCCAATGAGTTTGATGATGAACCTGTAACCTATTCAATGGTTGCATTGGAAGACTGGAGTACAACATTTGATGAAGAGCCTGGATATGCTGCTTTGGAGTCAAGAGATGGTTTAGGAAGCTTTGATTGGAGCATGGAGTTTGAAGAAGCACCTGTTCAGCTTGCTATGGTAGCTGCTTCACCAAGTTCATCCACTAAATCTGAGGTATGCTCTAAGTGCAATGATATGTATCAAAAGTTACTTAGTGAATATGTAGCTGAAAGAGATAAATTTCAAAAGGCTAGGGCTGAGATAACTGGTTATCAATTGACTTTAGAGTCAATGGAGGCTAAAATCATTACACATGAAAACAATGAAGTAGCATGGCTTGAAACATATAAACAACATGATTACCTAGTTAAGTTAAGTGAATGGAAACTAGGTTGTAAGGTGTCTGAACTAGAGAAAGTGACTGCTGAAAGGGATAAGTTGTTAGAAAAACTTGTTGTATGGAATGAGGCAGGTGTGTCACATGTTCAATTTGTTGAAAAGCAAAGAACATCAAATATTAAGACAGGCCTAGGTTATGATAATGATAGCAATGAAGGCATTCCATTTAAGGGCAAGGAACTAAATCTTACAGTAGATATCTCCACTAGTGATGAAGAGTTCATAAGTCTAGATGAAAACACTTCTAGTGATGAGGAATCCCCTAGTCCAACACCTCCTGAATTTAAGAAAGAAAAGGGATATAATGCAGTTCCTCACCCCCCAGGTAGCTTTCAACCACCTAGAAAGGATGTTGACTGTTATGGTGTAGATAATCTAGAGTTTAGGAAAAAGCTTAAAAGTAAATCCAATCCTGAAACTTTAGAAAAGTCTATTGAAGCACCTAAGGTTGAAGAGACCAAGTCTTCAAAACAAGCAGTACCTCAAAACACTTTTTGAAGTACTGCTGATCACTCAGCAGTACCTCAAAGAAAATTCTTTCAAAATACTGCTAATTTTAGAAAATCTTATGGAAGGGGATTTGGGGATATTGGTCCAAAGGTCTGTTCTGTTTGTTATAGTCCTCATCATTTGATTAAAGACTGTGATTATCATTCAGAATACCTAAGTAAATATCCAAAGACCAGAACTGCACAACCAAGTCATAGGGAGAATAAGCCAAGGGAAAACAAACCAGTTTGGAATTATACAAATAGGGTTAACCATAGTAATTTCTCAAAATACTATAGGTACCCTCATCAGAAAAGGTCATACTCCAAATCCTCAGTACCTTCACAAAGTACTGATTGAAAGTTCCCTAACCAAGATGTTTCTAGCAAACACTTAAGTGTAAGACCTAGGAGATACAATCACTACAACCCTAGAAGGCCTTACAACACAAGAAAAGATGCTAGAACACAGAACCCAACTCCTAAAGTTACAACTAAATGGGTTAAGAAAGAAAGTACTGCTGTGGTAGAACCAGTACTTTCAGAGGTTAAGGGTGAAAAAGGGAAAATTGATCATGATAAACCAACAGTTTTGGAAACAAAAACCTTAATTCTTGATCATGCTTTCAAAGACAGTGGTGATTACATACTCAAAAATTTTGAGTATGTCACTCCACAAGGGGAACACAAGTTAGTAATGGCTTGGGTTCCTAAAAATAACTAACCTTTTTCATGTGAATGCAGGGCAACCCAGAGGAGGAGCTTAAAGATCATCTTATTATAGATAGTGGTTGCTCTGGCAGTATGACAGGAGAAAAGGAGCTCTTGTCAGATTTTAAAGCTTATTTTGGAGGAAAAGTTGCATTTGGGAATGATCCTGATGGAGGAAGAATAACTGGCAAAGGAACTATCAAGGCAGGAAACATTGATTTTGAAGATGTTAGATATGTGAAGGAGCTCAAATTCAATCTTTTGTCAGTCTCTCAGATCTGTGATAAGAAGTACCCTGTGTTATTCTTTGACACAGAATGTCTTATACTTTCTCCTGATTTCAAGTTAGAAGATAGAAACTTGGTGTTGCTGAGAGCACCAAGAACTAATGATGTGTACAGCATTGACTTAAAGAATGTAAACTCTGCTGAAAGAGCAACATGTTTGATTGCAAGAGCAACTATGGAAGAAGCACATCAATGGCACAGAAGATTGGGGCATGTCAATTTTAAGAACATCAATAAGCTGGTCAGAGGTAATTTAGTTAGAGGTTTACCTTCTAAAACATTCAAGACTGATCATTCATGTCTTGCTTGTAAGAAGGGTAAACAGCACAAGGCTTCTTGTAAGAAGATTGATGAGAAAACCATTAAAGAGCCTTTGGAATTGCTGCACATGGATCTGTTTGGACCTGTTTCAGTTGTTAGTCTAAACAAGAAGAAGTACTGCTTGGTTGTAACAGATGACTGTAGCAGATTTAGTTGGGTCTTTTTCTTATGCTTTAAAGATGAAACTTTTGATGCTATTCATGATCTTATAATAGCACTTGAAAATCAGTTAAGACTCAAGGTTAGAGGCATTAGATGTGATAATGGGACTGAGTTCAAGAATCAGCTAATGGATGAATTTTGTGCCAAGAAAGGAATTAGAAGAGAGTTCAGTATTGCTAGAACTCCTCAGCATAATGGAGTTGCAGAAAGAAAGAATAGAACACTTATAGAAGCAGCAAGGACAATGCTTGCAGACTCTCAATTACCTGTTCCATTCTGGGTTGAGGCTGTAAGTGCTGCTTGTTATGTGTTGAATAGAGTATCAGTGACTAAACCTCAAATGAAGACACCTTATGAGTTACTCATGGGAAAGAAGCCAAGCATCAAGTTTATGAAACCTTTTGGATGTCCCCTAACCATCTTAAACACTGCTGATAATTTGGGCAAATTTGATGGGAAGTCAGATGAAGGATATTTATTGGGATATTGTACTAATAGCAAAGGATTCAGAGTGTACAACATGGCTACCAAAAAGGTTCAAGAATGTCTTCATGTTGATTTTCTGGAAGAACAAGAAAATTCTAAAGGAAAAGGTCCTGATTGGATGTTTGATCTTTATTTAATGTCTTCATCAATGAATTATGTACCTGTAAGGGAAGAAAATCAAGCTGCTCCCACTGAAGAAGAAGCACAGTACATTGTTCATGATGTTAATTTAAGATCTGAAGATGAGCCAAATGTTAATGCCAATGATGAGAAGAAGAGTACTTCTGAGCCTCAAGGTACTGCTGAACCTAACAGTACTGTTGATCCTCAAAGTACTGTTCCACCACAAATACCAGTATCTGATGAAGATCAAGCCATTCAAGATGAACTTTCTAGGATGCTTTTTCATGAAACAATGGCTAAGTTGTATGAAGATGAACAAAGGAAAGTTTATGAAGCAGAAAAGAAGAAGGCAAAAGAAACAGCCAGTACTTTACCCCAAAGTACTGCTAATCCATTTGAAAGTACTTTTCAACCTTTAGATACTTCAAATTGGATAAATACTGATGTTGTTAATGATTCTAATATGCCTGACTTAGAAGATACTGATGATCCAAACAAGATTACTTTAGAAGACACTGATGATGAATTGGATCAAGAAGGCATTTTCTCATATTCTAATGAAGATCCTGATATAACTAATTTGGAAGATAATCTTGAAGTCTCACCAACTCCTACTCTCAGAATACACAAAACTCATCCTGTTACCAACATAATTGGACCCTCAGCTTCAGGGGTGCTCACAAGGACTAAGGCTAAGAATATGTCTCAACAACATACTTCTTTACTTAGTTTTATCTACAAGTAAAACAGGGTGAATCACAAGGATAAGAAGTTGTGTTTATTTGCTTGTTTTCTATCTCAGGAAGAGCCCAAAAATATCAAACAAGCATTAGCCAAGGAAAGTTGGGTGGAAGCTATGCAAGAAGAACTCCTACAGTTTAAACTTCAAAAAGTTTGGGTATTATGTGATTTACCTGATGGAAAGAAACTTATTGGAACTAAATGGGTCTTCAGGGTAAAAAGAGATGAAAGAGGGAATGTTATCAAGAATAAGGCAAGGTTAGTGGCTCAAGGATACAGACAAGAAGAAGGAGTAGACTATGATGAAGTTTTTGCTCCTGTGGCAAGGCTTGAAGCCATCAGGCTATTTTTGGCTTTTGCATCTTATATGGGATTCCCTGTATATCAAATGGATGTTAAAAGTGCTTTTCTATATGGCAAAATCACAGAAGAAGTTTATGTCAAACAGCCTCCTGGTTTTGCAGACCCTGCACATCCAAACAAAGTCTACAAGGTAATCAAAGCTCTGTATGGCCTTCATCAAGCTCCAAGAGCATGGTATGAAAGACTTTCAAATTTTCTACTACAACATGGTTATAGAAGAGGAGCTATTGACAAGACTTTGTTTATCAAGAGAGATAAGAAGGATATCATGCTTGTCCAAGTGTATGTGGATGAAATTATTTTTGGTGCTACTAGGCAATCTATGGTCAAAGAATTTGAAGATCTTATGCAGAAAGAGTTTCAAATGAGTTCAATGGGAGAATTAACCTTCTTCTTGGGACTTCAAGTGCAACAGTCAAGCAGTGGAATATATATTTGTTAAGATAAGTATGTTGCAGATATTCTTAAGAGATTCAATTTCACAACTGTTAGGCCTACATCTACACCAGTGGATACTAACAAACCTTTGGGAAAATATGAAGAAGGAGAAGATGTTGATGTCACCCTATACAGGTCTATGATTGGATGTCTCATGTATTTAACTACATCAAGACCTGATATAACTTTTGCTGTAAGTTTATGTGCAAGACATCTGTGGAAGGATTCTTTGTATTGATTTGTGCAAACACTTGGGATGTTAATCTCAGTAATGTGTTTAGGATATTTATGAATGAATGTGAGTTAGCACGCGGAATTTACTAAAACATTCTAAAGGAACAAAGGTGATGAATAAGTAAATGAGAATGAACACAATATGAATAACACAAAACGATGCAATATTATTGATGAAATAATACGGGTGATCTAAACTATCACCAGGATTACAAGTGTAACCTTGAATCTTTGATACGTGAAAGGGTTTAAATACGGAGGTTATGCATGAAAAACTATGAGAAGGTTATTGAAAAAGATATCTAAGAAGGTGACTTAAGGGTTCCTTTTATAGCATAAGGAGCCCTTATTACAAGTTGTCAAGTTGCTAATATAATATATTAGAGGCTTATCTTATCCTAATATTACACCTTTCAAGGTAAAACACTCATTATATCTACTGAGACTTCTGTACTACTTCTACTTAACGTATAACTTTGTACAAAGACTAATAATACAACTAAATATCTCTAAATAAAATATAACAACTTGTCGTGTAAATTGGCAGGACCTTCTTTAACTAGCAGGACCTTCTCACCCAGAAGGTACTGTTAGTATATCTTCAACATCAGCAAAACTGAAGAGGCAGGCTTAACTATCAACTAGCAGGCTCTTCTGGCAGACTCTTTACTTTGTGCATTTTATTCCCAACAATCCTCCCCTAAACTTGTTATTCCCTTTTAAAATAACCAAGTTTCTTTGTGAATAAAATTCATACCTTGAGGATTTGAGGGAACTCTTCCAAAAACCTTATCTCTTTCTCCTTAGGCTTTCATACTGATCAAATATGCTTTCCTTCAATCTTTTGACTGCATCAGTTTCTTCTTCACACAAAAGCTTATTGGAGATTAAGATAGATAATACTTCATAGCTTAAAGGGTACTCCTTCTCACCTAGCATAAAAAGCTCAATTCCACTCTGAGTTGAAAGATGATGAACATGGCTCATGGTGAAGTATTCCCATGTAACAGATAAGTCATAATAAGGAAATTTCCAATGAGTATCAGTAGGATTTGGATCATACAATCTGCTGAACTCTACCCATAGCTCTTGCTCCTTTGCATCAGGCTTATACTTGGTTTTCAGCTTCTCTTGAACTAATACCCATAATTCATCTAAATCCATTCTGCTACAAGCTCTTAGTAGATTTTCAAAGTTCTTGAAAATCTCAACCTTATTTCCAACTCTTGTTATCTTCCATGCTTTGCCAAACTTGTCATTGAAGATTTCCCAATCCATGACTGGATGCCTTGCATGTAAGGGTTCAGCAAAAATAACTTGTGGAATATGGACAACCATTTCTCTTGATTGAACAGGAGGCAAGTCTGCTGTTTGTTCCTTCTGATTATCTTTTCTTCCTTTGGAAGGTCTTTCTTGTGTATCCATGAGAAAACTGGTTTTGTTCCTTCTGTAAGCCTCTAAGTATAGAAGCTTCAATTCATCAAAAGATTTACCTTTGAGTTGATGATCTTTCATGTTCACTTCTCTTTTCAGATATATCTTGAAGAACTTCTTATGATCTGCTTCAGAATGTGGCATTTTAAATCCTTTCTTCTGATTCTTCTGAATCTGCTGATAGACATCATCCAATGCCTCTTGATTGTATTTCTTGGTGATGAAATCATTGAGTTTGATTGTCATTTCATCTGAGCTAAGAGACTCATCACATATCAGAGTGTAAGCTTCACCTCTTACAATTGGATCAATGGAGATGTTGTATTGCAGCTGAGCATCAAACTTTTCTTGCAGCATTCTTGTTTCTTCTTCAGCTCCTATGACTTCTTCTTCATGAAGCTGTTTGGACAACTCTTCATCTACAGCCAATTGTGCTTGCTCTTTCTGCTTCATCTTTTTAGGCTTTGGTTCATCTTCAACCACAATTTTCTTGCCCTTGTCTTTTGGTGATGATACTGGACTTGGAGCAGCAGATTGTTCATCAGAAACAAGAAACCTCCCCTGAGGCTGTGATCCTCTCTTTCTTTTGTAAGACACTTGATCAGTACCTTTTAAATTCATAGCTAGTAGCCTCTGAATCCCAGTAGGCTCTTGCTCTGCTTCAGCAGTATCTTGCTTTGCTTCAGCAGTATCTGTTGCAGCAGTATCTTTCAAGCTAACAGGCTCTTTTTCTTGAGTAGCAGGCTCTTCATCAAACACTTGAGTTCCTTCATGAAACTGAAATTGAATCTCTTCTTCATTTTTAGAACTACCCATCCTCCCCTTTTTGGAAGAGAGACCCAAACCCTTCTTGCACTTGGAAGTATTGTTCAACCCTCAGTCTCCACATCTCAAACTCATTCTGTTTGAGTAATGGAAGTTTTGCAGCCACATTGGTTTGAATGTGCTCAACATCCATTTTTGCTTTGTTCTTTTATGTCGTAAATATCAGCCTTGCTCTGATACCACTTGTGGAAGGATTCTTTGTATTGATTTGTGCAAACACTTGGGATGTTAATCTCAGTAATGTGTTTAGGATATTTATGAATGAATGTGAGTTAGCACGCGGAATTTACTAAAACACACTAAAGGAACAAAGGTGGTGAATAAGTAAATGAGAATGAACACAATATGAATAACACAAAACGATTCAATATTATTGATGAAATAATACGGGTGATCTAAACTATCACCAGGATTACAAGTGTAACCTTGAATCTTTGATACGTGAAAGGGTTTAAATATGGAGGTTATGTATGAAAAACTATGAGAAGGTTATTAAAAAAAGATATCTAAGAAGGTGACTTAAGGGTTCCTTTTATAGCATAAGGAGCCCTTATTACAAGTTGTCAAGTTGCTAATATAATATATTAGAGGCTTATCTTATCCTAATATTACACCTTTCAAGGTAAAACACTCATTATATCTACTGAGACTTCTGTACTACTTCTACTTAACGTATAACTTTGTACAAAGACTATTAATACAACTAAATATCTCTAAATAAAATATAACAACTTGTCGTGAATACTGGCAGGACCTTCTTTAACTAGTAGTACCTTCTTACCCAGAAGGTACTGTTAGTATATCTTCAACATCAGCAAAACTGAAGAGGCAGGCTTAACTATTAACTAGCAGGCTCTTCTGGCAGACTCTTTACTTTGTGCATTTTATTCCCAACACTTGTGGAAGGATTCTTTGTATTTATTTGTGCAAACACTTGGGATGTTAATCTCAGTAATGTGTTTAGGATATTTATGAATGAATGTGAGTTAGCACGCGGAATTTACTAAAACACACTAAAGGAACAAAGGTGGTGAATAAGTAAATGAGAATGAACACAATATGAATAACACAAAACGATTCAATATTATTGATGAAATAATACGGGTGATCTAAACTATCACCAGGATTACAAGTGTAACCTTGAATCTTTGATACGTGAAAGGGTTTAAATATGGAGGTTATGCATGAAAAACTATGAGAAGGTTATTGAAAAAGATATCTAAGAAGGTGACTTAAGGGTTCCTTTTATAGCATAAGGAGCCCTTATTACAAGTTGTCAAGTTTCTAATATAATATATTAGAGGCTTATCTTATCCTAATATTACACCTTTCATGGTAAAACACTCATTATATCTACTGAGACTTCTGTACTACTTCTACTTAACGTATAACTTTGTACAAAGACTAATAATACAACTAAATATCTCTAAATAAAATATAACAACTTGTCGTGTAAATTGGCAGGACCTTCTTTAACTAGTAGTACCTTCTCACCCAGAAGGTACTGTTAGTATATCTTTAACATCAGCAAAACTGAAGAGGCAGGCTTAACTATCAACTAGCAGGCTCTTCTGGCAGACTCTTTACTTTGTGCATTTTATTCCCAACAACATCAAGTTAATCCAAAGGTATCTCACTTGAATGCTGCCAAGAGAATTTTCAGGTATCTTAGGCAACAACCTAAGCTAGGCTTATGGTATCCTAGAGATTCACCTTTTCATCTCCAAGCTTTTTCAGACAGTGATTATGCTGGAGATAACTATGACAGAAGATCCACAACTGGAGGATGCCAGTACCTTGGAAGCAGATTAGTGTCATGGCAATGTAAGAAGCAAACAATTGCAGCAACTTCTTCCACTGAAGCAGAGTATGTAGCTGCTCTAATTTGTTGTGCACAAGTACTTTGGTTGCAGAATCAGCTTTTGGATTATGGATTCAATTTCAAGAATACTCCTATCAACATTGATAATGAGAGTACTATATGTATTGTCAAGAATCCAGTGTATCATTCCAAGACCAAGCACATTCAGATTAGACATCACTTTATAAGAGATTGCTATGAACACAGGCTTATCAATGTGGTTAAAGTTCATACTGATGATAATGTAGCAGATCTACTCACAAAGGGCTTTGATGTTTCAAGATTTACCTTTTTGGTTGTGAGTATTGGTATGATTAATACGTAAGCTATTTTTGAGGGGAGGCATTAGTAGTTATTAGTTAGTCATTATTTGAGGGGAGGCTACATGTATCATTCAAAAGACAAAAGTTTATTCATCATTCAACAAAGTTATTACAACAACCATTCAGAAAGTTTCTACATCATCATTGTTGTTACCAAGACACAGAAAACACAAGACTACACCAACCACCAACTATCACAACCTACTACCAAGCTTCACACACCTACTCCATAGGCCTTTTTCCCTTGCCCTCATAGTTATGCTTTCCCTTTTGAGCAGTTTTTCTCTTGTCATCAAAAGAAGCCTGCTTTCTTGGGCAAGCCAAGCCAAGAACCTGTTTGGGAGGTCTCTCTTTCATTGGAGCAGGCCACTTCATGTTCTGAATTGCTGATTCCAGGGCTTGAGTCAAAGCATGTGGAAGCTCACTAGCCAGAGATAAACCAGGGACAACTTTCTTCTTCTTGGGTTTTTTGTTGGTAGTACTACCTGCATCAGTTATGGTAGAGTTGGCAGCACTTATTGTTGAGGAAGATTCTGGGAGTCCCATCCACTGTACATGAGGAGGAAAATAATCTAACCATCCTGGATCTTCAAACTCAGAATCAGAGTAGTAACTTATCTCTGAATCAGTGGTGCCATCTGAGTCTGAAGAGATGTTCACAATTGGAATGTGACTCATTGTGCTTACTAGTTTTTGTGTTATGCTAAAGAAAGATATGGTGATTGCAAGTTGTTGTTGGTAAAGTGGCTTTTATAAGCAAAGTAAAGGTAAATGGGCATTTAATGAAGTGTCTTGATGTTTACTTACCATGATAGCTTTGGGATTTAATTTGGGGAGATAGTCATTAATCAGGGTTGACTTTCAAAGATATTTTGGTCAAATGGTCAATATTCAAGATTTTTTTTGGGAAAGTACTTTGATCAACATACTGTGTGAGTTTATAACGGAAAGTACTGCTCCATATTTTATGGAACGTACTGCTTGGTGTTATTAAAGGGTACGCTGACGTGTCAAATACTGTTCCAACGGTTAGATTTGCGGCTAACAAACTTTCGAAAGATATGGGGATAATTACTTCCAAAAATAACGGTAAAATTATTAATTAACCGTGATTTTTTTGTATCTTATCCTTATATAAACCTCATATCTTTTCTTTTTATTCACCCTTATTCACCTTTCTTGTTATTTAAACTCATTCCTACTTTACATCGATCATAACTTTTCTCACTCTAACCCTAATCACCATGGCAAATCGACGCACCAACACCAAACACAACATGATAGCAAACCTTGAGAAAACTCAAGATAACCTTGAATTTCATGGTATTATTGACTTTCTCACTGGAACCAACATATATTACTCAATCCTGGTCAACCTAGAGATTATTAGACCTTGGATTCAAGCTTTTCGGGATACAGCAAGGTCACAGGTTGAAGATGGAGAGGATATCGTTACTGCTACAGTTGTTGGGAGAGCTATTCGTGTCACAGAAGCATCTATCAGAGAGGCTCTGTTATTTGATGATGAAGGAGGCTTTGTTTTGTTTGGAAAACAAGAGATTTGGAACACACTCAGAGACATTGGGTATGAAGGTCCTTTGACCAAGCTTACCTTTCAGAAGGCTATGGTTAGTCCTCATTGGAAATTTCTTGTTCATGTTTTGCTTCATTGTTTAAGTCCAAAGAGTACTGCTTGGGATCAGTTTAGCCATTCCATAGCTTCTGCTTTTGTTGGTCTTATTACAAATCAACCTTCAATTTCTCATACATGATCCTTGAAGGTATGCTTACTCATATTAAAGCTGGCAAACCCTTTCTAATATATCCTAGATTTGTTCAATTGCTTTTAGAGAATCCATTAGATGGGATACCCAAACCTCCGGATTATGTACCTACCATTAGGATGCCACCTAAAGTGTTCACTTTTATGTCTCATAAGGGAGTAAATTTTTTGGGTAGGAATACACCTCTAAATGCTTATATGTTAGAGGTTGCTCAAGCTGTTAGGGATGAAGAAGACAATAGTGGTTCTGCACATTCTAATAATGATGATCAACCTGATTCTGCTGAGCATTCTGCTTCAGTACATACCCCTACACCACCTATTGTTTCCCCTCAGCATGTTGTTTCAAGTGAAAGGACTCCCTCAGTGACAGCTTCCTTGGATACATCTGTTTCTGCTCAAGGTACTTCTCCACAAAGTACTGATTCTAAAGGTACTGCTCAGAGGATTCACAGGTACCTACTCCCAATGATTATACTTCCACAGGTGGGCTTCAAACACCTGGAGGAGATGAGGGAATTGAAGGTGCTGTGAGTACTTCTGATTTGGCTAAGGAATTGGAGAAGATGAAGACAACTGTTAATGCTCAAGCTGCAGAAATCAAGAAGCTAAGAAGGAATTTCAGAAGGTTGAAGAAATTTGTTTGGCCTCTTGTTCAGAATTTTAGGCTTTATGTGAAAGAAAAGAAGCAGTCTCAAAAGCCAAAGTCAAAATCTTCAAAGAAGTCTTCTAAATCTAAGAGGAAGCATAGGAGGTCATCATTTACCAAATTGGGGAGGAATCAAGATGAGAATTTGGATAAAGATGATGCTAAAGTTAAATATTCAGAAGATGCTCATTTGTGGCAATATCCAGAAAGTCCAAAGACTCTTGAACCAGAAAGCTATATTGAATAAGATATGAATATTGCACAAGAAGATAAGAATATTGCACGAGAGAAAGAGAATGAGCAAAAAGATGCTGAGCAAGAAAATGTTAAGTAGGATGTAGATGCACAGAACATTCAAAGTGCTGATGTTCAAAGTACTGCTGCAGAAAACATAAGTCTGCAAGGTACTGCTGAGCAAGGTACTTCTTCTAGGAATATTGATGAAAGAAGAGTCACTGCAGCTGGACCTTCCACAATGAATTATGCAGATGAAGCTGGTCCTTTTACTCTTATACAGCAAGAAGAAGTAAGAGTACATACTGCAAGTGATGATGAAACAATTGCTCAAGTTATGATGATTTTGAGGAGACCTACTGGAGGAATACATATTTCTGAGCCTGCACAAAAAGATGTTGAAAGTACTTCTGAATCAGAAGAGCTAGATCCAAAAGATAAAGGGAAAGGGATAATGGTTCAGAAAGATACTAAGAAGAAAAAGAAGAAATTTTATCTTGCACAGATTAGAGAGTTAGAGATTGCAGAAGATTTAGAGCTTGCTAGAAAGTAACAAGCTGAATATGATGCTGAGTATTTGGAAGAAGTTAGTAGGCCAATTACAAAGAAGCCAATGACTAAAGCTCAGGAAAGGAACTGGATGATAAGTTTCTTAAGAAGAAAGGGATACAAGAATTTACATAAACAGAGGTATCCAGAAGTAAAAGCTCTGTGGGATAAAGTACAAGAAGATATCAGAAAAGAAGTAGAAAACTTTGTGCCCATGGAAGTTGATAGAAAGAAGAAATTGGAAGATATCAGAAAGGAACAAGCTGAGCAAAGGAGATTGAAAAGAAAGAAATTAGCTCAAGATGATCAACTGTCAAAAAGGCTGAAGATGATTCATGAAGATACAGTTGATGAACTTAGAAATTATTTCAGAGTTGTAGACTTTGAGAATAAGAAGATTGAAGATTCTGGAAAGAAGTCCAAGATAATCTCATTTTCTGTGGTTGAATTAAAAGAAGGGAATTATTTTATGATCCACAGAGAAGATGAAAGCTTCACAACATTCAATATGTTATGGGATGTGTTGCATTGTATTACAAGGGCAGATCTGTATGACTTATATGTGCAAGTGCAGACATACTATGCAGAGATTGAAGTTTCAGAAGTGGGATTAATTTTGCTTGGAGACTTAATTACCATCTGGGGAAACTGAAGAAACAAGTGTTGATCCTCTGTGGAATGATCAAGAGAATTGGGAAATAACAAGATGGAGATTCTTTGAGTCATCAGGAGTTCATACACTAGAGATGGAAGATGGTACCATGATTCATATGTTGGCTGAGAGGAGATATCCATTGATTAGAGAAATTATGCTCAGAATGCTGGATCATGGAATGGAACTTGAAGATGAATCTGAAGTAGCTTTGGATGTTATCAAGCTATTTATCAGATAGGTCAAGTCTGAAGAGTAATATTGCATAATACTGGTATGATTTGTTTTGTAAAATAAAGTATTTTTCAAAGTACTGAAAAACAAACAGTACTTTAACAAAGTACTGCTTGCTGATATAAACCAGTATAAGTCCTTTTAAAATAAAAATAAAATGTTTTGATGTTTAAAAAAAATGAAAAAGGATTTGAAAAGAAACACATGGTGTTAGTATTTATACTGCACAACAAATGGTAATCAACTCACCATGTTTAACAGACAAGAAAGAGTTTGACTCATCATGAGGGTACGGCTCTGATGTGATAATCAAATCCGTTTATGGTTGATAGTTTACCAAAAACTATATGGTCATCAACTCACCATACTCCAAGTGATCAAGAGTTGGCTAGTCCATAGCAAACGGCTATTGGTAAAGACTACTCAAATCCGTTGATAGCTGATGATTTGCTAAAAATCATAATTTTTAATGATTCACCTCTCACAGGAGTTAACACACCTGGAAGTGATGAGAATAGTATAAAACTTTTAAGATTTGATGATTACTGTACCAAAATGTTGCTGAGTTGCTGGAAGATATATTGAAAGACAAGATGCTGATGAAGAGTACTTTGACACATGACAGATAGATGACAAAGAAATAAAGAAAAAATCTTTCTGAATGATTAAAGATTTTAGATAACAAAGAAACTTGAAATCAAGCAAGTGGATTTCAAGTTAGGGGAGGATTGTTGGGATATAAAATATCAAAGTACTTCTGGATGTCAAAGTACTGCTGCATGAAGAATAAAGTCAAAGTACTGCTGTTATTGAAGAATGTTTAAAGTACTTCGAAGAAAACAAGGACTGATGTGCAATATTAGATAAGGATTAATGTGTAATATTGAATGAATATTCTAGAATTAGTTAGGGATAATGACTTGTCGTTCAAGGATTATATGTTGTAAACCGACTTAAGGTTATCTATATAAAGAGCCTTAAGGGATATTAGTCGATACAAGTTTTAGAGAAGTTCTCATAAGTTTTAGAGTCGATCAAAGTTGATAAATAGTTAGGGATTGTTAGTGAATCTGTGTAACAAAGCAGGTTCAAAGTTTGGTTAATATAAAAGTTCTTCTTAAGCTTTGTGTTAGTAGATTCCGCATACTTTACAAGGTTAAACAGTGTTTCAATATTAATAGTGTTGAGTTTACTCAATATTGTTAAACCCTTACAAGCTACAAAGTAGTTTGGTCAGAGTATATCGATCCAACAATACCCATTTAGTTCCTATGATGGTCATATTCATTGGATTTGAGACTAATTCCCAAACATCATTTGCCTTAAATTGATTTAATTCTTCTTGCATAGCTATAACCCAACTTTCATCTTTTAAAGCCTCATTAATATTCTTAGGTTCTATTGCTGAGAGGAAACAAAAGAAATTGTTTTTATCTTGGGCTTGTGACCTAAGGGTTCTTTGGTTAAGATGTCCTATTATATTATCTAATGGATGTGATCTAGATTCTTTAACATTAACAATTTCGTTATTTCCTAAGTGAATGTCTTCATTATCATTTCCTATGGGTTTTGTTTTACTAACCTCAATAGCTTCATCTTCGACTAAGTCATCATCTTCTAAAGGTGATGTTTTAGGAGGTGGTGGTGTTTCATCAAATGTTACATTTAGTGATTCTTCTACTTTCATGGAGTGTTTGTTAAGTATTATATATGCTTTACTATTTTGTGAGTATCCTAAAAATATTCCTTCATATGATTTTGGATCAAACTTAGTGAGGTAATCCTTAGTGTTTAGAATATAACATTTACTTTCAAATACCCTAAAGTAGCTTAAGTTTGGTTTTCTACCTCTTAGTAACTCATAAGGAGTTTTTCCTAGAATTCTCCTAATTGATACCCTATTTAAAATATAAGTCGATGTATCTACGGTGTGACACCAAAATTTTTGTGGGATGGATTGTTCATTTAACATTGTTCTACTCATTTCTTGTAGTGACCTATTTTTTCTTTCTACTACGCCATTTGATTGAGGAGTACGAGGAGCGGAGAAATTATGAGATATTCCATTTAACTCACAATATTTTCCGAATTGTACTTCGTTATCAAATTCCCTACCATGGTCCGTCCTAATGGCAACTATTGAGCATCCTAATTTATTTTGAATCATTTTACTAAATATTTTAAATTTTTCAAAGGCTTGGGTTTTGTCACTTAAAAACCTAGCCCACGTGTATCGTGAGTAGTCATCTACTATTACTAAGTTATATTTGTTTCCTCCATAGCTCCGCACAGCGGATGGACCGAAAAGATCCATATGTAATAATTCTAGGCACCTAGTAGTGGATACTATATTCTTAGCTTTGTGACTAGCATGAGCTTGTTTTCCAATTTTACATGCATCACAAAAATGCTTGTCATATTTTAGATTAGGCAAATTTCTAACTAATTCCTTAGAGGCCAAAGATTGTATTTGTTGCATGTTAGCAGGTCCTAATCTCCTATGCCACAATGTAGAGTTTTCATCAAGGGTCGTTAGGCATATCATATCCTCAGGCTTGTTTCCTAGTTTCATAACATATATTCCACCTTTCCTAATTCCTTTACCTATAATTTTTCTATTCTTAACTATTTCGCTATCCTCTTCGGTAAAAGTGACTCTACATTTATTATAACATATTTGTCCTATACTAAGCAAGTTATATGTTAAATTATCTACATGCTCTATGATTGGCTCCAAACGGTCAAATTAAATTGACCAAGGATATGGTCAACTAAGTTAAACAGCCTAGAATCAATGTTCCGTGGAAGTTTATGGTTTCCCCGGGTCGTTATGTTCCGACGAGGTGTGATGGTTATTAAACGGATTTGTGATCGGGTGAATTTGGACAGGAAAAGGTTTGTGAGTGATTAAGCTAAGGAATCTACAAGGAAATAGCTTTAGTAAACTATTATAACAAGACTGTAAAATTGGAAAAACCAGAAACGTTTAAAACCTAAAAATGCGTACGTTCACGTTTTAAATAACGTAAACGTACAAAATAAAATGTGAAAAGTGAAATCTGAAAACCCCCAGGGGGAGAAAATGACTTTTTAACAAACTAAAAGATAAAAGAAAATTTTTAGAAAAAGTAAATTAATTTTTACACTATTTAATTATTTATTATTAATTAATTACTTATTAATACTAATTAGTAATATTTAAAATACTTAAATACAATATAATATTAATTTAATTCTAGAAAAATAAAAATAAAATTTCTAAAATTACAAAATAACTAAAAACTAATTTTAAAATTAAAAATAAGTATTTTTGTCTTTTTGTGATTTTTATATTAATTAATTACTAATTAAATATTAATTACCTAATTAAACTAATTTAAATTATAAAAAATAGAAAATGAACAGTGAAAATTCTAGAAAAATTTATAAAATTATATTATATTATATAAAGGATAGGAAAAATATAAAAACTAGGTCTTACTTAATAAAAACTAATTATGCTATTTAAAACTTAATTATTAATTAATTATTAATAAAACTAATATTAATTTTAATAAATACCAAATGACAAAATAAAAATCTGAGAAAATTACTAAAATTACTTTAATATAAGAGGAATTTAATAAAAATATAAAAATACCAAGCACTTAAAATTAAATTGGTTTTTCTTGATTTTTCTTTTACAATACTGTTTAATAACTAAAAATAGAAAACTTTTACAAAAACAACTTTTGTGGAAATAAAAAATAAGCACAACAAATGCTTATTACTTGGACGGTTGACTTTGGTCAACTGTCTAAGCTATAAGCTTTGAAATAAGCTTTAAGCTTAAACCAGGGGTGGATTATGATGAGAATAACTAAAGGAACATGTTTAAGCTGGAAAAAACCAATGGTGACCACTGAATAAGCACATGGATCAAAATAAGCACTTGGCTTATACCTCAACAAACACAGAAATGGGACAAGTTTTGGGACTGTCTAGGTGGCCCACTAGGTTGATTGGGGGCACAAGCTTGGGTGCTATGGACAGTCACCCACCTTGGGAGTGTAAAGAACCAAGAGGGGAGCACTGGGTCCCACTATGGAGGGCTGCAGCCACCACCAAAGGTGGTGGTTGAGTGATGGTCTGCTGATGCAGGGGAGACTACTCCCCCTGCAGGTAACTTTGATCAAGTGTGGGGCCCAGCAGAAAAATCACAAAAATAAAAGGATGATAGCACCTCAAAGATGAGCTGGTAGGCTTTACACACAAGAAATTTCAGAGGCTGAATCACAACACAAAAATCTAGGAAATTCTTTGAACTTTTGGAAAAATCTGAAATGTTTAACTTTGACTTTTTGAGATGAACTTGAAAATTGACTTTGATGAACTTTGGAAGGGAATTGATGACAGAAAATGTTAATTTATACTATATTAAGACTAAAATAAGTTAAATATACAACTTATGAACCCATGAGCATGATTTGTGGATCTCAAATCCCTCGCAGTTGACTGTGAGGGAAGATCAAAAGTGATTTGACTTTTTTAGCAAAGGGGACTTGGTTTTGAGACTACACTAGACCTAAACTGACCTAAGGCTAAACATAACAAGAGATTAAAGCAGCAAGGGGCCATTAGAACTCCCAACACAACCTGAACCAAACACCCCTTAAGGAAAGTGAAAATGAGAATTTTAAAGCTAAACACTAATTTAAATCATGACACTTATTTGTAAAGACTTAATATGATGTAAAAAACTTATAGGGACACAGAAACAACAATACTAACAACTAATACTACTAAATCAGTATGATGCTATTTTGACTGTTTAAATGATCAAATGAACACCAGTGAAATCTTCAACACAAACACCAACTTTCAAGCTATATTATCAAATAACAATAACAATGAAGCATAAAATCACAGAGATTCAAGTAATTAAGGAACTAACAAAGTAAAGTACCAATATGAACAAAAGGCTTACAAAGTGGAGTCCAAGTGATCAACTGAGAACCAAGGTACACCAATCACATCTAAAGCTTTCCACAAAGCTTCTAAACCATACCAAACCAGAATCAACCATAATCCATGCCTCAATCTTCTCACATAGTGATTTTTTTATTTATATAATATTTTTGAGCATTTTTGAGATTTTTATGGCAACTAAGTAAAAACTGACCCCATTGATCAAAATACCTAACAAAGCCTATGAATAAGCTATAATAAGCTCAAAGGAACAATAAACGACTAGTTTAAATAATTTAACAAGCTAAAATGGATTTTTCAAATTTAAAATTACCAACACTAAATTGAAACTGAATAATTGGAAATTAAAGGGATACAAGTTATTTATTACACTAATTTAATTGTTTACAAGCTTTTGAAACTGAAGAGAACAACTACAAATTAAGATTATAATAATTCGACACTATTTAGAACTAAACTAAGCTAATTACTACTCTAATACACTTCCTTTTGCTTTTCTTCTTCACTTTTATAGCCCTAGGAGATATCTCTGACTTTTCCCACACGTTTCTTGGCCGTTGGATGGCTCAATTCAATCCTAGCCTTCAAAATTGTTTTGGCGGGAAATTTGGATTTGGCAAATAATGGTGTTTGGTGAGGTGTATTAAATGAGGAGGGGGTGGGTTGGTTTGGTAGATGGGTAATATTAATGAGGAGGTGAAAGTTGGTGGAAAAGGTGAGGAGGGGGGAGCAGGAAGCTGGAAACCAGGGAGAGTGGAGGATGGTGAACAGTGAAACGGGGGTGAGGGGTGTACAGTGGTGTGGTCAAAGGTGTTGACCGGGAGTGTTTTTAATATTAAAGGGGAGTGGTCCGGGTATGATTTTGGGCTTGGGGGATTTATTGGATCAGGCTTTTGGTATTGGGTGGATTTGGTTTGTTTGTTTATTTATTTTTTGCTAATAAAACCATAAGGACCATATGTGTAATTTTTGCAAACCAAAGGGACTGAAAATGTCGCTTTACCAAAAGTACTCATAAGGTCCAACATTTCCAAACTCCAATAATACAAGGACCATAAAAGTTAAATTTCCATAATTTTAAATCCCGAGGACCAAAAATGCAAAATGTGAAAGTAGAGGGACCAAACATGTAAATTTCCCAAACTTTCATCCCAAGGACTAAAATTGACTTTTGTGACTTCCCAAGGACCCAAAATGATTTTTCTTTCAAAAATATCCCACCAGGGACCAAATCTGCCAAAGTTTGAAACTCCAAGGACTAATTTTGTAATTTTCCAAAACTTTTCCAATTTTTCACCAAAGGACAAAATATGATAACTTATGATTTCAAAAGGACCTTTGGTGACTTTTCTTTTCAAATAAGTGCTCAGGGACTATTTTTGCCAATTTTTGAAAGTTGAGGGACTGAAACTGCCAATTATGCAAACTTTTTACGTTTTTCATCTGTTTTTACTCTTTTTGCATCCAAAACATGTAAAACACAATTTTGAAATATTTTTAGTATTTTGATGCATTTCTGAGTGTTTTTGTATGTTTTGCAGTTCAGATTTGACCAAAAATGATGAGTGTTTGAGCACTCATCACTCTACATTTACAATAGTAAGTGAGTCTTGAGAAATCGTACCTTTGCCAATGATTTTTCCACGTAAGTCACTACCGAAAATAACGTTACCTCCATTGTATGCCTTGTATGTAGAGAATAGCTTGCGGTTCCCCGTCATGTGCCTCGAACATCCGCTATCTTTGATCCATTCGTCAGGCCCCAAGTCAATTTCTAAACATATTTCGTCGGTTTCTTTTGCCATAAAACACTTTTCGTCTCTTGGCTTTTCAACTTTTTCTTTGTCACTATCACTCCATGTTCCACAAACAAATGCGCCTTGATTTTCATAACCCGGCGTCTTTAGACATTCGCCAATGAGATGATTTGGGCTTCCACATCTAAAGCACTTTCTTTTCCCGTAGTTGTCACTTCTATTTCTTTGGAATGGTTTTCTTTCGTCTCGTGATGATCTAGTGAATCTTCCTCGTCTCTTGAAGAATTTCTTGAATTCTCTTACGGCCATTGCATATTCTTCATCTTCACTTTCGTCACTTGAATCATCATCATCACTAGGTTCCTTTTTGGCTTTTAGAGCAATGGATTTGGTTTGTTCTTTCTTGACTTTGACCGTTTCCGAATCTCTTCTTATAATTTCTTCATGAACCTTCAAGTTGCCAATTAGTTCATCTAGTGATAACGTCATCAAGTTCTTTGATTCTTCAATTGCCGTGACCTTAGCTCGTCATTTTGGATGCAATGCCCTAAGAAATTTCCTAACACAATTTTTACTAGAAAATGTCTCATCAAGTGCTTTTAAACTTGTGATAATAGTGTTAAGTTTAGCAAAAGCATTATCAATTGATTCCTCTTCCGGAATCATAAATTGTTCATATTGTTGTACAAGAAGATCTATTTTATTATCTTTGACTTGGCTATTACCTTGGTGAGTAATTAGTAAAGAATCCCAAATTTCTTTGGCGGTTTTACACATAAAAATTCTTTCATATTCTTTGCGTGGTAACGCATTATAAATGACCATTTTAGCCTCATTATTTTTTGCTAGTTTCTTTTTCAAATCATCATTTTGTTTTTCAAAAGATACAATTTCATCCATTTTAGTTTCAACATTATATTGAATAGGGGGAAAATTACCAAAGGTAATAATATGCCAAAGATCAAGATCTTTTGATTTCACATACGTTTCGAATCTATTTTTCCAATATAAAAATCCATCACTTTCAAATAGTGGTGGTCTTTGCATAGATTGCCCTTCTAAATATTTTTCAGATTCCATAGATCGTTACAAGTTTTAAAATACAATGTATTTTAAAAATCTTACTCGACGTAGCTCTTGATACCAATTTTGGAAAACTAGAAGGGGGGTTGAATAGTTTTACGTCTTTTTAATTTGTTATAAAAGATATTTTTAGTGTTTTCTTAGTTTTTAAAATTTAGATTCGATAATATATGATCTCAAGTCTTGCACAATATAAACAACTATCAATAAGTAAGATATAACAATGATAAGTAAAGAAATAAATGAGAGATGGAAAGATCGAACCGCGAGACAAGAGATTTATAGTGGTTTGGCTACAAGGACACCTTCCTTGCCCTACTCCACTCCCCGAGCACCTAACTCGAGAGTTTTCTTCACTATATCAACAAGCTCCCTTGTGGCGGAGAAAACCTTACACACCAATTTACACACCACAACTTCTTCACAACTAAACCACAACTTCTTCACACCAATCTACTTCATAACTAACTACTTCACGCCTATCTTCTTCACACCAATTTTCTTCACAACTAACAACTTCACACCTAGCTTCTTCACTACAATCTAATTCCTAACTTTTCTTCTTCACACCAAACAACTAACTAATCACACAATCAATATACCTAGCACAACTATCTACAATCAAATATTCACAACAATCTTCACAAAGAATTATATAAATAATCTTGATGATGCACCAACAACTTGGATGTGGAGGTCACAACAAGTTGTAATACTTCTTGTCTTGGAGGATAGAAGTATTCTTCTCTTGCACTTTGATGAGGCGAAAAATGATCCGTTTTTAGGGGGTCATTTAAGCCCGAATTCGAATTTATTTGATCAAATATTGCCCTAAATCGTTCCTTTTGTGATTTTAGGTACTTTGGGAGAGAAATCTGGAAAAGGAAGCAATTCGGACGTTTTTGGAGCATAAAAGTGAAGAAAATGCCAAAGTCTTAATTTTCCATGCTGGGAACAGTAGGTGACGGCGTCAAGAGTAATTCTCTGACGGCGTCAAGAGCAGAAGTCCATGACGACCCAGTACAGATTTGACGGCGTCACGAAGGTAGGGCGTCAAGAGTTAAAAGTCATGACGGCCTGGAAATGATTAAGTCTTGACGGCGTCAAATGTAGATCAAGGCAGTCCGAGAATAGTTTTGGCGGCGAGGTGACGGCGTCACAATGTTTGTCTTGACGCCGTCAGACCCATTTTTCTATATATAGTTTTCTAATTTTCACACATTAGGAGAGAAGTTTTGGAGAAACCCTAAGTACGATTTTGGTGCAACTTTTACAGGTTTTTCAAGGGTTCCAAACCCTTGATACCTTTCATTGTAATTGAGATAAGTGTTCTTTTAATTCAATCAATATGTCTATGTGTTGGTTGTCTATATCTTGTTCTTGTCTTAATTCCATCATGCTAGGCTAGATCTATCTTGTGTTTGCTTAGATCTAATGAAACCTAGATGTTAATTATGTGTTGATTACTTGTTTATATTTGTCTTGGATGAATGATTTATATGTTAGGCTTAAGAAAACTGGCAGATCTCCAATTGGTAACATGCTTGAACGTCTTAAGAAACATGAACCGACGCGCACTAGGTCTTTATTGGTTGTATTTAATGCATGAGCCACTGTTTACAATCCCTATAGTTGTGCTGGGCATGGTGTAGGAGGAGATAAGAGCTCATAGAATTGGGGAGTTATGTGTGCCACCCCATGAATGGTATTAAGGAATACGATCCGTCATCCATGTAATTATAACAAGTAATTAACGTGTAAAAGATGTCTAGGGAGTAGTGAAATCTAAGTAAACACATTTTCTCCAATTACTGCTCACAACTTTAGTATAATTAGTTTATTTTCATTTTTAGTATTTTATTTTGATTGCATCTTAGTATTGGGTTAGTTGAATAGCAACTAATTCCGCCCAAATCCTTCAACCCCGAGATTTTAATTTGCTTTATAAAAAATATAAAAATACAAAAAGAATCTTCCCTCACCTTTAGAACTAGTATTTAGGTTTTCTAATCCTAGCGACACTATTCCTAGCTGAATGATCAATCCCCGGTACTTGTCACTATACTATACTACAACGATCAGGTACACTGCCTGGTGGGGGTTGTAAGCTTCTCAGGATCCCTTGAGAGGTAAAGCCTAGTGCGATTCCCACGTATCAAGTTTTTGGCGCCGCAGCCCGGGGAATAGTTATTGTCTAGGTTAGAATTTCTTTTTATTAGGTCTACTTGCTAGATTCCTTTCTAGTAAGATTTTATTTTTATTTTTAGGTTCTCTTTAGTCTATCTTATTTCTTTGTGTCCTTTGTTCGTAAATTATTTCGATGGATAACAATAACATTGATCGTTTAATTCCTGTTATTCGTGTTTTTCGTCGTAGGATTTTCCAAATGCCAGCCCCACTCCCTTTAGTGGAGAATGAGAACCAACCTAACCTCTCACCCAACCACCACTTTGACAATAATTCTGAGCTAGAAGAGTCTGATCATGATGATGACCGTAGGGCTAGTCCTTTTTACTATTCAGACTCCGATGAGGATCTTAATGATGGTGATGTGATTAATGAGGATAGAATGGAAGAGGAAATAAACCCTCTTTGGTATGTCGACCCTAGAACTAGGATTGAGTGTGATAGTTCATTTAACATGCAATTTCCTTGTAAGATCGGATTTAAGAGCTTTAACGCCTATCTTAACTCATCTCTTCCAATGAACGTAATCTCGCGTAATGAATACAATAAAATCATGGTAGATGAGTTAGAATACAAAGGAGAAAACTTTATTGCTAGGGCAATACCATTGCATGTGTTTGTAGGAAGCTTGGTCTATCTTGTTGAGTTCATGGTTATGGAGAATCTAGGAGAATTTATTGATGATAAGTTGACCCAAGTTGTATTTGGAAGACCTTTCAAACGGTTGACCAACCTCAATGAAAAACTCATAGAAGGGTTAATTACATTCTCGGATGGGGAAGATGATTTTGTCTATCAAATGCGCCACACACACCCTAGGTTCAAGGATTTTCCCATGGAAAAGTGTAGTAGATATCCGCCCATAGAGATGCTAAGTGAGAATGATAAGAGAAAAGGACTTAAGTATACTCATGAAAAGAATAAAAGATACTATCGCGGATGCTTAGTATTAGGAGATGATTATAAGAAAGATGACGCGACTATTAGATGGCTCACACTTGGTTATGTGAGCATAAGCGATACACGTTAACCCATGACCTTGAGTCTAGCTACAAGACTCGTAAATAAAGAAAAGCGCTTCTTGGGAGGCAACCCATGTTTTGTGTGATTTTATTTTTGTTTGTTTGTTATTTGCTTCTGTATGCATGCTTAGTTTTTATTGTTGGTTGATCATGTTTCTAAACTAAATAGTGGAAATACTTTACTTTGTTGTTTTAGCCTAGTCTTAACTCCACCTAAAAGTATTTTTGCAAAAGATAAGTGTAAGGGGAAACCCTAAATATGTTTTCAAGAAACAAACCGATCATGATTCTCCACAATAATAAATGAACATGTATATTCGTATCTGTTAGAGACAAATGCTTGTATTGAGTCATAATGAAGTTTTGCAGGATTTTCCAGGAAGTAGGACCAAGTTTTTCCAGAAATTTTCCGGAAACTTAACATAAGAATTTCTGCAGGTCAATTCTGACGGCGTCAGGAGTTTACTCTTGACGGCGTCAGGTGTAAAAATCTGGAAATTTTACCGGTTTTGTTTTTCTAACGGAGTCTTATGGTTTTTGTGAATTATTAAGTTTTATAATCTCCAGGAGATCTGCAAACTTCATTCCACAAGCATTATATCTTATCTTGTTTTCTAGGATTTAGTAACTTATATAGGATGCCGCCGATTTTACGCGAGGTTGTCTTGTCTATTTTTTCAGGATTTACAGGTTATGTATGACAAGAAGATGATTTATATTCTGGAAGGGAAGCTTTGATTGTTCATTTTCTTGGAGGAAGATTTAACCTGGCCACCTAATTATCCATACCGAGCGAATTAGGGGAGTATTTGATTTCATTCTTTTTACTTTTGCACTTTTACATTCTTTACTTGAACATTGGGGACAATGTTCATCTTAAGTGTAAGGGGAGGGTAAAAAGATGATACCTTACATATGCACTTTCGCTTGAGTTTGTTTTGTTTAATGGTAGATGTGTAATAAAACTATGAGAAATACTTGTTAGTGTAATTTTAGCGCCAAATTTAAAATTTTTTACAACATTTAGGAGTGAAACTTTAGCCATAGCAAGCGTCTCATGGATAGGAGATTGTATGACTAGCACATAACCGTATATTCAGAAAAATTTTCCACCCAAATATGTGAGGTTCGCCTTTAGATTTGATAGGAAAAGCATTTACTATTAGTACTTATGAGTGTACCAGTAGCATTTAGATTCTAGAACTTGCGTTAGTGATGCATCCCAAGACCGCTAGTGAGACTACCTTCGTGTAGTAGGATTTACTACATGATAAGAGGCATTAGGATCACCCTTGTGTTAAACCCGTATCATAATTACTTGACCGTTTAAGTCATATTACTTGGTTAGTTAAGTCAACTAATTTTTCCCACACCCTTAGCGTTGTACTCATTTTTAGTACACGATACCCCTAGTACACCCCTCCGAGCCTATCTTTTCGTTTCTAACTTTAAGCATTTTACTTAAAGGAAGAATTTGTTACACCCCACTTAAATGTACAACCAAATCGCCTTAGCCTTCCGTGTATGCGCTCATTTTTAGTGCATTATTGTTATTTGTTAAACCCTAAGTTAACTTTCTAATTGATTACATGGTTGCTAAGTCGAGTCATATCCTTGTACATATTGTTTTGGAACGATTGGGACTCATGGGTAAGTACTTATTTTATGGAGTAATGGGGAAGAACACCATTTATTACCCCCATATGTACGTTAATCTTAAAAGTACTCCAAATGTTTTGATTTTCTTAATTCAAGTCATTAGTTTAGTTAAATGTAAAGTATGTAAAGATTCAAGTGTAAGGGGAATGCTCATTCCCTATGATGTATTATTTTGGATGGTAGGGTAAGAGTGTATGAAAAAAAAAAAAAAAAAAAAAAAAAAAAAGAGAGAAAAACATACGGACTACCATCCCTTTTTATTCTATGTTCATTTTATATTTTTGTTATTTTTCATTTATTAGCTTAAGTCGAGTCTAGTCTTGGCTTAGCAACGCCATATTGTACATGTAATTGACTAAGATTGTTAACTCGCCACCAGTAAAACTTCCTTTATCCAACAAAACCGTGTATTTCATATCCCTACACCTAACGTTACAACCCTTTAAAAGACCTCTTTGATAGTTTATCCTAGGTGCTTACGCCATGTGGTGGAGGTTTGATCCTTTCCCAAGCCTATGGTAATCTATTTTGCTATGACAGGTAGTGAGAGATATCTTCCGTTTCCATATTGTACTTTACACTTTATTACACCCGAGAGATGTGAGTATCTAAACACTATTTGTGAGGTGCTAGTATATGACCTCCGTGCTTGTCTATTGGTCTTTAGTTGAACGATTATTTGTTGTAATTACTTTTATATTAGTGTTAAATGACCCCTAACTTGTTTTTTGAGTAGAATAAAGGTGCATTTGCTTGAAGACAAGCAAATCTCAAGTGTAAGGGTATATGATGAGGCGAAAAATGATCCGTTTTTAGGGGGTCATTTAAGCCCGAATTCGAATTTATTTGATCAAATATTGCCCTAAATCGTTCCTTTTGTGATTTTAGGTACTTTGGGAGAGAAATCTGGAAAAGGAAGCAATTCGGACGTTTTTGGAGCATAAAAGTGAAGAAAACGCCAAAGTCTTAATTTTCCATGCTAGGAACAGTAGGTGACGGCGTCAAGAGTAATTCTCTGACGGCGTCAAGAGCAGAAGTCCATGACGACCCAGTACAGATTTGACGGCGTCACGAAGGTAGGGCGTCAAGAGTTAAAAGTCATGACGGCCTGGAAATGATTAAGTCTTGACGGCGTCAAATGTAGATCAAGGCAGTCCGAGAATAGTTTTGGCGGCGAGGTGACGGCGTCACAATGTTTGTCTTGACGCCGTCAGACCCATTTTTCTATATATAGTTTTCTAATTTTCACACATCAGGAGAGAAGTTTTGGAGAAACCCTAAGTACGATTTTGGTGCAACTTTTACAGGTTTTTCAAGGGTTCCAAACCCTTGATACCTTTCATTGTAATTGAGATAAGTGTTCTTTTAATTCAATCAATATGTCTATGTGTTGGTTGTCTATATCTTGTTCTTGTCTTAATTCCATCATGCTAGGCTAGATCTATCTTGTGTTTGCTTAGATCTAATAAAACCTAGATGTTAATTATGTGTTGATTACTTGTTTATATTTGTCTTGGATGAATGATTTATATGTTAGGCTTAAGAAAACTGGCAGATCTCCAATTGGTAACATGCTTGAACGTCTTAAGAAACATGAACCGACGCGCACTAGGTCTTTATTGGTTGTATTTAATGCATGAGCCACTGTTTACAATCCCTATAGTTGTGTTGGGCATGGTGTAGGAGGAGATAAGAGCTCATAGAATTGGGGAGTTATGTGTGTCACCCCATGAATGGTATTAAGGAATACGATCCGTCATCCATGCAATTATAACAAGTAATTAACGTGTAAAAGATGTCTAGGGAGTAGTGAAATCTAAGTAAACACATTTTCTCCAATTACTGCTCACAACTTTAGTATAATTAATTTATTTTCATTTTTAGTATTTTATTTTGATTGCATCTTAGTATTGGGTTAGTTGAATAGCAACTAATTCCGCCCAAATCCTTCAACCCCGAGATTTTAATTTGCTTTATAAAAAATATAAAAATACAAAAAGAATCTTCCCTCACCTTTAGAACTAGTATTTAGGTTTTCTAATCCTAGCGACACTATTCCTAGCTGAACGATCAATCCCCCGGTACTTGTCACTATACTATACTACAACGATCAGGTACACTGCCTGGTGGGGGTTGTAAGCTTCTCAGGATCCCTTGAGAGGTAAAGCCTGGTGCGATTCCCACGTATCACACTTGAGAGGATGATGTTTGAATCACTTTGAAACAAAGAATTATGTATTTATGATCAAAGGATTAAGAGAATAGAAATGGGGATCTAGAACAGAAAGTTTAGGAGTGCAAAAGGTGAGAAAATTTTGTGGGATGAACCAGTACTTATAGCAAAAAAATTTACTATTCTGGAGCGTGGCCGGTCCCCTTAATGATTAAGGGGGCCGCCTAAGGAATTAAGGGGGCCGCCCCTTCAGAACGTTGGATTTTCTTGTCTTCTAGTGGGGAAAATTTTTCTGGATAAAATTTGCCATTTTTGGTTGGAAATTTGAAATCATATATTTATAATGAATTAAACATATTCTTTTAATTCCAAAAGTAATTTTGTAAAAGATATAGAATGTTTAATACATTTTATAAAAATTCTAGTGATTAGAAAAATTTCCTTTGATCATGAAATGCAATAAACACTTTGTTTATTCATACCTTAAGTGACATGGATGCAAAGATAAATATTAAGCACTAAAAACTTGTTTACGTCATAAGTTTTAGATTAATGAGTTTATGCTTTGTAATTATCAAAACATAGAGATATTGTTAATATGCTAACAATGTTTTTAGACATTATTTATGTCAACAGGTACTTACTAAATGATTTTCAATGCATTTATTTTGTTATTCATGCACTGCACCTACTATAATTTCATTGTATTTGAACTTGTGTGTCAGGGTCTTATACCTGCCCTGCAAGAAATGTTCCCAGTAGCTGAGCATAGATATTGTTTGAAACATATCTATGACAATATGAAATTAGAATGGATGGGACAACAATTTAAAGAACTGCTGTGGAGGTGTGCAACATCACCTACTGTGCAGTTGTTTGAAAAAAAACATGGATGAAATTAGAAGAACTAATAAGGAACTTTATGATTGGCTGAAATTGATTCCACCTCAACATTGGAGCAGGTCTCATTTCTCTCGTAAGAATATGAACAATAGTAATGATAATTAATGTTTGACAATTATGTTGGTATTGTTATCTAACGAGTGGCGGTAACCCGTCGCGTTGCGGCGGGAAATTTACAAAAGGTTTCGTTGTGATACGATAGCTTTCCTAAAAGTTTTCGTTATATTAGTTCAATGGATTGGTACAAAATTATGCAAATATCACTACATTTGTGACAGCAGTCAAAAGCTGTGCAATACAAAAGTATGCATGCTTCTACATTGGTATGTAGGCTGCATTTACGACAGCTTAAGTGCGTACAACACTTTACCTTAGTACGAACTACATATACTTACTGTACATACTTGATGAAGCGAAAAATGATCCGTTTTTAGAGGGTCATTTAAGCCCGGAATTGAATTTATTTGATCAAATATTGCCCTAAATCGTTCCTTTTGTGATTTTAGGTACTTTTGGAGTGAATTCTGGAAAAAGAAGCATTTTGGACGTTTTTGGAGCATAAAAGTGAAGAAAACGGCAAAGTCTTAATTTTCCTTGCTGGGAACAGTACCTGACGTCGTCACAAGCTTCTTAATGATGACGTCAAGAGGAAAACAAGAGGTGAAGAGGATAGAGTACGGTCAAGAATGTTTTTGCACTAGGGCATGACGGCGTCACCATAGGCGGTCATGGTCCCTTTACACGTGACGGCCCAGATGAAAACTACTCTTGACGGCGTCAGATCTGGATCTAGGCAATCCGATTTTACTATGGGCGGCGGGTTGACGGCGTCAGAATTCTCTTCTTGACGCCGTCACCTTGGAAAATCTATATATAGTTTGTAATTTTCATTCATTAAGAGAGGACAATTTTAGGGACGACTTGGAAAAACCCTAGCACGATTTTATCAGTATTTTCAAGGGTTTTCACCCCTTAAAACCTTTCATGTTCAATTAAGATAAGTATCCTTTCAATTCATTCAATATGTCTATGTGTTGTTTGAATATATCTTACGCTTGTCTTGATTTTAATATGCTAGGCTAGATCTCTTGTGTGTTTGCTTAGATGTAGTGAAACCTAGATGTTGACTATGGGTTGATTGCTTGTTTATAGTTGTTACGGATGAATGATTTCGATGTTAGGCTTAAAAAAACTGGCAGACTTCCATAGTCTAACTTACTTGAACATCTTAAGAAACATGAACCAATGCGTACTAGGTTTTTATGGTTGTATTTAATGCATGAGCGAATTTTAGTGATCCCATGTTAGGAGCTTCTTGCAGGCTCGACATAGGAGTGAAGTAGGAGCTTATAGAGATGGGGAAGTACGTACGCTACCCCACGATTGGTATTAAGGAATATAACCCGTCATCCACGCAACTGTAACAAACTATCAACCTGTAAAAGATATCTAGGGAGTAATGAAATCTAAGTAAACACAATTTTCCCATTTATTGTTCACACCACATTAATAATTAGCTTTATTTACATTTTTGTTATTTTATTTTGATTCCATTTTAGTTATTGGGTTAGTTGACTAGCAACTAATTCTGCCCACTCTTCCAATACCCGAGATTTTTAATTGTTTTTATAAAATATAAAAAATACTAAAAGAATCATCCCTCACCTCTAGACCTAGTTTTTAGGCTTTCTAATCCTAGCGACACTATTCCTGAGTTGAATGATCAATCCCCCGGTACTTGTCACTATACTATACTACAACGATCAAGTACACTGCCTGGTGGGGGTTGTAAGCTTCTCGAGATCCCTCGAGAGGTAAAGCCTGGTGCAATTCCCATGCATCAAGTTTTTGGCGCCGTTGTCGGGGATTGTCTATCTTTACATATATTCCTCAACTTTCGCAAAAGAGTGCGGCGCCATCAAGTTTTTGGCGCCGTAGCCCGGGAATAGTTATTTTCTAGGTTAGAATTTCTTTTTATTAGGTCTACTTGCTAGATTCCTTTCTAGTAAGATTTTATTTTATTTTTAGGTTTTCTTTAGTCTATCTTATTTCTTTGTTTCCTTTGTTCGTAAACTATCTTGATGGATAACAATAGCATTGATCGTTATTCCTGTTATTCGTGTTTTTCGTCGTAGAATTTTCCAAATGCCCGCCCCAATCCCTTTAGTGGAAAATGAGAACCCACCTAACCTATCGCCTAACCACCACTTTGAAAATAATTCTGAAATGAAGGAGTCTGACCATGATGATGACCATAGGGCTAGTCCTTTTTACTATTCAGATTCCAATGAAGATCTAGATGATGGTGATGTGATTAATGAGGATAGGATGGAAGATGAAGTGAACTCTCTTAGGTATGTCGACCCTAGAACAAGGATTGAGAGTGATAGCTCATTCAATATGCAATTTCCTTGTAAGATTGGATTTAGGAGCTTTGATGCCTACCTTAACTCATCTCTCCCAATGAACATAATCTCGCGTAGTGAATATAATAAAATCATGGTAGATGAGTTAGAATACAAAGGAGATAATATTATTACTAGGGCAATGTCATTGCATGTGTTTGTAGGAAGCTTTGTTTATCTTGTTGAGTTCATGGTTATGGAGAATCTAGGAGAATTTATCGATAGTAAGTTAACTCAAGTTGTGTTTGGGAAACCTTTCAAAAGGTTGACCAACCTTGATGAAAAACTTATGGAAGGGTTAATTACATTCTCGAATGGGGATAAAGATTTTGTTTACCGAATGCCTCGTGCACACCCTAGGTTCAACGATTTTTCCATGGAGAAGTGTAGTAGCTATCCGCCCCTAGAAATGCTAAGTGAGAATGATAAAAGAAAAGGGCTTAGATATCCTCATGAAAAATATAAAAAGTATTATCGTGGATGTTTAGAGTTAAGTGATGATTATAAGAAAGATGAGGCGACTATTAGGTGGCTCACCCTTGGTTATGTGAGCATAAGCGACACACGATAGCCCATGACCTTGAGTCTAGCTACAAGACTCGTAAATAAAGAAAAACGCTTCTTGGGAGGCAACCCATGCTTTGTGTGATTTTTATTTGTTTGATTGTTATTTTTTTCCGTATGCATGCTTTATTTTTATTGTTGGTAAATCATGTTTCAAAAATAAAATGGTGAAAATACTTTATTTTGTCGTTTGGCTTAGTTTTAACTTCATCCAAAGGTATTTCGCAAAAGATAAGTGTAAGGGGAAACCCCAAATATGTTTTTAAGAAACAAAATTGGTCATGATTCTCCACAATACTAAATGGACATGTGTATTCGTATTTGTTATAGTCAAATGCTTGTATTGAGTCATAATGATGTTTTGCAGGATTTTCCAGGAAGTAGGACATAAGTTTTTTCCAGAAATTTTTCGGAAACTTAACGTAAAGATTTCTGCAGGTCACTTCTGACGGCGTCAGGAATTAATTCCTGACGGCGTCATGTGTAAAATTCTGGAAATTTTGCTAGTTTTGTTTTTCTAACGGAGTCTTAAAGTTTTGGCTAAATCTTTAGTTTTATAAACTCAAGGAAATCTGCAAACATTCATTCCACAAGCATTATATCTTACATTGTTTTCTAGGATTTGTTAGTATATATAGACTGCCGCCGATTTTACTCGAGGTTGCCTTGTTTGTTTTCTCAGGTTTAACAGGTTATGTATGACAAGAAGATGATTTATATTCTGGAAGGAAAGCTTTGATTGTTCATTTTCTTGGAGGAAGATCTAACCTTGTTACCGCACTATCCACACCGAGCGAATCAGGGGAGTATTTGATTTCATTCTTTTACCTGTTTTACTTTTACATTCTTTAATTGAACATTGGGGACAATGTTCATCCTAAGTGTAAGGGGAGGGTAAATGATGATACCTTATAGGATACACTTTCACTTGAGTTTGTTTGTTTGATGGTAGGTGTGTAATAAAACTATGAAAAATACTTGTTAGTGTAATTTTAGCGCCAAATTTAATTTTTTTTTACAACATTTAGGAGTGAAACTTTAGCCTTAGCAAGCGTCTCATGGATAGGAGTTGTATAACTAGCACAAAACCGTATCATTCAGAAAAATTTTCCACACAAATATGTGAGGTTCGCCTTTAGATTTGATAGGAAAAGCATTTACTATTAGTGCTTATGAGTGTACCGGTAGCATTTAGATTCTAGAACTTGCGTTAGTGATGCATCCCGAGACCGCTAGTGAAACTACATTCGTGTAGTAGGATTTACTACATGATAAGAGGCATTAGGATCACCCTTGTGTTAAACCCGTATCATAATTACTTGACCATTTAAGTCATATTACTTGGCTAGTAAAGTCAATTAATTTTTCCCATACCCTTGGCGTTGTACTCATTTTTAGTACACGAAACCCCTAGTACACCCCTCAGAGCCTATCTTTTCATTTCTAACTTTAAGCATCTTACTTAAAGGAAGAATTTGTTACAACCTAACTAAATGTACAACCAAATCGCCTTAGCCTTCCGTGTATGCACTCATCTTCAGTGCATTATTGTTATTTGTTTAAACCCTTAGTTAATTATCTAATTGATTACATGGTTGCTAAGTCGAGTCATATCCTTGTACATATTGTTTTGGGATGATTGGGACTCATGGGTAAAGTACTTGTGTTATGGAGTAATGGGGAAGAACATCATATTATTACCCCCATATGTGCGTTAATCTTAAAAGTACTCCAAGTGTTTTGATTATCTTAATTCGAGTCATTAGATTAGTTTATTGTAAAGTATGTAAAAATTCAAGTGTACGGGGAATGTTCATTCCCTATGATTTATTATTTTGGATGGTAGGGTAAGAGTGTATGCAAAAATAAAATAAAATAAAAAAAATCAAAAAATTAAGAAAAAGAAAAAAAATAGAAAAAGAAAAGAGAGAAACATACGGACTACCATCCCGTTTCATTCTATGTTTGTTTTATGTTTTTGTTATTTTTGATTTATTAGCTTAAGTCGAGTCTAGTCTTGGCTTAGCAACGCCATATTATACATGTAATTAACCAAGATAATTAACTCGCCACCAGTAAAGATTGCCTATATCCAACAAAACCGTGTATTCCATATCGCTACACCTAACGTTATAACCCTTTAAAAGACCTCTTTGATAGTTTATCCTAGGTGCTTACGCCATGTGGTGGAGGTTTGTTCCTTTCCCAAGCCTATGGTAATCTATTTTGCTATGACAGGTAGTGAGAGATGTTTTCCATTTCCATATTGTGATATATACTTTATTACACCCGAGAGATGTGAGTATCTAAACACTATTTGTGAGGTGCTAGTATATGACCTCCGTGCTTGTCTTTGGTCTTTAGTGGAACGATTATTTGTTGTAATTACTTTTATATTAGTGTTAAATGACCCCTAACTTGTATTTTGATTAGAATAAAAGCGCATTTGCTTGAGGACAAGCAAATCTCAAGTGTAAGGGTATATGATGAAGCGAAAAATGATCCATTTTTAGGGGGTCATTTAAGCCCGGAATTGAATTTATTTGATCAAATATTGCCCTAAATCGTTCCTTTTGTGATTTTAGGTACTTTTGGAGTGAATTCTGGAAAAGGAAGCATTTTGGACGTTTTTGGAGCATAAAATGGCAAAGTCTTAATTTTCTTTGCTAGGAACAGTACCTGACGGAGTCACAAGCTTCTTAATAACGGCGTCAAGAGGAAAACAAGAAGTGAAGAGGATAGAGTCCATGACGGTCCAGAATGTTTTTGCACTAGGGCATGACGGCGTCACCATAGGCCGTCATGGTCCCTTTACACATGACGGCCCAGAGGAAAACTACTCTTGACGGCGTCAGATCTGGATCTAGCCAATCCGATTTGATTATGGGCGGCGGGTTAACGGCGTCAGAATCCTCTTCTTGACGCCGTCACCTTGGAAAATCTATATATAGTTTTGTAATTTTTATTCATTAATATAGAATTAAATCTATACGTACCATGAAATCAAGAATCCATAATACATATATGTCCCTTATTTTAGTGTTGGAATCATTTGATATGTTGTGGTATACGGTTGTGAATCTGGTCATTTGAACATGTATGTGGTATCTAGAATACGAATAATAACCTGGATAAACTATAGAATAAAAGAAGGATCGATACTTGTTTAGTATACAAGTTGTGTTTGTGTGAGTGTCTGTTATGTCGATATGTTTGTTCTTGTTTGAGTGTATGTCGTGTGTGTGATAGTAGTGGGTTGCTTGTTGTAGGTACAAGGTGTTAATAAGTTTATCTCTGCATTTAAATTATGTGCAACTAATTAACAACATTGTGTTACTCTTTGCAGCGATTTTTTGCTGTTGAATTGACAGTAAGAAAGCTGATAATGAATCGTCTTGGTCAACTTCTATGGAATTTCAGAACGAAATTGGCACAAAACTACATATTGCCAAACCAAAATACACCTTCAAAACTAAATGAAGTACCGGCGAAGTACAGTGCAATTATAAAAGCCGAAGATTGGATCAATTTTGTAAAGTACACGGCTACGGAGGATTACAAGGTGTTAATTAGTCATTTTTATTCAAGTTTCACTATCTTTCACATATATATTAGTTCTATAATGTCAACATTAATACATATTCACTCCTTATCATTTTGTGTTACAAGGTGAAATCAGCTGCAGCTAAACTGGCGCGTTCCAAGTGTGTTTATCAGCATACAATGGGACGAGGTGGATACGCCAATGTGATAGATAAAATGGTAACATTAAACATTTGCACATTTGCATTTAATAGCATCTTAGTATCGTTTATATTGGTTTATCTTACATGTGTATGTATTTGATGGTTATAAGATCGAGAAAAAAGAAATTGAACCAGATGAAGAACCACCGCGCGGTACGCTGTGGTTGAAAGGAAGGGAGAAGAAAGACGGAGAATATCACGATGATGAGATTAGGACTGTGGGAGAAAAAATAGTAAGTTTTACTGCAAAGTTTGTATTATGTTCATTGTTGAAAGTGGGATCAACATATAATAACCTATTTCCCATATGGTGTGTGCAGAAAGAAACGGAGGACAAGATCAAAAAAGGAACCTTGAAGATTGATCATGGCACTGATGCCATGACAGTTGTATTAGGTAAGGAAAAGGGAGGATATGCGAGAGGAGTTGGAGGTGGAGTAACCTACAAGAGGTATTTTGATCTGCCTCGAATCAGACAAGCATCTGATGAAAGAGTGGTGTTACTTCAAAGTGAACTTGAAAATGAGGGACGCCAACGTCAAGAAAAAGATAAGGTAATCCAGGATTTGATGAATCAATTGGCTGCCCAAAAGGGGCAGACGTTGCAGTCAACGTCAACTCCATCGACACCAACAGAAGTAAGACATTTTTTATGTTGCTTTTTTTTGTTACAAATGTGAAATTATATTACCAAATAACATATTATAATGCAGGTAACTCCGGTGAACATTAATATTATAAATAGCAGTGCTGATGAGGATGCCGAAACACGTATTGCTAGATGTGAGAAAGTTACGACCATTCAGAAGTCTAATGGACTTGAAAATTTGGAAAAGGAAATGGTAATAAGTGTAAGTAATAAAACATCCCCTTGTTATTTTAGAATTCCACATACATGTCTTATTTACCGTGTTTATATGTACAGGAACCTGTTAAATCTGTCTCATCTAAGAAACCGAATAGACTCAAACGAAAGGATTCTTCACGTCAAGATTCCCAATCACAAGAACATGCTTCTCCAATACAAGTATGTATTCAAACATGTTCATATATTCTTTTGTTTAATTAATTTCTGATACAAATGTACATGCAACAAATCATTTTGTTGACATAAATAATGTGTGAAAACGTTATTCATATCTTTCGATATCTCTATATTTTGACGATCACAAAATGTAAAATCATCAATCGTATAATTACTACGTAAACAAGTATTAAGCTAGTTTATATCACTATATCCAACTTAATCACTTAAGGTATGAATAAACAAGTGCTTAATACATCTCATGATCAAAGGGGTATTTAATTAACTAACACAAAGTTTATTTAATTATATAAACATATTATATATTTTTGAAAAACACTTTTGGTTATTAAGAAAAATGTTTTATTCATACTAAATATATGAATTCAAATTTTTAACCAAAATCAGTTAGTTTTTCACCAAATAAACTTTCCCCACTAAAAGACAAGGATTCTGGCCGTTTCAGCTGGGCGGCCCCCTTAATTATAAGGGGCGGTCCCCTTAATTTTAAGGGGGCCGGCCTTGATTTAAGGGGACCGGCCACGCTCCTCTGTCAGAATCTTTTGCCTATAAATACACCTTAAACCTGGATTTTTGCCTCACCTTTTGCACGAAATTTTCAGATCTATAACTCTCTAAACATCCTCTAAAATCCTTTGATCATTTGTATATTAATCCTTGTTTCAAGTGATTCAATCCCTCATCGTCCATTCTCATCCAAAGTGCAAAAGAAGAACACTCTTTCTACAACCAAGTTCAAGTAGTGTTGAAGAGTAGTTGTGCATATTGTATATATATTCATTTGTGAATATTGTGTTGTGCTTGTGATAAATTGTGTAGAAGATATAGAAGTTGTGTAGATAATAGAAGTTGATAAGTAGTGAAGTAGGATAGTTGTGAAGATAGGTGTGAAGTAGAAGATTGGTGTGTAGAAGAAAGTTGTGAAGAAGATTGGTGTGTAGTATATTGGTGTGAAGAAGGTGTGTAGAAGTTGTGATCAAGTTGTGAAGTTGTGTGGTGTGTAAATTGGTGTGTAAGGTTTTCTCCGCCAAAAGGGAGTTTGTTGACATAGTGAAGAAAACTCTCGAGTAGGTGACTCGGGGAGTTGAGTAGGAACAAGGAAGGTGTCCTTGTAGCCGAACCACTATAAATCCTTGTGTTGTGGTTTGATCTTTCTAACTCTTCTCATTACTTATTTATTTACCTTTACTATATTAGCCTTGTTAGTTAGTTACCGTATAATTGTTCATATAGTGCAAGTATTGAGTTCACATAAACTAGAATCGAAGTTTTTTAAAACAAACTTGTGTTTATAAATTTAAAAGGACGTAAAACTATTCAACCCCCCCCCCTTCTAGTTTTCCACAATTGGTATCAGAGCCAGGTTTAGCAAGATCTTTAAAATATATTGTATTTTAAAACTTGTAACGATCTATGGAATCTGAAAAATATTTAGAAGGGCAATCTATGCAAAGACCACCACTTTTTGAAAGTGATGGATTTTTATATTGGAAAAATCGATTCGAAACTTATGTGAAATCAAAAGATCTAGATCTTTGGCATATTATTACCAATGGTGATTTTTTACCTATTCAAAATAACCCCGAAACTAAGAAAGATGAAATCGTACATTTTGAAAAACAAAATGATGATTTAAAAAGAAAACTTGCTAAAAATAATGAAGCAAAAATGGTCATTTACAATGCGCTACCACGTAAAGAGTACGAAAGGATATTTATGTGTGAAACCGCAAAAGAAATTTGGAATTCTTTGTTAATAACCCACCAAGGTAATAATCAAGTCAAAGATAACAAAATAGATCTACTTGTTCAACAATATGAGCAATTCACGATTCCGGAAGAGGAATCAATTGATAATGCTTTTGCTAGGTTTAACACCATAATCACAAGTTTAAAAGCACTTGATGAGAATTTCTCTAGTAAGAATTTTGTTAGGAAGTTTCTTAGAGCTCTTCACCCAAAATGGCGAGCTAAAGTGACGGCTATTGAAGAATCGAAGAATTTGTCAACGCTACAACTTAATGAATTAATTGGTAATTTAAAAGTCTACGAAGCTATAATAAAGAAGGACTCTGAAATGGTTAAAGGGAAACGAGAGCAAAGCAAGTCAATCGCCTTGAAAGCTAGAAAGGAATCCAACAACGAAGATAGCTCATCTTCCGAAAGCAAAGACGAAGAATATGCCATGGCCGTAAGAGATTTCAAGAAATTTTCAAAAGGCGAGGTAGATTAGTTAGACAACCACACGATGAAAGAAGAACATCTCAAAAGAATAATGATGACAAGTATAGCAAGAATGAGAGAAAATGTTTCAAGTGTGGTGATCCGAATCACCTTATTGGAAAATGTCCAATGATGACAAGAGATCAAAATCAAAGAGCGTTTGTTGGAGGTGCTTGGAGTGATAGCGATGAAGATGAGAAAGAAACAACAAAGGAAGAAAAGTGTCTCATGGCTAAAACATCAAGTGAGGTACGTTCCGAAACCGAATATTTTAGTGATAAAAATTTATCATTAGATGAAAAAGACTTAGATAGTGAATACAATAGATTATGCAAACTAGGACAACAAGTTATGGCTAAAAACAAATCACTAAAATACATAAATAACCAATTAGAAAATGAAGTACTTGAACTAAAAATTAAAATACATCAACGTGAGAAAGGTAAAGAAACTTTTGAAGAATGTAAATCATGTCAAGTGCTTAGAAGTAAAAACAACAAACTTAAGGAAGAAATTTGTAAACTTGATAAATTTAAAAATAGTAGTAACTCACTTAGTAAAATTATAAGTTTTCAAAGAATATCCGGAGATAAAACCGGTCTAGGTTTTAACTCAACCGAAGCCTCAACAAGTGAAGTTAAAAATATTAAATTTGAAAGCGAACTCAAGGAACTAAAACCTTCAAAATCTAATCCTGAGTATATACTCATAAATGATAAGAAAATACATCTAGCTAGTAATGAAGAAATAAAACCGTTTTATAATCCATCTTTAAAAACCGAAGTAGGATCGTCCAAAACCAAAACAAGATCTAAAACACCACCTAGGAAACCGAATAATTCTTACCCTAGACCTAAAACACCTCAACCAAGAGTAAACCAAAGTAGACAAAACTTTAACAATAATCAACAAATGTGGAGCTTCAATCCATGGGGAATGTTTCCACCATATATGCACCCAAGTCAAATACAAAACATGTTCGGGACAAACAACTTTGGTCAAATGAGACCATGGGGACCAACGTGAAAACTTTCGCCATTCATACATGGAAATCTTTGATGTCACCTCGTGTTCGGACTTTCCTTTGAAGATTTTGAAGTTTAACGCATTGAAGACGAAAGGTACACATTTCCTTTTATTTCCTTGTAAACAAATGCATGCTTAGTTTAGTATCTAGCTTTTATGTGATTTTGATTGGTTCATTATTTTCTTTAGTCTTTACTTCTATACATATATATACTTATTTACTTATACTATATATATATATATATATATATATATATATATATATATATATATATATATATATATATATATATATATATATATATATATATATGTATACACTTAGCTATATCTAAGATCTTACAACCTAGAAAACTCATTTGTTGATTTTCTAGAACTAGAAATTGTTCGTTTACGAACCTTTTCTTTTCCCCATTTGCCTTATTGAACTTTAATGTTCAACAACACTCATGCTGATGAAGAGAGATGAGTCGAAAAATCTATGGATGAAACAAACTCCCGGCTTCCGTTGCATTCGTCTCCTTTCTTTATTCTCGTCTTATAAGCCCATACTACATACATACATACATATATATATATATATATATATATATATATATATATATATATATATATATATATATATATATATATATATATATATATATATATATACTTATGAACCTTCCACAACGTTCTCGTGTACTTGACAACTTGATAAATTTCATCCGAAATGATCAAGAAAATTTAATTGGCAAATTGTCGATTAAAAGTGTCAACACATATACTTATGAACCTTCCACAACGTTCTCGTGTACTTGACAACTTGATAAATTTCATCCGAAATGATCAAGAAAATTTAATTGGCAAATTGTCGATTAAAAGTGTCAAGTAATTCTTTTCGTGCGAATACCCTCCAATGTATTTTTGATTAAATATAAATCTAATACATACATATGAATAATTTTTTGCCCTTTCCAGAAACCAAAATCACAAAAATCGAATTTTGGAGGGCGGCCCCCTTAATGTTTAAGGGGACCGGCAGCCAAATGTAGGGCGGCCCCCTTAATGTTTAAGGGGGCCGGCCATCTGATTGTTCAAATCCGTTTTTCTCCCTTTTTCTTTTGCCAAACACTCCACTTTTTCATACTCCCCTTCCCATGCTTCTGCTGTGACGAAAACCAAAACCCAAAAAACCTTTCAAATCACTTCCATATCACATAAATCGGGTTAATTCGCAAAGGGAAAATTCATCTAACACAATCACCATTACATATTGTAAGTTTTTCATAACACATTTCATCTAATTTCATCTTATTTGATCATACTCATGATTATGCATGTTTTATAAAATTCGTCAAATTTCATAATTTCTTTCGAATTAAGCCTTAAAACTCCATAACCAAATGCTTCCCCTAGATTTAGGATGATTGATCAACACTAGAAACTAGTTATTATAAACTATCATGTCGAAAATTTTTGAAAAATTTCATACACTCCTTTTCAAAATTTTTAGTAAACTCATTGTTGAATAATGATTTGAAAACATGTTAAAATTAATCACATTATACTTTTGTAACTTGTAAAACTTGAAATTACATTTTTCGACTAAGAAAATTTATATTGGTTCACAATGTAGGGGTGTTTGGATTATGTCCAAATAATATCGAAACCTAGTCATTATAATTTTTATAAAACTTTGTTATAATTATAAACCTAAAAATTACTAATCAGACTTGTCAAGATATATAATTCATATATATATTGACATACTAGTGGTATAAGTCACTAGTTAAGGAAGCGTTTGGTTTATTACTAAAAATGACATTTTTAAGTAAAAATACAAACCAACTTTTTCAAAAACAAATCGCATGCATAAGAAACTCGCAAGAAATAGCTAGTTTTACAATCTAATGTAAATCTAGTAAATTTCATGATATATTAAGATGTTTAAAGGGGCGTTTGGATTTGTCCATAACTACTCATTAAACTTCGTAAAGTATATCTAGAACGAGTTAAAAACAATATTAAGGAACATGGTAATCTACTTCTTAGGATTAGTAACGAAGTATGCTTACGTTCCAACATAAGCATTAACAATAAACATATACTTTTATCTTTCTTTATATTTATTTTGGTCTTTTTGTATTGTTGATGTGTTTAGGTGAAAATGCCCAAAGCAACTGCCGAAGATCTTTCTTACACTAAAAACTACATTCCCAAAGTTTCCCAACTTCCCACTACCTCTCCCTCCATTGCACGTATCTATCGTCAAATAGAAGATAGAAACATTCATGAAGGTCGAGTCGTAGATCAAGCTTACTATCAATCCGATTTCATCGAAAGCTCATTCACCAATATCCATTTTGAATGTCTCTTCCAAATTAATGAACCTATCATTCCTCGCTTCATTCTTGACTTCTATAGCCAAGTCACGGTTCAAACCGATGACTTTGGTTCCATCTTCATTTCATTCATGATCCAACATGAATTTATTACTCTCACTCTTGCACAATTTGGTCAAATCCTTCAAATTCCTTTTTCCGGTCAATCGGTATTCACAAATGAATGGGATCTTTGCGCTCTCCAACGTTCTCGTCCTACTCATGGTCCTTATATCTCCGAAATTCCATCTACCGAAGATATTCGTCAAATGCTCGGGTTGGAATGTGAAACTTCCACCCAAAGCATCATACCCAAACATGTCTCAAATCCTAAAAATCAAATTCCTCGTAAAGAATTAATGCCCGACATGGAGTATTGGGAAGAACTAGTTCGAGAGAATGCGTTTGGTTCCGAAGAACACTCAGACTATCTCCCGGCTTGTCTTGCTCATATGTTGTATTGTATTGTTGCCGAGCAACCTTACAATTTGGCTTACTTCTTTATCAAACGTATTGAATGTGCAAGAGCAAATCCTAAAGCGATTCTTCCGTATGGTATGTTTCTCACTCGTCTCCACAAGCATGTCACTGAAAACTATCCCGATCTCGATGATAGTATTTATCAATCTATCTATCCAACCCTCCGACCTCTCGTTCTTCCTCAAATTCGCAAGACCCGTAAGTTTAAACCTAATCGTCCTAGCATTCTTGTTTTGTTCTCTTTTCCAAGGGATGACGATGAGGAGGACTTATAGTCACTTACCACTGCTGCTGATGGGGTGCTGGGAAAGAAATAGTACTGATGTTATCTATGAATTTGGCTTTATTTTCCTTCTTAAACTGTTTGTAATATGTTACTTATGTGCTATTTGTTGCTTTGCTTCTAGACATATTTGAACCATATTGCCATTTACTCCTTATTATTATTTGCTCTACATATATACATGTTTTTATACTTGTTTTTAATCAATGCTTGATTGACTTGTGTAGATTTTAATATATGACATATATGCTTTCTAATAGACCAAAACAAATGTGAAATGTTCAAATAGAGCTTGCTGCAAATACAAAACAGAACATAACATTTTTCCAGAAAATTTTTGAAAATTTTGGTTTCTGGGTCGTCAGATGGGCGGCCCCCTTAAAATTAAGGGGACCGGCCTCCATTTAAGGGGACCGGCCATCTGGAACAGTTTTTACACTGTTTTCTTTTGCATCTTGTGATCCCTTTTGCTAGTCCCAGCTACCATTTCCCTTAAAAACTAAACTGATTTTGGAATATAACATTACAATTTCAAATTAATTCCACTTCTAAACATGTTTTCCCACTATATAATCCCCATGCATGTTTAATTCACACTCCATCATCCTCAAACATTCATCAAACATCATCATGTCGTCACCAAGAACCACCTATTCAAACAATGCCAAGAAACAAAAACTTGTCATCATTCCACCCAAACAACTCTTCATTGATCTTACAAATGAAGACAACACCACTCCATCTCCACCACCTCAATGTTCATCTCCTAGTGCACCAAATGCACCCTCCAAAACACCTTCAACAAATGGAAACTCCACCTCCTCCATACCATCCACTTCATCCATAAATGACTACATCAACACCCACTTATCTCCTCCAACAATTGATCAACCATCACAACCTACCAATGAGAACACATCTCTTGCACTCACTCTCTCATTATCACCATTAACACCTCTTGATGCACATTTCTCATCATCTCCTATCAACCCACCAACCTATAACCCCGTCCCATGGAGCTTACTTGAAGCTCATGGAGATACTTGCCTTTGTTGCATTCACAACCGAACAATTGTGTTCGGATTAAGAGATGAGATTCTATACATGTTTTCTCATATTGAAAACTTGTTGCATCAACCACCAACAACAAACACAACACCTCCACCACCATCAACAAACACACCTCCAACATCACCATCTCCATGTTAACCATCCATTCCTCCCAATTAAACATGCTTGGTGTTTCACAAATAAAATTGTGTTAAATCTTTTTGGATGGCAAGCTCTAGAGAGAACTCTCATGTTTGAGACTTGGTCTTTTATTTTAGTGATGATTCTAAGCCTTTAAGGCTTTTGTTAGTTGCATTACTTGTTATGGTTGTTAATGTAATGCTTGTTGTATTTTTTTTTAATGTTATGGTTATATTTAGTTTCTACTCTTGCATGCTATATACATATATATGTTGCTTGCCACTAAATATTTTTGCAAGATATCCATATTTCGATTCCTTCTGGCCTCTAAACGAGGGGGAGTATACTTCGAGGGGGAGTTTACATTAACATGGGATAACCTTTTTGATGCTTACAAAAAGGGGGAGAAGTGATATAAACTCACAATAATACTTGAATGTATACTAATTTTCGATTAGTGAGTTTAAATTTTGTAATCATCAAAAAGGGGGAGATTGTTGACATAAATAATGTGTGAAAACGTTATTCATATCTTTCGATATCTCTATATTTTGACGATCACAAAATGTAAAATCATCAATCGTATAATTACTACGTAAACAAGTATTAAGCTAGTTTATATCACTATATCCAACTTAATCACTTAAGGTATGAATAAACAAGTGCTTAATACATCTCATGATCAAAGGGGTATTTAGTTAACTAACACAAAGTTTATTTAATTATATAAACATATTATATATTTTTGAAAAACACTTTTGGTTATTAAGAAAAATGTTTTATTCATACTAAATATATGAATTCAAAATTTTAACCAAAATCAGTTAGTTTTTCACCAAATAAACTTTCCCCACTAAAAGACAAGAATTTTGGCCGTTTCAGCTGGGCGGCCCCCTTAATTATAAGGGGCGGTCCCCTTAATTTTAAAGGGGCCGGCCTTGATTTAAGGGGACCGGCCACGCTCCTCTGTCAGAATCTTTTGCCTATAAATACCACCTTAAACCTGGATTTTTACCTCACCTTTTGCACGAAATTTTCAGATCTATAACTCTCTAAACATCCTCTAAAATCCTTTGATCATTTGTATATTAATCCTTGTTTCAAGTGATTCAATCCCTCATCATCTATTCTCATCCAAAGTGCAAAAGAAGAACACTCTTTCTACAACCAAGTTCAAGTAGTGTTGAAGAGTAGTTGTGCATATTGTATATATATTCATTTGTGAATATTGTGTTGTGCTTGTGATAAATTGTGTAGAAGATATAGAAGTTGTGTAGATAATAGAAGTTGATAAGTAGTGAAGTAGGATAGTTGTGAAGATAGGTGTGAAGTAGAAGATTGGTGTGTAGAAGATAGTTGTGAAGAAGATTGGTGTGTAGTATATTGGTGTGAAGAAGGTGTGTAGAAGTTGTGATCAAGTTGTGAAGTTGTGTGGTGTGTAAGGTTTTCTTCGCCAAAAGGGAGTTTGTTGACATAGTGAAGAAAACTCTCGAGTAGGTGACTCGGGGAGTGGAGTAGGAACAAGGAAGGTGTCCTTGTAGCCGAACCACTATAAATCCTTGTGTTGTGGTTTGATCTTTCTAACTCTTCTCATTACTTATTTATTTACCTTTACTATATTAGCCTTGTTAGTTAGTTACCATATAATTGTTCATATAGTGCAAGTATTGAGTTCACATAAACTAGAATCGAAGTTTTTTAAAACAAACTTGTGTTTATAAATTTAAAAGGACGTAAAACTATTCAACCCCCCCTTCTAGTTTTCCACACATTTTTTTAGGAAATTAAGTGCAAACTGTGGCATACAAAGAAAACAAGTATTATAGCGTTGGGTACTGTATACAAGAGTGAAGGAAAACAAATGCTTCATGACAAACCACTCCCAAAGGATTGCTACAGTGTGTCTGTTGATAAATCTTTAGTGGATGCAGCATGCATCCCGGATGTAGGAAGTAACGGTTTCAAAACAGTTTAGGCTGCATGTGGTGGTTTTTGGGCATGGCCAAAGGATCAAGTGATTTTTGATGAACAGGAACATACACGCATGTGTTTAATTTATAAACTTACGTATATATAATTCTTCATATTTAATTTAGTGTTTGATACACCCGGCTTTTGTTTCCTACAGGCTACACCACCAAGTACCATACCAAAGATTACTGAGAACAAAACTGCACCTAAATTAACAACGACGCGCAAAAACATTTACGCCTCTATTAATGGCATTCAAAAGGAAGCTGCTAAGAAGATCAAGACTCAGAAGTCATTAAATTTATGAAAATTTTATTATGTACGACATTACAATTTCATATAAATTCTAATTTTATTGTATTTGAATTCGTTTTGATATTTTATATATATTTGAATTTGTTTTCATATATATTGATTTCTTATATGTGACTAAAAGATGCATATAGTCACAATTATTACACTTTTGGTCACTGTTTGCTTCATGCTTTGTGTGACTAAATAATACAAATGGCTACACAAACAAAAAATACATGTGACCATTGGATGAACAATAGTCACACAAAACACACATTTTTTCACTTGAAACAGCATATGGTCACACATATTCACACTTTTGGCCACTTTATGGTTAATTGTATGTGACTAAATACCCAAAAGAAACATGCTTTGTGTGACTAAATGTTGCAAAAGGCCACACAAACATACAATTCATGTGGCCATTGGATGATCAATAGTCACACAAAACACACATTTGTTCACTTTAAACACCATATGGTCACACATATTCACACTTTTGGCCACTTTATGGTTAATTGTATGTGACTAAATACCCAAAAGTATCATGCTTTGTGTGACTAAATGTTGCAAAAGGCCACACAAACATACAATTCATGTGGCCATTGGATGATCAATAGTCACCCAAAACACACATTCCTTCACTTTAAACACCATATGGTCACACATATTCACACTTTTGGCCACTTTATGCTTAATTTTATGTGACTAAATACCCAAAAGTAACATGCTTTGTATGACTAAATGTTGCAAAAGGCCACACAAACATACAATTCATGTGGCCATTGGATGATCAATAGTCACTCAAAACACACATTTCTTCACTTTAAACACCATATGGTCACACATATTCACACTTTTGGCCACTTTATGCTTAATTGTATGTGACTAAATACCCAAAAGAAACATGCTTTGTGTGACTAAATGTTGCAAAAGGCCACACAAACATACAATTCATGTGGCTATTGGATGATCAATAGTCACACAAAACACACATTTGTTCACTTTAAAGACCATATGGTCACACATATTCACACTTTTGGCCACTTTATGGTTAGTTGTATGTGACTAAATACACTCCCAAAAACATGCTTTGTGTGACTAAATGTTGCAAAAGGCCACACAAACATACAATTCATGTGGCCATTGGATGATCAATAGTCACACAAAACACACATTTGTTCACTTTAAACACCATATGGTCACACATATTCACACTTTTGGCCACTTTATGCTTAATTGTATGTGACTAAATACCCAAAAGAAACATGCTTTGTGTGACTAAATGTTGCAAAAGGCCACACAAACATACAATTCATGTGGCCATTGGATGATCAATAGTCACACAAAACACACATTCCTTCACTTTAAAAACCATATGGTCACACATATTCACACTTTTGGCCACTTTATGCTTAATTGTATGTGACTAAATACCCAAAAGTATCATGCTTTGTGTGACTAAATGTTGCAAAAGGCCACACAAACATACAATTCATGTGGCCATTGGATGATCAATAGTCACACAAAACACACATTCATTCACTTTAAACACCATATGGTCACACATATTCACACTTTTAGCCACTTTATGCTTAATTGTATGTGACTAAATACCCAAAAGTAACATGCTTTGTGTGACTAAATGTTGCAAAAGGCCACACAAACATACAATTCATGTGGCCATTGGATGATCAATAGTCACACAAAACACACATTTCTTCAATTTAAACACCATATGGTCACACATATTCACACTTTTGGCCACTTAATGCATATGGTCACACATATTCACACTTTTGGCCACTTTATTCTTAATTGTATGTGACTAAATACCCAAAAGTAACATGCTTTGTGTGACTAAATGTTGTAAAAGGCCACACAAACATACAATTCATGTGGCCATTGGATGATCAATAGTCACACAAAACACACATTTCTTCAATTTAAACACCATATGGTCACACATATTCACACTTTTGGCCACTTTATGCTTAATTGTATGTGACTAAAAATATAAAAATAAAATGTTATGTGTGACTATACAGTGTTTATGGTCACTAATACTGCTTAATCCAACGAAATTTGTACCCAATTAGTCACACATATTTAGGTTTTGGTTACTGTTTTGTAATCGAGACTAAAAATAACTCGAACATGTGACCATAGGTACCCTATGGTCACGCGACCTTTAGTCACACACACTCGAAAAATCGTGTGTGACTATATGTATTTCGTCACACATATTGGGTGTAGCCAAATCCAGTTTTTGTTCTAGTGTTACTTAAATTAAAATATATACAATATAAACTAAATAAACTTCATTAATATTAAAAACAAACATTACAAATAAAAAAACACACATTACAATAAAAAAAATACAAACTAATTAAGATACTTAAACATAAACTACGATTAAACTAAACTACGAATCAATAAAACGAATCATCCGACATGTAGCCCTCGTGACTCGAATAGGAGGCACTTCAATCGTCCTCACTCATTGGCACACGGTCTATTCCATTTGCCCATCGCCATTCTGCTCGACGGTTTTGATGATCCTCTTTGGCTTTTGCTCGCTTCTCACGAGCTCTTGCTTCCCTTTCTTCCTCTGCTTCAACACGTAACAATTTTTGCATATTTTGTTGAAAAAATTCTTCATCAGTCAACCCTCTCCAAATGGGTTAATTTTCTACCGGTAGATTGTTCACCGGTTGATCGGGTTGTTGTTGGACAACATGTGGATTAGGCACCGGTTCATTATCCTGTGTGAAAACCGGAAAGATGTCTTCCGGTGGAGTGTTCACGGGTGCAGTTGCATTCAGATTCATGCTGGAGCTTGGGAATTGCTGGCCAAAGTCATGGTGACTTGAAAATTGCTGGGAAAAGTCATGGTGAGTGGAAAATTGTTAGGAGAAGTCACGGTGAGTTGGAAATTGTTGAGAGAAATCTTTGCGAGACATTGTCTATGAGAATTGTGTGAGAATTATGTGTGAATTGTGTGAGAATTAAGTGTGAACTGAAATGGTGTTAAATAAGCCCAAAAATCCCGCCCATTCAATTCAAATTTTGAATTTTAAACGTTTAAAAATAATCCCGCCCATTCATTTCAAATTTTGAATTTTAAACGTTTTAAAAAAATCCCGCCCATTCATTTCAAATTTTGAATTTTAAACGTTTAAAAAAATCCCGCTTCTTCATTTGAATTTGAATTTTGAAAATTTTAAAAATCCCCTATAAATAACACACCATCTAATACTTTTCTTCACACACTTATAAAGCATTTCACAACGAATAATCGTTGATCAATGGAAGAAGAAAGCTTGCTAGCTAACGTATGGCTTCAAGTTCAAGATTCTACAGACCTTTTGATTGAACGTTCTTTTTGGAATGTCGTTACACGAAAGTTTAACGATCAGACTGATGGTGAGCACCGTAATAAAAATAGTAGTATGGCTCAATGGAATAGAATGAACGTTGAATGTCGTAGATATAATGCTATTTACAAAGAGTTGCAGCGTACAAGTCAAGACCCTTGTCGTCTCAGCTAGGGCTGAGCATCGGGCCGAATCCCAACCCGTCCCGACACATCCCGATACCGAATCCAGTGAAAATGTCAGACCGATACCGAACCGATAATAACTCGGGTCGGTTCGTTTTATTTCGGTTATGGCGGGCCGGTTGTCGGTATTTGCAATATTGTCCCGAATATAAAAAGATTATTTGCAATATGAAAGATGCTACCCACCTGTCTTCCACTATACACTTTGATAAAGCTAACTTTTGAAAGATCAAATATGCTACCGACATGTCTTCCAGTCTTCCACTATACACTTAATTATATATATTCAAAAGACTAATTTTGAGACCAGCATCGACATCAGTGTCTTCATCAATACCTCAAATTGAGATGATGAAGCAGGCAACTACACCAGGCCTGAAGTGTGAACGACGGTGACTAGGTGGTCGGTTGGAGAGATTGTGGCCCATGGAATGGTGGCTTGATTGGTGTTTGGTAAATCGGTATTGTTAGTGTTGGGTGAAAATGTGCGGATGTGAATGAGATAAGAAGTGGAAAGAGAAACAAAAGAGGGGCACAGGTTTTTTACTATACCTAATATACAATCGGGCTGGCGGGATTTATCGGGCTTATGTCGGTTTTTAGCCCGGCCCGGCCCGAAACCGATAAACACTAAATTGCAAAACCGACTCCCGACCCGTTTTATGTCGGTTCGGTTTCGGGGAGAATCGGTTCGGTCGGTTTTGTCGGGCTTATTCGGTTTTGGTCGGTTTTGCTCAGCCTTAGTCTCAGCAATGCAAACTGAATTTATTATGAACGCTATGGGAGAGGGATATATTACCAACATGTGTGGTTCACTCTGAGAAACACAAGGGCATGGGACAAATACGATGAGTAAGTTTTTAGTTTATTTTTTTTCTGTTTTCCGTATCGTGTTTAATTGTTTCCTGTATCGTTTGTAACCATGTTAACTTTGTATGATGTTTATGTAATGTTTACATTTTTATTAATGAAATTAATGTTTTATTAAGTTTTTAGTTTATTTTTTTTGAAATCTTTATAAAAGAACTACTAGCTCCCATTTGGAACCATGCTCCCATTTTCAAAAAATGTCACTATTTCCGGCCAAAAAGAAAAGAAAAGAAAAAAAATGTTGATGGCGCTGAGCCGTGGGTACGGCACGAGCACCGACGGCGCCACCACCGGTACGGTGCGCCGTCGGTTTTGTTGGGCTGGTGGTGATGGCGCCACCCACAGCGCCACCGTACCCCATGCTCTAAAAGTGGAATTGGATATGGGACTAACAACTTGTATGAACAATGGAAGGAAACAGTGGGTGCTAATTATGATCCATATGATGATGATTTGTACGAGAATTATGGTATTTCTGAAGATCAGCAGGCCTTCTGTGATGCTTTGGATATCAAGCTTCCCGGACGAAGGAAATAGTAGATTATTTTTTATGTTAGTTTGAGTCAATTGTAATCTAGTTATAGTAGTTTTTCGTTATTGCACTTGTTTGCTTTGTTATGTAAGCAGGTCGCCTATGTAACGGGTTGAGATGTGAAAGTCACCCACATTTGTTGTGTTTAAAAGTTTTTTTGGAGTAATACATTTATCGGAGAAATCCTTTCCAAAAAAAATGCGGTTGCGTTCGGTTCGGTTAATTTAGCTTGAATGTAGTGTTTCTTGTGCACATTCATTTTTGCCAGAGGTTTTCTGAAAGCATTCTCTTTACCTTCGTGTAAGAGTGTGGTTGTCTGTATCTCACCTCTGTCACAACTCGCTCTGGCGGGATTCTTTTTAATTTTAATTTTTATTTTTACTCTTGGTAGCCTTTTAATATAAATAAATTAAAACTAGCGTTTGCAAGTTGTTATTTTGCTTAAAAATAAATGCAAAAATTCATTATACTATATTCTAAAAGAGAAAAATGATGTTCTAAAAGAGAAAAATGATGTGACATGTAATACTAAGCTTAACTTTTTTGTTAATGTTTGATGTTGCTTCCTATTGGACCACAAGTTGTGGTTAGGAGCCCAATAGTGCTAGCAACCCGGCTTGGCAAAATCCCATTGGCTTACAAACAAGACCACTTAAACTGTTCAATGATTAGGCAATTTAATATACCTAATGTGTTAAGTTAGTACCTACAACAGACCTAATGTTGTGTACAACTAAATCTCAGCCACCCATTACTATCACACACTCCTCTTACAAATTATCTACCTATTGTTATCTCTAAAGAAAAATCCAGACACACTGTTAAATATTTGATGTCTCTCTTATCTCTTTCATCTCTACACATCCCAGAACCATCCCTCCTCTTTCTCATGCCACCGATTAACACACACACAGGGGCGGAGCCACCTTACTAGTAGTGGGGGGAGATGCCCCCAACCAAGCTCTTGAAGATACACAAAATACATAGGAAAAAATGTAAAATTTATGAGAAAAAAGTCCGGTGCCCTCACCCATCAAATCAAAGTGCCCTCGTTGTTCTTTGCTTGCTATCAATTTGATTTTTTTCTGTTGCAAATAAGTTGTTTTTCCGGTGGTCTTTCATCAGAAAATATGAAGAAGAAGATGATGATGAAATAGGAAATTGTGAAAGTGGGTGAGAATGTGGGATGGGGGACAGTGGGCCACTAGTTTGAAGATAATTTGTATTTATTTTTATTTTCTTTTAAACGTACAAGTACCTAGGTACAAGGTATGGTAAAATGTGGCTTATATTACTAAAATGTGGCTTATATTGCTAGTATTTAATTCAAAGCAAAGATATTTTCTTTTAGTAAAGCCAGTAACAGAAAAGTCAATTCTATATATGTTGTCCATGATGACAAAAGTTCTTTATAGATCCAATTTTTACCATAGAACCCATCAAGCAATATTAGCCACTCATTTTTTTATATCAAAATAAAAAATAAACTCCCACCCTTTTTTTAAAACTTAAATATTTCGCAAACTGTAAATCGTCAAGCTACAAAAAAATACCATCGCGACGAGAATTAAATTATCTTTCTATAGACATGCATTGTTATATACTTTCGACAAACTTTTTTTTCGATGAATTTATTTTTTTTCGCTCAGAAAAATCATATATGATTCGTAAGAATCATATATGATTTTTTACGAATCATATATGATTTTGACGAATCATATATGATTCTTTCTGGGCGGAAATTAAAAAAAAAAAAAAAAGTTCGTCGAAAGTATATAACAATGCATATCTATAGAAAGATCATTTAATTCTCGTCGCGATGGTATGTTGTTTTGAAAAAAAATGTGGAAAATATAAATGGGTGGCTATGATTGGTTGATAGGTTCTATGACATGTATGGGTTCTTCATGGATCTCAACTCTGTCCATGATTTACATATCAAAATCATGCTTACAGCTCACTCCGTGAACGATGACTTCTAAAAATTGTGAGTGTTTTAATATAACTTTTACGTACTAACGTACCTGTTCTAGATAAATAAGATAAACAACCGATTTTTTTTATCGGCACATAAACTTGTTTAATTAGTGTTAACCACATCCTAGTAGAGCACTTTTGTTCCTTTTTATTAAACCCGACCCGGTTTGTCTTAATTTACGTTAAAAAATGGTATCTTCTGTTATCTAACCTTTTAGTCGATGCCCCCGTGATAAGAATTCCTGGCTCCGCCACTGCACACACACACACCAAATTCCGGTAACCCCAATATTTGGTGTATGTATCCGCTGGATTTTTTTTGTTGTTGGAGGTAATTCACAGGTACTTTTTTCTTTGTTTGATTTATGTAAATCGACGATATGTAACTGTTTTTTTTTCTCTTTATTCTTGATTATGATTTACTTTGGGTTAATTCATGATTTAATTTAGATATTTATTTAATTTAAATCTTTATTTCAAATTACGGTTTTGTTATTTTGGGGGTTTTCTTGATTTGTTTTTCAGGTTGTCTTGCTCAAGATCTTTGCAGCTAAACCTGTTGAGTTGTTTGTTTCCAACTTTGTTCTTGCTAAACATAATTTACTTGGGTAGTTACGACTGTAGACAATGAATTGGTCTTTATTTTCATCTATAAAAGTTTACGAAACTTTTTATTGATGTTCTGAGCAGGTGTGTATGTGGCGGCAAGAAAAAAAAGAATTTGCAGATATGGAATAAAGGAGTTATTATCGTTATGTGAAGGGCGCAAGCTCCTTTTTGGCTACCGTACTGGTAAGCTTTTAACTTCTTTGTTATTATAGGAGTATGTTTTCAGTTTAAGTTGTTATAAAAATTGCATAGGAAGTTTTTGGGAACACAATGTACTTAGCTGTATATATAGTAGCAGTTGTCTAATTTAAATGCTTAAAAGTTTGCGTCAAATAGATGAAGTTCTCAAAAGACGCAGCCCCAACCATACTTACTTATGGTTTTGTTCAAAATGTGAATATACATGTTTCAGTGGGGTGTTTGGATTACCTTATATACAGATTACAAATGTGTTTTTGATACGGGTTCTAGAAAAGTATGGTACTGAAAATGGTGGCGGTGCAATTTGTTTGTTTTCAAAAGATATTGTAATATTTTCATAAGCTTTCAGTTTCCGTTTTGATGTACCGATTGTAGTTGCGTAGGTTATTGTTTTGAATCGTAACTGCAATGTTTTACTTGCAGATTCATAAGTGCACAACTGTTATTTTCTAAAGCGTTATCTCCATATACACTTACATATAGCAAGTTGAAGAAAATGATGGATCCTGATGTTCAATAATGGATGGCTGATATACTTTCGGGGTCCTTATAATGCCACATAAAGCTTTGACAAAGCATTAGCTATCAAGGTACATATTTTTTATCCCAAAATTGTTATATTTTTTTTCTTTATGAAATTCAGTAGTTTCAGAATTTGAGAAATTAAGGTGTTACGTATGAATCATGATGTTTAGTATTTATGCATACTAAGTGTTTGTTTAGCGAGTACTGTTAATTGGGGTTGATAGTGTTAGTACCAAGTGTTTACTTAGGAATTTGATTATATACCTATACATGCGAATGATGTGCGTTTATACTGAAGGAGAGTAATTTCTTTAGGAGGTGTTAGAACATGAGATGGCAGACACGCTGGAATGTGGGGTACGAATTAGAATAAATGAAAATGAGTTGCTAGAACAGAAAGTAGATGAATCATAAGTTGTGTATTGCGTTTATCATCGATATTGATTAATAGTGCTGACTACTGAACATTTGGTTAGGACTAGAAACAACTTTTTGTTAATCAATGAGCTGTGTAGACGGCTAATAAATAAATGAAAATCAATTGTTAGAGTGGAAAGTAGACGAATTCTAAGCTTCATAGCACGGTTATCATCGATATTGATTATCAGTAAGTTGAACATTTGGTTAGGACTAGAGACAACTATTTGTTGATCAACGAGCTGTGTAGGTGTGTTAAAAATCTCAGCCTCACAACGGATGCCTGAAAATGTAGAATATATGAGTAGGGTCTGCGACTTTTTTACAAATCTTGCATCCTTAGATATATCCGAAATATGCATTCTCAGGATTTACTGAATGTTACTTTCCCTGAAACCGAACCATAGGTCTTTACTTTGATATTTTGAAATTGAATTGACAGAAAAAGTAAATCTTTCTTTTTTTGGTTTTATAACTTATCTGTGGTTCATTTAAATGCAGGACGACGATGAGTCACAAACCAAAGGTTGTAACTTTGTGTGCTTCAAATATGGAGATGAAAGGTCATAATTTGTCATACAGATGGCGGGTCGAAACGGGTTGAGTAAGTTTTAGTTCACACTTGCAAATTCATACTACTACTTGCAGGTAAGTAATACGATTTCCAAATTTATATATTTCAAAGGTTACACGATTGATCTTATTAGGACCTATGCATTGGTCCATGATGGGCAGCGGAATGGGTAACGGATCAAAGCGATAGTCCTCTCACACAAGTCAGGTGTCTTTTGAATAAAATGATATACCTGATTGTTTGCATTAAAGCTAAAACTTTAGGCATCTTTAGAATATGTTTGATTTGCACAACATTTTAGAAAATTTTCTTTTATTAGCTACCATTTTTATTTGACATCTTATAGATATAACACAACTCAAGTCGAGCCGTTAACAGGAAAAAAAGGACACTTGACACTTTAGAGCTCTATTTAAATTATTATTCCAATGAGTAAAACAAAATGAGTGGTTTTAACGTTTGTGTTCTGCACTAGCAACGAACTGCACCAAATGCATACTTTTTACGCTGATGCACTTAGTTTATTATAGGTTGTATGGGGAAAGTTGATAGCTTGATTGGTTTTATAAAGACAACCTAAATACATTTTATATGTTTGTAATGATTGATTGAAATATGACAACTACACCATAGCTCTCTCCTATTAGGATTCTTAATTATTCTTTAATTTGTTCTTATGCAAGTCGCTCAAAGTGCTATAAATGACTTAACTGATACCTAATCAAGAAATTTGTCTTTGGTGTACCAGGAAGCACGAAGAACTGTTGGGGAAAGCATATGATGTATCCAAAGTTGATGAAGGTTTACAGGGCAGTAGCAGGTGCCAATATAATAGAGCAGCCAATGCCGCTATATAGTTTTCATTGTCTTTGCCGCTATATAGTTTTCAGATTTCAACGATGATGTTTTTTACCCTTTAGCCAATATACGATATATTTCTATAGTTTTTATTGTCTTTGCCACAACTTCTATCTAAATATCAATATTTGTTTTATTGAGTGATGTCTATAACAAGTAATATAAACTTACCTTTGTGTTCACTCGAATTTTGTGGACTACATATTTAGTTCTGGCAATTTATTTTGTTGTGCAGCAGCACAATGGATCTAGATTAAATGCAGGAGAGCGTTGAACGACAACCTCGATGTTGACTGACCAGCAATGGCTGATGAGTCTAAAACAGTTCTGCAAATCGTCACCTCTAATTGATTATTTGATATCATTTGTAATAGAAAAAAAGTTTATGTAATTAGTTTAATACTAAGAACAACAAACACATTCAACAACAAATGCACCCACATGTTCTATGCATCGATAAAGCATCCCGCAGCAACGCGCGGGCAAACCCGCTCGTAGTATTCTGTAGAACAACCTCTTATTTCAAAAATGATATTAGACATAATGTTTTAAAAAAAGAACTTTTGAAAGTCTGGTAAAAAATTATGAGATTAATGTAGACTCAAACCTCTTATGCAACCTGTAAGAGATTACTATTTTTTTTTTTTTTTTTTTTTTTTAATTATATTAAGCTAATATAAAAGATCAATTTATAATCATAAACGAACTTAAGATTTTTTAAAGCTGTTGCACAATTTTTTATTTTATGATTATAAGTATTAAAGTTGCCCATAAATAATTTATTAGGTAAAATTAAAGGTTGCACAAGATATATTTTTATTTACACTTCGTGATCTAAAATCCGGTGATCCATACCACACCCGGCTCCCATGCGAGTACGTCTTGTTCATGCTTTGTTATAGCATTTGACAGCTTTACTTTGTGAGTTGTGCATTTGAGCTTGAGATTCTAAATAGCATTTGTTAAATCCACAAATACATCTCCCATTCTCACCTACGTACGTAACTCAAAGAGTCAAAATAATATGCTATCAAAACCTTTTATTTTATTTTATTTTTTTTTTTATTTTTTTTTTAATCTTTGGTTGATTAGAGAAAGTTATCATCTAATATTTTACGAAATTAATCCAAACAAAAATACGTATATATCAAATTCGCTTTATTTTATAAAGTTGTTACAGAAAATGCAAGAAAGAAAGCATGCATGTTAACGCCGCCTTGCTTTTCAAATGGATTTGGAGATTCCGTACGTCCCCAAATGGTTTGTGGAACATCATTATCAAAAACATTCATGGGTCTGAAGGTGGTATTGGTCATAATAGGGCGGTTCTCAAAAGCTTATATAGCCCCTGGTATTGTATTCTCAAATCCATTAATCATCTTCGTGATAAAGGCATAGACCTTTTTTCTCTTTGTTCTCGGTCTCTTGGTGATGGTGCTTCCATTAATTTTTTGTCTGATCGCTGGTGTGGGGAGTTTCCTTTGAAAGAAAAGTTCCCGCGTGTTTATGCCTTGGATTCGATCAAAAGTTGTACGGTTGCTCAACGTTTAAACCTTCAAGTCTGGTCCTCAGTTCTCAGAAGGTCTCCAAGAGGGGGGGTCGAATCGTTCCAGTTTGACTTGTTGATGGAGGATATTCGCGATTTTAGTCTTTCATCCAATAGTGATATTTGGAATTGGGATCTTAACAGCAAGGGGTACTCGGTTTCGTCTGCTAGACATCACATTGATGATTTGATTTTACCAGGTACTCTTATTCCTACTCGTTGGTCACGTATAATTCCTATCAAGGCTAATGTGTTTCTTTGGAAGCTTCGCCTTAATAAACTCCCCACTTTGGACAATTTGGATAAGAGAGGTATTGATGTTCATTCCCTCTTATGCCCTATATGTAACGATCATACCAAAAGCACTGACCATCTTTTTTTCTCTTGCGGTATGGCTCGTGATTTATGGGGACGTTTGTCTCGTTGGTGTAGTTTGATTATTCCGGAGCTGCACAACATAGGTGATTGGTTTGCTTGGCTTGATTCCGCTAAAGTTTCGAAGCTTGCTAGATCTATCATTGAAGGGATTGTGTCTAAAATGCTTTGGTGTATTTGGAACTTTCGCAACTCTATGATCTTCTCTCCAACCAAACCGAAGAAAGCAAACATTTGGGATTCTATTGTTCATCAATCGTTCTTGTGGATTTCATCTAGAAATCTTAAGTGTAGATTTAGATGGATAGATTGGCTTGGTAATCCTATTGTAATTCCCCCTTTGTAGTTCTTTTCGCTAGCTTTTGCTAGTTTTAATAAAATCCGCCGTTCAAAAAAAAAGAAAGCATGCATGTGAGCATGTCTATTATGAAGTACTGGTAGTAAAATGTCTTATGTGTATCCTCGAATGCTAAATCTCTTATGGCATAGTAGTTAATTATGAGACGGATATGGCGAGCTAGATTAGGTGCAACCACGAGCGGAACTACTTATATCAATTTTTAATGTTAAAAAATTATTTTTAGGACCATTTTATTAAAGTGCACCCTACAACAAAATCAAATTGGCCCTCACTTTAAAGTCAAACCAATGTAAAAACTATATCTATATCTTAATCTTATATATATATATATATATATATATATATATATATATATATATATATATATATATATATATATATATATATATATATATATATATCAGTTATTAGTGTAAGAAAAAAAAAACTATATGACCTTTTTATTAAAGTGCATCACGAATTTTATCAAAAAAAAAAAAAAATTGTTTGCCCCCGTCCTCTAAGATCCTAAGTTCGCCACTGGGTGCAACGTTGGGGAAATTCCATTTACGTATTTGAGGGTTACCAATTGGGGACAATATGAGGCGGGAAAATGCTTGGAATCCCGTGGAGGATAACTTCAAAAAGAAATTGAAAAAGGCTAAAACGATGTCATTAAAGGGCCATCTAACATTGGTATCATCCGCCATTTTTCTTTACGGTGTAATTACATTATACTAGCTAAACAATAGAAAGCTTTTGAATACGTACTATTTGTCTAAAGACGTCATTTTTTTTTTTTTTTTTTTGAATTTTAAAAATTAAAGTATATAGTTTATGTTTTATAGTAATACAACTGATTGATCTATATTCTTTCAGAAAAATCAAACTAGCAAATTCACTACATTATATACAAATCATCGCACTAATCTTAGTTGGTACGTGATTACTTGAACTCTCAACTACTTAGTTAAAAACACGAATAACTGATTGATCTAATGGTTTGAACCATACTTTAAATGCGGTATACCTCTCCTTCAATAAGTAATAAAAATAATAATAATTTGGGAGTTATTGAGGATGACGTATGGATTTTAAAGTGGGTGAATGGATTATGTAGAGAGAAAGAAAAGAAAATTTGTCTCATTTTTTTTTATCGAATTGGTGCTGACTATCAATTTTAATTGCTTCAAATGGTTTGAATGTATTAGTTAATCTGTTCCTTGTGATTTATATAACAATATACTACGCAGTATTTAACTATTTAGGTATTAATGAATCAATATTGTAAGGTTTTGTTAGTTCCCTCCATTCGCACATTCAAATATAATATTATGTATCTTGAAATAGAAACGTTGTCCATTCATATAAATTGCAAGTTTTTAACTATCTCACAACATATATACATCATAAACTATTTCATATGTTATATATAAGTACTACGTAGTACTTAGCACACAACCATTAGCTGAGAAACTTTTCATACTACTTAAGATACTGTTGAGATATAAGCAATTTTGTATATAAATTGCAATCTAGAAAAAAGTGACGTTTTTAGACGAATACTAAGTATTCAAAAGCTTTCTATTGTTTAGCTAGTATAATACATAAAAATCGTAATAACTTAACCCACAAGCGGTTTTGACGAAACAAAATAATGCCTAATAGAAATAATACAACACTTTGCCAACCGACGCAAGGTGAAAAAGAGCTTTAAATCGTATTTGGGACCTAATAATGCCTTAACTGTAATAAAAATGAAATCACGTAAAGTTGCTTAAAATGAAGGAATGACACATACAATGGCTTCTTGTTTGACCCGTATCTTAAGGCAACTAAGTCGCCCCTTTGTTTTTTCTTTCCCAATCAAAGTGTCAATGTCACAAATCTTCTTAATAACAAAAGCAAGTTTTATATTAATTATAATTTGATTTATATTATTACTGTAAAAATATACGGAGTATTTGCAAATATTCATTGGTCAAGTCAATCAAGAGAAAAAAACTTCAAACTTTCATAAGAGAGGTGGGTGCACTTGGTGTTGCAAGGGTGTTATTCGCGGCTACTTTATAACATCATTATAACATAACCACATTCCCTAATAAATTTTTATACACTATCAAAAATATCCCACAAAAAAAATCCGTATAACAAGATGTGATGGGATCACATTGTGACCGATAACATGGCAAGGGAGTGCGGTTTGGCATCCTATAGTGGCACCATAGGTGCAAAATTGCCCTATAACATGATATATGCCAATTGCACCGTGCTCTTTAAGCAACAAACAGTTCGTTGGTGTGACGGTAGCGGATAATATATATAAGTATAGAGTTTTTTTGCTAACAACAATTGACCCAGGTTCAAGTCTCATCCTTGGCATTTGCTTCATATAAGTACCCACCTTCGCAAAACTTACGGGCACACTGGAGAGACTTTGTGGAATAAGAGCTCAGGGGTCCGAGTCTTGGCTCGTGCTCACTCCAGTTGGTGCCCCACTAGGCCAGGAGAGTTGCCGGAGCTATTCCTTGTGGGGTGGACAATGACTGATGTCAAAAGACACCCGGGGTCGGGGTGTTCCCGCCAATCTACACCATTTGTGAAACAACACTTAGGGTTGTCGTTAAGCAAGTGACTTCATTACATTATTTTTAGTGAATTATCAAGATTGGATGAAAATCACTAAATTGCGAAATCAATCCCGAAAAAGATGGTTATATAACCAACACTTAATTGATTGGTAGAAATAATTTATGAGAAATGATTGAGAGACCTAAAATTTGTGGCTAATTGTGTGCCTAACATATGTGAAGTTACTTCATTGGATTGAGAAGCAGTGAGCCCTGATGTTACAATTAATGAATTATTGACATGCAATTTTAAGCATAAAATTAGTCTTAATATTAAGACTCTCAATCACTGCTCATAATTTATTACAACAAGTTTTAGGAAAAAACATCTCTTGATAGAGTTGGTGGCTATTAGAAAATAGAATATCGTTAAATATTAGCTAGTATCAGAATATTAGTATATATTAACAGTTGAGATTAATATATCTTACAAATTACTTCCTCCGTTCCATATTAAATGTCATGTTTGGCTTTTCAAAGTTTTTCTTTCTCAGCTTTGACCATAAATATTTGTGTTTGTGTAATATAATACTTGATGCAAAATATATGAATGGATTAAGTTTTAAATGTATTTTCATTGCATATAATTTTTATCAAATAATATATAATACAAGCAAAAATATTTAAAGTCAAAGTTCATAAAGAAAGATTTGAAAAGTCAAACCTGGACATTTAATATAGGACGGAGGGAGTATCTAAAGATTAAATTAACAAATCTTGACAATTTATTTTTTTCATCTAAACTAAAAAAAACTCATTTTATACTTTTTTTTTTTTTTTTTTTTTTTTTTTTTTTTTTTTTTTTTTTTAATATCTTACAAACGGTAAATCATTATGTGATAAAAAATACACAATCGCGACGAGAATTTTTTTAATATTCAGTAAACAGGCATTTCATTATACTTTCGACGAACTTTTTTTTTTTGAGTATTTTTTAGTGTTACATTTGGGCATAAAAAATCACATGTGATTTGTTGCTTTGGAAATCACATAGGTGTGAATTTCAATGCTCAAAAAAAAAAAAAAAAAAAAAAAAAAAAAAAAAAAATTCGTTGAAAGTATACAGAAGTGTCCCTCTAGATAAAATGATTTAATTATCGTCGTGATGATATAACTCGTTTCACGTAACACTTAACGCTTTGTGAGATATTTTTTAAAAAAAACAATGAAAGTTAGGTTTTTTAGTTTGTTGAAAAACTAAGTGGACACGGTCTGTTTATTTGATCTTTAAAAAATTTGTGATATATATACATTGAATTTTTCTCATACTAACATCTTTGATTACTTATATATCAATGTAAAACCACAATGTTTTCACTATTGTGAAGATAAAATCCCTAATGAGATATTTATCAAAAGCTTTACAAAGATAGAATTAGTTTTGAGATTGATAGTAAAGTCAAATATGTAATGAGTAATGACATGACAAGAAATATGTTCAAAGATAATAAAAATTTTCGTTACAAGCAGATATGATTTGTAAAGCCTTTAAAAGATGTAGCTACGAGTACCCATATTCTCCTCTCACCTCATGCCCGTGTATATTTGGCTGATTATTAGTTGAAACTAGTGAGGCGACGACCCGCCGCGTTGCGGGCGGGCATGTTTTTTAGCAGAGGTTATTTCGTAAAAATATATTTGAGTATTTTGGTTGTTCTAAATATTATGGTAAATATTTGATTAGTATTTTCTTGAGCATTTGTCAGAAAATTTAGTTGTATATATTTTTTTTTCATGATGTATAATTTTTGCTCCTTATTATTATTTTTTTTATATCTGTTATTACTTTTTTTTTTTTGTCATAATATACATTTTTTTTACTTTTTTTGGGTTGTTTAAAATAAGTGTTATTTATTGAGGTTAATATTGTGTAATTGTCATTGGGCTTTTTGTTTTTGTTGGGTTTACATTTTGATATAATAGCTGGGCCTTGGCGTGTTTGTTTGATCGGTTATATAATATATAATAAGTGATTTGGGGAAATGATAAAGTTTAAGGTTTGACTAATAAGATCCGTCCCCTCTGAAAAGCTATGGTGCCCAAGTTCCCTAAATTGCTGAAGACAGCGGAAGAAATTGGTGATAGACGTATCCATAAAGTTCTTCATTGCATCTTAGGCCGAGAAAAGAAGGCTTATCAGAGTGATAAAAGAGCTTATATTGAGAGGATGGAGGAGATTCAAGCGAGGGTTGCGTATCGGCATGGCATTATTTTAGAGCTAGAGAAGTTTGAAAAGGATTTAATTGTTGATCATGGGCTGGAAGACCTGATAAATGAAGAAAAAGAGGACTTGGCTGAAATGGGACGTTTGGTTCAAATGAGTTATGCGGCGTCTCTGCGCGCTGCTCAGAAGTCTGTGACTATGAAGAATCTCATGAAGCTGGAGTAGCCTTGTTAGTTTTTATGTCTTTAAATCTTTTGAAGGGTCCTGTTATGTTATGTACTTTTGTTGTATGAAGTGGCTAAGGACCTTTTAGTGGTGCAGGAAGTATGTAGGTAGTGTAGTTGTGTATTGTAGGTAGATGGAAATGTGAATGTTAGTGGCACTTGTTGTATGTCTTTGTTAATATTAATAAAAGTTTAAGTTATTAGCTATCTCAAAGTTTATTGACATTTTGTTGTGTGTGAGCATATATGGTTTGTCTAGCATTAACCTAGTTCAAGACTTAAAGTGTGCTAAGTGTGGCTTTGATTTGGTCGTGTGTGAGGATATGATTTGTCTCATTTGCTTAAAACATAATAAACGTAGCTCTAAGTGTGGTCAGTGTGCCCTGAACATGATAATGTTAGTGGAATGCCTAAAATTGGATTGGTCTGGTTCCAGATGGTAAATGCTATTTTGTGAATGTATGGCAGCCTCTTTACGTGTGACCATAAGGTTTCTTTTCATCCATTACGTATACTTGTTATTATACACTTCTTTGACTGATCTACCATCTGTTTTGCGTAAATTCTTTGACTAAGTACACCTTCTGTATTAGGTGTGCAAAAATAGATAGAAAGAATTGCTCAATGAAATAGTTAGCACAATATATATCAAAGCCAGCATTTATTTAGCATGAAAGGTATGCCTAGAGAGGCATGGTACAAAAGATTATGCGAGACATCTGTTTCACAGAACAGTTCGGTCTACATGCTTTCTGCTAGCTATTAGGCGTAGACATTTACATAGATATTGTCTTAAAGATGCACTATAGTATCGTGCAGGTACATAGTATATTTTACATATAAGATGGTCATTTTTCTTTTTCGTTTGCGACCTGCAGGCTGAGTTTCATTGTTACGCGTCTTTTAGTTTTTTGACGGATTTTTCTGGCCCTGCATCCTCGTCTTTGTCTTGCTGGAATAGAGATCTGTGAACATTTTTCTTGCTTTTTTCTCTTTTTGTGTCTGATGTTTTGACTGGACTGGTGGCTTCTGATGGTAGTGTTGTCATGGTTTCTTTCTTTTCGGCTGTTATTGTTGGTGATAAAGGTTGCATGTTTTGTGTGTCTGTGTTGAGTGGTAGAAGGCTAGCATATGTTGATGTAGTCTCTGCAGTTTTGGCTGTTTGTGAGGGTGTGTACTCCCAAGAAGTATCCAAAATGAAATGTGGCTTTTCTTTTGTGCAATCTGGATCAAAGTGTATTTGGAATACCCTTTTCTTCCCTTCCAAGGCAAGTAGCTCTTCTGGGTAATCGTAAGGATCTCTGTTATTGGTTGCCTGGACCAATTCTTTGCAATCCTTGATCATTGAATCTGCTTCATTGCTAAAGCATGTGACTGTTGCGTTGCTAGTGTCATCTGATAATTCCAATCTGAAGCAGTAACTGTGTAAAGAATGCAGAACGTCTTGTTTAGGTTTTTTTTTTTTTTTTTTTTTTTTACGAAAGAGGACACTATTGTTTGAATATTAGTTTTTACCTGTAAATGACATCGCTTTCAGAATCTGGTTGTTTGCAATGGGGATGTGCATGTCGGTCACTGATTTTCAATTTACAGTCCATGCATTTTTTAAAAAACCATGGCCTTTTTGTTTCTACTTTGAGAATTTCAGCAACGACGGTGAACCTCACATTCTGCAATAGTAAAAGTTGATGTATTTGTTAGGCTTTATCTTGGGATGCTTGCATTGCAGGTTGTGATTACCTGCTGGTTTTGCGGATTCTCCTGAATTAGATCTTTGAGGGTGACACGGTTTCTGCACATTTCTTTCGCTGGATCTGCACATCTCTGGTATTGTATATTTAGTATTGTTGGCGGATCAATGAACTGTTCATATCTGTATTGTGATTAGATGCGTGTTAGTTTTCTATGACATTGTTAATAGCAATATTATTTGATAGTATCACTTACACTGCTAGGATTTCATGATATTGTGGTATATCTGGGTTAAAATAGTATGCTGTCGCAGCCGTGTTTGAAAGCTGGATACCTGGAGTGTTTTATTTATAGATTAGCTTATAAGTAGTAAAGGTTTAATTGAGTATAATCGAAAAAGCATACCGCCATAGTATTTAACCAAGCAAGAGCTAACTGCCATAATCACTGGTTTTTGGGCTCTGTCATATTCCTGTGCTCTAAAATCATTGGCTTCCTGATTCCACAAAGTAAACCGAACTGTATGTCCACTGTTGAAGATAAGAGATATTTGTTATAAGCAAATTTTTAAACGTTAAATTGTGAAGATAAAGGATCTGTATGTACTCTAAATTCTGAATTCCAATGTCTCTCCAAATCGCTGAGTCCTTTGTTTGTTTAACTGAGTGCTGTATTCCAGTTACATATTGGACACATCCAATATAGTCTGCAAATAGAAGGTGTAATTTATATGTGTATAAGGTACAATAATGTTATATATGTACGACATTTATACCTGTCAGAAGACCTTCCTTTTCGTCTACTTTTGAGTACAGGTCTTTATACTGAGCAAAGTTGAAATAGTGGTTTGGAAATCCCGTGTCTGGCGTATCTTTAATGTCAGTGTACGTGCCAAATACCAAGGAAAGTGAGTGGGGAACCACTTGCATCCATGTCTTAGCATCTTGGAAACCAAATCCTGTAATTTTGCAAGTTCTATTGATTTGGAGCATGGCATCAAATTTAGCTTTGTCACGTAAGTTAATGTTTGCTTGTATAGCTCCTCCCTATAAGCAAGATAGAAACGGAGAAATTATAAGAAATCTGTTTTGCTTTTGTAAGATAGTATTGATATATTTAATGATGTGTTTTGAAAGTAGAATAATAAAATAGTTATTGCACCTGGCGGTCAATTAGCATGCAACAAAACAGAACCGGTCTCCCTTGCTTATTTGTCGGCGTCCATTTTCGGTAGACTTTTACATATATAGCTTTGTTTGTGTCTGTGGCCTTTAGATTGGCAAGACTGATGTCTTCTTCTTGCGTGACAATTTCTTTTCCTGTAGACTTTGATGTTTCTACAATGCTAGAAGGCTCAGACATGAGGCTTACATCTGTTTCAGATGATTGAGCAATGCTAGATGCCTCTTCCATTTTCCTGTACGTTAGACTAAAGGTTTTGAATATGAAAATTAGAAGGTTAAGCATACTATAAAGGATGCATAATAATGGCCTATGCAAATGAATTGTATAAAGTAGTAAGTAATTTGAAAAATCAGGAAGCTTTTATATTAACATCTATAAGTTTCTGTGCATTCATTTAAGAGGAAAAATACAGTAATGAAAAACCTGGGCAAGTGTAACCATGTGTAAAAAATCTTTGTAAACGACATTCTTAGTTGTATTCTTTTCCTTATCCGGTTGTTGTTTTATGAGTATTTTTAATCCGTCGGGAGATGTTGCCCTTGACAAAGCAACGTAGAGTTGACCATGGCTGAAAACAGGTTCTGGTAGGTAAATGCCTATCCTGTTTAATGACTGCCCTTGGCTCTTGTTGATCGTCATTGCATAGCAAAGCTTTATCGGGAACTGTTTCCTTTTAAATATAAACGGTAGCTTTTCTTGTTTGTCAACTAACAGAATCCGAGGAAGATAAACTTTTTCCGATATTCTTGTACCAGTGATGATCTTGGCTTGAATAAGCTTTGTAAATATTTGAGTTACAATCATCCTTGTACCGTTACATAAGCCACCAGCTAGGTTAAGATTTCTTAGCAAGATTATAGGTGCACCTATTTTCAGTGTAAGTTTGTGTGGAGGCATGCCCGAAAAAGAAAGTGTGTTTAGGTATTCTTGAGGGTAAAGTAACTCTGTAGCTCTTCCATCGTTTGCTTTCGGCACAGCTTCGTCTATGCTTGTAAAAGTATAAGAGTCTCCGTGTAGCATGTCAAGCACAGTCGAATTGATGGTATCAGCAATGTTGTTCTTTGGACATACAATGGCTTTTTCTTGGAACAACGCTGCAGTTGGCCTCTGAAACGTTTCTTCATCATATATAAAACTGATTAGCTCTTGTATAGCGGTGTCGCTTTCGGGAATACAAAATTTCTCTGGTATCTGAATCCAGGATGCGTTCTATGGTTCAATTTCATCTGGTTGGCCAATTGTACCATCGCCTACTTTCAATAACCATTCAGAAAAAGAAGCGGTTACATGATACTGTTCGTTGGAGATGCCTCTTTGACGAAGCCGCATGTTTTGTTTAAGGCGAACAATTTTGAAGTAGGGCCATAAATATGATACTGTTATTGATGAACCGATGATTTCATGCTTTACAGCATTTTTCTTTACACGTAATGTTTGCCTAAAATCCCTGCCAAGTATAACTGACTTTTTTCCAAAGACATTGATAGGTTCATCAAGGATGTCCCTTAGTGTATGGTCAAGGGCTTCAAAACATTTTCGGTCATTCATAGGAGCCTCGTCCCATATTATAAGATCTGTTTGTTTAAGTAATTCTGCGATTTGCGTGTTCTTTTTAATGGTGCACAGCGACTCATCAGTTAAATCAATTGGCAGCTTGAATCTTGAATGGGCTGTACGACCGGACGGTAACAATAACGAAGCGATTCCAGAAGAAGCGACTGCCAAAACAATCTTCCCGTCTGCTCTTAATGTAGAAATGATACTTTTCCAAACAAAAGTTTTTCCCGTGCCCCCGTGACCATAAACGAACATGAGTTTCTGTTGCCGGTTATTAACACCATTTATAACCTCTTCAAAAATTCTTCGCTGTTCTGTGTTTAGTTGACTAATCAGTCTTTCACTCTCGGCTTTTAGTAAATCACGGTTATAGCATCTTTCCTCCATCACTGCTCTATTTTTCAGTATCTTTAACAGATAAGATGGAGGTGATTGCAGACCAAAATCTTTTAGCGATTTGCCATAAAAAGTGAGAATCGCTTGTAGCTCAAACATAAGGCCATGCTCCAAGTCATCACCATTTACATGGAGCTCTGGTATGTGTAAAATGTCAGACAATATTAATGGGATATCTTCGGACATAGAATCTGCGTGTGACTGAAGGAGTGTTGTTGGGCTGGATACGTCACAAAATATGAGGATTTGGCAGAAAAGATATCTCATTTCAGAGGCAGTTGCTGATATAGAGGCTTCTTGCAACGCAATATTCCATTCTTGATCGCCTCCAAGCAATCCCATTGCCTCGCACGCTGCCCTATATGTAGAATATGTTTGCTCACCAACTGAGCAGATGTGCTGGAATGAAATTCTACCTTTTTGATGGCAAAGCAGCAATCTCAAGTAGAATAGATCGCCAGACCCTGGGTGCACATATGCAAGCCGACCAATAACTGAATCGCTGTTTCGACGCCTGCGCTTCCAGTACTTCCCGTCTGCGTACCAGACAAACTCTCTTGGAAAGTTCAGGTACGTCAGATGCCGGCCATCTGTATTGTAGTAGTTATAGTTTAGCCACTCAGTTAGTGTTGTTTTCTTGTTAGAGTCATTGTCAACAATTGACTGCAATGGCTGATTTCTCCTAAAATTGATCCTCTGCATATTTTCAAGATGCACCGCAAGTATCTGAACGGCCGGATCCCTACTGTGTATGCTGAACCCGAGAATCCTCCAGCATGCCTCGTGTGGTCCAATATATCTAGCATCATGGAAATTTTTGATTTCGTCAACATGCAATGGCCGCCTACTTGTACTGGGACCTGGATCACCAATGCCTCTTGAAACTTGTGCAATTATTCGATCAGTTCCTTTGGAAATGTACTTGAAGAGATATTTAATCAGCATCGTCCACTCACAGTACTCGACATTAATGTGAGCATAGAAACGCATGCATAAAGTACGACTGTAAGGGACGACATACGCATTGTCAAGCTCGACATTTTGCTTCATTGTTGTTATGCCACGGTCCCTTCGGCGATAATGCACATAGCCTTTTTTGTCGATAAATGTGGCAGGGCAAAATGGTTTGGGAAAATTTTTAGTGCATTCATCACCGCGCTTCATGCATGGTGCTGATTTGTTTACCAAACCGCATGGCCCGTGCATCATGAACTCAGAAATAACTCTATGACCATCAGGGTCGGTTGTCGGATCCAGCAACTCTGCAGAAATATAGATGTCTATATCTTGATCAGTTCTTATCCGCGAGTCTTCTTTTACCCATAGTAAGAGGTGGCAATGCGGTAGGCCTCGCTTTTGAAACTCTACTGTGTACAACACTGCGCAAATTATTTTTTGAGTAAATAGAAAATCATAGTGAAAAAAATATAACTGCAATGATGAATTTTCTAAAAAATTCTGAATATGCATAGCATGAAAAATGCACCTGCTTCTACATGGCCAAAAGGCTTTGAATCTCTCAAGAATGACACTAAGTCATGAATTTTCCTTTCAAAAACGCGGTCGACAATGTCAGGTCTATCAGCGGCTGTCACATGTGCAAAATCTTGCATATATTCTTGTATTTCTGGCCAAGCAACGTTGCATGTGAAAGTGATAAAAAATGATGGGTTGCTGTGAACGCGACAAATTGCCAAGGCATCTAGATAATGGTTGTACATGTAGCGCGAGCCTCCTGTGAAAGATGAGGGAAGTATTATCCGTGAGCCTACAGCTGAACCATCACGTTCTCCGAGCGAAATAGCGTCGTGCAATCTTGCCATGTAGTCATTTCGTATCGTATTCTGCTGCTTTCTACAGAAATCGAGCCGTGACTGTTCAATACTACAATATGCTGTAACAACGTACTCTTGAAATAGTCTTCCGCTTCTTGTAATCAAGGTATATTCATTTAAACGATCATGAATCTGATATGAATAGAACATTTTCATTGACATCTTTTCAAGACATCCGTATCTGAATTTCTTGTATCTATTAACGTGAGACCTAAATGGTACCCGTCCTCACCATAGATAAAGATCAGCGGAAAGTGCAAGGACATCTACGAAGCGTTTAACTTGTTTATTCGCTTTGGAAAAGCATTGCGTTGTTCAATAATCACATCAAAGTCACTTTCTACTTCCGTGTCAGCTTGAAAAACGATTGCGCCAATAGAGTCTCCCGATGGTAACTCATGCTGCCTTGATCCGATAACACCAAATAACTGAACTTTAAAGGCAGGTATGTCAGCCTCTGCCATTTTATCCCTCGCTGTTCTAAATAACTGAACCAATTCGTTGTGCTGATCTAAAAAATTGATTAAACCTTGCGCGATATCTGCACGTAAGCCTTGACCAGTTCTCTGGAAGTTTTCTAACCGGTTTGCAACCTCGTTTTCTGTTTCGTAGATATACAATTGAAGAAATTTCGGCCGCTTATTTTGCTCAGGACACATGGCACCGATCCAATGATATATTTGCCCTGAAACTTTGAACACGTACGGGCCACGACCTCTGTTGACAGAGTCTTCAACCTCTGCACCTAGAGACGTCATTGCAAACATCTGATTATATGCTCGGATATTTTCCATGAAGTGACGGTCAGTAAAAAGTTGCCTTATAAATTCTGGATACTCATCACGACTTTTCAAACGAATTTTTCCGGCATTGCAACATTTATGGTACTACGGGCGACCGCGAGCGAATCTGATTCTTTCATCGTACCAAAACCGTGCTCTGCAATGCTGGCAGATACTGTCACATCGCCCCATATGTATATAAGTATTTGGAGGCCATGTGGTTAAAACATGTTGGAAAATGGAAAAAAATAAATGTCAATCAAACATGGCAAATGCATTTTTTTTAAAAGCACAAATTTATGTTACAATAGAAGACCAAGAATAATAGGAATAGGTAATAGACCTTGTCTTAATCTTCTTCGTTGATTAGGTGGCTGGCGTCTAGGCCTTTGCCTTGGCTGTGTTGATTGCATATGATCTATAACAAATGAAACTAAAAAAACATGAATAAAACGAAAAAAAAATATGCTGAGTAAAACCAATAATAGGACTGTAACGTTAAAAAAAGGTAAGAAGACCTTGCTGATTATGTAAGTGATTACTGGTCTGTGCAGGCTCACACTCGGCCGGTGATGAAACAAAGCATCTGCTGCTAGAAACCAACGGTGTTTGATTTGAAGGAAGCGCTTGTTGATCTACACTGACATTAAGCTCATTTAAAAGGAAGTTTTTTTTTCAATAGACTGAACAATAAAGCAAAAGACAACAGTGAAGAAAACCTTGAATAGACACATGGCTGTTATTGGCAAAAGTATTTGCCAAGGATAAATGATGGAGACGATGCAAAGGCTCATCATGCAGAGCAGGTAAATACTGATCATCTATTGTGTCTATACGTTCTGTACCTACAGTGATCAAAGGGAGTAATATCTTTAGCATACAGCAAGATAGTTCTGATATAAATGGAAAGGAAAAAGTAAACAAAACTCACATATTAGATCCATCCCATTATTCGTAGACATGCCTTCTTCATTAGAAATTTCACATATTTTTCTTTTTCCTTTAGTAATGAAAGCACTTCCTATTGGATATTAGGCAGAACACATAATAAGAGAAATTTTTAAATAACCAAGCATTGGTTGAAATGGCTAAATCTATAAAGCATGCAATAAGCAAAGGCAACCATAGGACATACTTGCTTCGTTTATGGATGATCCAAAACTGTCATGGCGTATTTGTTGGCCACCATTCACGGACCCTGTTGAACTCTCATATGCTTCATGTTGAGGAACATTAGTTTCACAAATTTGCTGAGCATTTTCACGCATAATTTGCTGTATAGTTCCTTGTGAGGAAATCTGTATTGTTCCTTGTGAGGAAATCTCTAAATTGTCATCATTTAAGGAAACGTCTAAATTTTTATTCACCAATCGACCAACAACAGGCTGACAGGAAGTTGGTGCATTGCTGAATGAAGCTATGCTCAGATCAACAGTAGCAGCATCACTTAACGGCTTGCGAGGAACCATGGTAATATCCACACCATCAGTACTACCTAACTGTTTATATGTTTTTTCTTGCATAGCATAGGAATCTATTCGTTCATAAGGCATAACCCTACGCACAACTTTTTTTTTGGTCTTCATATTAAAAGATACAAAACATAAATGGCTTCATAGAATATGAGAATGCAGTTATAGTATCATGCAAAGTAAGTATGCATGCATATATGAAGAGTAAATATATTCATTCATTGCTAATGGCAAGTAGATACAGCATAGGCCAAAAAAAGTAAAAAAAAAAAAAAAAAAAAAAAAAAAAAAAAAAAAACCATAAGCAGCAGAAACACATAAAGAAAAGGTAAAACAACAATGGCTGAGAACAAATCAATGAACATAGATATACAATACTTACCTCTGTTACAAATATCCTTACCAATTTGATCTGCAAAAGGGACACTAACAGTTAGGAAGAATAAAAATAACAAAGCATATGAAGCACAACGTAACAAAGAATGCAAGATCACATGCATTTACCTTCAGACAAATTCTGTTGCAGCTATATATTTTTTTTGGTTCCTGATCTTTTTCACGCCCACTTTTCTTGGTCCAGGTTCAATGATAGCTTTTTTTGGTAGGTAGAATGATTTGGAGAAGCTTCCTAAAGTAGCAAGAATTATAAAACACACGTGAGGTTGAATGAGAAGCTATATCATCTAATAGATGATCAACACGTACCCCATAAAGAAGCCAATTTTTTATACGTTTTGTTTTTTTTTACACCAAAAGCAGCAGCAAATATGATGCATATCTTAATAGTATAACACATGGGCTTGATAGATGATGAACATGCATCATGGGCCAAGGCTTCCAACACTACCAACATGGGCCATGTAAGCCGGCTTTTTTTTTTTTTTTGGCGGGAGAAATCAGAGCCAAAACGGCAGCGTATCGTGTATATATATATATATATATATATATATATATATATATATATATATATATATATATATATATATATATATATATATATATAATGCTTTTTTCCTTTTTTTTTTGGAAATAAAGTCAAGCTGCAAGCAATCTTATAAAATTAACTTTTCTTCCTTTTTGATCATATGTGTTAATGTGTTATCAATGTTAAGAAAATTAGTTTGATAACAATTTCATTACTGACTATTTTACTTGGGCTATGTTGGTGATACTAAAATATCATAGGCTAACACATATGACCCAATAGTTACATTGGCCCATATATCTAAAACGGGCTTTCTAATATGTTTATGTTTACGCCATCCTGGTTCGTATTCACTTCACTCTTGAATCATGGCACTTAACACTCTTCAAAACTACAAAAGTTCAAAGTCACTAATTTTATAAAACGGGCTTTCTATACATTATAACCGTACGCAATATGTGCTTGGCACAAGATTCAAGCCGATAATGAAGCTTTAAATTGTGCGATGTAAGCTGCTTCAAGTTCGTTCTGGCTTTTGCATGTTTTGTTCGTTCTTCAAAACATATATTAATAAATAAATAAGCATAACATGTACTTTGCAGCATCACCAAAAGCTAACCTAAAAATTACACAACAGAGATTTATATTAGACCTCAGAGGCCTAAATTCGGCCAGTCTTTTTTGTAATGCATGACCGAATATGGCTCGGTGTTTTCTTTTTCGACAAAGCTTTCTTACAGTTCAATCGGATTTAATTATTCATGTAGGTGTTAGATATGGTTGAACCAAAATATCCTAGGCTTTAACTTGAGAGGTTAGACATCTCACGGTATTCTGATTGCCACTTTGTGACCATCACAAACCTGGTCCTAAAGCCATTGCGAATGTCAACGACATCGAAACAGGAAAGTCCAAACTTACTTATAGTCATTAATTCACACCCATCACTAAGATCAGAACCTGACCAAAGACACCTCTAAAAGGAAACCAAAAGGAAAACGACATCCTTGTTTGTTATTAATAAACATAAGAGACCGTTTAATTTTAAAATCTTCTTTGCACCGACACATGATATAATGACATAGATTACCTTGCTTGATTAGGTACTAAAAACTATTCATTCACTTTAATACGAGGCGATGTGGTCGCAAACGTTAGATATGAATCTTGATTGATTACGATGTGGATTTAGACTAGAAGTGGGCGTGAAGTAAGATTTTTATGAGACAAGCGATCGAAGAAAGAAAGAGACTAAAATTAAAACCGACAGTTACAACTTCGAAAACGAGCTATGCAGAAATCTCAAATAATAAATAAAGAACTAAAAATATAGAAACAAGCTTAGGGTTGAATTACCCTCCACGCTACGAAATGTTGATTTGAAAAACGAGTCAAAACGCATTAATTTTTTGAACATGTACTGGGTGTATGAAGTCCTCAAACCAAGAGCTTAGCTAATTAATTATAATATACACATGATATACAGAGTACAGTACGTATAATTTAATGCCAGTACTTTAATTAAATTTGGAGATTCATTATAAGAGCATCTACAATGCATCAAGTCTTTAAAGACTTGATGCATTTAATGCAATAAATGCATACCACAATTAATAACAAAGACTTTGAAGAATGACTTCGAGTTTACCAAGCTTTTGTAAAAAGCTTTTCAAAAAGCTTTGAATGCAATGCTAAAAACCACTCTCAAAAAGCTTTTTAGAATAGTAAAAAGCTATTATTGGTTTTTGCATTAGAGATGCTCTAAGTATCACGAGTACGTAGTTGATCTTTATAACTTTTTATTTTATGTTTCATAACCGTGACACACACCCACTTTTTATTTTATGTTTCATACACATGGATCAATTATACAGGAAATTAATTCTGAATTATTGTGAAACTATTTCAATTCAATAGCTAAACGATTTAACAACAAATTGCTACTAATTATATTTAATATATGCTTTACAAATTTTCATATCACAAGCATTTTCTTTTTGACAAAATAAGCTCTTGGAATCTATACAATTATATCCATTCATCAACAAGTAAAAACTCATATTATAATCGGAGATTGGAGAAGACTTGTAACCTATTCACAAAACGATGAACAGTAAAAACTAATCTAATACTAACACAGTATAGATAAATTTGTAAGTTGTAACTAAGGTATTTTTCACACTTCAATTCATATATATATACCATTTATTCTACAAATGTACCTTCATATATTTTGATAGGTTTTAAAACAAACCCAAAACTATGAAATACAATGATTAAAAGTTCATTTATACCATGAACAAATTATCAACATATATATGAAAAGAAATAAAAAAAAAAAAAAAAAAAAAAAAAAACAAAAACAAAAACAAAAGATACATCATGGATCATGAATCATTAAATTCATGTCTATTATTAGGCCTTACCATGGCGTACGTACAAATGATAGCATTGCTTTCTTAACTTTCATAAATCTACACCCTTTCTTAAAACCACCCCCCATACACATGGTGGATGCCGGTGATCCAGTATAATCACCGTCATCCACCAATCCGTATTTCATCATCCTTCTAACCTCCGTCTTGCTCATGGGCGTTGACTGTGCAGACTGCATATGCACAGACAACGACATGGACAAAGACGAATAAGAAGAGGATGAAGAAACCGAACTCGAAGAAAAGGAAGACGTGGTATTCCTTTTCTTAAACATGGTCCTAAGAAACCCTGAAGGAGAAGACGATCTTTTTGAAGAGTGGTTGATATTTGTGTTAATCATTTGCATGGATTGGTAGGAAGGTGGTGGTGTTAATGGTGGTAAAAAAGATGACTGAGTGAGTTCATGTTTAGGTGTACCAGGCTGTGACTCCCACATAAATGGCACAGATCCTTTTGATGCACCATAGTACAACACCCTGAACGATGATTCACCAACAGTACCACAACCTTTGTTCATGTTTGTACCATGATGATCTTGTTGTTCATGTAGTTTGATGCTAAGTGCTTTAGGTGTTACACGTTTGGCTGTGTACATTGTACTAAATGTTTTAAAGAGAGAGGCAAATGCAGGTAGGCAGGTGTAGCTTTGGTTTGTGGTTTAATATATCATGCTATATATTATTCGTGGTGTGTTGGTTGTTATATATATAGGAAAATGATTGGGAGGCGTTTGTGAAGAAGTGGGCCTCCTACTGTCCCTAATAGGATGCTGACACATATGTTTAGGCATATTATTAGGCATCCCAATCAATGCTCATATATATATATATATATATATATATATATATATATATATATATATATATATATATATATATATATATATATATATATGGTTCTTATGTACATATTTTTATGCAACTTGTATATGTAGGTACACACGATTGTCTTTGACCAAGATTGACTTTGTGTACTAGTATACTAGCAAATAGTACTAGAGAATAGAGATGATAGGTGAACTAAATAAAATATGGATATAAGTTTGGATTTGAATTTTAATCGTAACGAATATCCCCTTAAATCTTGCATATGGATATGATATTATTTAAATTGGTGTGTTAAATGTATATCATCACTTAGTTATCCGAAATGGCAAAAGAATTTCAATATTATAAATTATAAGTAAGGATTAGTATATAACATATAAGTAATTTTCGAAAGTAGTAAGTTGTTTGATTTAGATACCAAAATAGAATACAAATTTTGTTCTTTTTAAGCTATGAAGTAAGCAACTATAGCTAGCTAGAAAGTGGTCGGTCGATCGTCGGCATAAACTACAAGAGTTGTGATCCCTTACAAAGTAAACAAAATTAAAAAGGCTAAAAAGCCACTCAGAATGTGACAAGTGTCCTCCACTCATTCCCTCCATTTTTACTTATTAAATTCTGTTAGGGGTATTTTGGTCCTTTTAACTTCTTTTTTTATTCCACCCCAAAACTTCAAACGTAAATAACTTTCAAACGATAAACTTTTATGTAAAACCGATTCCACTATAATTTTTAAAATTTAATCCTCTTTAATTTGGTATAAATTTTTTTAATTTTCTCGAAACTTTTTTTTTTGACATATTCATTGGGTCATGATTTTCTTGAAAATTTTAGCATTTTTGGCTCTAATTTTATCTAGCTTAAAGGCCGAATTTTGCAAAACTTAAAACACGAAAGTTGTAGCTTCTTGGCTATTCTTTACCCAGAAATTTGAATCATTCAAATCCAATATGATATGAGTGAGATATCGTATGTTAAAGATGACGTTTTACTCATATTTGTTGCACACAACGTGTTTGATGAAATGTTTAGCTTAGATTTTTAGTCTTAAAATCGAGTTAAATGTACTAATTTTTGTACAACAATGCACCTTTAGTCATTTTATTAATGTAAGATTCAAAAAGTTTTGTTTTTTTTTTTGTTTTTTTGTTGTTTTTTTTTAACTGATGAACTATGTTATTAACTGACGAACCTTATTAACTGATTTTTAAAAAAGACATTTTGTTCATCAGTTACTTTGGTTGAACCATATTAACTGATGAACCTTATTAACCTTATTAACTGATGAACCTTATTAACCTTATTAACTGATGAACCTTATTAACTGATGAACTTTATTAACTGATTTTTAAAAAAGACATTTTGTTCATCAGTTGCTTTGGTTGAACCATATTAACTGATGAACCTTATTAACCTTATTAACTGATGAACCTTATTAACTGATGAACCATATTAACTGATGAACCTTGTTAACCTTATTAACTGATGAACCTTATTAACCTTATTAACTGATGAACCTTATTAACCTTATTAACTGATGAACTTTATTAACTGATTTTTAAAAAAGACATTTTGTTCATCAGTTACTTTGGTTGAACCATATTAACTGATGAACCTTATTAACCTTATTAACTGATGAACCTTATTAACTGATGAACTTTATTAACTGATTTTTAAAAAAGACATTTTGTTCATCAGTTGCTTTGGTTGAACCATATTAACTGATGAACCTTATTAACCTTATTAACTGATGAACCTTATTAACTGATGAACCATATTAACTGATGAACCTTGTTAACCTTATTAACTGATGAACCTTATTAACCTTATTAACTGATGAACCTTATTAACCTTATTAACTGATGAACTTTATTAACTGATTTTTAAAAAAGACATTTTGTTCATCAGTTACTTTGGTTGAACCATATTAACTGATGAACCTTATTAACCTTATTAACTGATGAACCTTATTAAGTGATGAACCTTATTAACCTTATTAATTAATGAACCTTATTAACTGATGAACATTATTAAGTGTGATCAATTTGATGAACCCAAACATTTGATCAAATTTGATGAACCTGAAATTTAATGAACCTGAAAAAATTGATAGAACCCAAACATTTGATCAAATTTGATGAACCTGAAATTGATGAATTTGAAAAAATTGATGAACCTAAACACATAACATTTTGTTCATCAGTTATTTTGGTTCATCAATTTTATTCATGAATATTAAAATTGATGAACCAAAGTAATTGATGAACAAAATGTTACCATAGAAAGTGATGAACGATGAACAAAATGTCTTTTTAAAAAATCAGTTAATAAGGTTCATCAGTTAATATGAACCAAAGTAACTAATAAACGTTATAAAATAATAACTGATGAACCTTATAAAAAATAACTGATGAACGTTATATTTTTGAAAAAAAAATAATTGATAAACGTTATAAAAAATAACTGATGAACAATATAAAAAATAACTGATGAACGTTATCACAAATAATTGATGAACGTTATTTTGGTTCATCAATTTTATTCATGAATATTAAACCAAAACTTGAAAATCACCTTTAAAAAAAAAAAAAAAAAAAAAAAAAAAAAAAAAAAAAAAACTTGATTCTGATTTGTTATTTATTTTTTCATTTTTCAATTGATCCCAAACCTCATGTTCCAATCTTGAGCTAATAAAAGTAAACACAAAACCAATAAATAAGTATATTAATATTCCCTATGCCGCCATGGCAACATCTGGCATAAAACCTCAATTCAACCTCCACTAAATTCAAACACGTAAATTCTATATATACATTTAATTTCCATTTATTATTTTTTTTATGTGTTTTCATAGTTTTCAAAACAGTTTAAATTAGTTATAACTAATTTGTTTGACTTGTGATCGATTTGATAATTAAATCTCATGTTACCTGTTTTTGTTATTTTGATCTGCTAATTACGATCCATTATTTGCCACAGTACATCGAAATGATGGTGGTGGTGGTAGATTGATGTTTATGACAGATCCACTGGCGGTGATGATGGCGCGCTGACGATGTGGTATTGTGGTAGGAGATCTGGTGAGGGTGGTTGGTGTGTAACGACAGTTTCCGGCGAAGGTGGTGGCGTCGTTGATCGGTAGTGGTTGTAATGGTGGTGGCAGAAGTGGTGCGAGTGTGTGTGTTTTATGGTGTTTTGTGTTTTGGGGAAGGTTGAGTAGCACAGGAAATTAAATATTAAGTACGAAACTGCCCTTAATGAAAAAAAAAGTAGGGAGACACGTGTCCTTGTGTCATTACTTTTTACACTTTTTAATTTTTTTTACTTTTCAATTGATCGCAAACCTAAACTACAAAACTAATAATATGTAGAAAGATATTAATAATCTAAATTCAATAATGATAAGATAATAAATAATATATGCATGTATCGTGCATGTGTTGGCAGTTAGCGTTATAATGGCCAGATATATAATATATGGAGCTTAGATGGGCATACTAAGCCGGTACCGAGTATTTTCTTCTTAAAATATTTTTCCCAGCTCAGTCTCATATTAAATGTTTCTTTTCATAATGCATAAAGTTTGAGAAAATTCCAATAACTATATTTTCTATCTATTAAATGTCATATCCACCCATTAGAGTATTTTCTCTGGCTGAAATCATGGTTCTAAAAGGCGCGTAAATGTACCAGAAAAGTGTGACGCTTGATCATGCTGCCACTCCACACGTTATGCCACCTAATGCAACATTTTTTTTAAACTCAATATATATGAAATATAATATAAATATATAAATATTTTCATATTTTGTACCGCCTTGTGCCACGGCTTATAAACATAAAAGCTTTGTCTTGACCGCTAAGACGTGAGACTTGATTGTGCCGTCACGTCACGCCTCACGCTATTTATAACATGGTTGAAATATATAATGTCCACCGATCTATGATATATCCTATATATTGCTTATGAATCAACTGAACGATTTGTTTGTCAAAAACTCAAAGTATTATCTACTTCTTCGATTCAACCTTTGCCCGGCATATTCGAATTAGTCTTTTTTTTTTCCCTCCTTTTTTTTTTTCAAACGGCAAACATTGATTCGTCAACTTTAGTATCAAAATTCATCATCCACACATATCATGACTTAAAACAAGATGGAAAAATTTCAACGGAAGATATGATAAAAACAAAGTTTATACTCATCCGGTTTTTGTGAGATTTCAACCTAACCTTTTCTTGTGATCGAATACCCTTATAGCACGTTAACGTTTGTCGTGAAAACTGTTAAGGTGCCTTTATGTCGTATTACATCCTGTTTAAGGTCACAAACATAACACAGCATATATAGTTATATACAATGACCTTAACATCACCCCGTTGAAGGTACTTTTGCCAAGATTACTTTACAACCTTCACATGATTATACAAGCTAGGATGTATCCACATGTCTAGTTACAAAGGTAAAAAGCTTCTCACTTTGTCCTCACTCCACGTTTGTAACTTGCAACTTACTATATGATGCTTTCAACTATAACATATACTACGTAGAAATTATAAATTAAGTCATGCTCATACACGTTTTTCTATAATTATGGGTCGACATTGTATTGAATACATGTCATTAATTGTTAGGACGGGACATGTGACTATAAGTTTTAAACATGTTTAATCTATAATAAGATATAAGATGATCGCATTGAAGTTGGGGTTAACATGAAATGATTATGTTTCAAACATAATATTCATTTTCTAGGTGTTCAAGAATCAAAGAAGACGAGATTGGAATTGTTTCAACTCAAATCCATGTGGGGCAACTTTAAATTTGATTATGCTTGTAGTATGGCGAGGGGTAGATCAGGGGGCTTGATTACCATGTGGGATCCTAGCGTTTTTTCTAAATCTAGAATGTGGTGTAGTGATAATTATATAATTGTTGAAGGTAAGTGGATGAATTCGGTTGAAGATTACTTTCTTATCAATGTATATGGGCCACAACACCAACCAGAGAAATCCATTTTATGGGATTCTCTTCGCTCTTTCATTCAAAATCATGAAGGTAACATTGTCCTTTTCGGAGATTTGAACGAAGTCAGATGTGAATATGAACGGTGTGGTTCTTCTTTTTCTAGCAGCGACGCAGCGATATTTAATTCTTTCATCCATGATGCTGGCTTAATTGACCTCCCCATGGGGGGTAAAATGTTTACCTGGATGAACAAAACAGGTTCCAAGTTGAGTAAACTAGACCGCTTCCTGATTTCTAACAATACGCTTCATGCCCATTCTAATTTACAGGTGACGGTTCTTGACATACTTTGGTCAGATCATAATCCCATTCTTTTGCATTGCAAGAAAAATGATTTTGGCCTGATCCCTTTCAAAATATTTCATTCATGGTTTGATAGATGAGATTTTGACAATGTCGTTAAAGAAGCTTGGAACAGCCTTTCAGCTACTAACGTTGGTTCCACGATGGCTCTTCATGATAAAGTTAAGGGGCTCAAAGCTCAGCTCAAACTTTGGTTTTCCCGCACTAAAGTTTCTGAAGTCAGTAGAAAAAACAACATTTTGGCTTCCTTGAAATCTTTGGATGATAAGATTGATGCGGGGCTGGCTACTGATGAAGAGAAAATGCTACGAGTAAATACATGGCATGAGTTAGACAATCTGGAAAAGCTCGAATCCATGGACTTGTTTCAAAAGGCTTGTGTTAGATGGGACGTGGAAGGAGATGAAAATTCCAAATATTTTCATGGCATCATTAACTCAAAAAGGAACACTCAAATGATCAAAGGCATTCTGCATGAAGGAGTTTGGATATCAGATCCTCTAGACATTAAGTCGGCTTTTCTCAACTTCTATAAGGACAAGTTTTCTTGTCATGATACCTCTGTTAATTTTCCTCACATGTCCGCAGCAAATCGATTAAGTGACTTGGATCGAGTTCATTTAGACTCCATGGTGACCTTGGAGGAAATTAAAACTGCGGTTTGGGATTGTGGGAGCCAAAAAGCCCTGGGTCCGGATGGTTTTACATTTATGTTTGTTAAAAAGTATTGGGACATTTTGCACTTCGACATTCAAACTTTCGTGGTTAATTTCTTCTCAACAGGCTCGTTTCCATCAGGTGTGAATTCCTCATTTTTTTACCTTAATTCTGAAAGTGTCTAATCCCCTTTATATTAAAGACTACAGACCTATTTCCTTTATTGGCTTTCAATACAAGATTGTCGCAAAAATATTGGAAAATAGGCTTTCAAAGGTTATTGACTCGATCATCAATCATGAGCAATCGGCCTTTATTTCGGGTCGTTAAATTCTTGATGATCCTCTTATTCTTAGCGAGGTTATTGATTGGTATAAGAAGCGAAAGAAGAAACTGTTGTTATTTAAAGTTGACTTCGAAAAGGCGTTTGATTCTGTAAGTTGGCGTTTCTTAGACCACGTCATGGATAAGCTGGGTTTTAGTAGTAATTCGCGCAGATGGATTAGAGTAGGGTTAGCGTCTTCTAGAGCTTCTATCCTCATTAATGGAAGTCCTACTTCAGAATTCTCACTAAGAAGAAGGTTGAGGCAAGGAGACCCATTGTCGCCTTTTTTATTTATTATAGTTATGGAAGGCCTCCACATTGCTCTTAGGGACGGTTTGATGGAAAATATGTTCAGGGGTGCTTGTTTTGGATATCCTAGTATTCGTTTATCCCACCTATTTTATGCAGACGACATTATTATTATTTCTGAGTGGAACCAAAATGATATGGATAATATCATAGGTATTCTAAACGTTTTTCACCTCGCATCAGGCCTCAAAATCAACATCAACAAGTCGAATCTATATGGAGTGGGTGTCCCTCCTCCTGAAGTTGCTCGTTTAGCTGCTGGTACTGGTTGTTTGGCTAGTACTCTTCCCTTCTCTTACCTTGGTTTACCTATAGGTTCGAACATGGGCCGAATTTCAAATTGGAATGTTTTGATTGATCGTTTTAAAGCTAGGTTATCAGGATGGAAAGCTAATATGTTATCTTCAGGAGGCCGCCTTACTCTTATTAAATCCGTGCTTTGAAGCCTTGGTTTATATTTTATGTCTATCTTTAAAGCCCCTGATGCGGTCATTAAGGCTCTCGAAAGTATCCGTACTTTGTTCTTTTGGGGTGCGTCTGGTGATAAAAGGAAGTTAGCATGGATCAAATGGTCTTATATTTTAGCTTCTCTCGATAAATGAGGTTTAGGTGTGGGAAGCCTTAAAGCTTTCAACCTCTCTCTCCTTCTCAAATGGAGATGGCGTTTGTTAAAATCTCCATCTGCTTTGTGGGTTAAAGTTCTAAAGTCGATTCATGGAGAAGAAGCGGGCTTCGATTTATCAGGCTGTCAAACAAATGGTTTATGGGCTCGTATCGTTGGTTCAATTTATCACATTCATTCAAGTGGATACCTCCCTTTGAATTCCTTTCGATTTAATGTGGTGGATGGTTCTATGATTCGCTTTTGGAAAGATACTTGGTTGGGGGACTCTCCTCTTTGTACCAAGTTTAATCGGTTATTTCGTCTTGAGAGAAACCAAAACTGCTTAATTAGTGATCGCATTGCAAATGGATCTTGTTCGTGGGATTGGAGTAGGCCTATGCTTTCTGGAAGAACACAGGCTGATTTCAATAATCTTTTGATTGAAATCAGTTCTTTGGATTCTATTGTCGACCGTGATTCTCTCATATTTACCCTCTCCTCGGATAACATCTACTCAGTTAGTGTTGCCCGAAAATTTTTAGATGATTGCATGCTCCCTTCGTCTCCAATATGCACGCGGTGGTTTAAGGTTCTCCCGCCGAAAGTTAACATCTTTATGTGGTGGTTGTTTCTAGACAAGCTCCCTCATCGTCTAAACCTCTCCTCTAAGGGTTTAGAACTTGAGTCTATTACGTGCCCGATTTGCAATGGATTTGTTGAATCGAATGCTCATGTTTTATTTTCATGTGCTACTGCTTCTAATATTTGGAGGCCGTGGTTGGTGTGACTTAAAGTTCCCGGTGTTTGCTTCTTGCAACGATTGGGATTCTTGGTTTTTGGCGTCTCAAGCTCCAAAAGACGAGAAGGACCGAGCCTATATCATTTTCGCTGCTTCATGTTGGACCATTTGGCGTTTTAGGAATAATATCGCTTTCAATTCTCAAGTTATAAGGATTTGTGATATTTTTGATGCTATTCGTCTTTATTCTTTTTCTTGGTATAAGTTTAGAGGGAAAAAATGTATTAGTTGGACTGATTGGTTGAAATCGCCTTTGTAGTTGCTAATTTCTTGCTAGTTTCTTTTTTTAATAATATGTCGTTGTTCTAAAAAAAAATAAAAAATGAAATGATTATGCACCACCTTATTCTACCGATAATAGGACAAGTTATCCACACCCTCCCATAGGGAATGTATCCAATGATTGGACGCATTGCTGACTTGTACGATGTGCATCACAAGTTGTACGGTTTGACCAAACCCTCCTAATGTGATAATATAGGGAGGGTTTGTATAGTATGACCCACCGATAATATATTCACTGCCATATTGTAGACTTGGTATATGGGAAGAAAGTCAAGGACAGTCCGCATATGAAAATAATGAGCATTGCTAAAGCCTCCTACAATATCCTTTTACTAATTTTCTTACACCTACAATAATATTACTACGCATATATATATTTTTCATTCATTTTCTCTGCATCTAAACCATCAGTTCTGACACACTTTTTTTTTTTTTTTTTGGACACACTTGTTAAGATCTTATCAGTAGAAAGATAAGTAGGAGGTTTTGGTAAAAGGATTTACTCGAAAATAATCTATTACTAATTTATCATAAGACATTCTATGAAACTGAATAATTACCGTTTGTTGGTGCACCATGAAACTGAATAATTACCGTTTGTTGGTGCACCTAATGTCGGGAGTTCAATCAGAATAAATACCTTATTAAAAGATTTTTGATCCATTTGCCATTAATATGATATAGAAACTCAACCAACCGAGGTTATGGGCGTATGAGAATCAAGCATTCATAGTTGATGGGTCCATTGCCTGCCGTGGCATAATTATAGAATTCTGAATTTATCAATACGAATTTTATATTGGTAATGTCCATAAGGACAGTTTCAGTTATGCTTCTGAAATCGTCCATACCTCTCAAATTCATCAATAATATCATTCCACCTCATTTCACCTAATTCATACTTTTTTCATATCTCCCAACCCCTTTTTAGTGGCAACCATGCCTTTTTCATACCTCATAACTTTTTTTTTTTAATAAATTAAATTAAACAATTTAATTAAAACATAAATATTTCATTAATAATTAAAATAACATTACATAATACTTGGAAAAAAAATACATAATTAAATCTAAAAATCCGTAGGCCATCCATATGTCTCCGCGTACCCACGTTTTTTGGCAATAATGAAATCTCGCATAACCTGATTGGTTATGTGTTCGTGCGGCTCGTTGTAGAATTTCAGAGCCCGAATCATAGCCTTTTCTTTAGCATTTGCGATTTGTGTCTCCAGCAACTGTTGGGACAATTGATCATTTGCACGTTTTTCTGCCATCGCCTCATCCAACGCTAGTGCTTTCTTTGACGTATACTTCCCAATAAACTCAGCAGCATTATTCTTTGTCGACGCCTCACTAGAGGTCTTTTTCCCTTTTCTTTTTGAAACAGGAGTTGTGTCGTCATTTAGATCCGGAATAACAGGATCAACATTGTCATTGCTTCCGGACCCATAGAAGCTAGATTCCGACGACTTTCTTCGTTTGTCGGAATGAGATGTCGAATATACTTTTTCAAAACATGGTTGCTCCAACCATTTCGATTCACCCTTAACAACCCTCCACACTTCAATATGATTAAACGAAGTGCCCTTATTCCTCTTATTATAATCAGACATGGCATTTTCCAAGTCCTTTTATCCGCTTTAGTTTTCCCTTTACCCACTTGAACATCTTCATCTAAAAAAAATAACATATAAAAAATATAACGTATAAAAAATAACAAATAAAAAATAACGTATAAAAAATAACAAATAAAAAATAACGTGTATAAAAAATATATATATATACCAATTTGAGTTTGTTGTTGCGTTTCGGGAACAAACTCAACATCATCATCATCGTCTTCACCATATAAAGGAAGTTCGCGTTCCACACTTTGTTCACGACGCGAAGGACCTTCACGGTAGTCACCAAACGGGTTGAAGTCACTCGTCATTGATATGTTATATTGGCTTGGATTCATTGGTGGTGGAGCTTGGGGATAGTTAAAAGATTAAGGGTATTGTTGATGCATCGGTGGTGGAGGTTAGGGATAATATCCCGATTGAGGGTATTGTGGATACAACGGTGGTGGAGCTTGCGGACGAACACGAGGACGGTAGCCACGTCCACGACCTTTTTGTGTTGAACCACCTCTTGATTTGCCACTATCCATGCTTCACAATGTATATAAAGTTTGTGTTTATGTTTGTGTTTGGAAATGAAATGTAATGTGGAAGTATGAAAATGAAATGTAAATGTGTAATATATATAAGAATTTTTTTTTTTTTTTTTTTTTTTTTTTTTTTTTGGTTTTTTTGGCCTTGAAACGCTCCTCCAACGTTCCACACAATTAATGCAACGGTCACATTTTTGCTTTGAAACAAGGATACCTCCGAGGCAATATTTTCCGTTCACCCCTTGCCGTTGGGCTTGCCGGCTAGGTGGCAGCGGTGTTCACCGCCGGCATCCCCTTGCCGATGGTGATACCGCTTGCCACTGCCACCCTTCTAAGTACTATAGTTGAAGAAATTGCATTTACTCTTATCATAAATATGACATGTACATCCCATGGTCCTATGACAGATCTTGTAGCAATTGTTATTTTCATATTAATGTACTTACATATTTCAAATGTGCTAAAAAATTATGTAGTTCCACAAGAGGCATCATGATTTTAACTCATACCAGTTATCGAAAAGTATTGTTAACTTGCAAGGGTTATATACTGAGCTGAAAAGTTCGTAAGCAACTAACAAGAAATCAACATGTCGTAACCGGGATTTATGCAAAGAAATGAATCTTTTTAGGCATGCCGAATTGCCGACATATGGCAATTTTTCGGCTACCGGCTAATCAGGCAATTGTTGTTGGTGAGGAAGTTTTGTTGCTATTTAATGAGTAAATTTCTTTGGATCTTCCTTGTGGTTTGTCAAAAATTGCATCTACCTTTCATTTTGAGAGTCCTTAACTCCTTATACAACCAATGAATACTGTATATAAATAAATTTGCACGTGCCAATGAGATCCATATACAGCCAATGAATTTATGTCCATATTCGATACAAGAAAAAAGTATATATATGCCTTCCAGAAGTATATGTGCAATATTATATTTTTAAAATTTTTGATAGCAATGTTCATACTTACCAGATTATGAACCATACTACTAAACAAAATTTTATATTTTTAAAATTTTTGATAGCGATGTTCATACTTACCAGATTATGAACCATACTACTAAACTAAATAACTAACATATGATTCAAAATTGATTTTTCTTAGGTGTTTGGATTTGAAAGATGTTGAGGGTTAAAGAAGATGATTAAAAATAAGTGGTATAAGAAGTGCATAAACAAGTGGCTATGATTTATTAGCAAGAAATTGATTATAGAGACAATTATACTCTCATGTGAAAGGGACATCATGAGGGATTTAACAGAAGTTAAAGTGGGGGATTTCGGGTGTTAATCTTGTAAAGTTAAGAACTATCAATGTAAAATGAAACTGTCATAAATGGTAGTCGAAACTTTCGACAAACCACATGGACGATCCATTTCCTATTCAACATTTCCATATCTCTTACGGAGGTTGATTTGCACATGCCAATTTTTTATTAACACACTTCAAAATACAAATACAGTAAGCATCATCATGGAATGAAGTGTATCAATCAAAAGTTAGCGTGTACAAACCAGCTCCCATCTCTTATACTTGTGAACAAAATAAAACAAGATTCATATATATTCAAGTTCGAGTCTCTTTACATACCTTCAAATATTTTCATTCTTATAATGACCTGAAATGAAGGGTTAGCAAATACTCCGTACCTAATCATGTAATTGTACTACTCCGTATTTAGGCACCCGTCATATCGTTGGTTGAATGAAAATGGTAGACCCCAAAATCATGTAAAATTGTACTACTCCGTATTTAGGTTGTTTGCAACTTAGCATCATAAATATAGAATGATTTTGATGCTAGGTTACATTTAGTACACGTCTCACACTGGTTTAAGTAATTTCTAAAGGTCGATATGGTTCGCTTAACTATTTGTTCATAGCTTGATTACCCAAACCACAACAAATTTATTCCAAAGAGATTGAGAATTAAATATATTGAATAATGATTTTCTTTTTGTTTTTGAAAAAACAACAGCACTTGTTAGTATGGGTAATATAATATTTCTTTCATCTTAAAATATAAATTCATTTTGCTATTTTAAGTGAGTACCAACTAAATCAAAGAATATTTTGTAGGCTGACATAAACCAAACTATGGTAAGAAGTTGTGCTATCTATTACTCTCTCCGTCTCAAATCAAATACCCACTTTCTTTCTTAAGAAAGTGGGTATTTGATTTGAGACGGAGAGAGTAATAGATAGCACAATCTTCTTATCATAGTTGGTTTAAATTAGCCCACAAAATATTCTTTCACTATATACAAATTACAAAAGTTTAACTTGATCATTTAGTTGGTGTTTCTTTCTCCATAAAGTTTTTTTTTTTTTTTTTTTTTTTTTTTTTTTTTTTTTTTTTTTTTGTTTCTTTTTATTATTATTATTTTTTTCTTTTAGGTTTGTAAGCACACATAAGTTTTCGGGAAAAAAAATGTTTGTTTTCTTAGGGTGTGTTTGGTTTAAGGGTATGAGAATGGGAAATGACTTTCGTTTTCAATAAAGTTGTTTTGTTTATGGGTTTATTTTCAGGAATGGGTATGAAACCCACAAAAGTAGGCATTCTCTAACCCCCCCCCCCCCCCCCCCCAACCCAATGGCGATGAGTTTAGAAATCCATTCCTATACATATACCCATAGTGATTCCCTAATAGAAATCAAATACCCCTAATGCATATGAGGGTAAGCAGACATTAGCATTTGTCTTTACAAGACATTAGAGAGAGAAAACGTTAATTTTTTTCCACTCAAGTTTTGTAAATTTTATTGATGACCGGTAAGTTATTTTATGAGTATTTTGATGATTGACACTAGAGTATGACAACACAAAAGAAAACCATTCAACAAACAAACTAGATTAACTGCCACAAAATGGCCAAACACCATCCTCAAAACAAACACCCTCCAACAGCGACGACACAAACACATTGCCTTCATCCAGAAACATCACATTTCCGGCATCATCCATGGGTGGAGGCGGCAGCAAGCTCTGGTACTCCTGGTATTCTGGCGGAGCAATAGTGGTATCACAATAACCCGAAGTGGTGGTGGGGTTCATGGGTTTTTTTCTTTTAGTGTTTTCTCGACTGCCACCTCCAACAGGGATGTTCCGGAGACCGCCACCATGAGTCCAGTTTCTACGGAAGCTAAGGCAAAAGTGACGAGGCTGTGAAGTGGTGTAGTTGTTGTAGTAACAGAATTTTGCGTCTTGAGAATGACAACGTGGACATGGAAGTTGTTGTGGGGGTTGTTTAACAGTCGTTGTGGTGATCAACGTTGATGTTTCTTGGTGTGTGTTACTGGTGGTGGTTGTGGCTATGGTGGTGGTGATTATTGCGGTGTTTGGTGACTGTGGTGGTGATGATTGCATTTTCGAAACCGTGTTTTTTTTACTGAACTCGAGTCGTGATGGAGAAGTTGTGGGTTGTAGGGGGTTTATGGGAGTAAAACTTTGAAGTTACTTTGCAAATTTAGCCATTGAGGTCATATCGCATCGATATACAAAGCACAGAGGTGATTATGGCGGTAAATTTAATAAGTATGAACAGTAAAAAGACGATACTACCCTAAGTGACTTGGCACTTAACGATGAAACTAACGGGATTTGGCTCTCGGTGGCTTTTTTGCACTTATGCGTAACGTTAGTGGCTTTTTTGCACGCCTTTATGACTCGGTGTATTTTTTGCACTTTTGCAATACGTTAGTGACCATTTTTGCAGTTTACCCTAAATAAAACTGCTTTCTGTGGCCACATGATGTACAATACTTACACTTAAGAAAGACATATTCTGACCACTTTAAACACTTCTTGTTGCTATTATAACATGAACCGAACACTCCTTGTTCACATTATAACCTCATCCAAACTCATTCTCTTTCTATAACAATCTACACCTGACACACATTATTGTCACATTAGCCTAATTTGAACATACTTAATTTTTGCAGTTGTCTGATACAATCACACTCCTCACTAATGTAATGACCTGATCCAAACACATCTTATTCTTAACTATAGTAGTGTGATCCAAGCACACCCTATTCTAAACTCCATAGTAGGCTGATCCTAACCTATCTCAATTTTTCAACAACCAGATATACGTATTAAGTGCTCCTAATACACCTCACTTTAGAAGCTCTCAAAGCAACTTACTCTTATATAAAATGAAACGGGTCAGTTTGTGATAACAATGGCATACTTGAAAGAAAATTGTCAGTTTCTTAATATATAGTCATGTACAATACAAGTTATACATAGAGTTGGTTAGCAACATAATAAAGATGGTTTGGCTTCGATGTGGATATAGAAACCACTAAGTTAACTTTGATATTATCCCAGGCCATATGAATAAGTGATATATATATATATATATATATATATATATATATATATATATATATATATATATATATATATATATATATATATACTAGATTTCGAAGCCCGCCCGATGGGCGGGCATGGCTTATAATTATTCTTGTTATGGTGTTACTTAATGAAAATTCATTTTTAAGGACGGGTAGCTTAATTACTATGTATTACTTTTAAATGATACATACCTAATTATCAATGTCATTCAAAAAAAATAAAAAAAATCAAAGGATTATATGTCGAAACACCTATATGATTACTGATTGTCACATAAATAATTAATTTAATAAATTGAACATAAATAATAATTTGATGAGTGATGGGATTTAATAAATCGAACATAAATAATAATATGATCAGTGATGCATTTATAAAAGCTTGTGTACCATTCTTTATATAGCTTTAGCCTTTAGCATACATATAAGAACATTAATAAAACTCATTTGAAGGTTGAAACGTATTCTTTTACAATGTCGGCCACAAACCGTCTTACAGACATGATCCAAAGAACTTTCTATATTGTTGTAAAAAGATGACTTACGATGTACGCATATGCAGTACTCTTACCCATATCGCCTTTCAACTGGATATTTTTTCTCTCATTGACATTTGAACCTTTAAGTAGACATTGCTACTCTTTTATGATGATTTTCTGCACATCAACAAAATAAAAATTTAGGTAATAATGACATTTGAACCTTAAAATTTATGATACTAATGAGATTAAGTACTAATGACATTCCATACCCATGATTGTAGTTGAGTTTCATTGTAGAAGGCTTTGAGTACGGTTCCTTCCACTGAGTTCTACAACCAAATGCAAAATCTTCATGTTATTTATAAACATTAATAAAATATCTTAATGTCTCTCTAATAAGAAAATCATGCACACCACCATTTAAGGATATAATTAGTATTATAATCACAATGTAGTTTTACATATTACTTGGCCCATATTACATCAGTAACCGAGAGTTCCAAGTTCAGCAGCTCACCAAACAAATGAAGTTTTTTTCTTCAAACAAAAGAAACACTTAACTATCTATCGAACGATGTATATCAACTTATTCCATATTATTTGTGGTAAAAGCTCGAAAGTTATATAATTGGTCTTCTAAGAACTGACCAATTTGGTTGGAAAAATTCAACATATTCCACCGTCAAAGATAATGTGTAGTTGTCTTTTTTCTTTACGTATAATAATAATAATAATAATAATAATAATAATAATAATAATAATAATAATAATAATAATAATAATAATAATAATATTTCTTAGCCTCTAAACATAAAGAACTCATTATTAAACATGTAACTCTTTATCACAGTGAGTTTGTGCGTAATTTGAACTTTTGTGGTCTAAGACATAAGTCATTTACGCATGACGCCACCGTTATACTATCTTAATACCATATGCAAGAGCGTGCTTAGTTGCTTTTATGACATGTAAGTACTTTTTTTTACTAAAATTATCCTAAATTTGAGTTATTGAAATTACCTCTTTGTATCAATCAGTTCTCATAGCAAAATACTCGTCTCCGTTGCCATGACCTCAATCATGCGTGGCCATATTCGATGCATTCCATTTTCACAAATCTCAATGGTATGAAGTATAGAATACGTGAACATTCTGTAGGCCATCCGATGCCTCAAGAGTAAGCCTTCTGTATATTTTTTTAGTAACAAACCAAATCGAGCCATTCACAAGTGAATGGGTAAAAATTGTCATATTTATCAAAACAAATGGAATAGAATATGTTTAATATACAAACTTTACACAATCACATTATAAAATTCTAAATTGGGATAATCAACAAACATTCATTAGCTTGTTAATAGCCGAAATCAAGAAACATATATAAAGCACCATGCATCGCTTATATATTACAGGTAAAATAATTGACAATTAAAAATATTGATTTACAATAAGCAATGGTAGCTTCGACCCGTATCTTTTTAACCTCTTTTTTGTATGTTTGACCCATTAAAGATACAAAATAAACCATTTGACTCATTCATAACTGATAACCTTTTGTTAGCATGATACCTATTTGAAGACAAAATCATCAACTCCATTTGATCATAGATAGGGGATACTGAATACTTCATGTACATCCAAAATAATGTCCACTTTCTAGCACTCAAGGGGTTGTTTGAGATTGCTTATTTAAACTACTTGTATACTGCAAATATAAGCAGGTTACTTTAAGTACATATTTTCGTTAATAAAAGCAATTTAGCCAAACACTTAAAACTAACTGGATGGGTCCACAAGCCATGGGTCATACTTTGCAAACACCAGGAAATCTGATACAGAGTATAACATAAACGACTTAATGAAAGATCTTGATAAATATTGAGATGTTTTAACTGGTAGTTAATTTTCAAATGTGATATAACATAAACGACTTACTGAAAGATCTTGATAAGCTCCCCATGCAAACAACATAGATAAATGCCGAAGGAAACAACAGAGATAGAAGGTCCATCAACATTCCTACAACAATATTCAACTTAAATCTCTCTGTTGAACAAACCTAACAATATGCCCACACAATAGTAAGTGCCTTATAAACTGCTGTAAAGTGATTATACATACATCATAGGAAGTTTCTAAAGAATTTAAATTTCGACCCCTAATGTTAATTGTATAAATTATTGGGACTTTGGTTTCTGTTAAATAGTTTTCACCCATTTGGTTTCTGTTAAATGATGGGTGTAGTAGTGATGGCATGAAGCAAAGGTAATACCCCTTATTCGTCAATACACTTCTGTGTTGCCAGGTGTCCCATTGACAACCCGCTGAGCATGGATAATATCAAAGGAACAAATGGAAGTTTAAGGCCTGAATGCCATTCTTGTCTCGATTTAAAACCAGCTTCTCCTGTAAATGCAAACTTATCCGTTAAATGTCTAACTGCAACTTCAGTAATTCCATTTTCCAATATGATATCCTTGAGTCTTTCGCCAGAGGAACTTGTCTTCATCAACTCTAAGACCCTAACGAAATTGTCAATTGCAAGCTTCTGTTTTGATGCTTGCAGAGAGACAATCTCATCCTTTGGATTTTCTAGATGCTGTTTCAGCAGCTGGTCAAACTCAAACCAATTCTTTGTATGGATTAAAATGTTGACAGAGAGCTTCCATTGCAGCAGGCTCACCGTAGGTCAAGCAAGGCAAAATTTTAGCAACCATCTGTTTGCTTGACGTTTTAAGGCCGACATGGTGAGACAGCCTTCCTAGGAACATGAGAACTCTTTCCTTGGCTTGTTCCCTGGTACCAGCTTCTTCATTGGAGACTGTAAGAGCATTTTGGGTCATGTTGATATTCTCACTTTCGTTAGCTTCCATTGTCAAACTCTCCACAATTAGGCTATTTTCCCGTATTTTGACTTCAGATCATCTCGCAAACGCTGCACAGTAACAACCACCATTACAATGCAATTCAACAAATTTGTGTCGCATACTACTAAGGTTCTAGATCATATAACATTATACTGTTTGAAACATGTCAAACATTTGGCATTGGGAATTACATCCTTAAAGGGCCTTCATACATGCTCGACAAAGGAAACCATGTCTATAGTGCTGAAACAAAAGCATATGAAGTGAAAAAAACACACAACTGAGGTTTCCAAACATACAACATATATAGGAATGTCAGACTTCTTTGAACCTGAAAAATCATCTTCGACCTGTTATGTGGTTTTAAACAGAACGTATCGAATGATTTTTGGCATCCAAGTCATCTGAACTATCTTCCGAAGCGACTTTGATTCTATCCGCACTTCTGATGACCCAATCAGTGAATTCAAGAGAAGATGCTAGCTGAGCAAAAGCTTGTCTGGTTGAATCTTCTGTGAATTCCTCGCATTCTTCTTCTAAGAACTTCTTCCTGTTTGGAGTCTTGTTAAACGTCGAGTAAAAGTCATGTCGGTTTCCAGTTGCCCCTGAATTAGGCTCGCCTTCAAGAGCCAACACAGAAAACAAATCAATAACTATGTGTGAAACTGAGAAAGCACGATTAGTAAGTAGATAATATTTATGAAAATTGTGGAAAGTATGGATTTTTACTTTTGACCAGGGTTTTGGACCATCCAAAAGGCTTTAGTGGGCCACTGTATGGACTTCTCGAGGGGCTAAACTTTTGATGGGCTTAGAAATTCAGGATGTCGGCGCTTTGGGGTTGTTTGTTTACTTTTAGCCCATACATTCCGCCTCCCAGAATATAATCGAGCGCTGCATGAAATCATAGTCAACAAATTAACATCATATATTGATTATAGAATTGTAGAAAGCAAAGGTTCCATCCACTTATGTTATTTTCATCTTGTGAGTCATATCTTTATTTCTCCTTGTACAAAATGACATTTCCACTTTAAAATAGCCATAATATGAAAAATTTAGAATAAAGGAAACAAAAGAAGGAATTATTACATAATGTCTGCAAAGTCAGCTGTAAAGCATACCTAAATGACAAAACAGATTCAATCAGAACTACCATAGAAGAATACAATAAACCAAACATGCAGTGGCCACCTAAATGAACATCACTCCTTAAATGCTTTAATGAAAGTTGTAAGGCTCTTTTTAGGATCTGTCCTATCAAGGGAAAGTATTACGGCCTTGTGTGGCTTTGTAAAGAATGGCATTGTCTGCAAGAAGGCTTCACTAAAACTGATGCAAGCTTCTCATTGTTCCAATTACCTGAAACATACAATTCAAAAGCAAAAAAAAAAAAAAATGAATAGAAAGTCAGAAAAGAAAAACCACCTAAGGGAGTGTTTGGGATTGCTTATTAAGAGTGCTTATCTATTTAAATCAGCTTTTAAGTGCTCGTAAAAATGTACCTTTTGTGATCACAACTTCAGATGATACACATTCCTCAATATTGACAGTGGACTTTGTATAGTTTACGTCTTTGTTGCAGCGCATAACCTTCAATGTTTTCTTACTCTTCATTCATGAAACGACCACGTATAATTGTGTGTGGGAGAAAGATCATATCCATAAACTGTGTTATAAGAAATCTCACATAGCCCATATACCTTAGAATATGTGTCAATAGTTACAAATTCAACAATACTGAAATTACATGACACTATAATGAAATTACCGATTTACCACTAAAAGCTTAAAAGGGCTTAGGGTAAGTTCCCCGCTGCTTCTTGGCTTTATTGACTGCATCTAAATACCCTGGCCAAGGCCCAATAAACAAAAGATTAAATCGGAAAATCCTAATTCGATTGGCATATTATGGGTTTTATAGTGAAGCCAAACTTAAGAAATGGAATGACATAATACCTGCAACATGAATGTAGCTGCAAATTTGTCACTCATCAGTTTTTTTGTTTAGCTTCAAATTGGAATGGATACGACACAAGTTCAGCTTGCTATTACAAAGTTAAGCACATTAATCAATATATATCCAAAACTTACTGTTATGTTGAAATACTCTAATTGAAGCACCCGACCCTCAAGCACCATTCACAGTAGAGTTATGATTCGCATATTATGGGTTTTATAGTAAAGCCAAACATAAGAAATGGAATGACATAATACCTGCAACATGAATGTAGCTGCAAATTTATCACTCATCAGTTTTTTTTGTTTAGCTTCATTGGAATGGATGCGACACAAGTTCATCTTGCTATTACAAAGTTAAGCACATTAATCAATATATATCCAAAACTTACTGTTGTGTTGAAATACTCTAATTGAAGCACCCGACCCTCAAGCACCATTCACAATAGAGTTATGGTTCAAAGAATCACCAATTATTAATCCTCCCCGTGGAAAATCAAATAAATCATCAGATACTATACTTAAACATTTCACTAATATTACTAATGATAAGTTGGACATACTCTTCCAATCAAGATAGGAAGGATAACAGAGTTTGTGACATAACCTACGCCGGTAACTAAAGCTACTGGTTTCCCCAACAAATGAAGCCACCACCTTCTTCAATTCAGAGTGCAGTGCCATTGTGCCTGCATTCAATGAATAGATAAAGCTAACGGGTCATGAACTATTATTTCATCCACATTTATGTTTGCATAAAATGATAAAAGTGAGTATTAGTATGATATGAAACCAAAAAACTACCTCTATCAATAGGATTACTGCATGTTCTTGTAAAGTATTTCTTGATTCAATTAGACGGGGTGTACAATACTCATCTGCTGCAGTAAATCCAAGTTAAGACACCTTTTGTAGTCCACCTGCCATAGCATATCGATTTGCCAGTTTAGGAGAAGTTTTGGAAAATATTTGATTATAAAAAATTAACAAAAATATGAAGAATGTTACCTCATTATGCGTATTGTATGTTAACAAATCCGTTTATAAAGTGACCAGAAAACAAACCATCACTTTAACCTTCAATCAGTGGTATATAAGATTTCATTCAAATAAACAAATCAAGAATATTCTATCAATTCGGTATTTTGCATTTTTATTACAGTGGTTGTATTACAGTGCGTTTTTATCAATAATATTGCGTGCCCCTACAGTTATAGAAATGCAACTAATATCAATAAGTTGAGGCGCATTTGCTTGCACTTTTGTTGTAGAATTATATGGGCGGGAAATTTGTAACTTACCCTTTTGTCCAATAGTATGCAGCAGTACATGGTCGGATTCAGCTCTGGTATTGGCTTGGCAGTCCAATCATCCGTGTAGATGTCATCTTGCTTTGATTCTAGGAAATTATACGGCATTGATTCGCTATCAATTTCTTTATAGACACCTCAATATGAAAGGTTCCATCAGATATATGACGCATGGAAATACAAATTTGAGCATTCTAACTTGCTTACAATTAGTAAATAAAGAAAAAAGGATGGGCTAAAAAAACACCTGGTGCAATTTAGCCATAGAACTAAGAATAAGTAATGCGTCGACCCATCCCAACTCAACGCCGATTTGAAATTGACACGTACCTGTTTTGACCCATTACCCGAATAAATTTGCACTTTTTGTCACCTCTATGATATATAGCCATATAGGTGCTCTCTTTCAAACTAACACTATTGGCTACCTGTTATGCGCTGATTGACAATTGCTTCTTGCTACTCGGATCTCCTAATAGAAATAATTTGACGATTGCTTCTGGCTACCTGGAACATAAAGATAAGATATAATGAGATGGATTAAGATGAAGCAAGCCTAGAAGTGATCATTTTCAAAAGATGCATATAAGCAATATATAAGTTGGTCAAACAGATTCTAGTGTGACAGCTATAAGAAAGAAACTTGTAACTTATCATCAGCAATTCTCCCAGGAATGACTTGACGTTGCTCACTCCAATTCTGCACTAAACCAATAATTAAGCGTTATTGAGCAAAAGCAATACTAATACGAAAAATATAGTAAGAAGTGCTTGTGTTGACGAACTACAATGTGAGCAAATAGACATTTTCTGTTCCAGTTTAATTATGTTATAAAAGGTTAAACAAATGCTAAAAAAGGTTTTTGCTAAATGTTGTGTAACCTAATAAAGCCACCTAACTTCCATTTTCAAATAAAATCAGGGCAACAATCGTTTTTTTCTCTTTCTTTTTTTTAAGCGCAACTTCTATTCATTTTTTGAAGAATCAGAGTACCTACAAAATATAAAAAACATCAAGAGAAAGACAACGTTACCTATCACTTAGTTTGGGTAAGAAGTAACACAAACTATTGGGTAAGAAGTAACACAAACTATGATCTATGCAGTTTAAACTAAGTTAAGAGAGTGTTAAGTAATTCTATTATATATAGAACTATAAAAAAGTGCATTGTATAAAACAACAAACCTTATGCACGAAACAATAATGCCCTATGCTTATGAACACAATATCCAAAACAAACGGAGCTGAAATAAATGTCACGCATCAGGTATTCTAATAGTTTGACCACATTCCTATGATTGACTTGTGAAAGAATGACTACCTCATTGATGAATTACTCCAGTTGAATTTGGTCATCTGCCTTTGATTTTTTTACTTCTAATATTCTTCCATCGGTTTACATGCCTTTTTATACCCTTCCCTGGTCTTCTCGGCCAAGAATCCTATTCTCTTTGGTAAGTTACGTCTATTGGAAATGCGAAAAGGCCACGAACATTAGCTAGTGTATGACTGAAATTTGAGTAGATGATTTCGTGCCCGAAGGGGTACATGACCGGGCCTTTGTAGAAGTGATATGTACGGCATGGTAGCCAACCACTTGCTTTGTTTAATCTCATGTACATTGTTGTCATCAGTACCTTTGATAGTTAGACTTGTTTATACCATGCCATACTATTTAATATGATACTCAATGCAAGGTTACTACTGGCACCAAATAACAGGAATCCCTACCATTACCTTCCATCTATATGAGTTAAGGTCCCTTACTAAATGTAGAGCACCAGATACCTATTCACAGAATACAGATTATTCAGAAACATGTGAATATATAAAAAAAACATTAGTTCCAAGTTGGTTAAAATAAAACATATTACCTTGTAGAATTTCTTGTCCCTCTCATAATCAAGACCAGGAGGTGCGTTTTGCAAGATCATTAGCAATACCTACAATGATAAAAGTATTTTTACTTCATAAAAATTAAAAACTCCACTAAAATCAAAACATACCTCAATAAACAAACAAAACATGTAAAAAGTAAATATAATAGTAATTACCTCAAAGTCTTCAAGCAGTTGAAACTAAAAATCCTATGATTCTTCATCAACTCTTCTTAAGAAATCTGCTCATCGTGATCATAAAAATCTCTAACACCAACATCTTCATCAAAATTTATATAACTGACATATTTATTAGGGTTTAAGGATGCAGGTAACTTACTTGATCAGGCATAATCTTATCTGCAAAAAAGAGAGCACAAAAAATTATTGAATGGTAAAAAAACCAATAAACAAAATATAAACAACATCTGTTAGAAAAAACTAAAAAACATCATGCATGCATTATACTTTATAATATACAACGATGTTGCTTGATTTGTGAAGGGCAGACCCATGTGTGTATATTGAAAGAATAGGATTTTAAGATTTTAGGAATTTTGGAATTTAGGGTTTTAGGAATTGAAACGCAATGGGAATGAGTTTCGTATATTGCAGCATAACTATATGTATGGAAAAGATATGTATGAATGCATATCTTATATTCTCTTAAACATTATATTTATGGTTTTAGAAGAAATAACTCAAAAATTAACTTGATCTAGTGGTAAACATAGTCATTAATGTATTAGGAAATCCTATGTTCGAATCCTGCAATTTAAATTTTTTAACAAATTAAATACAGATTTTAAAAAAATTTAATACGAATTATGTAAATTATATAAATTACGAATTAAAAAAATGGAATAATTAAATAAATACAACCATAAAAATTAAAATACGAAATTAATTATAAAACTTGCTTACATGGCGACAATGTGATTACATGGCTGATGACATGGCTGAAATTGAATTACTGGGCATTGACTGGACAATGACTGGGCATTTCCTTCAAATGCCTCCTGTTATATATAATGTAGAGATATATATATAATAAACCTCTACCTTCCGAGCATAGAAAGAGGCCACTTCTTGCCCACATCTTTATGGCATATGTCATTCTAGAATACTAATATCAGCACTGAATAACTACTGTGATAGTGTAATCAGCTCCCTGGCACCAACTATCATTCGTAATAGGTTTTGAGCACCACCATTGAAGACAACCAATAATTTGGCAAGGACCTGATCCACCAATAGTCTCGACAGTCATCCAAAACTCATTGTAGTCACCATATAACTCCCAATTGACATCATAGATTAAACTGCATGAGGTCTCGCCTGTGACTTCATTTAAAATGAAACATATATTTGTAACATAAGATGTACTTTCTCTTCCAAAGCACTCCATTTCAATGGAGCCGCAGTTACCTATGACGTACGCCCCCTAGCCAAACTGGTTGAAGGCGCAATTAGTTCTTCCCCATATAACACCGTCCCAGCTATTTGTAACTTGAAAAGAGTGTGAACTATTCTGTGTGAGCTCAAACCCGGTGGTGTTGTGAACATGTGTCCCTGAGATTCCAGGCCAAACAGTGAAAGCACACTTGTTGACGACAGTAAAAGTAGCCCCTATAGCTCCTGCACATGTGGAAGAAATTGAATTCAGTACACAATTTGTGTGTGTTATGCAGATAGACTGATTTATTACCATTAACAAACACGAAGAACAGAAAAATCACAATATGAGGAAGCATTTTCGTATTCAATAATCACACTAACTATGTATTTCCCTTAGATGTGAATCTTGGTGGATACTTGTACCAATATTCATAATAGAAGTATTGTTGACTTAAAAGGTTTTGGGGTTGACTTCCTCAGCTGATACTATGATACAAACAGATGCACTAAAGTAACTTAAACGGATGCACTAAAGTGCCTCAAATGGATGCACTAGAGTACCTCAAATATGATTCGTACACTTAAATATGAAGTTGCAAATAAAAAATAGCTTACAACTTGGAGTAGTGAGATTGAGGGTCCTGAAGAAAATATCATAAAGAAATTCGTTATCATGAACCATACACTCATCATCATGTTCAACCAAGTGATGAAGCGATAACATGGCGTTGTATGGCTCAACAACTGTATATGGATCAAGTACCTTAACAGCTACTGTGAACATGCTTAATCGCTGATAAGTAGGACCTAATGTATGTAAGGTAAAAGAAGACATTTTTTGAGGGAGCAATCCAAGTAACACACATCATAAGATAAGAGAACAAAAAGTTCTCAAGGTACAGACTTCCCACAAATTAGTAGAAGTAGGGTACCCTCTGATGGCTTGCTGAAGATTTTGAACAATTTCACACCATTTTTTCTGATAGACCTGCTAGATGTATCCAAGTGTCAATGGACCCTTGCATTTACGAGAAAAAGAATACTAATTTTGTTACCCAATGCAATAAAAGAACCACTAAAGTTTGAAAATCACGTCAGAAATGTTTCAGAAGCTATATTTCGATATTTACCTCATTGATGTAAGTATAAAATTTTGTGTTCATACAAAGATGATAAATGACACATATACAAAATGTGGACTTATGTAAACCAGCAAGCAAGAATGTGATCAACGTATATAAAGCAAAATGAAGAAACAAAAACTTACATTCTCATTGTCATATGTTGTCATATCGCCGAAAGAAACCTGAAGAGAAAAGAAATATAATGTTACTCAATAGTTTTACTAGATCTTACTCCGATACTATAATTAGCCACCTATGTTTCCCTAATATGCCCAAAAAGATGCTCTAATTGCGCAAATGGATGCACTAATATCTACCTTTTTTATGCACTAATCATACTCATATATGCCCTAATATCTACCTTTTCGATGCATTAATCATACTCATAGATCCCTAATATGTTCATCGATGCACTAAATATACAAACAGATGCACAAGTAGTTCCAACGATGCACTAAACATACCAACAGGTGCCAAGTAGTTTCAAAGATGCACTAAACATACACATTGATGCCTTAATATGTTTGACGATGCACTAGACTAATCATACTTATTGATGCCCGAATATGTTCATTGATGCACTAAACATACAACCAAATGCACTAATCATACAAACAGATACATTAAAGATACACACACACACACACACACACACACCGATACCTTAATATGTTTAACAATGCACTAATCATATTCACTGATGCCCTAAACATACTCACTGATGCTCTAATATGTTCAACGATGCACTAAACATATTTTTGATTCAATAATCACATAAACAGATGTCGTAACAAGTCATTTGATGACCTAATCATACTAACAGATGTTGTAACAACTATTCCTGATGCACTTATCATACTAACAGATGCCGTAATACATTTTTTTGATTCACTAAGAAAACAAGATGTCATAACTTAACATTATACTCTTATCATAATAAGAGATGTCATAACTCATTTTTTATGCACTAATTATACAAACAAATGCTGTAACAAGTCGTGTGATGCCCATATCATACTAACAGGTGCGCTAACGCTTATTTTAGATGCACTAATCAAACAAATAGATTCCCTAACTTATAACATGATTCTCTTATTATACTAATGCAATAACATGAATCGTGATGCACTTATTCATACAAATAAATGTTGCAACATATTATTAAGACATATGCACTAAATTGTAATTTTATATATACATATGCCTTAAAAAGTCATTTCATTCAAAAAAATAACAACAATTATATTATAATTTACACAAAGATGCACTAAAATAACAAAAAAAAAATGAAAAACCTGTAAACACATACTATTGTGTTTTTCTGATGATTAGATTTGGTTCATTTACGACTCCTAAACTTATTTTTTTTGTCATTTTTCTAAAAGTCGAAATCAAATTAGTTCATCCACGAGTTTTTTTTCTTCTCGTTTTTATTTGATTTTGATAGCTTTTTAGGGTTTCTTGATCGGAGTATGTGTTTTCAATCAAAGTATGTTTGTTTTTTTATCGGAATATGTGTTTTTTGAACGGTGGTGGTGTGACGGTGATGGCGGCGACGGTGGTGGTGGTGACGGGGTGTGTGTGTGTGTGTGTGTTTGAATACAAGACCTGAAGACCGTGTTTTGTATCAGATGGTTCAATTTTTTTATTTTGCGTGTTTTCTTTTTTTACCCTGAATTTTCAAGTGTTTTAATAATATACCTTGTAACTTTTTTTCTCGCTTTTCTATTTAATTACACTTTTCTCTAGAACCTAACCCTACACACACACACACACACACACACACACACACACACACACACACACACACACATATATATATATATATATATATATATATATATATATATATATATATATATATATATATATATATATATATATATATATAGGCAAAACGTAATTGGAACTTCTACAAATTCAATTATAACCATACGTAATTGGAACTTGCACAAATTCAATGATAACCATACGTAATTGGAACTTGTCCCAACGAAACTAACTTTTTACTTAATAAAAAATAATGAACTTTATAAATTCAATTAAGTTGTGATGCATGGTTTTGCAACCTTGCAAAAGCTTTTACCTCTCGAGGGATCTCGAGAAGCTTGCAATCCCCACCAGGCAGTGTACCTGACCGATGTAGTATAGTGTAGTGGCAAGTACGGGGGATTGATCGTTCTCCACAGGGAATAGTGTTCGCTATGATTAAAACTTAATTAAACTAGGTCTAGAGGTGAGGGATGATTCTTTTTTCATTTTTATGGTTTTTTAGAAAACAAGTAAAAATCTCGGGTATTGGAAGAATGGGCGGAATTAGTTGCTAGTCAACTAACCCAAATAACTACAAATGCAATGAAAATAAAATAACAAGAAAATAAATATTGAGAAAAACAATAATAAGAGAAACGTATTTACTTAGATTTCACTACTCCCTAGCTATCTTTCATTAATTGATTAGTTTGTTACAATTGCGTGGATGAAGGGTTATATTCCTTAATACCATTTGTAGGGTCGTGTACAATCTTCCCTAACTCTATAAGCTTCTACCTCTTCCTATGTCGAGCCGACAACTAGCTCCTAACATGGTCTCCTTAGTAGTTACTCATGCATTAAATATAACCATTAAAATCATAGTACACATCCGATTCATGTTTCTTAAGACGTTCAAGCATGTTACCAATTGGAAGTCTGCCAGTTTTTTTAAGCCTAACATCGATATCATTCATCCAATACTATTAATAACAAACAATCAACCAATAATTAATAGATAGGTTTCATTACATCTAAGCAAACACAAACAAACCTAGCCTATCATGTTAAAGTAAAGACAAGCATAAGATAGAATCAAACAACACATAGACATATTGAATGATTATTGGAAGACTTACCGTTATTGAAACATGAATGAAAGAAGGGTGAAAAACCCTGTAAAATTTGACCTAGGGTTTGTGGTAAAGTTCCTCCAAAAGTTCTCTCTCTCATGAATGAAAATTAGAAAACTATATATAGAGAATACTCGTCTGACGGTGTCACGTTGTAATCCTGACGCCGTCAACTTGCCACCAATGCTTCCCTTTGATTGCCTAGATCCAGATTTGACGCCATCATGTGTAAATCATAATATGGCCGTCACGTGTTATTTTGCTCTTGACGGCGTTGGTGACACCGTCACTCTTTAACTCCCAAAAATGTTCTGGCATGTCTCGTGTAACTTTTTATCCATCTCTTTGCCAATACGTGACGCCGTCACATGCAACTCTTGACGTCGTCAGGCACTATTCCCAGCTTGATTTGGTGATTTTGCTATTTTCTTCACTTTTCGCTCCAAAAATGTCCAAAATGCTTCCTTTTTCAGATTTTTTCTCCAAAGTACCTAAAATGACAAAAGGAATGATTTGAGGCAATATTTGATCAAATAATCACGACTTAGGGTTTAAATGACCCCGTAAAAGCGTAACACTTTTCGTCTTATCAAATACCCTTACACTTGAGATTTGCTTGTCCTCAAGCAATTGCGCTTTTATTCTAATCAAAATACAAGCTAGGGGTCATTTAACACTAATATAAAAGTAATTACAACAAATAATCGTTCCACTTCAACCAAAACAAGCACGGAAATTATACACTAGCACCTCACAAATAGTGTTTAGATACTCGCATCTCTCGGGTGTAATAAAAGTATATATCACAATATGAAAATGAAAAATATCTCTCACTACCTTTCATAGCAAATAGATTACCATAGGCTTGGGAAAAGATCAAACCTCCACCACTCATAAATGTTGTAAAAAAAAAATTAATTTGGCGCTAAAATTGCCCTAATAAGTATTTCTCTTAGTTTTATTACACACCTACTATTGAACAAACAAACATCAAGTGCAATTGCATTCTCTAAGGTATCATCATTTATCCTCCCCTTACACTTAAGCTAAACATTGTCCCCAATGTTCAATAAAAATGATGTAAAAGTAACGAAGGTAAAAGAATGAAACAAATACTCCCCTGATTCGTTCGGTGTGGATAATGCGTTAACAAGGTTAGATCCTCCTCCAAGAAAATGAATGTTGAAAGCTTCCCACCAGAAATATAAATCATCTTCTTATCCAATATAACCTGTTAAACCTGAGAAAACAATCATAGCAAACCTCGCGTAAAATCGGCGGCAAACTCTTTATATACTAAAATCCTAGAAAGCAAATTAAGATATAATGCTTGTAGAATGAATATTTGCAAATTTCCTGGAGTTTGAGTTTATAAAACTAAAGATTTAACAAAAACTTTAAGACTCCGGCAGAAAAACAAAACTCGCAAAATTTCCAGAATTTGACACTTGACGCCGTCAGGTTATATCCCTGACGCCGTCAGAATGCTCTGACAGAAATCTTATGTTAAGTTTTTGGAAAATTTCTCGAAAAACTCACGCCTTAATTTCTGGAAATCCTGCAAAACATCATTATGACTCGATATAAACATTTGACTCAACACAAATACTAATATCCACATTTGTTTAATATTGTTGCGGTTCATGTTCAATCTCGTTCTTAAAAACAAATTTAGATTTCCCTTACACTTATCTTTTGCAAAATACCTTTATATGAAGTTAAGACGAAGTTAAACAACAAAATAAAGCATTTTCACAATTAATTTTGAAACATGGGCCATAAACAATAAAAATAAAGCATGCATACGGAAACAAATAAAATCAAACAAACAAACAAATAAACAAATAAAAACATGGGTAATTACGTGACCTCGTCATCGGTCACGGTCTCTAGGTCATCCTCCAAATCTCTATCGGGATCACTTTCATAATGCAGGTATTTTGGATCTTCAAATTCAAAAATATCTTCCCGATATTTGGAACTAAGCTTACTGACACCCTTAATGAACCCACACGATAAGACAAAGGTGTTTTTACATCCTCTCCGAACATCATTATCACATAAAACAAGTTAGGAGCCTAGCTTATCAAGCCCGTCACAATCTACTCCTTCGAAATCTTTCGTATTATATGGCGTTTAGTATGAGATTCTCCTAATCCCATCGGCGAAAGTCATGATTCTGTTCCGGTCGTCAACCATTAAGTTAGCGATTTCACAAAAAGGGCGTCCTGAAAACAACTTGTGATAATCTAGGGTCGATATAATCCTCAATATTGTCCACGATCGTAAAGTCCATCGTGAATGTTATATTTCCTATAAACACTTGCACTTCATGATCTCTGCCGACAACATTCTCTCCTTTATAAATTAACCCCCCATCTGCAAATATTGTTGTAATGGAATAAGGACATAACATTCATGGGTAAGCACACGTCAATGTAGACATTATAAAAATGTTTGTGATCGATCATACAAGGGATTTTGAGGTTATTCAGATCACGTCGCTTTATCTTTCCCGACCTTCTACCTTGTAATCCATTTGTATTACAATCCAATGATGGTTGGTATTCATACACTTCCTCATTACCCTTGCAAAAAATTACTTTCCTGACACCATTGGTAAATAGTGCACTAGCATCGCTCTCATCTAGGGTCACTCTTGTTTCTTTTACGAATGGTTTTCCGAGGACGAGGTTAGTTAATGTTGGACTAATGAATGAGTCCATGTCATCGATCACGGATAGACTAACGTCATAAATGAATCCTCCAATCATAACTGGTAACCTTTTCTCTAACCTGACGCTATTAAGTCTTTTACACGTAATTTGTTCAGGGAAGGCTTCGTTGTAAAGGGAGAGAGAGATTGCATTTATTTGGAGGTCAGGATCTATGTATGCATTAGTTATAAGCTTTTTCCTAGTGGTGCAAGAAACCTTAAAAACTTTGGAATCACCTTCCTCTATCCTATTTCTACACCTTATAGAAATCCGTATCGTGTCTTTCTCGAGCTCCTCCATAATAGAGTTATCCAAAACTCCCAGATTTTCCTTAGGCCCCTCGGATTCTTCTTTTAACTCCTTCCACTCGCTCGACCCTTGCGTGATGGAGTCCTCGGGAAAGTCTACAGGGCTCTTGGTCACATTGTGGTCCTTCTTGGGGGCTCCACTTTCTACTTCATGATCCCCATCCCTAGTTGGTTGTTGGCTCTTATCGGGTTTAGGAGCAGGTATAGTGGTAATGGTGTTCACGAAGTGGATTGGTCCTGAGGAGTCAAAAGGGTCCCTAGTTTCCTTCACCTTTGGTGATATATGTTTAAAGAGTTTACTAGGGTTCTTTATTTTTACTTGTGAGGATGGTTGATTAATGATGGTGACGGATTTGACCTCTTCAGCCTGAGCCAATTTACTATGTCACACCCCCAAATTCGGGTCCAGCGGAAGCTTACATGTCGTTGGGGTGCAACTCAATTGGTACCACAACACAAGTGCAAAGAACGGTTTTCATCTTCAATCATTTAGAATAAAATCGATTAATAAAAGTGTTGAATTACATTGTTAAAAGTAGTGCGGAATTAGGCCCTTAAAAATATAGTTTAAAACGGTCCCCAAAGAATATCAGAGTCTTCAATGACCATGCCATGCCCTGCCAAAAACCTCCAGTAGCGTGCTATTGCTTCATACCTGAAAATACATGCTAAAACGTCAACACGAGGTTGGTGAGTTCATAGAGTTTAGTGAAAAAGAATGTAATGTAAAACATTTGAATGAGGATTTCCCAGCAAATCCACTCAGTTCCAAGTCCCGCCCATACAAGACTTGCAACCTGTGTGTTTACAACCCACTGCCAATTATGATTTGGTTTATGTAAATGAAAGTAATATCTGGACCATGGCGCAAAGATAAAGGTAGCAATATCGCTATATAAACAATTTCTGGCAATGAGTCATATAAACGATGATGACAATGAGGTCATATAAATAATGATGACAATGAGGTCATATAAATAAATAATAATGTTTAAAAGACAAGTCATATTACAAGTAATACAAGCATGGAGTTTAATTGTAAAAGGAACAGTGAGTTTAAATGTAAAACAAGCATAAAGTTGAAAACATGTAATTGAGCATGTATCTCCCCTAAAACATTTATGAAACGGTAAAAGAGGGGTGCTATGACTCACCTGGTGCGATAGCTATGAAGACAAAAGTGAATACACGAAATGAAGCACGATCTCTAACCGCAACCTAATATGAATGATAGGCTCTAATGTAAGCAATGAAATGATGCTACACATGCAAATACGTATGTTATCGATACCACTCGTGAAATTTGAAAATAATGTTTATCGTCGAAAAATACATTTTTGACGTCTCGTTAAGTTAATAAACACTTTTCATGTAAATGTGTTGAAACGGTACTCCACGATCCTTGTTTGGTATTCTATTGGCAAATATAATGTTTTCGTCGCAAAAATAACATTTTCATTACTTGAAAATATGACCAAAATGGCCTCGCAAAACTAGTCGCGAAATATTGTACGTTAAGTGTTAAAACATAAGCTTGGAGTTTTTGAAAATCTAGCAACAATGTCTAGAAGTCGTGTCATTTAACTTTTGTCCGTACGGGTCTCGATCAATGAGAAAAATGGCTCTCAACATGACGTATTACAAAAACTGTTTTAGACTTAGGATTATTTTGCTATTAGAAGCTGATGGAATATATGGTGTTTCGTCGGTTTTCAACCGTGTATATCTTTGTCGTTATAAGCTCATTTTCTACGTTCTTTATATCCTCTGTTTCGTATTACAGTGAACTAGTGATTTATTGAAAAGTCAGCTCGTTAAACTTACGTTTCGTGGCCTGTTTTTACTGCCAAAACTCGTGCACAGCTTGTGTTATTTTCAGAAAATTACTTTTCGTCGTTAAACTTGTTTTTAACATATCTCCTTCGTTATAAACTCGTTTTAATCCGTTCTGGCGGCCATAGCTTCGTTTTTTAATGTATTTTCTGAATCTCTAGCCCAATGTTACCCAGAAACCCCTGAGTTTTCTATATTTTACAAAATGGGACAGCAACTTTCTAATAGTGTCAAAAATGTGATTTTCTAGTTTACCACTTGTTTCAATCCATTCCAATCAACCTTAAAACCACTCTTAATCTATCATACACCTTCTTAGGTTGTCATGGGACCCTAAAAAACAACAAAAAATGGTAGATCTCTTGAAGTTACTAATAAAAATTATAGATCTAAGATTAAAGAGTATTATTGTACAAAGTGGTATATATATAACATATATATTTGCATGATCTACTACTATGACTTGAAAATACATCAAATGGAAGTATAAAAGATTAGAAAATTTGTGTAGACACTTACTTGAAGAGTTAATGATTTGTAAGCAAGAAAACTTAATAATCTTGAGGTTTTTATTTCAAAACCTTAACTAGATTAATATGTAACAATTCGCATTTTCAGGTTAATTACTTTCCCCGGAAAATTTCACTATTCACTTTTACTATTCATTTTTCCCGAAACTTTCCCGAAAGTTGATTTTTATTTGATATTCTCAAGTGATAAATCATTTCCATGGCAAATTAAAAGTTTGACATTCATAAGCTCATTTTCGTGAAAGTTATTAAGGAATTACACGGGATTACACGTTTTAGGGTAAAACGTCAATCAGAAATTCTACGCACAACGAAATTCAACCCCGTCAGGTGACCCCACATCAGAAAAATGTTTGACACACTCATGATTTATTTGAGAATTAATCATGACTGAGAAAAACATGACCAAAGACTTCCCAGCAGGTCACCCAAGCCTGTACTACTCTCGCATGAGCACGCTTAACCGTTTGGGCGATTAACCGTTAGACCACAAAACGCGTTTCTAAGAAGAATTGAGTTTTCAACTTATTAGAAAAAGTCAACATATTTTTCCCTCCTCCATTGACCAAAAATCATCCCTTGATGTTATAAGTCATTTCGTGATTTTTAGGCTTACGGTTTGATGTCTAAAAGACATTTAATACCAACCGACACTAGACTGAGCCCAGTCTAGACATTATAAGTCATTTTAAATCATTTTTATCACATTAGAAAAGTAACATTTTACTTTTCTCAATATTACGCAATATTCAGCGTTTTACGCGAATTACGCGTTTTAGACCCGTGTTTCCAGTTTTTAGCAGGGTTTTAGCACCCGATAGATCCTACCACTCATTTTATATTTTATTATGGACTATATGGACATGTTTAACCATTCTTCCAAGTTCCATAATTTTACGACACCCGGTTTTACGTTTTGAGGCTTAATCATTTACGATTGGCATTTCCCGGAGTCAAAACTAACCAAGTATCTTGGATAATACCAAGAAAAGTCCACACCCTTGCTCTCCAAGCTTACAAACCGACCTAGGAGGGGGGGAGTCATCCCATGTGGCTTCATCTCATGAAATTACCCCTAGATCATCTCTAAATTACAACTTGGTCACCAAGTTGTGGTAATTTCCTACTAGTTTCCTAACCTCCTCATTTGGACTATAAATACTCCCTTCCTCCCCTCATTTAAACGCCACCCTTCACCCTCCCCATCTTCTCATCCTTAGCTCATTCTCTTCCAAGTATCATGCAAGATTCAAGTACAAGTTCAAGGTTGAAACCCTAGTTTCTTTTAGATAATCAAAAATCTTCCAAACCCTAATATACTTGGTGATTTCTCTTGAGTTTGAATCCACTCAAGTCACCTAAACCTTCATCATCCATCTTTCAAGAATACCAAGGGTAGAAAGATTGCATGAAGTGAAGTGGGTTGAAGCAAGTCTATCAAAGTCCTATCCTTACATGTTAACTTCCTTTCATCTTTGAAAGCCAAAAGTTGTGAGCCAAACCCTAACTTGATTCTTGTTAAATAATCATGTTCATGTTATTTACATATTATTTGTGCTATATTATGTCTTGTAGTTATGTCCATGATGTATAAAAGTGAGTAAAACAAGTTATTGTACTTGATTGATAAGACAAGTTCATAAAACAAGTAAACTAGTGACTTTGTTGGTATAACCACGACCAAAATGGTAAAATTATGATATTGGATCATTACATATTACAGTAGAGGACTTAACAAGGAAACCATAGCAATTTGAACCACCTAAAACGAGTATACGAGTCAAAAGTTACGCCCATTTGAAGTTACCAAAACTTTGCGGCAAACTGCCAAATACCATTCTGATCAAATTTGGGTTTTGAAAGTCACACTTCTGCTCCGATTCATCAAAAAGTTAAAACACGAAAGTTGTCCGGAACGACGTTTTCGTTCAGGAACAAAGAAGCTTGAGCCCTGAAAACGCTTTCCGAGTGATAAATTTCTTCAAATTCTAAACAGCCCATTTTTAGACAAAGTCATTACATATAGGTTATGGTTTATGAAGACCAAAGGGGTCTTATGACCTATAATCAAGACCACCACCATGGCTAGAGCCAAGGTTGTGTCTCATGACCTTGGAACAAGGACCAAAGGTCATGGCTAGGCCATGACGAAATGACCATACCAACTTTCATAGGCGTAAACATGAAACAAAGAGTTGACGAGAACTTGAACAAGCAATTTGGATCTACTTCACTTAAAAGGGAACCATGAGATATTACCAAGAGAAAATGGTCATACAAAACTTATGAAACATACCCTAATAACAATCTTCATATACTAATAAACTTTCCTAAGTTTATTCAAATATCGGACATGTAACCTTTCGGATCAAAACTTATATCTATATATTTCATCAACTACTACAATAGTAGGGAGCCTCATGTGAGAAGTTCATTATGTAAGCCGTCGAGTTGAGTTGTGGATTTACGAGTTAAAGTGTCCTGGCTCCTCGAACGCTTACTAACATGACTTCTGAATTATGTCGGCCCGAACGGTAGTAAACGATATACAAAACATACATGTTTCATGAATCATTTCTTTCAACGACTTACATTATACATCATACCACATCATGGACTAAGTGCAAGACATACATATATTGGCATGTTTATGTTTCCTTAGACATTATTCCAAACCTAAGTTGCAACAATTATTCTAGGTTGCTCGTAGAAGTTCTTACGGCATATCCATCATTCTCATTATACATCATCCAACTCAAGGTGAGTTCATAGCCCCACTTTACATTACTTCATTGTTTTACAAACCCTTGGGGGGAATACATGCTATTTTTAACCGAGCACAATGTTTTTAAATTGTATGCTTGCCTGATTGTTTTATTATCACTAAGTACCATCCTTGCCAAACCGAGATCCCATATTATGAACCATTTAATCACTTGCGAGGGTTACTTGCAAGTGAGCGCGAATATTGTGAATAGGCCTATTGGGATTGACGAATCCCATTTGTATTGACTAAGTTCAAACAAATGCATTAATATTTGAGACATTAGGTATGACGGCAAAGTACCTACCGGGATAACTCCGCCGATTGATATTGGTACCCGTTAACGTTTTGGTGTCATAAGCTTAGTATTTGATAATAACTGTTCCGGGCGTGTAACAACGTGGCCCATATTTGTTTTCCAAACATTGGTGTGAGTCTATAGCTCACACTACCAACATATTGTGTTCAAACATTAAACAAACTCTATGAATATCACTCAACCTTTGTGTTGACCTCTCAAGCATGTATTTCAGGTTCATGACGATCAATGATGGCACGGAAGGACACGGATACTCAAGAGGGCTATAAATTTTATTATCATTCAAAAACACATTTATTATACATTGTAAACATAGAACCATTTGGGACCTCATTTTGTAATCTCTGATATTTATACAATTTGAATGATAAATCTTTTAAAACGACTCAATTGGAGTTCGTTTTCTATTATTGTGACTATTGTGCCGTCGAGTAACACCCAGTTCGAATTCCGCTGCAACCATGAATTGGGGGTGTTACATAATACTAATACTTGTTTAGACATTTGATTATTGAAAAATGAAATCTTCTTCTTGTTTCTAATTTGGCCGAACCATGGATGAAAATGGAGAGAGTTTGATTTTGTTTTTCTAAGTTTTGGATAATAGGAATAAAAATAATGAAGTTTACTTGACTTTTGGTAACAAATATCTTATCTTTAGGTTAAATGGTAAATAAATGGTCAAGTTGAAGTAACTAATGTGTACACATACATATACATGTCGACACAAGTATAAGTGGGTAGAAAAATTGTAGCTTGCTAGCTATTTTTAATGTATACAATGTGTTATATTATTTGTTTCTTGAAGTATAATGAGAAAAATGTAGATATTTAAGAACTAGGTAGGGATTTTCTTTGTCAAAGTCAAGAATCATTAATTGCTAGGCATGGGGAGGGCATGGGAGGATGAAGTGTGTGTAAGTAAGTAAAAGACTTTAGGTGATATTTAGGTAGATATCATGTGTTTTAGATGTTACCGGGTACCGAGTTTGCTAGAAATAAAGTTTAACGGTATCAAATAAAATGTAACAACATTGTAAAAATTATGAAATTACATTCCTGATGAAAATTGTCGTGTTGAAATTTCATGATCCGACGTAATTATAGGCGTATACCGGAAAATATAGCAAATGATTTCAAAACATCGGGTAAATTAATAATATAAATTTTATATTTTAATAATGAGTATGAAAAAATATGTTAGGATCATAGTCGGGAGTATCGGGTATATGTTAGTAGTAAAACTGAGTGGTAACGTTTATTAAATATTTGAACATACGTAAATTAAAATAATGCATGATGATCATGAATAGTGTATTCCTTCCGGGAATGAATAGTGTCACGTGAATAGTAAAAATTTTGAACGCTTCTCAAAATCACAAACTGACTCCGGAAAACGATGAATAGTGGAATGATGAATGGTGATAGGGGAATAGTAAATGATGAATAGTAACTTGTGAATAGTAAGTTGTCGAGGTTTGGAAAAATGACCTGAAATTATGAGTTGTGACATTCGCCCACCCAAAAAGGAATTCAGTCCCTGAATTCAGCTGGTGTTGGTATCTGGAGTGAACTCGGTGAAAAGATGTGGATATTTGAGTTACATTGCGGTGATAAAAGATTGAACATTCATTAGATCGGAATTCGTAATAGTACATGAAATTCAAACGATAGAACGCAAAGTGAAACACAAAAGAATACAACACTAGAGAGTTTAGGCTTTCATTATATAGATAAGGCAGAAGTTCTTGGTTCTTGAACATTGTTGTCATCCTCAACGTTGTTGATGTGCTGACAATTCCCTTCTTCGATGACCTAGGTTCTACCATGAGCTTTTCTACCTTGGTTCCCATCCCCTTGGTTTCCTTGTTTTGGGCATTCATTCCTGTAATGTCCTATTTCTCCACAGCCAAAACACATCACTGAGGGTTTCTGATCTCCGGTAATAATTGGAAACTGGCATTCCCAAGTCGCATGACCAACCTTCTTACAGTTGCCACATGGATTAAGACAAGGTCCATGGTTATCTTGATTCTGACACTTGTTTCATTTGGGTAGGGTACCCTGGTAACCTTTCTTTTCAACTGAACCTGCAGCATAGGCCTTGGCGACTTCTTGTCTCTTTGGTTGTGGTTGAGTAGCCTTGCCACTCTGATTGTCATCCCAACTCCTCTTGTTGTCGTTGCTGTTATTGTTATTATTGACAGTAGTTTCTTCCTTTACTACCTGAGCCATGAGCTTTTGAGATATCCTGATAGCCTCATCCATTGTTTGTGGGTCAAAGGAAAGTACATCTCCGCGAATGCTAGGAGGTAATCCACCAATGAAATTTTCTAGCAGCTTTTCATTATCTGGAACCATAGTTGGACATAGCACAGCCAACTCCTGAAACCCTCTGATATATGTCTCGATATCATTGCCTGCTGCCACTAGCTCATAGAACTCTGTTTCCAACTTCTTTATCTCCGTGCGTGGACAAAACTTCTTAGTCAGCAACTTCTTGAATTCATCCCACGTAAGCTTGTGAGCATTTTCCATTCCCATGGGTTTTGCATACGAATTCCACCATGACATAGCTTCATCAATAAGTGTATTTGCAGCAAACTTCACTTTGTACTCCTCTGGGCAGTTGCATAGATGAAACACAGATTCTGTATGTTCAAACCAACGGATCATAGCAGTGGCTCCTTCAGTACTGATTGGTTCAGAACCGTCTGATTATTATTGACCAAGGTCAACAAGTCAAAGACAGCCTAGAATCAATACTCCGGTGATAGTATAGTGTATTCCCGGGTCGTTAAAGTCCCAGCGAGATTGAAATGGTGCTTTTGGAATCGTTTATGAGAAAGTGGCACTGAGGACAGTAGCCAGATGATGTGGGATTGGTATTGCTACTGTTATTTTGGTATTGACAAACAGATATAATATTCACAATAATCAGATACCAGATATATGCACAAATTAACAATTAAGATCACGTATCGAACTGGAAAAGTGGGTTTTTGGTAATTATCAAACTACAGGGGGTGCTTTTGACACTTTTCAAAACTTAGAATTAAAAATGAAAAAGAAATTATAAAAGTGATTAAAATAATATTAAACTATTATTTAATTAATTAAACTATTTAAATTGTAAATTAAAATCTAATTTAATTAAACTAAAAATGACAAATGATTTAAATTATACTAAAAATTAACAAAAATATTTTCTAAACCTAAATTAGAACTTGAAGAAAGTATAAAAAATTAAAAATAATATTTTTGTCTTTTTGTGGTTTAGTTATTAATTAAAAACTATTTAACTTAATTAAACTAATTAAACTACTTTAAATTATAAATAATACTAAATTAACTTAGAAAATTACAAGAAAATTTATAAAATTACTTAACCATTACAGGAATCCTAAAAAATTATAAAAACTCTAAAAATTATGTTTTAAGATTAAACAACTAATTATTTACCTATTAATTAACTTAAGTCTATTTTAAATAAATAAAATAAGAAAAATAGAAAATGAACAGTAGAATCTCAAAATTTATTTTCTAAAAACTTATTATACTATATTAGAACTAGAAAAATTATAAAAACTAGATTTAACCTTATAAAAACTAATTAAGCTATTTAATATTTAATATTAATTAATAATTAAGAAAATTAAAATTAAATCTAATTAGCACTAAATGACAAAATAAAAATCTGAAAAATTTATTACAACTATTTTAACCTAAGATGAAATTATTAAAAATATAAAAACACAACCTACTTAATAAAAATGTAAAAATGGAAATTAAAATTAAATCTAATTAAATAGAAACTATCACTTAATTTTATATTTGTTTTTCTTGGTTTTTCTTTTACAAATCTACTAAATACTTAAAAACAACAAACTTTAATAAAAACAAACTTTTTGAAAACTTAAAAATAAGCTGGAATAAGCCAAAATGTCAAGACAGTTGACCAAAGTTGACCAAGGTGAGAAATAAGCTAAAATGGCATGTGGTGGGACCCACAATGGATAAAACTGATCCAAATAAGTTAATAAGACAATAATAAGCTGGAAAAAGTACAATGGTGCCTCAGAATAAGCAATAAGACAGCAAAATAAGCACTTTGAACTTGGGAAGAACTCAGAACTGGGACAACCTTTGTGGCCTGGTTTAGGTGGGGCCCAGTGGGTAGGAGGTCAAACCAAGGGTCAAACCATGTACCCTGGTAGGAGGGGGGTTGTGAGGAACCAAAGTGGTGGCCTGGGACTCCCTAGGTTGATCAGAAAACCACCACCAAGTGGTGGTGGTGGCCTGATGTGCAGCTGCATAGGGCAGACTTGGTCCACTGAGGACTTTTCTAGGGGTGAATTAAGCTAGTAAATCATAAGCTTTTGGTCTAAAAATTAATTCTACATGTCAACAAGCTATCAAGGACTAAGAATCATCAGTAACTAATCATTTCCAATCTACATTGAACCCTAGAAATCACCAAGAAAAACTGCTCATTCTTGTGTATGCAAGCTTTGACTTTTTTTTAATATGAACCTAAGTTGACCTTTTTCAGTTTTAATTGATGATTATTGGATTATTATGATATACTAAGACATGAGATGATGAAATAAGGTTACAATAACATGTAACAATCCCTAATGGAGACTTTGAAATCATAACAGTCCAACAGTGGACTGTTATGATAAATCACAATGATTTTTGACTTTTGATGAAATGTAACTGAGATTTACTCTACATATGACCTACATACACCTAATATGACCTAATTGACTAAAATGTATCTCCTAAAATTGGCACTAACACAGTGAACTCATCACATCCAAACACCCCTTTAACCAAGCCTTAATACTGCAACTTGAAAATTTACACTACAAGGATTGGTTCTTAAACTAAAAACAGATCACATACATTAAGTAGAAGCTAACTAATCATTAAAATACCAAAATTAACAACAGAATTATAATAATGCAAAAATTCAGATTTGTTGCTTACAGAGAATTTCCAAGCTTTCCATTGAGAACCAAGGTCTAGAACACAACCTACTGCTTACCAATAAGCTCTAAACCATAAGCCTCCTATCCTTGTTCTGATTCAATGCCATGATCCTTCTCCTTGATGATTTTCCTATTTTTCATCTATTTTTATGATTTTTTTTGTATTTTTGCCTTTTTTATTCTAAACTGAATTTTAGTTTCTAATATCTTGTATAAACAATGTGGAGAGCTTATGTGACCTTCTGAGTCAAACACAACAATCAGAACACAACCATGAAGCTTTTTGAAATTTGTTGAAATGAGAGTAAATGGCATAAACTGAAACAGATAATTAAACTTGGAATTGAGATTGCAGAAAGTTAAAATACAATGAAAATGTGAATTACAAGGTTTGAATACTTGGAATAACAACTAAATTACTAAGTTACATTACCTACGATTATCTTAAACTAAAAGCTACACTAATTAAATCTTCTTCCCTGCTCCTCTTCATCTTTATAGCATCCAAAAAGGTATGTGGGTCCCACAGGGTCAAATCCCACCAATAATATAGCCAATTGGATCACCTTAGCTCTGGTTTCAAATTGGCGGGAAAATTGGTTTTGTGCCAATTTGACTGTAGCGTGTTGGAGGGTGGGATTTGGTGTATTAATTGGTCTTGGGATGTGTTATATTGAAGAGATAAGGGGTGGTGGATGGGATAGTTGTCAGCAGTAGGGGTGGTGGCTGATGTAGGTTTGCCACGTGGCATCCCCTGGTACAAACCCAGGGAGTGGGTTTTGGTTTTGGTGATGACAGGGAGTGTATGAGGTGGAGGTGAGGGTGCAAGTGGTTGAGGAGGTAGGGAGAGTAGTAGCAGAGGTGAGGTGGAGAGGGAAGTGGTATGGTGAGGGTGGTATTGCAGGGTTTGACCGGGTCAATGACGGGGGTGGGTTTTATTTATTTTGGAATGGGCTGAAGTGGTGCATGGGCCAAGGAGATGAGGCATGGGCTAGAAATTTTGGGTTTAAATTTGGACAAACAAAACAAAGGGTCCGTATGGTTTTAGCTAAATAGTCCCAAGGACCATTTTTGTAATTTGGCAAAAGTGAGGGGCCAAAGTTGTAATTATGCCAAAGTTTCATAAAGGACCAATCATGCATGGATTAAATTTCCAAAACCCATTTTTGCAATTTTCGTATTTTTCAAAATTCCCGGGGACTAAAAATGATAATTTTCAAAGTCCGGGGACTAAAATTGCCATTTTATGAAAATCTTTTATCCAAGGACTAATATTGAACATTTTGAATGTCCACGGACTAAAAATGAGTTTTCATCCAAAAATATCCCACCGGGGACCAAATCTGCCAAAGTTTGAAACTCCAGGGACCATTTATGTCAATTTTGGATTTTGAGGGGTAAAAGTGTAATTTTCTCAAACTTTTTCACCCAAGGACTTATTTTGATATTTTTTTGACTTTTCTTTGCCTTGAGTTGACTTTTCTTTTGTTTTAAACTTCCAGGGACTAGTTTTGTCAATTTTTGAAACTTGAGGGACTGAAACTGCCAATTATGCAAACTTTGTACGTTTTTCATTTGTTTTTGCATATTTTGTGTTTGAAACATATAAAACACACCTCTAATATATTTTAAGTATTTTGATACATATTTGGGTGTTTTTGTATGTTTTGGCAGCTCAGATTGGTATAAAATGATGAGTATTTAGACACTCATCAATCCCCCACACTAAACTATTGCTAGTCCCTAGCAATCTATTGAGAAAAACTTAATGGATTTGAAAAATTCTTTACCAAAAGCCATCACTTCTGGAGTAGCCAGGTGTAAGAACTGTGGCACACCTGATAACCGTGTGATTTTGAGCAAACCACCAGCTGTCAACGGATTTGATTTGTCTTTACCAAAAGCCGTTTGCTTCTGGACTAGCCAACTCTTGATGGAATAGTCAACATCTTGGTGAGCTGATTACCAATTATGGATTTTCCACGGCCTTTACCACAAGCCATAATCTTGCAGGCTAGCCAGCTCATTTGCTTATGAGGATGCGGGGGAGCTGAGGAACCATACAATTTTTGGCAAACTGCCAGCCATCAACGGATTTGAGATGTCTTTACCAAGAGCCGTTTGCTCCTGGACTAGCCAATCCATTTGTCGTTTAGACTTTGGCGGACTGATTACCACAAAAATTTTGAGCTTTAGTGAAAAATTTTTGAAAATTTTGGTCAAAAACGGGGGTATAAGATAGTAAAATATGATAAAATTCGCTAGAATAGCGAATACCCCCCCACACTAAGCATGAATATTGTCCTCAATATTCAATGTCCCGGCTATTATGCCGATTCTTGGAACATAAAAGGAGAACATACAAGCTAAATGTGGAAACACAATTTTGTTTTTCACTTTTGTAATCATAGCATGGGGGATTCCCCCATACTTAGGGTGAAAACCCTATAAGATGCTCTGTTTTTGTTTACCGAGTCGCTAGCGTGACTCGACCCCGAATTTATTAGTCCTTGGGGAAGCTCGATGTGGAAGAACTTTCATTCAAGATGTTTGGATAAACATTTGAAGCACGTGAAAGTTCCACACCGATGAGACATAGTCCCGGCTCAAGATAATGATATATGAAAATGCCGGGATCAAAGATAGTGTCCTCACTCCCGAAGGAGTGAAGAAGAGGAGAAATCACCTGGTAGGTGAAGGAAAGAAGAGAGATCTGAATAGCAATTAAGATAAGAACTTCCTCCTCAAGAAATGTATATTCAAGTAGAGGAGGCAAGTCCTTGAGCTTGATCTCAGGAAATTTATCAGTTTCCTCAACTGATTTGATTTCCTCATTATGAAGTTGTTTGGGTGGGAGGGGGGGGAAATGGATCTTCGTTTAACAAACTTTCTAGAAAAAGAATGTCCCCCTCAGGATCAAGATAATTATCATCAACTTCATATGAAATTGAACTATCTTCAGTAAGAAAAGCCTCGAATTCGTCCAGATCATTTTCACTTTCCGGAGGAAGTGGATTGATCTGAGTAGGATCAATCGAAGGATCATGAGTAAGTAAGAATTCTAACTCTCTCAAATCAGCATTAAAGTCAAAGACTTCATTTTCATCCCTTGGTGGGATGGGATCCATATGAGAGAGTTCATCAGCGAACTCTTCAAGAAGAAAGTCAACATTAGAGTGGAGAAGTGATGCATCAACAAATTCAATGTCTCCATAAGATAAACAATCATCACTGGAATCAGAGACAGTCTCAATTTGATCATTTGGATTATCAGGGGGTGAAGGAATATCACACACATGATCCAAAGTTCCCTGTGACTCTCTTGGGATTGGGACAAGGTCCTCAACACTAGACTTTATGAATTCGTCCGATTCCTTATCAGGAACAGTGTCAAGATGCTCGTCCCCCATGATCAAAGAGTGAGTGGGAACCTCGGGTGTGATAGCAGTTGTTTGCGATTGAATCTCAACTGCTGGGATATCAACTGATGAACTAGATGAATCTTTTTGAATAATAACAATGTTATCTTCATCATCACTGTCATCATAGTCATCAAATAGAGCAGTATTTCGAATGTTAGCACGAAATTTAGCTGCTCGTTGCTCAGCCAATAACTCTTCCATGCTTTTTTCAGATTCTCGTTCTTCAGCAAGTAATTCTGCCATAGTTTTCCCACGAGAATTTGGAATGAAAGGAAATTGTGGGGATGTGGATGTGTCAAAACCGTAAGGTTGACATTTAAAATCATCGTGAGGACCCCCACAATATGCACAAGAGCTTGGAGTATGGCGAAGTGAAATATTAGCTAACTCCTCCTTAAGTTCTTTACATTTCTCAAGAACCTCTAAAAAGTCTTGCTGGATTGGAGGAGTTGCTTGGATAGTTTGATACTGTGGAGGTTGGTCTTGGTACGAAGAGTCATAATTGTTACAAGGAAATGGATTCCTCGTTTGACAATCAGAGCTGAAGTGTGGACCTCCACAGTACTCACAACAGTTGAACTGATGTGGCTGTGGGTTGTATGTGCTAGAGTCATAATTGTTATCAGGAAACTGCTCATAGACAAGTGTGTTTCCTGATTGACAATCAGAACTGTAATGTGAACCACCACAGTACTCACAACAGTAAAACTGTTGAATCTCATGGTGTGGTAACTGGTGGAATGAATCAGTTGTGTCATGGTAGGAATAGGGATTCTGGTTATAGACAGACCCGTTTCCTGACTCTACCATGCCACAACTGGGGCAATTGCCACCATTATGAGGATTACCACACCACTGGCAAATCAGAAAGTGTGGATGAGACATAGAAAGAATCAAAAGGTTTTAGAGGGTAAGAAATGGAGAATCAAAAAGGTGAGAGGGTAAAGGTGAATATTTTTGGTATTTTCGAGAGACATGTTTAGTGCACATGCACCAAAAACAATTTTTTTCAAAACAAATTTGAGGCAAAACCACAGTGAACTTAAACCAGAAATCACAAGTGAATGGCTTCTTTGAAAAAGGTACACCACTCACAGGGATATAAAGGCAAGTTTTAATCTTAAGTTTGGGAACTTATTATGGGTTTATAAATTAATTTGAAAAACTGTTTTAGGCTTATGGGTGTGTGTGCAGAAAACTTGGAAATATTTTTGGAACTGATTCGTTAACCGAAATCGTCCCTTTAAGATTACTCGCAGGCTGGCGGGAGGAAGTAAATAGGTTTCCTCTTCAGTTCGCAATTTAATGTCAGAACTTACCTTAAACCAACTGTTTCAGGTTGTAATCTTAAAGAACACGAAGTAATTTAACTTCACACTTTATTTTTGATTGTTTTTAATTTTTTTGGTGTTTCTCAACACTTCAGGAAAAGTGTTAATGAACGTTTTTGATATGATTATGTTTTAAAAAACTTTTTACAGGGAGGGTTTTGAAACCACTAAACTTAAAACGATTTTATAAAACACGCAACAACCTCCCCGGCAGCGGCGCCAAATTTTGATTGGTTCAGAACCGTCTGATTATTATTGACCAAGGTCAACAAGTCAAAGACAGCCTAGAATCAATACTCCGGTGATAGTATAGTGTATTCCCGGGTCGTTAAAGTCCCAGCGAGATTGAAATGGTGCTTTTGGAATCGTTTATGAGAAAGTGGCACTGAGGACAGTAGCCAGATGATGTGGGATTGGTATTGCTACTGTTATTTTGGTATTGACAAACAGATATAATATTCACAATAATCAGATACCAGATATATGCACAAATTAACAATTAAGATCACGTATCGGACTGGAAAAGTGGGTTTTTGGTAATTATCAAACTACAGGGGGTGCTTTTGACACTTTTCAAAACTTAGAATTAAAAATGAAAAAGAAATTATAAAAGTGATTAAAATAATATTAAACTATTATTTAATTAATTAAACTATTTAAATTGTAAATTAAAATCTAATTTAATTAAACTAAAAATGACAAATGATTTAAATTATACTAAAAATTAACAAAAATATTTTCTAAACCTAAATTAGAACTTGAAGAAAGTATAAAAAATTAAAAATAATATTTTTGTCTTTTTGTGGTTTAGTTATTAATTAAAAACTATTTAACTTAATTAAACTAATTAAACTACTTTAAATTATAAATAATACTAAATTAACTTAGAAAATTACAAGAAAATTTATAAAATTACTTGACCATTACAGGAATCCTAAAAAATTATAAAAACTCTAAAAATTATGTTTTAAGATTAAACAACTAATTATTTACCTATTAATTAACTTAAGTCTATTTTAAATAAATAAAATAAGAAAAATAGAAAATGAACAGTAGAATCTCAAAATTTATTTTCTAAAAACTTATTATACTATATTAGAACTAGAAAAATTATAAAAACTAGATTTAACCTTATAAAAACTAATTAAGCTATTTAATATTTAATATTAATTAATAATTAAGAAAATTAAAATTAAATCTAATTAGCACTAAATGACAAAATAAAAATCTGAAAAATTTATTACAACTATTTTAACCTAAGATGAAATTATTAAAAATATAAAAACACAACCTACTTAATAAAAATGTAAAAATGGAAATTAAAATTAAATCTAATTAAATAGAAACTATCACTTAATTTTATATTTGTTTTTCTTGGTTTTTCTTTTACAAATCTACTAAATACTTAAAAACAACAAACTTTAATAAAAACAAACTTTTTGAAAACTTAAAAATAAGCTGGAATAAGCCAAAATGTCAAGACAGTTGACCAAAGTTGACCAAGGTGAGAAATAAGCTAAAATGGCATGTGGTGGGACCCACAATGGATAAAACTGATCCAAATAAGTTAATAAGACAATAATAAGCTGGAAAAAGTACAATGGTGCCTCAGAATAAGCAATAAGACAGCAAAATAAGCACTTTGAACTTGGGAAGAACTCAGAACTGGGACAACCTTTGTGGCCTGGTTTAGGTGGGGCCCAGTGGGTAGGAGGTCAAACCAAGGGTCAAACCATGTACCCTGGTAGGAGGGGGGTTGTGAGGAACCAAAGTGGTGGCCTGGGACTCCCTAGGTTGATCAGAAAACCACCACCAAGTGGTGGTGGTGGCCTGATGTGCAGCTGCACAGGGCAGACTTGGTCCACTGAGGACTTTTCTAGGGGTGAATTAAGCTAGTAAATCATAAGCTTTTGGTCTAAAAATTAATTCTACATGTCAACAAGCTATCAAGGACTAAGAATCATCAGTAACTAATCATTTCCAATCTACATTGAACCCTAGAAATCACCAAGAAAAACTGCTCATTCTTGTGTATGCAAGCTTTGACTTTTTTTTAATATGAACCTAAGTTGACCTTTTTCAGTTTTAATTGATGATTATTGGATTATTATGATATACTAAGACATGAGATGATGAAATAAGGTTACAATAACATGTAACAATCCTTAATGGAGACTTTGAAATCATAACAGTCCAACAGTGGACTGTTATGATAAATCACAATGATTTTTGACTTTTGATGAAATGTAACTGAGATTTACTCTACATATGACCTACATACACCTAATATGACCTAATTGACTAAAATGTATCTCCTAAAATTGGCACTAACACAGTGAACTCATCACATCCAAACACCCCTTTAACCTAGCCTTAATACTACAACTTGAAAATTTACACTACAAGGATTGGTTCTTAAACTAAAAACAGATCACATACATTAAGTAGAAGCTAACTAATCATTAAAATACCAAAATTAACAACAGAATTATAATAATGCAAAAATTCAGATTTGTTGCTTACAGAGAATTTCCAAGCTTTCCATTGAGAACCAAGGTCTAGAACACAACCTACTGCTTACCAATAAGCTCTAAACCATAAGCCTCCTATCCTTGTTCTGATTCAATGCCATGATCCTTCTCCTTGATGATTTTCCTATTTTTCATCTATTTTTATGATTTTTTTTGTATTTTTGCCTTTTTTATTCTAAACTGAATTTTAGTTTCTAATATCTTGTATAAACAATGTGGAGAGCTTATGTGACCTTCTGAGTCAAACACAACAATCAGAACACAACCATGAAGCTTTTTGAAATTTGTTGAAATGAGAGTAAATGGCATAAACTGAAACAGATAATTAAACTTGGAATTGAGATTGCAGAAAGTTAAAATACAATGAAAATGTGAATTACAAGGTTTGAATACTTGGAATAACAACTAAATTACTAAGTTACATTACCTACGATTATCTTAAACTAAAAGCTACACTAATTAAATCTTCTTCCCTGCTCCTCTTCATCTTTATAGCATCCAAAAAGGTATGTGGGTCCCACAGGGTCAAATCCCACCAATAATATAGCCAATTGGATCACCTTAGCTCTGGTTTCAAATTGGCGGGAAAATTGGTTTTGTGCCAATTTGACTGTAGCGTGTTGGAGGGTGGGATTTGGTGTATTAATTGGTCTTGGGATGTGTTATATTGAAGAGATAAGGGGTGGTGGATGGGATAGTTGTCAGCAGTAGGGGTGGTGGCTGATGTAGGTTTGCCACGTGGCATCCCCTGGTACAAACCCAGGGAGTGGGTTTTGGTTTTGGTGATGACAGGGAGTGTATGAGGTGGAGGTGAGGGTGCAAGTGGTTGAGGAGGTAGGGAGAGTAGTAGCAGAGGTGAGGTGGAGAGGGAAGTGGTATGGTGAGGGTGGTATTGCAGGGTTTGACCGGGTCAATGACGGGGGTGGGTTTTATTTATTTTGGAATGGGCTGAAGTGGTGCATGGGCCAAGGAGATGAGGCATGGGCTAGAAATTTTGGGTTTAAATTTGGACAAACAAAACAAAGGGTCCGTATGGTTTTAGCTAAATAGTCCCAAGGACCATTTTTGTAATTTGGCAAAAGTGAGGGGCCAAAGTTGTAATTATGCCAAAGTTTCATAAAGGACCAATCATGCATGGATTAAATTTCCAAAACCCATTTTTGCAATTTTCGTATTTTTCAAAATTCCCGGGGACTAAAAATGATAATTTTCAAAGTCCGGGGACTAAAATTGCCATTTTATGAAAATCTTTTATCCAAGGACTAATATTGAACATTTTGAATGTCCAAGGACTAAAAATGAGTTTTCATCCAAAAATATCCCACCGGGGACCAAATCTGCCAAAGTTTGAAACTCCAGGGACCATTTATGTCAATTTTGGATTTTGAGGGGTAAAAGTGTAATTTTCTCAAACTTTTTCACCCAAGGACTTATTTTGATATTTTTTTGACTTTTCTTTGCCTTGAGTTGACTTTTCTTTTGTTTTAAACTTCCAGGGACTAGTTTTGTCAATTTTTGAAACTTGAGGGACTGAAACTGCCAATTATGCAAACTTTGTACGTTTTTCATTTGTTTTTGCATATTTTGTGTTTGAAACATATAAAACACACCTCTAATATATTTTAAGTATTTTGATACATATTTGGGTGTTTTTGTATGTTTTGGCAGCTCAGATTGGTATAAAATGATGAGTATTTAGACACTCATCAAGTACCTTTGAATCTTATGGGATCACCATGCTTGAAGTCCTTCCATGTACACTTACGAACTCCAAACCCTCCTGCAGCCCCTGCAGCCGCAGCATCAGCAGGCCTGGCATTTTCAGCAGCAGCAGCAGCCACAGCCGCTCGTTCTGTTACTAGTGCCTCGGCTATACTATCCTTAACAAGTTTCCAAATAGCAGCTGGTGTCATAGTTGGAGTAGCTTTAGCTTTCCTTGGCGGCATAGCTCTTCAAAACAAGAAAAGAAGGGTGAAACATAAATAAGACGTTTCCTAGTAGTAGGTGTCATAATGTGGATTGCCATAGAATGAAAGCTTGAGGTTGGGATATGATCAGTTGACGTGGTTCTAGGTGGCGGTTCACAAGGTGATGAAGGTGTGAATGTTCTTGTAACGTTTGAGTACGCACACATGAATGAAACCTTAAAAAAATCAAATAGAAATGCAACCCGGACATAATTTTATTATAACTATTCCCAGTATTGCAAAATTCATCTCTGAGTCGGACATAGGTGGTCAGCCTATATCCCACTGTCCCAGGTCGAATGTAGGTGACCAGTCTACATTCCACCGGTGTTCCATGAATTTTGAAATACTCAGCTCAGTTATACCAATACTATGTCCTTCACATATGAAAAGATGATCTGAAAGACTAAGGCAAGTGACAAAACTCGAGGTCGAATGATGAAACTACGCAAGGAAAAGGCATGACGTGATGACATATACTATACGTGAGCATGCTTATATGGAAGACAATTATAGTAATCAACTAGAATAAGTGAGTATAATATATATGATAATGAGATACAAATCTCATCAAATATGTCATCAAGAAACTACAAATGAGGCATCAGCTTGGCAGGAAGGCACGTGGCGATCATAGGGTTAAGTTTTTGTGAAAGTAGCTATAGTCTAGGTTTTAAAAACACCCAGTTCTCTATAGCCAAGGCTTTGATACCAATCTGTCACACCCCCAAATTCAGGTCCAGCGGAAGCTTACATGTTGCTGGGGTGCAACTCAATTGGTACCACAATACAAGTGCAAAGAACGGTTTTCATCTTCAATCATTTAGAATAAAATCGATTAATAAAAGGGATGAATTACATTGTTAAAAGTAGTGCGGAATTAGGCCCTTAAAAATATAGTTTAAAACGGTCCCCAAAGAATATCAGAGTCTTCTATGACCATGCCATGCCCTGCCAAAAACCTCCAGTAGCGTGCTATTGCTTCATACCTGAAAATACATGCTAAAGCGTCAACACGAGGTTGGTGAGTTCATAGAGTTTAGTGAAAAAGAATGTAATGTAAAACATTTGAATGAGGATTTCCTAGAAAAGGCATCATAAATCCGCTCAGTTCCAAGTCCCGCCCATACAAGACTTGCAACCTGTGTGTTTACAACCCACTGCCAATTATGATTTGGTTTACGTAAATGAAAGTAATATCTGGACTATGGCGCAAAGATAAAGGTAGCAATATCGCTATATAAACAAGCAATGAAGCCATATAAACATTAATGACAATGAGGTCATATAAATAATGATGACAATGAGGTCATATAAATAAATAATAATGTTTAAAAGACAAATCATATTACAAGTAATACAAGCATGGAGTTTGATTGTAAAACGAATAGTGAGTTTAAATGTAAAACAAGCATAAAGTTGAAAACATGTAATTGAGCATGTATCTCCGCTAAAACATTTATGAAATGGTAAAAGAGGGGTGCTATGACTCACCTGGTGCGATAGCTATGAAGACAAAAGTGAATACACAAAATGAGGCACGATCTCTAACCGCAATCTAATATGAATGATAGGCTCTAATGTAAGCAATAAAATGATGCTACACATGCAAATACGTATGTTATCGATACCACTTGTGAAATTTGAAAATAATGTTTATCGTTGAAAAATACATTTTTAACGTCTTGTTAAGTTAATAAACACTTTTCATGTAAATGTGTTGAAACGGTACTCCACAATCCTTGTTTGGTGTTCTATCGGCAAATATAATATTTTCGTCGCAAAAATAACATTTTCATTACTTGAAAATATGACCAAAATGGCCTCGCAAAACTAGTCGCGAAATATTGTATGTTAAGTATTAAAACATAAGCTTGGCGTTTTTGAAAACCTTGCAACAATGTCTAGAAGTCGTGTCATTTAACTTTTGTCCGTACGGGTCTCGATCAATGAGAAAAATGGCTCTCAACATGACATATTACAAAAACTGTTTTAGACTTAGGATTATTTTGCTATTAGAAGCTGATGGAATATATTGTGTTTCGTCGGGTTTCAACCGTGTATATCTTTGTCGTTATAAGCCCATTTTCTACGTTTTTTATATCCTCGGTTTCATATTACAGTGAACTAGTGATTTATTGAAAAGTCGGCTCATTAAACTTACGTTTCGTGGCCTGTTTTTACTGCCAAAACTCGTGCACAGCTTGTGTTATTTTCAGAAAATTACTTTTCGTCGTTAAACTTGTTTTTAACATATTTCCTTCGTTATAAACTCGTTTTAATCCGTTCCGGTGGCCATAGCTTCGTTTTTGAATATATTTTCTGAATCTCTAGCCCAATGTTACCCAGAAACCCCTGAGTTTTCTATATTTTACAAAATGGGACAACAACTTTCTAATAGTGTCAAAAATGTGATTTTCTAGTTTATCACTTGTTTCAATCCATTCCAATCAACCTCAAAACCACTCTTAATCTACCATACACCTTCTTAGGGTGTCATGGGGCCCTAAACAACACTAAAAAATGGTGGATCTCTTGAAGTTACTAATAAACATTATAGATCTAAGATTAAAGAGTATTATTGTACAAAGTGGTATATATAACATATATATTTGCATGATCTACTACTATGACTTGAAAATACATCAACTGGAAGTATAAAAGATTAGAAAATTTGTGTAGACACTTACTTGAAGAGTTAATGATTTGTGAGCAAGAAAACTTAATAATCTTGAGGTTTTTATTTCAAAACATTAACTAGATTAATACTAATACTTGTTTAGACACTTGATTCTTGAAAAATGAAATCTTCTTCTTCTTGTTTCTAATTTGGCCTAACCATGGATGAAAATGGAGAGAGTTTGCTTTTGTTTTTCTAAGTTTTGGATAATAGGAATAAAAATAATGAAGTTTACTTGACTTTTGGTAACAAATATCTTATCTTTAGGTTAAATGGTAAATAAATGGTCAAGTTGAAGTAACCAATGTGTACACATACATATACATGTCGAAACAAGTATAAGTGGGTAGAAAAATTGTAGCTTGCTAGCTATTTTAACGTATACAATGTGTTATATTATTTGTTTCTTGAAGTATAATGAGAAAAATGTAGATATTTAAGAACTAGGTATGGATTTTCTTTGTCAAAGTCAAGAATCATTAATTGCTAGGTATGGCGAGGGCATGGGAGGATGAAGTGTGTGTAAGTAAGTAAAATACTTTAGGTGATATTTAGGTAGATATCATGTGTTTTAGATGTTACCGGGTATCGAGTTTGCTAGAAATAAAGTTTAACGGTACCAAATAAAATTTAACAACGTTGTAAAAATTATGAAATTACATTCCTGATGAAAATTGGGTGTTAAAATAATTGTCGTGTTGAAATTTTGTGATCTGACGGAATTATAGGTGTATGCCGGAAAATATAGCAAATAATTTCAAAACATCGGGTAAATTAATAATATAAATTTTATATTATAATAATGAGTATGAAAAAATATGTTAGGATCATAGTCGAGAGTATCGGGTATATGTTAGTAGTAAAACTGAGTGGTAACGTTTATTAAATATTTGAACATACATAAATTAAAATAATGCACGATGATCATGAATAGTGTATTCCTTCTGGGAATGAATAGTGTCACGTGAATAATAAAATTTTTGAACGCTTATCAAAATCACAAACTGACTTCGAAAAACAATGAATAGTGGAATGATGAATAATGATCGAGGAATAGTAACTTATGAATAGTAAGTTGTCGAGGTTTGGAAAAATGACCTGAAATTGTGAGTTGTGACATACTAGCAATGCGCTCATTGATAGCATTCAACAGGTTACCAAACTTGTTATTCATATCGGCTTGCTGTTGTCTGAATTGATTCTCGAGCGTGGAAAGCCGCGTTTCTTGAGAGAGAAAAAACTTTTGCAATGTTTCTTCATAGCTTTGCTTAGGTGTGTTTTGAGGTGGATAATGCTCGGACCAGGTGAGTGGGGGAGAATCATTGAAGGATACGCTCCGAGTCTGGTACCCTCTGAAATTTGGCTTATCCCTCCATGCTTCATAGGCCTCGTTGAAATTCCGAGGTCCACGATTAGTGGTGGGCCACCTATCCTTCGCTTTGTCGGTACGAGAGGATCCGAATTCCTTAAAAGCTCATTTGGGAAGTTCCATGCAATTATGAGTGTCGTGGGAACCACTACATAATTTGCATGAAGAAGTGATTTTGTTCACTTGGCTTGAAGGTTTAGGAGCTTCGTAGGATTTAATGAGAAACTTGACTTGGTCTTCAAGTTCCATGATCCTACGATCGGGAGTGCTTGAATTGTTCCAAGGCAAAGATATTGCCTTGACCGTTTTGTTCAAATCACGGGGATCATTCCAACTTTCGTTGTCATATATAGCAAGATCTTCTATGAGTTCCCATGATTCTTCCGCACTTCGATCACATAGCTTGCCACTGGCCGCTTGGTCAATGGTTTGCCTCGTGGAGAGATTGATGTGGTCATAGAAGATTTGGACTTGGAGCCAAAGATCTATGCCATGACGAGTTACTTTTTGGAGTAAGTCCTTGAAACGAGTCCATGCTTCATAGAGAGTTTCACCTTGACGTTGTTGGAACATCAAGATGTTATTTCTTAACTTGGTGGTTCTCCCCGGTGGAAAAAATTGAGCAAGGAAACGAGTGGTGAGATCATCCCAAGAGGTGATGGATCCCGCAGGTAAACGCTCAAGCTATTGACTAGCTTGGTCACGTAGAGAGAATTGGAAGAGACGCAACCGGGTCGTCTCTCGAGTTTCAACATCAAGGTCTATGGAATCTACGATTTTCAGGAAATCCTTGAGATGTTGATTAGGATCTTTGGAACGAAATCCATGGAATGCACATCCGCTTTGCACCAATCGAATGCTGTCGGATCGCAAAGGAGACACATTGGCTCCTTAAATGAGCTCAATGGTGTTTCGATAGCCTTGGTAGCTAAGACGGGAGTACTCTCCTAAAGTGTGGGGTCTAGGAGGTTAGTTTGGTTGTGGTGGGTTTTGTTGTGGTGGGTTGATAGGATCAAAGATATTACCACCTTCCATGATGGCGGATGGTAATGGTTACGAACAAATGAACAAAGAAAAAGATAGACTAAAGAAAACCTATAAAAATAAAATAAAAATCCTACTAGAAAGGAATCTAGCAGGTAGACTTAATAAAAAGAAATTTCAACCTAAACAATAACTATTCCCCGGCAGCGGCGCCAAAAACTTGATGCGTGGTTTTGCAACCTTGCAAAAGGTTTTACCTCTCGAGGGATCTCGAGAAGCTTGCAATCCCCACCAGGCAATGTACCTGACCGATGTAGTATAGTGTAGTGGCAAGTACGGGGGATTGATCGTTCTCCACAGGGAATAGTGTTCGCTATGATTAAAACTTGATTAAACTAGGTCTAGAGGTGAGGGATGATTGTTTTTTATATTTTTATGGTTTTTTAGAAAGCAAGTAAAAATCTCGGGTATTGGAAGAATGGGCGGAACTAGTTGCTAGTCAACTAACCCAAATAACTACAAATGCAATGAAAATAAAATAACAAGAAAATAAATATTAAGAAAAACAATAATAAGAGAAACGTGTTTACTTAGATTTCACTACTCCCTAGCTATCTTTCATTAATTGATTAGTTTGTTACAATTGCGTGGATGACGGGTTATATTCCTTAATACCATTCGTAGGACCGTGTACGATCTTCCCTAACTCTATAAGCTTCTACCTCTTCCTATGTCGAGCCGACAACTAGCTCGTAACATGGCCTCCTTAGTAGTTACTCATGCATTAAATATAACCATTAAAATTGTAGTACACATCTGATTCATGTTTCTTAAGACGTTCAAGCATGTTACCAATTGGAAGTCTGCCAGTTTTCTTAAGCCTAATGATTGGTGGTAAACCGTCAGATAATATTATTGACCAAGGTCAACAAGTCAAAGACAGCCTAGAATCAATACTCCGGTGATAGTATAGTGTATTCCCGGGTCGTTAAAGTCCCGACGAGATTGAAATGGTGCTTTTGGAATCGTTTATGAGAAAGTGGCACTGAGGACAGTAGCCAGATGATGTAGGAATGATATTGCTACTGTTATTTTGGTGTTGACAAACAGATATAATATTCACAATAATCAGATAGCAGAAATATGCACAAATTGACAATTAAGATCACGTATCGGACTAGAAAAGTGGGTTTTTGGTAATTATGAAACTACAGGGGGTGTTTTTGACACTTTTGAAAACTTAAAATTAAAAATGAAAAAGAAATGATAAAAGTGATTAAAATAATATTAAACTATTATTTAATTACTTAAACTATTTAAATTCTAAATTAAATTCTAATTTAATTAAACTAAAAATGACAAATGATTTAAATTATACTAAAAATTTATAAAAATATTTTCTAAACCTAAATTAGAACTTGTAGAAAGTATAAAAAATTAGAAATAATATTTTTGTCTTTTTGTGGTTTTGTAATTAATTAAAAACTATTTAACTTAATTAAACTAATTAAACTACTTTTAATTTATAATAATACTAAATTAACTTAGAAAATTACAAGAAAATTTATAAAAGTACTTAACTATTATAGGAATCCTAAAAAATTATAAAAACTCTAAAAATTAAATTTTAAGATTAAACTAATAATTATTTACCTTTTAATTAACTTAATACTAATTTAAACAATTAAAATAAGAAAAATATAAAATGAACAGTAGAATTCAAAATTATATTTTCTAAAAACTTATTATACTATATTAGAACTAGAAAAATTATAAAAACTAGATTTAACCTTATAAAAACTAATTAAGCTATTTATTACTTAATATTAATTAATAATAAAGAAAATTAAAATTAAATCAAATTAGCACTAAATGACAAAATAAAAATCTGAAAAATTTATTATAACTACTTTAATATATGAGGTATTTAATAAAAATATAAAAACACTAGTTACTTAATTAAAATCTAAAAATGAAAATTAAACTTAACTTGAATTAAATGGAAACTATCACTTATTTTAAAACTAATTTTTTTTGGATTTTTCTTTTACAGGACTACTAAACACCTTAAAATGATAAACTTTTATGAAAACACTTGTTGAAATAGCTTATAAATAAGCTATTAGCACCCCTTTGGCTACACAGTTGACTTATGTTGACTGTGTGGTCAATTTTGGTCAAAAGGCCTAAGGTGGGGTCCACAAAGGTTAAAACAGATACACACAAGCTAAGTACACTCAAATAAGCCAGATACAACTAATAAACAACAAAAATAAGCTGAATAAGCTAAATTAAGCACTTTGCACTTTTTCACTTTTGACTCAGACCTGGGACAGATTTTGAAGCTTAAACTAAGTGGGGTCCACAGTGACTTAGGTCAAACAAATGGTCAACCTAAACTCTCTGGTAGGAGGGGGGTTGGGAAAAGCTGTTTAGGAGGTGTGGGGCCTACTGGGTTGGTCACAAAACACCACCAAAGTGGTGGTGTTGAGGTGGTGACTGGGTGAGCAGGGCACAAGCTTGCCCTGCAGCTGTCTTTGAGGTTGAATGGCACTCAGAATAATTTTTCTAATTATGAAATGAAAGCAATTTCTAAAACTTGAGTTGGTAAAGAACTAAAAATCCAATTTTCACAATGCCAATTAAATCACAAAATTCAGAAATTAACAAGCAATTTTGATGAAATCTGAGAACAAGACTTTTGACTTTTGACAAGAACACTCAATATTTGACTTTTATGAATTTCTAACACTCCTAACTGATTAAATAAGTTATGCTAAGATGAAATAAGTCTAAAATAAGCTAGGTGATAAGGTTTTAAGCTAAATGGGTAAAAATGACACCCACAGATCCACTCAATGGACTGTCAATGGTGAATGTGCTTGATTTTGACTTTCTAGCTTGTTACTACCTAGGACTTGGTTAATTAGGAGTTGTAATGGTCTGACTATGATGTAAACAAGCAAGACTTCCACTGGCACTCACTGAGATGCCCAATACAGACAAAACCAAACACCCCTTATTCCAACTGTTTTAGAAATTTTCAAAGCAAACTAATGACCTAATCATCTAATCTGATTTCAGACCTTAAAACATCATCATATTGGATCTTTTAAACACAATTAAACAATAAGAACAACACAAGAACACAGATTCTAAGATTATCCTATATGACTGTTTTAAAGAAAACTTAACAACTTTGGAAGTTAACAAACAAGCTACTAAATTTAACTTATAACAACATCTAATAACACAAAATGAGCATGAAATAACAAAAATTAAACAGAGATACTTAAGTGAACAGTTAAATGAAAGATTTAAAGAAGTAGCTTACAAATTTGCAATCCAGCCTATGCTTTGAACCAAGAACCAAGAATCAAACCCTAGCATCCCCCATGGGATTCTAAACCAAGGTCATCCCTTTTTTACCCTGCTCCAGCTTTGGTTACCAAGAACACTTGGTTTGACTTTTGTTGACCAATTTGAGTATTTTGAATTTTTTATTTCTAAACTGATTTAAAGTATTACTAGTAGCTTAAACAAGCTTAAAAGGGAGCTTATATGTATCTAAGAGTCCATTACAACTACTAAAACAACAATTGAACAGTACAAATTATTGAAATAGAAATTAAAATTGCATAAACTGTAATGATAAAAGAAGCTTGAATTTTTATAACTGAATTGAAGTACAATGCATATAGGAAAGAGGTTACCACTGCTTAGAAGCTTGGGTGTACCTAAAATTACAAATTGAAATTACACGACATAAAATTTAAACTAAATTAACTACTACTTTGATCTTCATGCTTCCTCTTCTATTTATAGCAAGGGATTAGGGTTTCCCTCTGCATTTCCATCATTTCCCACCTCTCTCTTGTCATTTTGGTCCAATGGAGAGCGTACACGTGTTTTGGCGCCAAAACGCTTATCTTCAAATTGGGGAGAAGCATTTAATGCAAAGGTGATGGGTAGGTGTAGGGGGGTGAGGTAGTGATGATTGAGGAGGCTTTGGTTTCTGATTGGAGGGGAGGGGAGGTCGACTGCAAGTGGTGGAGGTGTGTGTGTGTGAGTCTGAGAGGGAAGGGAAGGGGGTAAGAGTTTGACCGAAGGTTTGACCTGGGGGTTGACCGAAGTCAAAGATGGGATGTGGACTGGGTTTAGTTATACGGGGTGTTTATTTATTTAGGAGTGGGCTTAGGTTAGCATTGGGCTTAGGTGTTTGTAACTGGGTTGGATTGGAATGGGTTTAGTTTTGGTTTAGTTTATTTTTGGTCCGGTTTGGTTTTTAGCTATTAAATCACAAGGACTAAAAATGTAATAAGTGCAAACTTGAGGGTCTGATTTTGTGAATTAACCAAAGTTATCATAGGGACCAATCTTGACAAGGATGCATAGTACATGGGTATTTTTAATGTTTTTCAATTTTTAAATACCCGGGGACCTTTTCTGTAAATTCACCAATCTCCAGGGACCATTCTTGTAATTTTCTGAATTTGTGAAGGGTTAAACCTGTAAATATCAAATGTTAACACAAAGGACCAATTTTGTCATTTATAAATAGTATAAGGTTTATTTTGAATATTTTCTTATTTTTAAACCTTAGGGACTAATTTTGACACTTTACCAAAGTTGAGGGACCATAGTTGTACTTTTATGATTTTTAACTTCAAAGGACTTTTCCTAACAACTTATGAATCCCAAGGACCTTTTATGATATTTTACAAGTTTTGAGTGATCAGGGACTAGTTTTGCCAATTTATGAAACTTGAGGGACTGAAACTGCCAATTATGCAAACTTTGTACGTTTTTCATTTGTTTTTGCATATTTTGTGTTTGAAACATATAAAACACACCTCTAAGATATTTTAAGCATTTTGATACATATTTGGGTGTTTTTGTATGTTTTGGCAGCTCAGATTGGTATAAAATGATGAGTATTTACACACTCATCAATCCCCCACACTAAACTATTGCTAGTCCCTAGCAATATTTTATGAAGTTTTAATGGATTTGAAAGAACTCTTTACCAAAAGCCATCACTTCTGGAGTAGCCAGATGTAAGAACTGTGGCACATCTGATAACCGTGTGATTTTGAGCAAACCACCAGCTGTCAACGGATTTGATTAGTCTTTACCAAAAGCCGTTTGCTTCTGGACTAGCCAGCATCTTGATGGACTAAGTCAACATCTTGGTGAGCTGATTACCAATTATGGTTTTTCACGGCCTTTACCACAAGCCATAATCTTGTGGGCTAGCCAGCTCATTTGCTTATGAGGATGCGGGGGAGCTGAGGAACCATGCAATTTTTGGCAAACTGCCAGCCATCAACGGATTTGAGATGTCTTTACCAAGAGCCGTTTGCTCCTGGACTAGCCAATCCCTTTGTCATTTAGACTTTGGCGGACTGATAACCACAAAAATTTTGGAATAAAGTGAAAAATTTTGAAAAATTTTGGCCTAAAATAGGGGTACTTGGAAAGTTTTATGATAAAATTCGTAAGAATTTCCCCCCCCCCCCACACTAGAACTGAATATTGTCCTCAATATTCAAAGTCCCGGCTATTATGCCGAATCTCTGAATGGAAAAGCTAATATTCGATTCTAACTGTGGAAATTTCTATTTTTCACTTTATTTTATCTGTACATACAATCTTTTTTTTTTTTTTTTTTTTTTTTTTTTTTTTTTTTTTTTTTTTCTCACTACCTCCCAGGCTTGTGTTAGGTTTACCACGCAAGTTAATCACTTGTGAATGATGAACTGTAATAAATTCGTCCTAACAGCCCGGGAGTTGAATGATAAAGTTTGATAATATACATACACCTTCCAGGTTTGTGTCAGGTTTACCACGCTAGCTAATCACTTGTGAATGATTAACTGTAATAAATTCTCCCTGACAGCCTGAAAGATGAATAATAATATACATACACTGCCCAGGCTTGTGTCAAGTTTACCACGCTAGCTAATCACTTGTGAATGATTAACTGTAGTAAAGTTGTCCTGACAGCCCGGGATTTGAATGACATAATATACATAAAACATGAAAAATATTTACTTTTGAAACGGTGGGGGATGGCCACTCCCCCACACTAGGGTGGTAGAAAGTAGAAAGAAGTCAGAAATACGGGTGAAAACCCGTATGTGTTGCTAATTTTTGTTAACCGAGTCACTAGCTTGACTCGATCCCCGAATTCATTGGTCCATGGGGAAAGTTTGGAGATCCGGGACAACCAAGGGTGGTGTGTCCTCTCCAAAATAATGTTTCAATCTGTGACCATTCACTTTGAAGTTGGGACCTTCGGGTTGAGATAACTCAACAGTCCCGTATGGGTATACTTTAGCAATAGTGAATGGTCCAGTCCATCGGGTTTTTAATTTCCCCGAGAAGATCTTTAATCTTGAATTGAAAAGAAGGACTCTGTCACCGACGTTGAAAACTCGGTTCTTAATCTTAGAGTCGTGAATCTTCTTTGTCTTTTCTTTGTAGATCAAAGAGTTCTCGTAGGCCTGATCACGAAGTTCGTTTAATTCATTGATTTGAACCTTACGGTGATCACCCGCTTTATGAAGGTCGTAGTTAGCATGTTTCAAGGCCCAGTAGGCTTTGTGCTCGAGCTCGATCGGTAAATGACACGCCTTCCCGTATACAAGCTTGTATGGAGTGCACCCGATGGGTGTTTTGTAAGCTGTACGGAAGGCCCAGAGTGCATCATCTAGTTTATCCGACCAGGAAGCACGGTTTTCACCTACTGTCCTCTCAAGAATCCGTTTAATACCACGGTTGGAAACCTCCACCTGCCCACTTGTTTGGGGGTGATACGCGGTAGAAAGACGATGAGTAACACCGTACTTAAGCATGACTTTTGCAAATTGATCATTGCAAAAGTGAGTACCGCGATCACTAATGATGGCACGTGGGGTTCCAAAACGAGCAAAGAGGGATTTCAAAAATTTCACGACTACTCGGGCATCATTAGTGGGTAAGGCTTTAGCCTCAACCCATTTTGACAAGTAGTCAACAGCCACGAGTATGTATTTGTTTCCGTGAGAGGATGGGAATGGCCCCATAAAGTCAATGCCCCAGACGTCAAAGATTTCACAAACTTGAATAGCATTTTGTGGCATTTCGTTCTTTTGTGAAATATTCCCGTGACGCTGACAAGCATCACAGGCTTTGACTAACTCGTGGGCATCCTTATAGATTGTGGGCCAATAGAAACCGGAATCAAACACCTTTTTGGCGGTGTAGTTAGGACTATGGTGGCCCCCGGTGGGTCCAGCATGGCAAGCCTTGAGGATATCAGTGGCTTCTTGTCCGTATACACATCGCCTGATGACTTGATCGGCACAGATTTTGAAGAGGAAGGGGTCGTCCCAGAAATAATGTTTAACGTCTTTGAAGAATTTTTTCTTTTGTTGGGACGTTAACCCCTTCACTATGAAGTTACCCGCATGGTAATTTGCAAAGTCGGCAAAGCATGGGGTAGTAGAGTCACCACGAAAAGCAACCGCATTTAGTGTCTCGAGAGGAAATGTTTCATTTATTTCCTTTTTCTCGGACATATCTTGATGAGGGTTCTCTAATCGTGAGAGATGGTCAGCAGCTAGGTTCTCGGCTCCTTTTTTATCACGGATAATGATATCAAATTCCTGGAGGAGGAGAACCCAACGAAGAAGCCTCGGCTTTGCATCTTGTTTTGCAAATAGGTATTTCAAAGCCGAGTGATCTGTGTACACTACGCATTTAGTCAAGATTAGGTATGACCGGAATTTCTCGAAGGCATACACCACAGCTAGGAGTTCTTTTTCAGTGGTGGTGTAATGACCTTGAGCCTCAGTCATAGTTTTGCTTGCGTAGTGTATGGGCTGAAAGTATTTAGCTTTACGTTGCCCCAAGACCGCACCTATGGCAAAATCACTAGCATCGCACATAAGCTCAAAAGGTTGGTCCCAATCGGGGGCAACAAGAATCGGTGCCTCGGTAAGCTTTTTCTTTAGTGTTTCAAAAGCTTCGATGCACTCGGGAGAGAAGATGAAAGGAGCATCCTTTTCGAGGAGATGGGTCATAGGCCGGGCAATCTTAGAAAAATCTTGGATAAACCTACGGTAGAAGCCGGCATGACCCAAAAAGCTCCGAACACCTTTTACGGTGGTGGGATGAGGTAATTTGGCAATGACATCGATTTTAGCTCTGTCAACCTCGATCCCGTTTTTTGAAATCTTATGGCCGAGGACAATGCCCTCCTTGACCATAAAGTGGCTCTTCTCCCAGTTGAGACTTAGATTCGTTTCTTTGCAACGTTTAAGCATCTGTTCCAAGTGGGAGAGGCAAGTCTGAAATGAATCCCCGATGACTGAAAAGTCATCCATGAATACCTCCATAGTTTTCCCGATCATGTCGGAAAAAATGGACATCATGCACCTCTGGAACGTGCCTGGTGCATTACATAAGCCGAAAGGCATACGTCTGTAAGCAAAAGTTCCGTAGGGGCATGTGAAGGTAGTCTTCTCTTGATCCTGGGGATCAATGGGGATTTGGAAGTAACCCGAGAAGCCATCGAGGAAGCAGTAGTATTCATTCCCCGCTAGTCTTTCGAGCATTTGGTCCATAAAAGGAAGAGGAAAATGGTCTTTACGGGTGGCTTCATTTAACTTTCGATAGTCAATACAAACACGCCAACCCGTGACCAAACGAGTTGGAATCAACTCGTTATCCTCGTTGGTGACAACGGTAATGCCACCCTTTTTAGGAACACAATGAATTGGGCTAACCCAAGGACTGTCAGATATAGGGTAAATCAATCCCGCATCAAGAAGTTTAAGAACTTCTTGTTTGATAACTTCGTGGATTTTTGGATTTACCCTTCTCTGATGTTGCACAGCTGGTTTAAAGTCATCCTCCATTAAGATTTTATGAGTACAAAAGTTCGGGCTTATGCCCTTAATGTCGGAGAGTTTCCAAGCGATTGCTTGTTTGTTTGACTTAAGAACCTTTAGGAGTGCAGCCTTTTCCTCATCTTTTAAGTCTTTGGCAATAATGACGGGTAATTTATTATCACCCTCCAGAAATGCATATTCTAGATGAGGAGGCAAGTCCTTGAGCTCAACCTCAGGGAAGTCTTCAGTTATTTCAACATTTTTGACTTCCGCTTTATGAAGTATTTGTGGAGACGGAGAGGGTGAAGGATCGTCATTTAACAATCTTTCAAGGAGAAGAATGTCCCCCTCCGGGTCAAGATAGTTTTCATTAACTCCATCGGGAATTGAGCTATCTTGAGCAAGAAAAGCCTCGACCTCTTCCAGAAGGAAGTCACTTCCCTCAAACGGAGTGAGGGAAGGGGAAGAGTCGGAAATGATAGGGTTAGTAGAAAGACTGCCACTGGATGAGAAACCAAGGACTTCTTGGGATGATTCCTCCGACGCAATATCGATGATGTCAATACGGTTAACCGTTTCAGCGTCATAATTGGAGGAATATCTTGAAGTCTGATCAAGATTGAATGTTATGGCTTCGCCACCAACACGTAGAGTGATTTCTTCTTCGAATACATCGATTAAAGCACGACCCGTTCTTAAGAATCCTCTCCCGAGAATGAGAGGGACTCGTGGGTCAGCATCAAAATCAACAATCACAAAATCTGCCGGAAAGTGGAACTTTCCTACTTTCACAAAGATATCTTCGGCAATGCCGAGAGGACGGGATATAGTACGGTCTGCAAGCTCGAGTGTCATGCAGGTCGGAGTGAGAGTAGGAAGTGAGAGTCTTTTCCAGACTGTGTAAGGCATCAGGTTAATGCTTGCGCCAAGATCGGCCAAGGCAAAGCATTCAACCATCCCAGGGAAAATACATGGAATGAGAAATTTCCCGGGATCTCCAAGCTTTTCGGGAAGCTTTTTCAAGAGCACTGCTGAGCAATGCTCGTTAAGAGGAGTTTTTGCCATCTCACACAATTTTTCTTTGTTGCTTATCAGATTTTTGATTGTTGAAGCAAACTTAGGCATGAGAAGAAGAGCGTCCGCGAAGCTAATATCAAAGTGTAATTCTTGGAAAATTTGATAAAATTTTTCCATCTGATGGTTAGCTTTTTCGCGGTTCTTTTGTTCAGTCACTCGTGAAGGATATGGAATTGACGGCTTAGGGTTATTCTTTGAGATTTCATCAGGACACACAGGAGGATCAAATACAACTTTCGGCTTATGAGCCGGGACCGGGACAACTTGAGGGTGGACGTTGTTGGTACCTCCGTTATTAGTAGGAAATACCTCATCCGTAGTGACCTCAGGTTCACGTTCCGCTACCTTAGGAGGAGAAGAAGAGGTAGAGGGAATCGAGGGTCCATTGTATGACACCCCACTTCGGGTAGTGATCGCCTTAACATCGCCCCTCGGGTTAGCGATCGTGTTGCTCGGTAGTGTACCAGAGCTCGAGGGTCGATCATTTAAAGACTTCTGAAGATCAGAGATCGTCTTGATCAATAACCGATTCGTTTCCTCTTGTGCTTTCATGAATTGTTTAATTTCAGCATCTGAGGAAGACGGGGGTGGAACAACGTTTTGATTTTGAACAGGGGGATTTTGAACACGGTTGTTTTGAAAATTCCCTTGGTTTTGATTGTTGTTACCCTGAAAAGTGTTTCTCTGATTGAAATTACCCTGATTGTAATTCCCTTGATTCTGGTTTCTTTGAAAATTTCCTTGAAAACCTTGGTTTTGATTGCCATTTTGAAAATTGTTTTGATTAAACTGGCCTTGATTTTGGTTCGGGTTTTGGAAATTTGAGTTTTGACCTTGGTTAAAATTCTGATTCGTGTTACGGTTTTGGTTTTGGTTAAAACCTGGAGGTCCGAGAAAATTGTTGGAACGATAGCTTAAGAGATTACGGTCCCCTTGCGGTTGGTAAGAGTTACCTCCCGTGTTGTAGGAACCGTTAGCAGCATAAACGTTCTCTTGAGAAAATTCAGCAGTAGCTGGACACTCGGAATACAGATGTGGGCCCCCACAAGTTTCACAACTTCGGGCCACGGTTTTCACTTGTTGATTTTGAGCCTGATGTTGTATCGTTTGGTTCATTCTCAACACAGCCGTAGAAATATCATCCATCTTTTTGGTAAGAGCGATTATTTCAGGAGATGATGATGATGAGGGAGTAACGGAATGACATGACGCTTCCCTCTCCGCAGAGGAATCCCAAAAGTTATGATGGGCAGTCATGTTCTCGATTAAGTCATAGCACTCCTCGGGACGCCTTTTCATAAAGGTCCCACCAGCAGCAGCATTGAGAATGTCTCGGTGCCTCAATGTCAGACCATTATAGAAGGTATCTATGATGGTAACTTGTAACATATTGTGGTTAGGGCACCGATCAATGGCTAGCTTATAACGCTCCCAAGCCTCAAAAAGAGACTCATCGGGAAGTTGCCGGAAGTTGCTGATATCATTACGTAACTTGGTAACCATGGATGGTGGAAAATATTTTGCTAGAAACTTGGTTACCATTTCATCAAAGGTTCGAATAGAATGCTTTGGAAGTCGGTCAAACCATGCAGTGGCATGATGAGCGAGAGAATAGGGGAAGAGGTACAGCCGAAGGGCATCATCGGTGACACCATGCTGTTTCATGCTTTGGGTGACCGTGAGATATTTGTCAAGATGCTTGTTGGCATCGTCACCCGGTAATCCGTGAAATTGACACGAATTCTGGACTTGTTGGATCATGTGATGCTTGAGGCCAAAGTCCGCGGCCCCAATAGTGAGTGGTGCAATAGGCCCACCCCGCCCTTGCATGGTAGGCTGGCACAGCTCCTCCATCGTTCGGAGATCGGGAGCTGGCTCATCAGGGGGTGGTAATAGTGGTGGTGGCCCGGCGGCCATTTCGGTTTCTGTGTTAGAACGTAGCTCGGGTACGTCTTTCTGTTTTTTATTCTTTGCTTGAGACCGAGTGCGCATGCACTAAAAACAATTTTTCAACACAAGGTCAACAAAAGAACCGCGAAAAAGCTTCCAGGTTTGTGTCAGGTTTATGATAAAGTTTGATAATATACATACACCTTCCAGGTTTGTGTCAGGTTTACCACGCTAGCTAATCACTTGTGAATGATTAACTGTAATAAATTCTCCCTGACAGCCTGAAAGATGAATAATAATATACATACACTGCCCAGGCTTGTGTCAAGTTTACCACGCTAGCTAATCACTTGTGAATGATTAACTGTAGTAAAGTTGTCCTGACAGCCCGGGATTTGAATGACATAATATACATAAAACATGAAAAATATTTACTTTTGAAACGGTGGGGGATGGCCACTCCCCCACACTAGGGTGGTAGAAAGTAGAAAGAAGTCAGAAATACGGGTGAAAACCCGTATGTGTTGCTAATTTTTGTTAACCGAGTCACTAGCTTGACTCGATCCCCGAATTCATTGGTCCATGGGGAAAGTTTGGAGATCCGGGACAACCAAGGGTGGTGTGTCCTCTCCAAAATAATGTTTCAATCTGTGACCATTCACTTTGAAGTTGGGACCTTCGGGTTGAGATAACTCAACAGTCCCGTATGGGTATACTTTAGCAATAGTGAATGGTCCAGTCCATCGGGTTTTTAATTTCCCCGAGAAGATCTTTAATCTTGAATTGAAAAGAAGGACTCTGTCACCGACGTTGAAAACTCGGTTCTTAATCTTAGAGTCGTGAATCTTCTTTGTCTTTTCTTTGTAGATCAAAGAGTTCTCGTAGGCCTGATCACGAAGTTCGTTTAATTCATTGATTTGAACCTTACGGTGATCACCCGCTTTATGAAGGTCGTAGTTAGCATGTTTCAAGGCCCAGTAGGCTTTGTGCTCGAGCTCGATCGGTAAATGACACGCCTTCCCGTATACAAGCTTGTATGGAGTGCACCCGATGGGTGTTTTGTAAGCTGTACGGAAGGCCCAGAGTGCATCATCTAGTTTATCCGACCAGGAAGCACGGTTTTCACCTACTGTCCTCTCAAGAATCCGTTTAATACCACGGTTGGAAACCTCCACCTGCCCACTTGTTTGGGGGTGATACGCGGTAGAAAGACGATGAGTAACACCGTACTTAAGCATGACTTTTGCAAATTGATCATTGCAAAAGTGAGTACCGCGATCACTAATGATGGCACGTGGGGTTCCAAAACGAGCAAAGAGGGATTTCAAAAATTTCACGACTACTCGGGCATCATTAGTGGGTAAGGCTTTAGCCTCAACCCATTTTGACAAGTAGTCAACAGCCACGAGTATGTATTTGTTTCCGTGAGAGGATGGGAATGGCCCCATAAAGTCAATGCCCCAGACGTCAAAGATTTCACAAACTTGAATAGCATTTTGTGGCATTTCGTTCTTTTGTGAAATATTCCCGTGACGCTGACAAGCATCACAGGCTTTGACTAACTCGTGGGCATCCTTATAGATTGTGGGCCAATAGAAACCGGAATCAAACACCTTTTTGGCGGTGTAGTTAGGACTATGGTGGCCCCCGGTGGGTCCAGCATGGCAAGCCTTGAGGATATCAGTGGCTTCTTGTCCGTATACACATCGCCTGATGACTTGATCGGCACAGATTTTGAAGAGGAAGGGGTCGTCCCAGAAATAATGTTTAACGTCTTTGAAGAATTTTTTCTTTTGTTGGGACGTTAACCCCTTCACTATGAAGTTACCCGCATGGTAATTTGCAAAGTCGGCAAAGCATGGGGTAGTAGAGTCACCACGAAAAGCAACCGCATTTAGTGTCTCGAGAGGAAATGTTTCATTTATTTCCTTTTTCTCGGACATATCTTGATGAGGGTTCTCTAATCGTGAGAGATGATCAGCAGCTAGGTTCTCGGCTCCTTTTTTATCACGGATAATGATATCAAATTCCTGGAGGAGGAGAACCCAACGAAGAAGCCTCGGCTTTGCATCTTGTTTTGCAAATAGGTATTTCAAAGCCGAGTGATCTGTGTACACTACGCATTTAGTCAAGATTAGGTATGACCGGAATTTCTCGAAGGCATACACCACAGCTAGGAGTTCTTTTTCAGTGGTGGTGTAATGACCTTGAGCCTCAGTCATAGTTTTGCTTGCGTAGTGTATGGGCTGAAAGTATTTAGCTTTACGTTGCCCCAAGACCGCACCTATGGCAAAATCACTAGCATCGCACATAAGCTCAAAAGGTTGGTCCCAATCGGGGGCAACAAGAATCGGTGCCTCGGTAAGCTTTTTCTTTAGTGTTTCAAAAGCTTCGATGCACTCGGGAGAGAAGATGAAAGGAGCATCCTTTTCGAGGAGATGGGTCATAGGCCGGGCAATCTTAGAAAAATCTTGGATAAACCTACGGTAGAAGCCGGCATGACCCAAAAAGCTCCGAACACCTTTTACGGTGGTGGGATGAGGTAATTTGGCAATGACATCGATTTTAGCTCTGTCAACCTCGATCCCGTTTTTTGAAATCTTATGGCCGAGGACAATGCCCTCCTTGACCATAAAGTGGCTCTTCTCCCAGTTGAGACTTAGATTCGTTTCTTTGCAACGTTTAAGCATCTGTTCCAAGTGGGAGAGGCAAGTCTGAAATGAATCCCCGATGACTGAAAAGTCATCCATGAATACCTCCATAGTTTTCCCGATCATGTCGGAAAAAATGGACATCATGCACCTCTGGAACGTGCCTGGTGCATTACATAAGCCGAAAGGCATACGTCTGTAAGCAAAAGTTCCGTAGGGGCATGTGAAGGTAGTCTTCTCTTGATCCTGGGGATCAATGGGGATTTGGAAGTAACCCGAGAAGCCATCGAGGAAGCAGTAGTATTCATTCCCCGCTAGTCTTTCGAGCATTTGGTCCATAAAAGGAAGAGGAAAATGGTCTTTACGGGTGGCTTCATTTAACTTTCGATAGTCAATACAAACACGCCAACCCGTGACCAAACGAGTTGGAATCAACTCGTTATCCTCGTTGGTGACAACGGTAATGCCACCCTTTTTAGGAACACAATGAATTGGGCTAACCCAAGGACTGTCAGATATAGGGTAAATCAATCCCGCATCAAGAAGTTTAAGAACTTCTTGTTTGATAACTTCGTGGATTTTTGGATTTACCCTTCTCTGATGTTGCACAGCTGGTTTAAAGTCATCCTCCATTAAGATTTTATGAGTACAAAAGTTCGGGCTTATGCCCTTAATGTCGGAGAGTTTCCAAGCGATTGCTTGTTTGTTTGACTTAAGAACCTTTAGGAGTGCAGCCTTTTCCTCATCTTTTAAGTCTTTGGCAATAATGACGGGTAATTTATTATCACCCTCCAGAAATGCATATTCTAGATGAGGAGGCAAGTCCTTGAGCTCAACCTCAGGGAAGTCTTCAGTTATTTCAACATTTTTGACTTCCGCTTTATGAAGTATTTGTGGAGACGGAGAGGGTGAAGGATCGTCATTTAACAATCTTTCAAGGAGAAGAATGTCCCCCTCCGGGTCAAGATAGTTTTCATTAACTCCATCGGGAATTGAGCTATCTTGAGCAAGAAAAGCCTCGACCTCTTCCAGAAGGAAGTCACTTCCCTCAAACGGAGTGAGGGAAGGGGAAGAGTCGGAAATGATAGGGTTAGTAGAAAGACTGCCACTGGATGAGAAACCAAGGACTTCTTGGGATGATTCCTCCGACGCAATATCGATGATGTCAATACGGTTAACCGTTTCAGCGTCATAATTGGAGGAATATCTTGAAGTCTGATCAAGATTGAATGTTATGGCTTCGCCACCAACACGTAGAGTGATTTCTTCTTCGAATACATCGATTAAAGCACGACCCGTTCTTAAGAATCCTCTCCCGAGAATGAGAGGGACTCGTGGGTCAGCATCAAAATCAACAATCACAAAATCTGCCGGAAAGTGGAACTTTCCTACTTTCACAAAGATATCTTCGGCAATGCCGAGAGGACGGGATATAGTACGGTCTGCAAGCTCGAGTGTCATGCAGGTCGGAGTGAGAGTAGGAAGTGAGAGTCTTTTCCAGACTGTGTAAGGCATCAGGTTAATGCTTGCGCCAAGATCGGCCAAGGCAAAGCATTCAACCATCCCAGGGAAAATACATGGAATGAGAAATTTCCCGGGATCTCCAAGCTTTTCGGGAAGCTTTTTCAAGAGCACTGCTGAGCAATGCTCGTTAAGAGGAGTTTTTGCCATCTCACACAATTTTTCTTTGTTGCTTATCAGATTTTTGATTGTTGAAGCAAACTTAGGCATGAGAAGAAGAGCGTCCGCGAAGCTAATATCAAAGTGTAATTCTTGGAAAATTTGATAAAATTTTTCCATCTGATGGTTAGCTTTTTCGCGGTTCTTTTGTTCAGTCACTCGTGAAGGATAATATACAGAAAGACGAGCATTGCTCAGCAGTGCTCTTGAAAAAGAAACCGCGAAGAAGCTAATATCAAAGTGTAATTCTTGGAAATTTTGATAAAATTTTTCCATCTGATGGTTAGCTTTTTCGCGGTTCTTTTCGCGGCGCCAAATTTTGATTGAGCCCGAACCGTCTTATTATTATTGACCAAGGTCAACAAGTCAAAGACAGCCTAGAATCAATACTCCGGTGATAGTATAGTGTATTCCCGGGTCGTTAAAGTCCCGACGAGATTGAAATGGTGCTTTTGGAATCGTTTATGAGAAAGTGGCACTGAGGACAGTAGCCAGATGATGTAGGAATGATATTGCTACTGTTATTTTGGTATTTGTACACAGATATAATATTCACAAAAATCAGATAACAGATATATACACGTATTCACAATTCAGATTTACGTAATCGGACTGAAAAAGTGGGGTTTTGGTATTTAACAACTACAGGGGGTGCTTTTGACACTTTTTCAAACTTGAAAATTAAAAATGAAAAAGAAATTATAAAAGTGATTAAAATAATATTAAACTATTATTTAATTAATTAAACTATTTAAAATCTAAATTAAAATCTAATTTAATTAAACTAAAAATGACAAATGATTTAAATTATACTAAAAATTAACAAAAATATTTTCTAAACCTAAATTAGAACTTAAAGAAAATATAAAAAATTAAAAATAATATTTTTTGTCTTTTTGTGGATTTTCTATTAATTAATTACTTATAAATTACTAATTAACTAATTAACTATTTTAAATTAAGAAAATTAGCAAATGAACAGTAAGAATTCTAATAAAATTTCTAAAATTACTTTATAACATATAAAAGCTATAAAAAATATAAAAACAAGGTTTTGATTAATAAAAACTAATTATGCTATTTTAATCTAATTATTAATTAATTTCTAATATAACTAATATTAATTCTAATAAATACCAAATGGTAAAATAAAAATCTGAAAAATTTATTATAACTATTTTAACCTAAGATGAAATTATTAAAAATATAAAAACACAACTTACTTAGTAAAAATGTAAAAATGGAAATTAAAATTAAATTTAATTAAATAGAAACTATCACTTAATTTTATATTTGTTTTTCTTGATTTTTATTTTACAAACCTATCAAATACTTAAAAACAAACACTTTTTGTAAAAACAAACTTTTTATAAACTTAAAATTAAGCTGAAATTAAAGCTAAAACCTAACAGTTGACTATTGTTGACCAATAAGCAAAATAAGCTAAAATGGATTAAGGTGGGACCCACAATGATAAAAACAGATGCAAATAAGTTATTTACACTAAAATAAGCTAGAAGCAATAAGAGACTACCACAGATAAGCTAAAAAGATGGAATTAAGCACTATGCAAACTTGAATGTAAACACAGATAGGGGACAGACTTGAGTGATGATTTAAGGTGGGGTCCACAAGCCTTGAGGTCAAACCAAGAGTCAAACTAAATTCTCTACTAGGAGGGGGGTTGGGATTACCTAAAGCCTAGGTGTGGGACCCACTGGGGTGGTCAGAAAACACCACCAAAGTGGTGGTGTTGGGTGGATGGTCTGCTGCTCAGGGCAGCTACATGCCCTGCACCCCTCTTTTGGGCAATGTGGGGCCCACAAGAAAAATAGCAAAAATAAAATGGAGCTGAGACCTTGAAGCTGAGGTGGTAGAGAATCTATGAAAACAAGTTTCAGGGTCCCAATCCAAATCCTAAATTCTAAATAAATCCTTGAAGATTGGGAAAAATCTGAGAGATTGAAATTTGACTTTTAATAAAACTAACCTAAGTTGACTAATTTGAATTTCTACTGACCCTAACTGATTAAATAAGTTAAACTAAGGTGTAATGAGGTTAAAATAAGCTGGATTACCAGGTTTGAAACCAAATGGGTGAAAAGGGTTCCAACAGACCCACTCAGTGAACTGTCATGGTCTTTGGGATGGTTTTTTGACTTTTCACCCTTATGAACTGAGATTAATGGTGTTTATAACCTAAAGCAACTTAATTAAACTTGCATGAACCAAAAGCAATCAAAATAACAGCCTAGAATACCTGGAACACAGTTGTTCCAAACACTCCCTTAGATAAACTAGAATGAGATTATTCAAACCATTAAGCTAATCCAAACCATAAAACAGAAGCATAAGCTCAAATTATCATAAAATGGAACAATTTAGGTATACAAGCATCACAAGTAACAACAAAAACCAAAAGATTCAACATTATACTAATTTAGGCAGTAGAAAAGAGATTTTGATAAAACTTGAATTCTAATCAACATTTAAACTTTAATAAGTAATTAATGGACTAACAAACACCAACTAAACATATAAAATCAAATGAAAATAGTAAATAAACTTTAGGAACAGTGAAATGCCAAAATGGAAATAGAACTTGCTTACAATGGGTATTGACTGAGGTGAGCAAACCAAGAACCAAGAACAAGTCACTAACCTAACACCTCACCTGAGGTACTACAAACCATATTCATCCATAAGTAGCATGCTCCATGCCTTCATCAGTACAAACACAGATTTTCTTATTTATTTTTCTACTTTCTTGATTTCTTTCTTGAATTTTGCTTTTAATACCTATAACTGTTTTGATGATTTTAAAAGCTTATTTAAGCTTTGTCAAGGCTTTAGTTAGCTTATTAAACTCAGAAAAACAACTATGAATAACAATTGAGCTATTTGTGATTTTTGAAATGTAATGAAATTGCATAATCTGAGAACTGAAATGAAACTTGAAGTTAAGACTTAATAAAGTTCAAATTACATGAAATAAACAAGATACAAGCTTTTGAAAGTAAAATTACAACTAGAATTATGAACTAAATTACCTACGATTACACTAAATTACAACTACTCTAATTGCCTTCCACTTCTGCTTCTTCTATTCTTTTATAGCCTCCCAGATGTCATGTGGGTCCCACTGGTCAAATCCCACCAATAATATAGCCAATTGGATCACCTTAGCTCTGGTTTCAAATTGGCGGGAAAATTGGTTTTGTGCCAATTTGACTGTAGCGTGTTGGAGGGTGGGATTTGGTGTATTAATTGGTCTTGGGATGTGTTATATTGAAGAGATAAGGGGTGGTGGATGGGATAGTTGTCAGCAGTAGGGGTGGTGGCAAGTTGTAGGGGTGGTGGTTGATGTAGGTTTGCCACGTGGCATCCCCTGGTACAAACCCAGGGTGTGGGTTTTGGTTTAGGTGGTGACAGGGAGTGTATGAGGTGGAGGTGAGGGTGCAAGTGGTTGAGGAGGTAGGGAGAGTAGTAGCAGAGGTGAGGTGGAGAGGGAAGTGGTATGGTGAGGGTGGTATTGCAGGGTTTGACCGGGTCAATGACGGGGGTGGGTTTTATTTATTTTGGAATGGGCTGAAGTGGTGCATGGGCCAAGGAGATGAGGCATGGGCTAGTGTTATTTGTTTGGAATGGGTTTAAGGATTTAATGGATTAAGTGTTTAAAGGATCCGGATTTAATAAAAGTTACACAAGGACCATTTTTGTAAATCTGCCAAAGTGCAAGGACCTGTTGTGTTAACTTTTCATTATAGTTTTTAGGGATCACTTTTGCCATATTTGAATTCTCCAAGGACCAAAGATGATAATTTCCCATATTAAATGCCCAGGGACCTTTTCTGTCAATTCCTTAAACTCCAGGGACCTTTGTTGTAATTTTCTGATTCTTGAAGGGTTAAACCTGTAAATATCAAATGTTAACACAAAGGACCAGTTATGTCATTTTAGAATAGTATAAGGTTTATTTTGAATATTTTCTTATTTTTAAACCTTAGGGACTAATTTTGACACTTTTCCAAAGTTGAGGGACCATAGTTGTAATTTATTGATTTTTAACTTCAAAGGACTTTTCCTAACAACTTATGAATCCCAAGGACCTTTTATGATATTTTTACAAGTTTTGAGTGACCAGGGACTAGTTTTGCCAATTTATGAAACTTGAGGGACTGAAACTGCCAATTATGCAAACTTTGTATGTTTTTCATTTGTTTTTGCATATTTTGTGTTTGAAACATATAAAACACACCTCTAAGATATTTTAAGCATTTTGATACATATTCGGGTGTTTTTGTATGTTTTGGCAGCTCAGATTGGTATAAAATGATGAGTATTTACATACTCATCAATCCCCCACACTAAACTATTGCTAGTCCCTAGCAATATTTTATGAAGTTTTAATGGATTTCAAAGAACTCTTTACCAAAAGCCATCACTTCTGGAGTAGCCAGGTGTAAGAACTGTGGCACACCTGATAACCGTGTGATTTTGAGCAAACCACCAGCTGTCAACGGATTTGATTAGTCTTTACCAAAAGCCGTTTGCTTCTGGACTAGCCAGCATCTTGATGGACTAAGTCAACATCTTGGTGAGCTGATTACCAATTATGGTTTTTCACGGCCTTTACCACAAGCCATAATCTTGTGGGCTAGCCAGCTCATTTGCTTATGAGGATGCGGGGGAGCTGAGGAACCATACAATTTTTGGCAAATTGCCAGCCATCAACGGATTTGAGATGTCTTTACCAAGAGCCGTTTGCTCCTGGACTAGTCAATCCATTTGTCGTTTAGACTTTGGCGGACTGATTACCACAAAAATTTTGAAGCTCAAGTGAAAAAAAAAAATTTTGAAAATTTTTGGTCAAAAACGGGGGTATAAGATAGTAAAATATGATAAAATTCGCTAGAATAGCGAATACCCCCCCCCCACACTAATCATGAATATTGTCCTCAATATTCAATGTCCCGGCTATTATGCCGATTCTTGGAACATAAAAGGAGAACATACAAGCTAAATGTGGAAACACAATTTTGTTTTTCACTTTTGTAATCATAGCATGGGGGACTCCCCCACACTTAGGGTGAAAACCCTATAAGATGCTCTGTTTTTGTTTACCGAGTCGCTAGCGTGACTCGACCCCGAATTTATTAGTCCTTGGGGAAGCTCGATGTGGAAGAACTTTCATTCAAGATGTTTGGATAAACATTTGAAGCACGTGAAAGTTCCACACCGATGAGACATAGTCCCGGCTCAAGATAATGGTAAATGAAAATGCCGGGATCAAAGATGGTATCCTCATTCCCGAAGGAGTGAAGAAGAGAAGAAATCACCTGGTAGGTGAAGGAAAGAAGAGAGATCTGAATAGCAATTAAGATAAGAACTTCCTCCTCAAGAAATGTATATTCAAGTGGAGGAGGCAAGTCCTTGAGCTTGATCTCAGGAAATTTATCAGTTTCCTCAACTGATTTGATTTCCTCATTATGAAGTTGTTTGGGTGGGAGGGGGGGAAATGGATCTTCGTTTAACAAACTTTCTAGAAAAAGAATGTCCCCCTCAGGATCAAGATAATTATCATCAACTTCATATGAAATTGAACTATCTCCAGTAAGAAAAGCCTCGAATTCGTCCAGATCATTTTCACTTTCCGGAGGAAATGGATTGATCTGAGTAGGATCAATCGAAGGATCATGAGTAAGTAAGAATTCTAACTCTCTCAAATCAGCATTAAAGTCAAAGACTTCATTTTCATCCCTTGGTGGGATGGGATCCATATGAGAGAGTTCATCAGCGAACTCTTCAAGAAGAAAGTCAACATTAGAGTGGAGAAGTGATGCATCAACAAATTCAATGTCTCCATAAGATAAACAATCATCACTGGAATCAGAGACAGTCTCAATTTGATCATTTGGATTATCAGGGGGTGAAGGAATATCACACACATGATCAGAAGTTTCCTGTGACTCTCTTGGGATTGGGATAAGGATCTCAACACTAGACTTTATGAATTCGTCCGATTCCTTTGAAGGAACAGTGTCAAGATGCTCATCCCCCATGTTCGGAGAGTGAGTGGAAACCTCGGGTGTGACAGCAGTTGTTTGAGATGAAATCTCAACTGCTGGGATATCAACTGATGAACTTGATGAATCTTTTTGAATAATAACAATGTTATCTTCATCATCACTGTCATCATAGTCATCAAATAGAGCAGTATTTCGAATGTTAGCACGAAATTTAGCTGCTCGTTGCTCAGCCAATAACTCTTCCATGCTTTTTCCAGATTCTCGTTCTTCAGCAAGTAATTCTGCCATAGTTTTCCCACGAGAATTTGGAATGAAAGGAAATTGTGGGGATGTGGATGTGTCAAAACCGTAAGGTTGACATTTAAAATCATCGTGAGGACCCCCACAATATGCACAAGAGCTTGGAGTATGGCGAAGTGAAATATTAGCTAACTCCTCCTTAAGTTCTTTACATTTCTCAAGAACCTCTAAAAAGTCTTGCTGGATTGGAGGAGTTGCTTGGATAGTTTGATACTGTGGAGGTTGGTCTTGGTACGAAGAGTCATAATTGTTACAAGGAAATGGATTCCTCGTTTGACAATCATAGCTGAAGTGTGAACCTCCACAGTACTCACAACAGTTGAACTGATGTGGCTGTGGGTTGTATGTGCTAGAGTCATAATTGTTATCAGGAAACTGCTCATAGACAAGCGTGTTTCCTGATTGACAATCAGAACTGTAATGTGAACCACCACAGTACTCACAACAGTTAAACTGCTGAGACTGAGGGTGTGGTAGCTGGTGGAATGAATCAGTGGTGTCATGGTAGGAATAGGGATTCTGGTTATAGACAGACCCGTTTCCCGATTCTACCATGCCACAACTGGGGCAATTGCCACCATTATAAGAACTACCACACCACTGGCAAACCAGAAGGTATGGATGAGACATAGAAAGAATCAAAAGGTTTTGGAGGGTAAGAAATGGAGAATCAAAGCTGTGAGAGGGTAAAGGTGATTATTTTTGGTATTTTTGAGAGACATGTTTAGTGCACATGCACCAAAATCAATTTTTCAAAACAAATTTGAGGCAAAACCACAGTGAACTTAAACCAGCAATCACAAGTGAATGGCTTCTTTGACAAAGGTACACCACTCACAGGGATATAAAGGCAAGTTTTAATCTTAAGTTTGGGAACTTATTATGGGTTATTAATTAATTTGAAAAACTGATTTAGGCTTATGGGTGTGTGTGCAGAAAACTTGGGAAATATTTTTGGAACTGATTCGTTAACCGAAATCGTCCCTTTAAGATTACTCGCAGGCTGGCGGGAGGAAGTAAATAGGTTCCCTCTTCAGTTCGCAATTTAATGTCAGAACTTACCTTAAACCAACTGTTTCAGGTTGTAATCTTAAAGAACACGAAGTAATTTAACTTCACAGTTTGTTTTTGATTGTTTTTAATTTTTTTGGTGTTTCTCAACACTTCAGGAAAAGTGTTAATGAACGTTTTTTCTGATATGATAATATTTTTACAAAAACTTTTTACAGGGAGGGTTTAAAAACCACTAAACTTAAAACGATTTTGTAAAACACGCAACAACCTCCCCGGCAGCGGCGCCAAATTTTGATTGGTGGTAAACCGTCAGATAATATTATTGACCAAGGTCAACAAGTCAAAGACAGCCTAGAATCAATACTCCGGTGATAGTATAGTGTATTCCCGGGTCGTTAAAGTCCCGACGAGATTGAAATGGTGCTTTTGGAATCGTTTATGAGAAAGTGGCACTGAGGACAGTAGCCAGATGATGTAGGAATGATATTGCTACTGTTATTTTGGTGTTGACAAACAGATATAATATTCACAATAATCAGATAGCAGAAATATGCACAAATTGACAATTAAGATCACGTATCGGACTAGAAAAGTGGGTTTTTGGTAATTATGAAACTACAGGGGGTGTTTTTGACACTTTTGAAAACTTAAAATTAAAAATGAAAAAGAAATGATAAAAGTGATTAAAATAATATTAAACTATTATTTAATTACTTAAACTATTTAAATTCTAAATTAAATTCTAATTTAATTAAACTAAAAATGACAAATGATTTAAATTATACTAAAAATTAACAAAAATATTTTCTAAACCTAAATTAGAACTTAAAGAAAATATAAAAAATTAAAAATAATATTTTTTGTCTTTTTGTGGATTTTCTATTAATTAATTACTTATAAATTACTAATTAACTAATTAACTATTTTAAATTAAGAAAATTAGCAAATGAACAGTAAGAATTCTAATAAAATTTCTAAAATTACTTTATAACATATAAAAGCTATAAAAAATATAAAAACAAGGTTTTGATTAATAAAAACTAATTATGCTATTTTAATCTAATTATTAATTAATTTCTAATATAACTAATATTAATTCTAATAAATACCAAATGGTAAAATAAAAATCTGAAAAATTTATTATAACTATTTTAACCTAAGATGAAATTATTAAAAATATAAAAACACAACTTACTTAGTAAAAATGTAAAAATGGAAATTAAAATTAAATTTAATTAAATAGAAACTATCACTTAATTTTATGTTTGTTTTTCTTGATTTTTATTTTACAAACCTATCAAATACTTAAAAACAAACACTTTTTGTAAAAACAAACTTTTTATAAACTTAAAATTAAGCTGAAATTAAAGCTAAAACCTAACAGTTGACTATTGTTGACCAATAAGCAAAATAAGCTAAAATGGATTAAGGTGGGACCCACAATGATAAAAACAGATGCAAATAAGTTATTTACACTAAAATAAGCTAGAAGCAATAAGAGACTACCACAGATAAGCTAAAAAGATGGAATTAAGCACTATGCAAACTTGAATGTAAACACAGATAGGGGACAGACTTGAGTGATGATTTAAGGTGGGGTCCACAAGCCTTGAGGTCAAACCAAGAGTCAAACTAAATTCTCTACTAGGAGGGGGGTTGGGATTACCTAAAGCCTAGGTGTGGGACCCACTGGGGTGGTCAGAAAACACCACCAAAGTGGTGGTGTTGGGTGGATGGTCTGCTGCTCAGGGCAGCTACATGCCCTGCACCCCTCTTTTGGGCAATGTGGGGCCCACAAGAAAAATAGCAAAAATAAAATGGAGCTGAGACCTTGAAGCTGAGGTGGTAGAGAATCTATGAAAACAAGTTTCAGGGTCCCAATCCAAATCCTAAATTCTAAATAAATCCTTGAAGATTGGGAAAAATCTGAGAGATTGAAATTTGACTTTTAATAAAACTAACCTAAGTTGACTAATTTGAATTTCTACTGACCCTAACTGATTAAATAAGTTAAACTAAGGTGTAATGAGGTTAAAATAAGCTGGATTACCAGGTTTGAAACCAAATGGGTGAAAAGGGTTCCAACAGACCCACTCAGTGAACTGTCATGGTCTTTGGGATGGTTTTTTGACTTTTCACCCTTATGAACTGAGATTAATGGTGTTTATAACCTAAAGCAACTTAATTAAACTTGCATGAACCAAAAGCAATCAAAATAACAGCCTAGAATACCTGGAACACAGTTGTTCCAAACACTCCCTTAGATAAACTAGAATGAGATTATTCAAACCATTAAGCTAATCCAAACCATAAAACAGAAGCATAAGCTCAAATTATCATAAAATGGAACAATTTAGGTATACAAGCATCACAAGTAACAACAAAAACCAAAAGATTCAACATTATACTAATTTAGGCAGTAGAAAAGAGATTTTGATAAAACTTGAATTCTAATCAACATTTAAACTTTAATAAGTAATTAATGGACTAACAAACACCAACTAAACATATAAAATCAAATGAAAATAGTAAATAAACTTTAGGAACAGTGAAATGCCAAAATGGAAATAGAACTTGCTTACAATGGGTATTGACTGAGGTGAGCAAACCAAGAACCAAGAACAAGTCACTAACCTAACACCTCACCTGAGGTACTACAAACCATATTCATCCATAAGTAGCATGCTCCATGCCTTCATCAGTACAAACACAGATTTTCTTATTTATTTTTCTACTTTCTTGATTTCTTTCTTGAATTTTGCTTTTAATACCTATAACTGTTTTGATGATTTTAAAAGCTTATTTAAGCTTTGTCAAGGCTTTAGTTAGCTTATTAAACTCAGAAAAACAACTATGAATAACAATTGAGCTATTTGTGATTTTTGAAATGTAATGAAATTGCATAATCTGAGAACTGAAATGAAACTTGAAGTTAAGACTTAATAAAGTTCAAATTACATGAAATAAACAAGATACAAGCTTTTGAAAGTAAAATTACAACTAGAATTATGAACTAAATTACCTACGATTACACTAAATTACAACTACTCTAATTGCCTTCCACTTCTGCTTCTTCTATTCTTTTATAGCCTCCCAGATGTCATGTGGGTCCCACTGGTCAAATCCCACCAATAATATAGCCAATTGGATCACCTTAGCTCTGGTTTCAAATTGGCGGGAAAATTGGTTTTGTGCCAATTTGACTGTAGCGTGTTGGAGGGTGGGATTTGGTGTATTAATTGGTCTTGGGATGTGTTATATTGAAGAGATAAGGGGTGGTGGATGGGATAGTTGTCAGCAGTAGGGGTGGTGGCAAGTTGTAGGGGTGGTGGTTGATGTAGGTTTGCCACGTGGCATCCCCTGGTACAAACCCAGGGTGTGGGTTTTGGTTTAGGTGGTGACAGGGAGTGTATGAGGTGGAGGTGAGGGTGCAAGTGGTTGAGGAGGTAGGGAGAGTAGTAGCAGAGGTGAGGTGGAGAGGGAAGTGGTATGGTGAGGGTGGTATTGCAGGGTTTGACCGGGTCAATGACGGGGGTGGGTTTTATTTATTTTGGAATGGGCTGAAGTGGTGCATGGGCCAAGGAGATGAGGCATGGGCTAGTGTTATTTGTTTGGAATGGGTTTAAGGATTTAATGGATTAAGTGTTTAAAGGATCCGGATTTAATAAAAGTTACACAAGGACCATTTTTGTAAATCTGCCAAAGTGCAAGGACCTGTTGTGTTAACTTTTCATTATAGTTTTTAGGGATCACTTTTGCCATATTTGAATTCTCCAAGGACCAAAGATGATAATTTCCCATATTAAATGCCCAGGGACCTTTTCTGTCAATTCCTTAAACTCCAGGGACCTTTGTTGTAATTTTCTGATTCTTGAAGGGTTAAACCTGTAAATATCAAATGTTAACACAAAGGACCAGTTATGTCATTTTAGAATAGTATAAGGTTTATTTTGAATATTTTCTTATTTTTAAACCTTAGGGACTAATTTTGACACTTTTCCAAAGTTGAGGGACCATAGTTGTAATTTATTGATTTTTAACTTCAAAGGACTTTTCCTAACAACTTATGAATCCCAAGGACCTTTTATGATATTTTTACAAGTTTTGAGTGACCAGGGACTAGTTTTGCCAATTTATGAAACTTGAGGGACTGAAACTGCCAATTATGCAAACTTTGTATGTTTTTCATTTGTTTTTGCATATTTTGTGTTTGAAACATATAAAACACACCTCTAAGATATTTTAAGCATTTTGATACATATTCGGGTGTTTTTGTATGTTTTGGCAGCTCAGATTGGTATAAAATGATGAGATAACAGTAGCCAGATGATGTAGGAATGATATTGCTACTGTTATTTTGGTATTTGTACACAGATATAATATTCACAAAAATCAGATAACAGATATATACACGTATTCACAATTCAGATTTACGTAATCGAACTGAAAAAGTGGGGTTTTGGTATTTAACAACTACAGGGGGTGCTTTTGACACTTTTTCAAACTTGAAAATTAAAAATGAAAAAGAAATTATAAAAGTGATTAAAATAATATTAAACTATTATTTAATTAATTAAACTATTTAAAATCTAAATTAAAATCTAATTTAATTAAACTAAAAATGACAAATGATTTAAATTATACTAAAAATTAACAAAAATATTTTCTAAACCTAAATTAGAACTTAAAGAAAATATAAAAAATTAAAAATAATATTTTTTGTCTTTTTGTGGATTTTCTATTAATTAATTACTTATAAATTACTAATTAACTAATTAACTATTTTAAATTAAGAAAATTAGCAAATGAACAGTAAGAATTCTAATAAAATTTCTAAAATTACTTTATAACATATAAAAGCTATAAAAAATATAAAAACAAGGTTTTGATTAATAAAAACTAATTATGCTATTTTAATCTAATTATTAATTAATTTCTAATATAACTAATAAAAACTATAAAAAATATAAAAACAAGGTTTTGATTAATAAAAACTAATTATGCTATTTTAATCTAATTATTAATTAATTTCTAATATAACTAATATTAATTCTAATAAATACCAAATGGTAAAATAAAAATCTGAAAAATTTATTATAACTATTTTAACCTAAGATGAAATTATTAAAAATATAAAAACACAACTTACTTAGTAAAAATGTAAAAATGGAAATTAAAATTAAATTGAATTAAATGGAAACTATCACTTATTTTAAAACTAATTTTTTTTGGATTTTTCTTTTACAGGACTACTAAACACCTTAAAATGATAAACTTTTATGAAAACACTTGTTGAAATAGCTTATAAATAAGCTATTAGCACCCCTTTGGCTACACAGTTGACTTATGTTGACTGTGTGGTCAATTTTGGTCAAAAGGCCTAAGGTGGGGTCCACAAAGGTTAAAACAGATACACACAAGCTAAGTACACTCAAATAAGCCAGATACAACTAATAAACAACAAAAATAAGCTGAATAAGCTAAATTAAGCACTTTGCACTTTTTCACTTTTGACTCAGACCTGGGACAGATTTTGAAGCTTAAACTAAGTGGGGTCCACAGTGACTTAGGTCAAACAAATGGTCAACCTAAACTCTCTGGTAGGAGGGGGGTTGGGAAAAGCTGTTTAGGAGGTGTGGGGCCTACTGGGTTGGTCACAAAACACCACCAAAGTGGTGGTGTTGAGGTGGTGACTGGGTGAGCAGGGCACAAGCTTGCCCTGCAGCTGTCTTTGAGGTTGAATGGCACTCAGAATAATTTTTCTAATTATGAAATGAAAGCAATTTCTAAAACTTGAGTTGGTAAAGAACTAAAAATCCAATTTTCACAATGCCAATTAAATCACAAAATTCAGAAATTAACAAGCAATTTTGATGAAATCTGAGAACAAGACTTTTGACTTTTGACAAGAACACTCAATATTTGACTTTTATGAATTTCTAACACTCCTAACTGATTAAATAAGTTATGCTAAGATGAAATAAGTCTAAAATAAGCTAGGTGATAAGGTTTTAAGCTAAATGGGTAAAAATGACACCCACAGATCCACTCAGTGGACTGTCAATGGTGAATGTGCTTGATTTTGACTTTCTAGCTTGTTACTACCTAGGACTTGGTTAATTAGGAGTTGTAATGGTCTGACTATGATGTAAACAAGCAAGACTTCCACTGGCACTCACTGAGATGCCCAATACAGACAAAACCAAACACCCCTTATTCCAACTGTTTTAGAAATTTTCAAAGCAAACTAATGACCTAATCATCTAATCTGATTTCAGACCTTAAAACATCATCATATTGGATCTTTTAAACACAATTAAACAATAAGAACAACACAAGAACACAGATTCTAAGATTATCCTATATGACTGTTTTAAAGAAAACTTAACAACTTTGGAAGTTAACAAACAAGCTACTAAATTTAACTTATAACAACATCTAATAACACAAAATGAGCATGAAATAACAAAAATTAAACAGAGATACTTAAGTGAACAGTTAAATGAAAGATTTAAAGAAGTAGCTTACAAATTTGCAATCCAGCCTATGCTTTGAACCAAGAACCAAGAATCAAACCCTAGCATCCCCCATGGGATTCTAAACCAAGGTCATCCCTTTTTTACCCTGCTCCAGCTTTGGTTACCAAGAACACTTGGTTTGACTTTTGTTGACCAATTTGAGTATTTTGAATTTTTTATTTCTAAACTGATTTAAAGTATTACTAGTAGCTTAAACAAGCTTAAAAGGGAGCTTATATGTATCTAAGAGTCCATTACAACTACTAAAACAACAATTGAACAGTACAAATTATTGAAATAGAAATTAAAATTGCATAAACTGTAATGATAAAAGAAGCTTGAATTTTTATAACTGAATTGAAGTACAATGCATATAGGAAAGAGGTTACCACTGCTTAGAAGCTTGGGTGTACCTAAAATTACAAATTGAAATTACACGACATAAAATTTAAACTAAATTAACTACTACTTTGATCTTCATGCTTCCTCTTCTATTTATAGCAAGGGATTAGGGTTTCCCTCTGCATTTCCATCATTTCCCACCTCTCTCTTGTCATTTTGGTCCAATGGAGAGCGTACACGTGTTTTGGCGCCAAAACGCTTATCTTCAAATTGGGGAGAAGCATTTAATGCAAAGGTGATGGGTAGGTGTAGGGGGGTGAGGTAGTGATGATTGAGGAGGCTTTGGTTTCTGATTGGAGGGGAGGGGAGGTCGACTGCAAGTGGTGGAGGTGTGTGTGTGTGAGTCTGAGAGGGAAGGGAAGGGGGTAAGAGTTTGACCGAAGGTTTGACCTGGGGGTTGACCGAAGTCAAAGATGGGATGTGGACTGGGTTTAGTTATACGGGGTGTTTATTTATTTAGGAGTGGGCTTAGGTTAGCATTGGGCTTAGGTGTTTGTAACTGGGTTGGATTGGAATGGGTTTAGTTTTGGTTTAGTTTATTTTTGGTCCGGTTTGGTTTTTAGCTATTAAATCACAAGGACTAAAAATGTAATAAGTGCAAACTTGAGGGTCTGATTTTGTGAATTAACCAAAGTTATCATAGGGACCAATCTTGACAAGGATGCATAGTACATGGGTATTTTTAATGTTTTTCAATTTTTAAATACCCGGGGACCTTTTCTGTAAATTCACCAATCTCCAGGGACCATTCTTGTAATTTTCTGAATTTGTGAAGGGTTAAACCTGTAAATATCAAATGTTAACACAAAGGACCAATTTTGTCATTTATAAATAGTATAAGGTTTATTTTGAATATTTTCTTATTTTTAAACCTTAGGGACTAATTTTGACACTTTACCAAAGTTGAGGGACCATAGTTGTACTTTTATGATTTTTAACTTCAAAGGACTTTTCCTAACAACTTATGAATCCCAAGGACCTTTTATGATATTTTACAAGTTTTGAGTGATCAGGGACTAGTTTTGCCAATTTATGAAACTTGAGGGACTGAAACTGCCAATTATGCAAACTTTGTACGTTTTTCATTTGTTTTTGCATATTTTGTGTTTGAAACATATAAAACACACCTCTAAGATATTTTAAGCATTTTGATACATATTTGGGTGTTTTTGTATGTTTTGGCAGCTCAGATTGGTATAAAATGATGAGTATTTACACACTCATCACCTAACATCGATATCATTCATCCAATACAATTAATAACAAACAATCAACCAATAATTAATAGCTAGGTTTCATTACATCTAAGCAAACACAAACAAACCTAGCCTAGCATGTTAAAGTAAAGACAAGCATAAGATAGAATCAAACAACACATAGACATATTGAATGATTATTGGAAGACTTACTTTTATTGAAACATGGATGAAAGAAGGGTGAAAAACCCTGTAAAATTCGATCTAGGGTTTGTAGTAAAGTTCCTCCAAAAGTTCTCTCTCTCATGAATGAAAATTAGAAAACTATATATAGAGAATACACGTCTGACGGCGTCACGTTGTAATCCTGACGCCGTCAACTTGCCGCCAATGCTTCCCTCAGATTGCCTAGATCCAGATTTGACGCCGTCATGTGTAAATCATCATATGGCCGTCACGTGTAATTTTGCTCTTGATGGCCTTGGTGACGCTGTCACTCTTTAACTCCCAAAACCGTTCTGGCGCGTCTCGTGTAACTTTTTATCCACCTCTTTGCCAATACGTGACGCCGTCACATGCAACTCTTGACGCCGTCAGGTACTATTCCCAGCTTGATTTGGAGACTTTGCCGTTTTCTTCACTTTTCGCTCAAAAAACATCCAAAATGCTTTCTTTTCTAGATTTCTTTTCCAAAGTACCTAAAATGACAAAAGGAACGATTTGAGACAATATTTGATCAAATAATCACGACTTAAGGCTTAAATGACCCCCTAAAGCGTAACACTTTTCGTCTTATCAAGTTGTGAATGTGAATTCATACAATGTTAATTATAACTTTTTTTTCTAATTTTATTTATTTATTTATTTATTTTTATCTCTAACTAGTATACATTATAACTGGTATATTTGACTTGGAAATTTAAAAGTTATACGTAAAACCTCTTTAAATTAAAAAAAAAAAAAAAATTATTTATTTATCGAATATTATTATATCTCGCTAAATTAATAAAATATTTCGTTCCCAAAATTATTAGTTTAAGAGTAAATTACATGGATGGTCCCTGTGGTTTGCCCAAAGCTTCATCCACAGTCCCTAAAAGTTTAAAGTTGTATGGATAGTCCATATCTTTGCAAAAAAAATAACACTTATGGTCCTTTTTTAACAGGTGTTAAGTGAGTTCCCTTATCATTTACACGTTAGCCTTTTTGGTTAAAGACCGTTGAATCGTTTATCCTTTATAATAACGACCGTTTATAATTTAAAGTTTTCATCATTAAGTACGTTTTTATCCGTTTTTATACGTTTTCTTATGTTTTTATCCATTTTTCGTCCGTTGTTATACGTTTCGTCCGTTTTTCTTCCTTTTTCATACGTTTTATCTGTTTTTATACATTTCATACGTGTTTATCTGTTTTATACGTTTTTGCATGTTTCATTACATTTTCATATGTTTTCTTCTATTTTCATACGTGTTGTCTATTTTATACGTTTTTCTTATGTTTTATCCGTTTTTATACATTTTCGAATGTTTTATACGTTTTCTTCGTTTTTATACGTTTTCGTACATTTTTATACGCTTTCATACGTTTTATTACGTTTTCATACGTTTATATCCGCTTTCATCTATTTTATACGTTTTCGTCTGCTTATATCCATTTTCGTCCATTTATATATCCGTTTTCGTCCGTTTTTAAAATGTATAAAAATGTATGAAAACGGGCGAAAACATATAAAAACGGATAAACCATATGAAACGTATGAAAACGGATAAGAAAGTAAGAAAAACGGACGAAAATGTATAAAAACGGACAAAAACGTATGAAAATGTATGAAAATGAGAGAAAACATACAAACCATATGAAACGTATGAAAACGGATAAGAACGTAAGAAAAACGGACGAAAATGTATAAAAATGGACGAAAACGTATAAAAACGCTAACACTGTGCTCTTAAGTTAACTTCATAAAAGAAAAGAAGAGAAGTGAAGAGGAAGAGAATCACTTCTCTTCCTTCCTCTTCTTCCCAAAACTTGGCGGAACCATTTATAACCAAAAAAAAACACTACAAGTTTCTTCCTTTTCTTTCCGGATCTTCTCCTTTCTTCCCCTTTTCAGATCTTGAGAACACGATTATTTTCAGTTTCTTTCCAAATCTTTTCCTTTCTCTTGTATATGAATCTCAAGAACACAGTGTAAGTATTATAACTTTAAACTTTTAGAGACTTTGGGTGAAACTTTGGGCAAAGCTCGGGGACCATCCATGTAATGAACTCTTAGTTTGCTTTTTATGCATAGCCCAACCCGAACCGACCCATATTCCCCTGGATTCAGTTGAATGATGTCTGAATTACTGACCTTTACAGCAAGATAGGAAAAAAGAATGATTGATTAGTAACAAGTAGAAGACGATAAACGGCTGGATTTTCCCTTATCTTTTATTTTATCCAAACACCTTTTCTTTCTTTTAACCTTCTTGTTGTTGTTGTTGTTGTATTTTCATCAAATAAAACACAAACAAACATCATCATGTCAACTATGTACAGCTGTTCGATCCCCTCATTCTCAGTTTCCAATTCCACTTTTCCTCGTCCTAATCGCATCATCTGTTCTGCTGGAGGTAACTTTTGTTTCATTAATTTGATATGATTTTGATGATGCATTTTGCTAGTTGACCTGGTATTTTTGTACATACGTTTGACTTTTATTTAGAATATAATTAGGCCTAGATGTTAAGTAGTATATGCCTCGGGTATTACGAATTCCACAATTGGTTAATTTAGAAAACACACTTTTTGGTTCTAAGAGCAAACCCAAGTACATTAGACATTGTTGTTGCAGCTTCTGTTTTAAATACAACAAAACCCAACCGAAATTCGGTTAAACTGAAAATACACAATACAACAACAACAACAACAACGTACCCAATCCCTCCAGGGCGGGGTATGGGGAGGTAGAATGTAGACAGATCCTACCCCCGAAATTAGGGAGATAGACCTCCGGCAAGTGAATGTGTGCGGGTGGATGTGCTCAGATATATGTGCATGTGTAATTGTGTGCAAGAACAAGGATTAAGAATCTATACAGTCTAAGACAAAAAGCAAGCATATAATCATACATAGCAATAGGCAAAAAACCATCATAGGAACTTAAAAGGATATAGGTATAATACATACGCTGCAAGGATACCCATTGTATAGAAAAATAGAAAGTGCATAAGAGACAAAGGGGATCAGAAGCATAGATGCATAAACACAGACGAGCATGGGCACATAAGAATAAACTGAAACGACACAATGGTTGGTGATATAGTTTTGTTTGTTCGTCCTTTTGGCGAGTGTGCACTGCCCACCTCCTAATTCGTCTTTTCAGTTTATTCTGAAAACACACAATGGTTGCTAAAACGAGTGAGCAATGCCCACCTCCTAACTCGTCTTTGAGCTAAACTAGAATAAATACCTTGATCTCAAGTAAACTACAGTTACATACATAAGTGATGATACTAAAATCACCAACAATATTCTGATAAAATACATTGAATTTAGACCAAATATTTCAGGTTTTCATTTTGCATTTATATATCCACAATTTGTCCCAACTTTTAGTAATTTTGCAAGAATTATTGTTTGTTTACAGCTAATTGCTATCAGTTAAAAATTAATAACTCTATTTGGTGAACTGAATACAATCCACAGCAACTTAATGAAATTGTGTAACGATGGATATAGATGGAAGTTACCTTCTTGTAAATATAGCATGTTCGGTGTTATCTATGTCTTACTGTAAATCTGATATCCAGTATCTGTTGCTGAACGAAAAGCTGTCAATACAAGTGAACCGCTATTGCTTAATGCCGTTCGTGGTGAAGATGTAGAGAGACCCCCTGTTTGGCTTATGAGACAAGCTGGGAGGTACATGAAGGCAGGTCTATATAACCACATTGCTTGTTTCACATTTATGGTGATTTTTGTTCAACGTTGGATCTTATTCTGGTTTTCGTGTGGCAGAGTTACCAAACCCTTTGTGAGAAGCATCCTTCGTTCCGTGAAAGATCGGAAAATGTCGATCTTGTGGTTGAGATTTCTCTACAGCCATGGAAAGTCTTTAAACCTGATGGGGTAAGACGATGATCTAACATGGATCATATTATGTTTCGTTGAAAGAGTTTGAAGGATGTAATATTGACTATGTTTACAGGTTATATTGTTTTCAGACATTCTTACACCGCTACCGGGAATGAACATACCCTTTGACATTGTTAAAGGAAAGGGTCCCATCATATTTGATCCAATAAGCACAGCTGATGATGTTGCTCAAGTGAAGGAATTCACTCCGGAAGAATGGGTACCGTATGTTGGGGAGGCATTGACAATTTTGAGAAAAGAGGTATTGTTTTGTATGCCTTTTTTGTGTATGTCTAATAAACTTTTGGGTTAAATGTTGATATAAGCTTGATTTGTGTTTAAATTCAGGTGAATAATGAAGCTGCAGTTCTCGGTTTCGTTGGAGCTCCTTTTACACTGGCATCATATGTGGTTGAAGGTGGATCGTCAAAGAATTTTACCAAAATTAAGAAGCTTGCTTTCTCACAGCCTGAGGTAATATATATATTTTTTATAAGTTTGTACTTCGAAATTCTTCTGTATCGTATTTCTGTACCATGAATAGTTTTAGAACTGCATGAGAGAATTGTCATTAGTATGAGAGTTGTTCAGAAGTTTTGTCCAATTGGTTCTACTATAATTCTTTTATCTAGTTCAAGATATCCAGTTGCTGCATTTGACTTCCAAATTAGTATCAAATTTGTAATCACAGTCCAAGATAGTTATGTTGCTGAGAATAAGTCCCTCCACTGTTAAGAGTTGATCGTTTTGGTTTGATGTAACGATTTGGGGCTACATTTGGCCATGTATTGTGCGAAAGATTAAAATGAAGATGGAAGGCCACTAAAAGGCTCTTCATTCTAAAGTGTGAACACATGACTGAATGTGATCAAAATAGTTGCATTTGATCGAAATCATCAATTTAAACAGTAGAATGACTAGTTTGTTAACACATATATTCATATTAACTGAAGATTATCAAATTGATTCAGTGTCCATAATTTTAGGTATAACTGTAGTATAACCATAGGGAAGAAGTTTGTAATCTATTGTAAGGAAATGTTAAACTCACTACCATGTCAAACATCATAAACAGAGAGATAGTAAGATGTAACTTTTCATCTCAATGCAGGTCCTCCATGCGCTGCTTCAAAAATTTGCAACCTCAATGGCTAAATACATTCAGTACCAAGCTGACAAAGGTGCACAAGCTGTTCAAATCTTTGACTCATGGGCAACAGAGCTCAGCCCAGTTGACTTTGAAGAATTCAGTCTCCCTTACTTGAAGCAAATTGTGGATACGGTTAAACAAACTCATCCTACTCTCCCTTTGATACTATATGCTAGTGGGTCAGGAGGGTTGCTCGAGAGACTACCTTTGACTGGTGTTGATGTGGTGAGCTTGGATTGGACCGTGGATATGGCTGAAGGCAGGAAGCGATTAGGAACGGATATAGCGGTTCAGGGGAATGTGGACCCTGGTGTGCTGTTTGGGTCAAAAGAATTTATCACTAATAGGATTAATGATACCGTGAAGAAAGCAGGGAGAGGTAAGCATATTTTGAATCTTGGTCATGGTATTAAAGTAGGTACACCCGAGGAAAATGTTGCTCATTTTTTTGAGGTTGCCAAAGGACTGAGGTACTGAAAGTAGAGTTTTGTAGTGTAGAAGACTATAATTCATTGTATCCTTGTGTATCTCTTTTTATTTTATATGACTATTTTACTTGAGAAGTGAAAGACAAAATCAAAAGTCAAACATAACCCTAATCCTGAAATACATTATGGTGTAATGCAACTGGAGGCAAGAACTCAGATCATCAGGAAAACCTGAAAATAAGCCACTAAGTTTAAGTTGATGAATTATATTTACAATTTAGGTCTCAAGGCAATGGTAAATACAACTACACTCCTACCATCCCTCAAAGCTTCCCAGCCGGTTTTATTTGAAATGAAACTCATGAGTCGCACCTCATCCCGCCCAAACTATCCTTTCTAAAATTTAGACATATCTGGTGGGAGCCTTATCTGTTATGTGGGATTAGATAGTTGTGATCAGTTTATCATATTTCAAGGCAAGAACTCGGAAGGAACTAAGACAAGGGTCAAGTACAAAGGGACCAAAACGTCACCAAACACCGATGTACCAAATTAGGGACTCCAATTCTGGAGATCTACCACAACATATGCAAGGCCACCTACAAGTGCTGTTTGGTTTCTACCTAAAAGAGTAGCCTGTTACTAAAAGTTCTTGATCCGAACCGGGTTATCAGGATTTCGGCAATAGAACCTTTCTTTGAGATAGAAATCAAACTCAACAAATACGAACCTAGTGTTTGTAACACCTAAAAAGCCACACATAAAGGTGAGACTTTTGGCGATAAGACTTTTTAAAGAAGTGGTTGGCTAGCTGCTACTTGTGACCAAATTGAAGTTATGGCACCTTTAAGCATTAGCTTTTGTTCATAATTACTGATCATTCCTGACCGACTTCAATAACCAAAAATATGTTGCACAATGCTCCAACTCTCTGCCTTTTTGGATCCTACAGTTTGCATGCCATTTTTACATGAACAATGTTGTGATGTGGGCCAAAATTTTCAACAGTGTGACTATTTAAGTGTGGGATTTGGGACTATTGTTTCTGTGGGAATTGGCTTTTCAACATAAAGCTAAAATGTAAAAGTTAAGCATAACCACACTCACACACACAATAAAGGAGAGAACTTTCACCTTACTCTATTCCACTCATCAATTTCTTAAGAAGTAAAGAATTGGCCCAAGTGTTTCTAGATGAAATACATGCAAAAAGATTAGCAATAATAATGAGAAGGCGTTTGTTTCCAATAAACCCAGTTTTCGACTTTGGAATGACTCGTTAACACGCTACATGTTCAAATGTAAATTAAGTACAAAATAAAATATAAATAAAATACCTAATATGAACCAACAAAACAACATAACAAAAGTGGTGTTTGAAAACAAACGTTTGCAACAACTTGTACTTAACCTCACATCACCTTTCACCAAGACTACACAAACTAGTCATAAAAGGGTAAGAAAAAGACATATTTTTAGTGCTTGAGAACCATTGATACCCACCCCCACCATCGAACCCACGCATAAAGTCATTTCCTTTACCTTTCTTGTCCTTGTTTAGAGAGACAAGTATTTGATTAGGATAAGAAATAACCAATTAAATTAACCACAAGTCATGAGTTCAAAGTATTTCATTATTAAAAGCAATATTACCTCACCCCCTTAACTACAGAAGTGGGTTAAACGCGGACTGACCAATAAATCCAACATTAGAAAATTACTTAGCAACAGTAACTTAATAATACGTGTTGACATAAGAAGGGCCGGTCCTGAATTTTTTAATGCTTTGAACGAGACGATCTTAAAGTGCCCCTGTAAATGTTGTAAATAAGCAACACACTTTCTTTTACGGGTTTTACATGTGAACGAAACCCGCATGTCAACTTAGTAAAATTGAATCTTAGAGCAGAGACGGACTCATGATTTTCGAGAGGGTGTTGCACAATTGCTATTTGAGTTAACTAAAGTTGTATTAAAAAAAAAAAAAAAAAAAAAAAAAAATTATTAGGGCTGCCCATAACAAAAATCGACAGTTTTTAAAATTTTTTGCACTTTGTGATCTAAAATAGGGTAAAACGTAAAATTACTATTAACAGCTTATAATTAAAGTTGTATCATAATATTTCGGACCAATTAAAAAGTAAAATAACTATTAACAGCTTATAATTACATAAAACAGATAATTTACCAAACACTTTTATTGAAAAAAGATACAGCTTGTAGCTCATGTTAATAGCTTTGCAATTTACAGCTTACAGATTACAGCATACAGTTAGTTTTGCCAAACATACCCGAAGTTTGGCAATCTTGAAACAAAGACTAAAAATATTTTGGTTGAGATCTTTATAGAACCATCATTAACCATAGAACCATTGTATCCATCCCAACCATCCAATCCAATTTGATCCAAAGGCTGAGATTAAACCATATATTTACACTTGAAGGGCAAAAAAGTCAAATATATAAACTAAAAAAAAATACGTACCATTTTTTCCAAAACACACACACACACACACACAAACACTCCTTTTCCCAACCCCTTCTCTGCTTCAACATCATCACACCGATCCACCATTATCACAGACACACAAACACTCTCAAACATCACCATCATCATCACCAATCCACCATCATCACCGTCAAATCCGTCATCATCACCGTCATATAACCGTAAACATCACCGTCGGTCCACATATAACCGTCAAATCCGTCTTCATCACCATCAAATCCGTCGCCGCCATTGCATTGTGATTATTGCTGTTGTGGTTGTTGTTTTTATGATTGTTGATGCACACCATGTGTTTGATGAAATGCGTCTATGATAATCACATGTGATTCAGAAGCAAAATCACATGTGATTCTGTAACATGTAATTCATATGAATGATTTTGTTGAATTTGCTTGGCGTGATATTTTAGTTGATGTTTTATATTAGTTACTGCATTAGTTGATGTTTTAGACGCGTTAGTTGATATTTTTAACTGTAAGTACTTATTTCCGCGTGTTGGTTTAATTGCCAAAGATGTTTTAAACCTTTTGTTCACTGATCATGTTCTGTGTCCCAGTCCTAAAGAGTGCCCAAACAGCCCCTACATCAGATCTTTTTAAGGCTTGTTGTTAATCCATAAATCCCTAAAAAGTGATTCTATGATATCTTTGGTTGCTTATCTTTAGATGTTTTGTTTTTTTTAAGTTCAATTTATTTAGTCACTAGCTTATTCTTTTGATCAAATAAGCTCCACCAGGCTGTTTGTGAGGATTGCAATTGCATACCTGCCCACCAGCCCCTCTCACAAGCTTGATTTTAAGCCCATTAAGCTCCAAATTTGTTTCAACCTTGTTCTATGAGTTCTCTGGTTTCTCATGTTTATATGTTTTAGCTTTTTGGACCATTGGCTTATCAATTGGTAGCTTATTAATTAGGTTGAAGTTACCCATGTGGGTTGTTTATGCATCAGTTCAGCTTATTGTTTTCTACTACAATCATATATGATTTTGATATAATCATATATGATTGTATCAAAATCATATATGATTCTACTAGGTTTATTAACATTTAAAATTTTGATGCAGGTCGAACAAAGCAAGCAACTAAAAGGTTTCCGTCTCCTATTAAACAGAAAGCCGCTCAATCAAAAGTTGATCCAAAATCAAAAGTTGTCACACAAAAATCTTCTGTCAAAGCTCAACCTCCTCCTGTTAAACAGAAATCATATATGATTCTATGTAAATCATATATGATTCTGTTATTGTGCATTCGCAAAAGATGTTTGATTTGGCTTACAAGTTCCAGACTAAGATACCTGAACAAACAAGGATCTCAAATATTTTAAATGCAATCAAGAATAGGGCCGATCGTGAGAAACAAAAAGATGGCGTTGAGAATCAAGAGGTTGCAAAAGTGATGGTTAAATGATTGTGTTAAACTGATGTGTAGGCTGGTGGTAGCATATCTAGTAAATTCATGGTCTTTTGGTATAATCTGATGGTAGTATATGTGGTAAACCTGATGTGCAGTCTTTTGGTAAAATCTGATGTAGTATTGGACAAATTCTGATGGGTAGTCTTTTGGTAAAATTTGATGTAGTATTGAACAATTTCTGATGGCATTATAAAATTTTGATGGTAGTTCTTTACTTTACTATTTTTGTTGTATGATTTAAAGTTTTTATTGTAATTTAACATCTTGCATTTATGCTCAGTTAAAAATAGTCTGCTAGAACAAGAAACAAAAATCATATATGATTCATAAAGAATCATATATGATTCATTATGAATCATATGTGATTCATTATGAATCATATATGATTCTTGTTGAATCATATATGATTCAAATAAAATCACATGTTACAGATATTAAACTTATAGAAAAGACATGAAAATAGACAATTTTCATAAGAATCTACTTCAACATAAAAAAAAAAAAAAAAAAAAAAAAAAAAAAAAAAAAAAAAAAAGGTATTCAATCAAGATCCTCATAACAATTTTCCAACAGTGCAATAAAAATAAACAAATATCCAAATCTAAACAAAGTATGTTATTCAAGGAGCGATAGTCGCTTGTTCAGCTGCGACATTTCTCGTTGCTTGTTCACTTGCATCCGTTCCATCCTCATCTTGCTCATCTGAATCACCCTCTTCCTCATCATCACGATCTTCATCAGTGTCACCATCTTCCTCATCATCTCGATCTTCAATAGAATAGGAGGTTTCTGTTTAACAGGAGTAGGTTTAGGACGACTATGCCAATATGAAGATCTTCAAGTTCAACCTTCTCATGAGATATACTTGAAAGCTTTTCATTAATCATCCTGCAAAAACTCTGCAAAAAAAAAAAAAAAAAAAAAAAAAAAAAAAAAAAAAAAAAAAAAAAAAAAACCAGATAAGACATGTCACAAAACAGATAAAGCATGCAACTGAAATCATATATGATTGTATCAGAATCATATATGATTGTATCAAAAATCATATATGATTTTGGATACCTAATCCAAACTCCAAAGAGTGCATTGTGGATATATTTGAGGAGGAAGGAGTCAGCCTCTTTCTTGCCATTAGGCAGTCGAATCATATATGACATGTAACGCTTTGTTTTCTAATTCGGACCTATTAAGAAGAGAAGAAAACTAGTAGGCATATTGATTTACCCTATTATAATTAGACCGAGCTTGCTTACTAAATCTAGAAAATAAGTTAACATAAGGAAACAACCTAAATTCCCCACCTGAAACTAAATTCAGTTACTTGTATAAGTACCTACTATAACCAGTTTAATCATCTTACCTACTAGTCTTCTAGAAAAGTGCAATATCCAAAACACAAAGACATTTTTCAGTTGACCTTTATGCATCGGCTAGCATTTAACTACTTTCTATAAGGCAAAATAAACAATTTAAAAAGAAACCTTAAGCTAATTTTGCAAAATAAACAAATTGTGAACGCATTTGCATGGATGTCATCTTTTGGATGAAAAGCACACTGCATTTGTGAACGCATCAATGTGAGAAGCAATACAACAACCAACATAAAAATGTTAAATGTTAATAACGATAAAATAATCTAATATAATCATATATGATTCTACCAAAATCATATATGATTCAATGTGAATCATATATGATTCTAACAAAATACATCAGTACATCAGCAACAAAATCATATACATCAGTACATCACTAACCACTGATTTCAATACAAATAAACTTACAAATGGACGAAGAATCATCTGGTTCATAATTGGTGATGTAAATTCAAGTGTTCGTACTCAAAGACAAACATAGGATACGTGCTTGTATTCACGTTTGATAAGTAGTGTTGAACCATCTACCGTATCATAAGCTTTATAAGATGTCGATTGGGTCATGGAAATGCAAGAAGAACTTGATCTGTCACGTAAGATGTAACATATAAATTTTTTTGACATTAGTTTTCTTATTCCGTATACTTTTTGCATATTGTTTACTTGAGCAAGTGACTCATTGTTGAAGGCTATATCAGATAAAGATAATCGACATTTTAACACAACGATGTATTAAGAATGACAATTTAAGGTACTTCGCTTTATCTATTAATTTGAAACTAATCAATTATTCGTCGATAAAGAGTTTAATCATTCATCTTCTGTAATGTGCTTGAATGGACCATGTAACACCCCCAATTCATGGATGCAGCGGAATTCAAACTGGGTGTTACTCGACGGCACAATAGTCACAATAATAGAAAACGAACTCCAATTGAGTCGTTTTAAAAGATGTATCATTCAAATTATATAAATATCAGAGATTTCAAAATGAGGTCCCAATTGGTTCCATGTTTACAATGTATAATGAATGAGTTTTGAATGATAATAAAATTTATAGCCCTCTTGAGTATCCGTGTCCTTCCGTGCCATCCTTGATCGTCATGAACCTGAAATACATGCTTGAGAGGTCAACACAAAGGTTGAGTGATATTCATAGAGTTTGTTAAATCGATTGAACACAATATGTTGGTAGTGTGAGTTATAGGCTCACACTAATGTTTGGAAAACAAAACAGGTAGGCTACGTTATTATACGCCCGGAACATGTATTATACACTAAGCTTATGAAACCATAACGTTAACGTGTACCAATATCGATTGGCAGATTTATCCCGGTAGGTACTTTGCTAACATACCTAAATCTCAAATATTAATGCATTTGTTTGCACTTAGTCAAAACAAATGGGATTCGTCAATCCCAATAGGCCTATTATTAATATTCGCGCTCACTATTGCTAGTGACTAAATGGTTCATAATAAAGGATTTCGGTTTAGCAAGGTTGGTACTTAGTGATAATAAAACAATCAGGTAAGCATACAATTTAAAAACATTGTGCTCGGTTAAAATAGCATGTATTCCCCCCAAGGGTTTGTAAAACATTGTAATAATGTAAAGTGGGGCTATGAACTCACCTTAAGTAAGATAGCAAGTAATGAATGTAACGGTTGAATCGTGAAGGTTTCTACGAGCAACCTATAATAGAATGTTGTGACTTAGGATTTGAGTAATGAATATAACGGAGTGCCTATATATATATCTTGCATTTAGTCCATGATGTGGTATGATGTATAATGTAAGTCTTTGAAGGAAATGATTCATGAAACATGTATGTTTTGTATATCGTTCACTACCGTTCGGGCCGACATAATTCAGAAGTCATGTTAGTAAGCGTTCGAGGAGCCAGGACACTTTAACTCGTAAATCCACAACTCAACTCGACGGCTTACATAATGAACTCCTCACATGAGGCTCCCTACTATTGTAGTAGTTGATGAAATATATAGATATAAGTTTTGATCCGAAAAGTTACATGTCCGATACTTGAATAAACTTAGGAAAGTTTATTTGTACATGAAGATTGTTATTAGGGGTAGTTTCATAAGTCTTAAATGACCATTTTCTCTTGGTAAAATCTCATGATTTCCTTTTAGATGAAGTAGATCCAAATTGTATGTTCAAGTTCTCATCAACTCTTTGTTTCATGTTTATGCCTATGAAAGTTGGTATGGTCATTTCGTCATGGCCTAGCCATGACCTTTGGTCCTTGTTTCAAGGTCATGAGACACAACCTTGGCTCTAGCCATGGTTGTGGTCTTGATTATAGGTCATAAGACCTCTTGTTCCTTTCAAAGTATAACCATAATCTTGTGACTTTCGCCTAAAAATGGGCTGTTTAGAATTTGAAGAATTTTATCACTCGGAAAGTGTTTTTAGGTCTCGAGCTTCTTTGTTCCTGAACGAAAACGTCGTTCCGGACAACTTTCGTGTTTTAACTTTTTGATGAATCGGACCAGAAGTATGACTTTCAAAACCCAAATTTGATCAGGAAGCTATTTGGCAGTTTTGCCGGAAATCTTTGGTAATTTCAAATCGCCATAACTTTTGACTCGTATACTCGTTTTGGGTGGTTCAAATTGCTATGGTTTCCTTGTTATGTCCTCTAATACAATATGTAATGATCCAATATCATATTTTTACCATTTTGATCAGGTCTTGCCAAGAAAGTCACTAGTTTACTTGTTTTAGTAACTTGTTGTAACAATCAAATACAATAACTTGTTTTGGTCATTTTTATACATCATGGACATAACTACAAGACATAATATAGCATGAATAATATGTAAATAACATGAACATGATTATTTAACAAGAATCAAGTTAGGGTTTGGCTCACAACTTTTGGCTTTCAAAGATGAAAGGAAGTTAACATGTAAGGATAGGACTTTGATAGACTTGCTTCAACCCACTTCTCTTCATGCAATCTTTCTACCCTTGGTATTCTTGAAAGATGGATGATGAAGGTTTAGGTGACTTGAGTGGATTCAAACTCAAGAGAAATCACCAAGTATATGAGGTTATGGAAGTGTTTTGATTATCTAAAAGAAACTAGGGTTTCAACCTTGAAGAAACACTTGAACCATGCAAGAAATTGGAAGGAAATGAGCAAAGGATGGAATGGTTATGGGGTTTAGGGATGCACGGCACAAGAAGGGGAGGGAGAGGGCTATTTATAGTCCAAAAATGAGGAGGTTAGGAAAGTGTTAGGAAATTACTAAAACTTGGTGACCAAGTTGTAATATAATGGTGATCTAGGGGTATATTCATGAGAGGAAGCCACATGGGGTGACTCCCCCCCTCCTAGGCCGGTTCCTTGAGCTTGGAGGGCAAGCTTTGGCTTTTGCTTGGTATTATCCTAGATATTGGATGAAACTTGACTCCGGGAAATGCAAACCGTAAGTTGTTACGCCTCAAAACGTAAAACCGGGTGTCGTAAAATTATGGAATTTGAAAGTATTGATAAATATGTCAATAAGTTCCATAATAAAATATAAAATGAGTGGTAGGTTCCATTTGGGTGTAAAACCCTGCTAAAAAACTGGAAACACGGGTCTAAAACGCGTAATTCGCGTAAAACGCTGAATATTGCGTAAAATTGAGAAAAGTAAAATGTTACTTTTCTAATGTTATAAAAATGATTTAAAATGACTTATAATGTCTAGACTGGGCTTAGTCTAGTGTCGGTTGGTATTAAATGTCTTTTAGACATCAAACCGTAAGCCTAAAAATCACGAAATGACTTATAACATCAAGGGATGATTTTTGGTCAATGGAGGAGGGAAATAATATGTTGACTTTTTCTAATAAGTTGAAAACTCAAAAAGTCTTAGAAACGCATTTTGTGGTCTCACGGTTAATCGCCCAAATGGTTAAGCGTGCTCATGCGAGAGTAGTACAGGCATGGGTGACCTGCTGGGAAGTTTTTGGTCATATTTTTCTCAGTCACGATTAATTCTCAAATAAATCATGAGTGTGTAAAATATTTTACTGATGTGGGGTCACCTGACGGTGTTGAATTTCGTTGTGCGTAGAATTTCTGATTGACGTTTTACCCTAAAACGTGTAATTCCGTGTAATTCCTTAATAACTTTCACGAAAATGAGCTTATGAATGTCAAACTTTTAATTTGTCATGGAAATGATTTATCACTTGAGAATATCAAATAAAAATCAACTTTCGGGAAAATTTTCGGGAAAAATGAATAGTAAAAGTGAATAGTGAAATTTTCCGGGAATTGTGATTATCCTGAAAAATGTGAATTGTTACAGTCTCTACCCCTTACGGGGAACTTCGTCCCGAAGTTCTATGTGTGTTATATGTTGGAGTGGTATCGATGAAAAGGTGTGGTTACTTATGAGGACTAAAGTCCGGGATTACCGGTGATGTAATTTGATTTTTCATTTCAGTGTATGGTGTAGGATGAGGCTTACTTTTATATAGGAAAGGTATGGTAATAGTCGAATATCAAAGGAAATTGATATAGCAGTCGAATATTAATAGGAATTGATATAGTAGTTAAATATCAAATAGAACTTGATATAGTTGTCAAGTATCAAATAGCAATTGATATAAGAATCGAATCATGGAATAAGCGTTGAACATGTGGTTGGACCAAGTCCTGTTTGAATTGTACGGCTGCCCATGCATATGGCTACATGGCCCCGTAATGAGTTTGTTTGTTATTGCACTATCATTATGAAAACCAAAATGTAAACCTCGTACTTATGGAAATTGGGATAGTCGTTGCAATCATAGCCTTGTAGGTAATCGGTTGTTGTACCTAGTGTTTATGTCATGGTTTGAAGCGATGTCGGTGAAAAGATAGGATTTCTTGTGGCGAATAAAATGTAGGTATCATGCCATACCCGAGCAATGTAATGTAGGTTGACTTCATACTTATGTTATTTCGGATATAATTAAGCCCACTTGTTTATAATTCTTTATTTACATAGAGAGGCATCCCAAACAATGTAACTAAAGGAATATAAACGTATGGTTCAATGATTTACAATGTCTTTATTTAAATGAAAAGGCATCCCAATCCATTCAAATAATTACAAATCATCCTACACAACATTCATACTTAGTCGATAAGTTACAAGGTAGGGTATTATGAGATGATACTGGTGTTCCAAAAGTACAAGATGAATATTCAATCTTGTAAAGCTGATGAGGGTACTTGTGGTGTAACTAAGGATGATTTGAGCTTTAAAAGTGCATCAACATCTGTTAATGAGCTTGTGGTTCCAACGATTGTAAAGATAATGATGTGATATGTTGATGAACAAAAGTGTGTAGTGTATGCTTAACATTAATACTCTTAGGTATCGATGTTGAGTTTGCTTTAAAAATCTTAAGAGATTTTTAAAAGTTTATGATGGAATGGTATCCTTAGGACCTAAACAGGATAGTACTTCTACAGGATGAAGAGAATAATTGATAACTATCCCAGATAGTAGTTCGGATTATCTCATAAATGAAAACTTTCAAGAATGAAGTTAGGTAGTACAAATAAAGTGTTAAGATTTCGCTGAGTGGTAAGGCATTATCGTGTCTCTAGATTGTTTTAATGTATTCTGGTGGTTTATCGAGTTCATGTAGGAAATCAACCTAAACATAACCCTAGTACAACTACTCTCAGTATTTGAAAATTTTAAGTCGAATATAGTTAGTCAGACTATATTCCACTGTCCCTAGGTTAAATATAGGTGACTAGTCTATATTTAGCCAAGGTTCGATAAAATTTTCAAATACCTAAACTAGGTATACTTTTGATATGTCCGTTGCTTTCGGGAAACTGTCCACTAAACAAAGGCGATGTCAAACCCTTAAGTTGCAAGTCCCGTCCATACAAGACTTGTAACGTATGTTTTCATATTCCATTGCATAGAAGGTAGTAAGGGTAGATACGTATGGAAAGGAAGTTTTAAGTAGTTCTAAAATAGAACATACTTGGCCAGGATCACGAACTTTTAATAATGAAGGTTTCATAAGAAAACTTTGATGAATGTAGAGAAAGTTCAGCTTTTGTCGATGATGGATTAGTTTGTCCTTTAGAAATCTCATATTTCTTGTTTTGAAATCGATAGATTGTGACGGGTTTTTGATATCATAAGAAATGATATTGATTATGTGATGGAATAATTCTAGAGACCATTTGCACAAAACACAAAGTCTCGGAAGTAGGTTAGACCATTGTGTAATTCACAATGTCTGGGAAGTAGGTTAAACCGTTGTGTGACTCAAAACATTTGAGAAATGATTAAGACCATTGTATCATACAATGTCTTGGAAAATGAATGAGACCATTGCATCTCACAATGTCTTGGAAAATGAATGAGACCATTGTATCTCACAATGTCTTGGAAAATGAATGAGACCATTGTATCTCACAATGTCTTGGAAAATGAATGAGACCATTGTATCTCACAATGTCTCGGAAAATGAATGAGACCATTGTATCTCACAATGTCTTGGAAAATGAATGAGACCATTGTATCTCACAATGTCTTGGAAAATGAATGAGACCATTGTATCTCACAATGTCTTGGAAAATGAATGAGACCATTGTATCCCACAATGTCTTGGAAAATGAATGTTGGAGTAGGAACATGATTGAGAGAATGTAGTTGTGCCGAAATGCCATAGAATAGGCATACGCAGATATGTTTAGATAAAATGATTGAAAATAAACCGAGTTTATATATCAATATACTAATATGTTCATGTAGCATAAAATGCCTAGTGTGTATATATCAATATACTTATATGTGTTCATGTAGCATAAAATGCTTAGTGTGTATATATCAATATACTTATATGTGTTCATGTAGCATAAAATGCTTACGGGGAAATGCTCAATTATGTTTAGGGTACATATATCAATATGCAATTATGTCTGTGTAGCACAAAAATGTCTTCGGGGAATGCTCAAAATGGGTATATATGAATATACTAACATGTTTGTGTATCATAACATGCTTACTAAATCCATAATCGTCTGGAGGATGGAAGACACGGAGAGCGGAAGGCTATAAAATGTTTTTGCTTGTATGTGTGGTTATAGTTTAGGTCTCAATTAGACCCGTTTCTCTATAACCATGGCTCTGATACCAATCTGTAACACCCCCAATTCATGGATGCAGCGGAATTCAAACTGGGTGTTACTCGACGGCACAATAGTCACAATAATAGAAAACGAACTCCAATTGAGTCGTTTTAAAAGATGTATCATTCAAATTATATAAATATCAGAGATTTCAAAATGAGGTCCCAATTGGTTCCATGTTTACAATGTATAATGAATGAGTTTTGAATGATAATAAAATTTATAGCCCTCTTGAGTATCCGTGTCCTTCCGTGCCATCCTTGATCGTCATGAACCTGAAATACATGCTTGAGAGGTCAACACAAAGGTTGAGTGATATTCATAGAGTTTGTTAAATCGATTGAACACAATATGTTGGTAGTGTGAGTTATAGGCTCACACCAATGTTTGGAAAACAAAACAGGTAGGCTACGTTATTATACGCCCGGAACATGTATTATACACTAAGCTTATGAAACCATAACGTTAACGTGTACCAATATCGATTGGCAGATTTATCCCGGTAGGTACTTTGCTAACATACCTAAATCTCAAATATTAATGCATTTGTTTGCACTTAGTCAAAACAAATGGGATTCGTCAATCCCAATAGGCCTATTATTAATATTCGCGCTCACTATTGCTAGTGACTAAATGGTTCATAATAAAGGATTTCGGTTTAGCAAGGTTGGTACTTAGTGATAATAAAACAATCAGGTAAGCATACAATTTAAAAACATTGTGCTCGGTTAAAATAGCATGTATTCCCCCCAAGGGTTTGTAAAACATTGTAATAATGTAAAGTGGGGCTATGAACTCACCTTAAGTAAGATAGCAAGTAATGAATGTAACGGTTGAATCGTGAAGGTTTCAACGAGCAACCTATAATAGAATGTTGTGACTTAGGATTTGAGTAATGAATATAACGGAGTGCCTATATATATATCTTGCATTTAGTCCATGATGTGGTATGATGTATAATGTAAGTCTTTGAAGGAAATGATTCATGAAACATGTATGTTTTGTATATCGTTCACTACCGTTCGGGCCGACATAATTCAGAAGTCATGTTAGTAAGCGTTCGAGGAGCCAGGACACTTTAACTCGTAAATCCACAACTCAACTCGATGGCTTACATAATGAACTCCTCACATGAGGCTCCCTACTATTGTAGTAGTTGATGAAATATATAGATATAAGTTTTGATCCGAAAAGTTACATGTCCGATACTTGAATAAACTTAGGAAAGTTTATTTGTACATGAAGATTGTTATTAGGGGTAGTTTCATAAGTCTTAAATGACCATTTTCTCTTGGTAAAATCTCATGATTTCCTTTTAGATGAAGTAGATCCAAATTGTATGTTCAAGTTCTCATCAACTCTTTGTTTCATGTTTATGCCTATGAAAGTTGGTATGGTCATTTCGTCATGGCCTAGCCATGACCTTTGGTCCTTGTTTCAAGGTCATGAGACACAACCTTGGCTCTAGCCATGGTTGTGGTCTTGATTATAGGTCATAAGACCTCTTGTTCCTTTCAAAGTATAACCATAATCTTGTGACTTTCGCCTAAAAATGGGCTGTTTAGAATTTGAAGAATTTTATCACTCGGAAAGTGTTTTTAGGTCTCGAGCTTCTTTATTCCTGAACGAAAACGTCGTTCCGGACAACTTTCGTGTTTTAACTTTTTGATGAATCGGACCAGAAGTATGACTTTCAAAACCCAAATTTGATCAGGAAGCTATTTGGCAGTTTTGCCGGAAATCTTTGGTAATTTCAAATCGCCATAACTTTTGACTCGTATACTCGTTTTGGGTGGTTCAAATTGCTATGGTTTCCTTGTTAAGTCCTCTAATACAATATGTAATGATCCAATATCATATTTTTACCATTTTGATCAGGTCTTGCCAAGAAAGTCACTAGTTTACTTGTTTTAGTAACTTGTTGTAACAATCAAATACAATAACTTGTTTTGGTCATTTTTATACATCATGGACATAACTACAAGACATAATATAGCATGAATAATATGTAAATAACATGAACATGATTATTTAACAAGAATCAAGTTAGGGTTTGGCTCACAACTTTTGGCTTTCAAAGATGAAAGGAAGTTAACATGTAAGGATAGGACTTTGATAGACTTGCTTCAACCCACTTCTCTTCATGCAATCTTTCTACCCTTGGTATTCTTGAAAGATGGATGATGAAGGTTTAGGTGACTTGAGTGGATTCAAACTCAAGAGAAATCACCAAGTATATGAGGTTATGGAAGTGTTTTGATTATCTAAAAGAAACTAGGGTTTCAACCTTGAAGAAACACTTGAACCATGCAAGAAATTGGAAGGAAATGAGCAAAGGATGGAATGGTTATGGGGTTTAGGGATGCACGGCACAAGAAGGGGAGGGAGAGGGCTATTTATAGTCCAAAAATGAGGAGGTTAGGAAAGTGTTAGGAAATTACTAAAACTTGGTGACCAAGTTGTAATATAATGGTGATCTAGGGGTATATTCATGAGAGGAAGCCACATGGGGTGACTCCCCCCCTCCTAGGCCGGTTCCTTGAGCTTGGAGGGCAAGCTTTGGCTTTTGCTTGGTATTATCCTAGATATTGGATGAAACTTGACTCCGGGAAATGCAAACCGTAAGTTGTTACGCCTCAAAACGTAAAACCGGGTGTCGTAAAATTATGGAATTTGAAAGTATTGATAAATATGTCAATAAGTTCCATAATAAAATATAAAATGAGTGGTAGGTTCCATTTGGGTGTAAAACCCTGCTAAAAAACTGGAAACACGGGTCTAAAACGCGTAATTCGCGTAAAACGCTGAATATTGCGTAAAATTGAGAAAAGTAAAATGTTACTTTTCTAATGTTATAAAAATGATTTAAAATGACTTATAATGTCTAGACTGGGCTTAGTCTAGTGTCGGTTGGTATTAAATGTCTTTTAGACATCAAACCGTAAGCCTAAAAATCACGAAATGACTTATAACATCAAGGGATGATTTTTGGTCAATGGAGGAGGGAAATAATATGTTGACTTTTTCTAATAAGTTGAAAACTCAAAAAGTCTTAGAAACGCATTTTGTGGTCTCACGGTTAATCGCCCAAATGGTTAAGCGTGCTCATGCGAGAGTAGTACAGGCATGGGTGACCTGCTGGGAAGTTTTTGGTCATATTTTTCTCAGTCACGATTAATTCTCAAATAAATCATGAGTGTGTAAAATATTTTACTGATGTGGGGTCACCTGACGGTGTTGAATTTCGTTGTGCGTAGAATTTCTGATTGACGTTTTACCCTAAAACGTGTAATTCCGTGTAATTCCTTAATAACTTTCACGAAAATGAGCTTATGAATGTCAAACTTTTAATTTGCCATGGAAATGATTTATCACTTGAGAATATCAAATAAAAATCAACTTTCGGGAAAATTTTCGGGAAAAATGAATAGTAAAAGTGAATAGTGAAATTTTCCGGGAATGGTGATTATCCTGAAAAATGTGAATTGTTACAGACCAGTCAGAGGATATTTGCTTATTGTTATTTTCATTTGAAATTTCCGTATTTTTTGTTTAGAGTAGTGGACTCTTTCAAAACAGTTCCACTAAGCCTTTTTTGTTGCTATTTTCCAGCCCACGATCTTCAATTTTGAAGTATTAATAAGGGTTTTCCCAATGAATAAAATCATCAGTCTTATTCCAAATTTTTTTTATTTCAAGTTATTCTTGAATGAGGTCAAGATCTCCTCAATAAGATCTACTGTTACGTGTTAAATTCTTCAAATTCTTGTTCATTCATACTCAATCATAGGGCCAAAGAAACAATATACCAAATTGGTATCAGAGCTTGGCAGAAACTATGGAGAAACGAGTGGAAGAAATTGAAGGTAGTGTGCATTCTATCGCGGAGGGGCAACAAGCCATCATTAACCAAATCAATGACCTCTTTAGTCAATTAAAAGTTTGCATTGATGAGGTTTCCAAACGAGGGCATGATGGTGAAACCTCCAACGGTCGAGGTCGTGGACCAAGATATGGTCCAAATGTAAACTATATTGCTAAACCTTTGAAGCTCGATTTTTCGAATTTCAACGAAAAGGAAGATCCAACAAATTGGGTTTGTCGAGCGGAATAATTTTTTCAATTTCATTATACTCCAGTGGAAGAACGGGTTTCAATAGCCTCTTTTCATTTAGAGGATGATGCCCAGTTATGGTTTCAAGTGTTGATTCAAGAGACTCCAAAAGCAACATGGGATGAATTTAAAGAATGAATCTATGCAACTTATGGTCCTCATCAATTTCTTGATTATTTTGGAGAGCTTACAAAACTGAGGCAACAAGGTACGGTCCAATCTTACCAATCTCAGTTCAACAAACTTTTGGCTAATGTTGGATATTTACCCCAAGATCGTCAAGTAAGTTGCTTCGTGAGTGGTTTGAGTGACTCAATTCGTACATAAGTGAAAGCCAATTGTCCTACCAACCTTTTAACCGCCATCAGCTTGGCTCGACTATACGAAGCTAAGAATCAATCCCAACAAAAACTACCTACAGAAAAATCAACAATTCAACCACTAAAGCATCAAACCACTTCTACCATGTCACCGACTAAACGACTCGCCATTGATGAGATCAATGAAAGAAAAAAAATTAGGCTTGTGTTTTAGGTGCAATGAACAATTTGTGCCTGGACATAAGTGCAAAAAGTTGTTTGCTATCCAAGCAATAACAGGATTCGGTTACGACGATGAAGAGATTGAGATCAAACACCAAGAACTTACGTGAAGTTGCAGCCATATATATCCATGCTCTTGAGGACAAGAGCAATTTTAAGAGGAGGGGACTGTTGGGATATAAAGTTCAAGGTACTTCTGTATTTCAAAGTATTGCTGTGTCAAAGTGTTGCTTGAAGATTAAAGTCAAAGTACTGCTGCTTGAAGATTAAAGTCAAAGTACTGTTGCTTAAAGATCAAAGTCAAAGTACTGCTATTTATTGAAGATTGTTCAAAGTACTTCGAAGAGTATAAGGACTTAAGTGCAATATTGATTAAAGGATTAATATGTAATATTGTATGAATATTCTAGAATTAGTTAGGGATAATTACTTGTCGTTCAAGTAGATGATGTAAACCGACTTAAGGTTATCTATAAAAGGAGCCTTAAGAGGTATTAGTCGATAGAAGTTTTTAGTCGAAGTTCTAAGAGTCTTAGAGCTTTCTAAAGTCGATAATAGTTAGGGACTGTTAGTGAATCTGTGTAACAAATCAGGTTCAAGTTTGGTTTAATATAAAAGTTCTTCTTAAGATTTGTGTTAGTAGATTCCGCATACTTTACAAGGTCAAACAGTGTTTCAATATTAATAGTGTTGAGTTTACTTAATATTATTAAACCTTTACAAGCTACAAAGTAGTTTGGTCAGAGTATATCGATCCAACAAGTGGTATCAGAGCTTGTGTTGGAAACTCTGATTAAGAAGAAAAACCTTTAAACCGATTCTACTACAAACCCTTCAAGATGTCGACAGAGGCTGCACCTGCTCCATCAATCATTGCTGTTTGAATTCCTATTGTCAAGAAGGGAGAATATGACTTATCGGCCATGAAGATGAGACAGTACATTGCCATCACAGACCATGCTTTATGGGATGTGATTGTCAATGGCAATATGGTACTTGAAGAACCAGTAGATCTCCCAGGACAACATAAACCAACCATCCCGGCTGCTACAAAGAGAAATCAAGACAAAGCTCTCAACATATTATTGTCTGCTATTCCTGATTGACACTTACTGAAGTTTCATGATGCTCAGGATGCAAAACAACTATGGGCTGCAATTAAGAAAAAGTTTGGAGGTAATGATGCTTCCAAGAAGATGCACAGGAACCTGTTGAAGCAACAATTTGAAACTTTCACTGTTGGTGAAAGAGAAGGTCTTGATTCTGCTTATGAAAGATTCTAAAATCTTTTGAGTATGCTAGAACTATATGGAGCTGAGGCATCAGTTGAAGATGCTAACTTGAAGTTCTTGAGAAGCTTGCCATCAGCATGGCATGTAGTTGCTACTATGATCAGAGGACAACTAGGTTTGGACACAATGGACTTTGATGATCTCTACAACAATCTGAAGGTGTATGAGCATGAGATGAATGGTACTACAGGTTTAAGCACACATCAGAAACCCCAAAACATTGCTTTTGTATCTTCTAAAAACAGAAGCAGTACTTCCAATAAAGGTACTGCTTATCCTGCCCAAAGTACTGTGACTGAAACTCAGGTTCCATGTACAACTATGGTCACTACCACTTCATCACCATCAAACACCCCCACCTCAGATGATGTTCTATGTTCATTCTTTGCTCAACAAGCATCTCTACCTGTAACCTATCAAGAAGATGTTCTGCAAATTGATGATGATGCCTTGGAAGAAATTGATATCAGATGGCAAGTTGCCATGATCACTGCAAGGATCAAGAAGTTTATGAATAAGACATGAAGAGGCATTAATTTCACAGCTAAGCAGGGAATAACATTTGATAAGTCCAAAATTGAATGCTTCAATTGTCAAAGGACTGGTCACTTTGCAAGGGAATGCAAATTTGCAAAGTATCAAGCAAACAAGATGATTGAACAACCCAAGACTGAAAGAAAAGAGGTTCCTATAACTGAACCAAAACCAAAAGCTTTGGTTGCTCAAGAGAATCTGTCAGAGATTGATTGGTCCAATGAGTTTGATGATGAACCTGTAACCTACTCAATGGTTGCATTGGAATACTGGAGCACAACTTTTGATGAAGAGCCTGGATATGCTGCTTTGGAGTCAAGAGATGGTCTAGGAAGCTTTGATTGGAGCATGGAGTTTGAAGAAGATCCTGTTCAGCTTGCTATGATAGCTACTTCACCAAGTTCATCCACTATCTCTGAGGTATGCTCTAAGTGTAATGATATGTATCAAAAGTTACTTAGTGAATATGTGGCTGAAAGAGATAAATTTCAAAGGGCTAGGTCTGAGATAGCTGGCTACCAATTGACTTTAGAGTCAATGGAGGCCAAAATAATTACACATGAAAACAATGAAGTAGCATGGGCTGAAACATATAAGCAACAAGAGTACCAAGTAAAGTTGAGTGAATGGAAACTAAGATGTAAGGTATCTGAACTAGAGAAAGTTACTAGTGAGAGGGATAAATTGTTAGAAAAACTTGCTGTTTGGAATGAATTAGGTCTGTCACATGTTCAATTTGTTGAAAAACAAAGAACAACAAACAATAAGGTTATGATAATGGTAACACAGAAAGTATTCCAGTTAAGAGTAAGGAACTAAATCTTACAGTATATACCTCAACTAGTGATGAAGAGTTCATAAGTTTGGATGAAAACATTTCTAGTGATGAGGAAACCCCTAGTCAAACACCTCCTGAATATAAGAATGACAAGGGATACAATGCAGTTCCTAATCCCCCAGGTAGTTTTCAACCACCTAGGAAAGATGTCTCTTGTTATGGGGTAGATAACCTAGAGTTTAGGAAAAAGCTTAAAAGTCAAACAAATCCTAAAACTTTAGGAGAATCTGTTGAAGCACCTAGGGTTGATGAGCAAAAGTTTTCAAAACAAGGAGTACGTTCAAACACTTTTCAAAGTACTGTTGATCACTCAGCAGTATCTCCAAGGAAATATTTTCAAAATACTGCTAATTCTAGAAAACCTTTTGGAAAGGGATTTGGGGATATTGGTCCAAAGGTCTGTTATGTATGTTATAATCCTCACCATTTGATTAAGGACTGTGATTATCACTCAGAATACTTAAGCAAATACCCAAACACCAGATCTGCAAATCAAAGTCACAGAGAGAATAAGCAAAGGGATAACAAACCAGTTTGGAATTACACAAATAGGGTTAACCATAGCAATTTCTCAAAAGACTATAGGTACCCTCATCAGAAAAGATCATTCCCTAAACCCATAGTACCTTCTCAAAGTACTGATAGAAAGTTCCCTAACCAAGGTGCTGCTAGCAGACACTCAAGTGTAAGACCTAGGAGATTCAATTACTATAAACCTAGAAGGCCTTACAACATAAGAAAAGATGCTAGAACACAGAACCCAACTCCAAAAGTTACAACTCAATGGGTTAAGAAAGAAAGTACTATTGGGGAAGAACCAGTACTTTCAGAGGTTAAGGGTGAAAAAGGGAAAATTGATAAGAATAAACCAAAAGTTTTGGAAACAAAAACATTAATTCTTGATCATGTTTTTAAAGAAAGTGGTGATTACATACTCAAAGAATTTGAGTATGTCACTCCACAAGGGGAACACAAGTCAGTAATGGCTTGGGTTCCTAAAAGAAACTAACCTTTTTCATGTGTATGCAGGGCAACCCAGAAGAGGAGCTTAAAGATCATCTTATTGTTGATAGTGGTTGCTTTGGAAGTATGACAGGAGAAAAGGAGCTCTTGTTAGATTTTAAAGCTTATTTTAGAGGAAAAGTTGCATTTGGGAATGATCCTGATGAGGAAGAATCACTGGCAAAGGAACTATCAAGGCAGGAAACATTGATTTTGAGAATGTTAGATATGTGAATGAGCTTAAATTCAATCTTTTGTCAGTCTCTCAGATTTGTGATAAGAAGTACCATGTGTTATTCTTTGACATAGAATGTCTTATACTTTCTCCTGATTTTAAGTTAGAAGATAGAAACTTGGTGATGCTGAGAGCACCAAGAACTAATGATGTGTATAGCATAGATTTGAAGAACATCAATTCTGCTGAAAGAGCAACATGCTTGATTGCAAGGGCAACAATGGAGGAAGCACATCAATGGCACAGAAGGTTGGGGCATGTAAATTTCAAGAACATCAATAAGCTGGTCAAAGGAAATTTAGTTAGAGGTTTACCTTCTAAAACATTCAAGAATGATCACTCATGTCTTGCTTGCAAAAAGGGTAAACAGCACAAGGCTTCCTATAAGAAGATTGAAGAGAAAACCATTAGAGAGCCTTTGGAATTGCTGTACATGGATCTGTTTGGACATGTTTCAGTTGTTAGTTTGAACAAGAAGAAGTACTATTTGGTCGTGACAGATGACTGTAGCAGATTTAGTTGGGTCTTTTTCTTATGTTTCAAGGATGAAACTTTTGATGCTATTCATGATCTTATAATAGCACTTGAAAATCAGTTAAGACTCAAAGTTAGAGGCATTAGATGTGATAATGGGACTGAGTTCAAGAATCAGCTAATGGATGACTTTTGTGTCAAGAAAGGAATTAAAAGAGAATTCAGTATTGCCAGAACTCCTCAGCAAAATGGCGTTGCAGAAAAAAAGAATAGAACTCTAATAGAAGCAGCAAGGACAATGCTTGCAGACTCCCAATTACCTGTTCCATTCTGGGCTGAAGCTGTAAGTGCTGCTTGTTATGTGTTGAACAGAGTATCAGTGACAAAACCTTAAATGAAGACACCTTATGAATTACTAATGGGAAAGAAGCCTAGTATCAAGTTATGAAACCTTTTGGATGTCCCCTGACTATTTTGAACACTGCTGACAATTTGGGCAAATTTGATGGGAAGTCAGATGAAGAATACTTATTGGGATATTGTACCAATAGCAAAGGATTCAGAGTGTACGACAGGGCTACAAAGAAGGTTCAAGAATGTCTTCATGTTGATTTTCTAGAAGAGCAAGAAAATTCTAAAGGTAAAGGTCCTGATTGGATGTTTGATCTTGATTTAATGTCTTCATCTATGAATTATGTACCTGTTAGGGAAGAAAATCAAGTTGCTCCCACTGAAAAAGAAGCACAGTACATTGTTCATGATGTTAATTTAAGAACTGAAGATGAGTCTAATGATAAAGTCAACGATGAGAAGAAAAGTACTCTTGAGCCTCAAAGTACTGTTGAACCTAACAGTACTGTTGATCCTCAAAGTACTGCTCCACCAAAATCCACAGTATCTGATGAAAACCAAGCCATTCAAGATGAACTTAGTAGGATGTTTTTTCAAGAAACAATGGCTAAGTCTTATGAAGATGATCAAAGGAGAGCTTATGAAGCAGAAAAGAAGAAGGCTAAAGGCACTGACAGTACTTTACCCCAAAGTACTGCTGATCTATTTGAAAGTACTTTTCAACCATTAGATACTTCAAATTGGATAAATACTGATGCTGTGAATGATACAAACATGCCTAACTTAGAAGATACTGCTGATTTGAATGATCCAAACAAGCTTGCCTTAGAAGACACTGATGATGAATTGGATCAAGAAGGCATCTTCTCAGATTCTAATGAAGATCCTGATTTAACTAATTTGGAAGATAATCTTGAAGTCTCACCAACTCCTACTCTAAGAATTCACAAAAATCATCCTGTTAACAACATTATTGGACCCTCAGCTTCAGGAGTGCTCACAAGAACTAAAGCTAAGAATATGTCTCTACAACATACTTCTTTACTTAGCTTTATTTACAAGCAAAACAGGGTGAATCACAAGAATCAGAAATTGTGTTTATTTGCTTGTTTTCTGTCTCAAGAAGAACCTAAGAATATAAAACAAGCATTAGCCAAGGAGAGTTGGGTTGAAGCTATGCAAGAAGAATTCTTACAGTTTAAACTTCAAGAAGTATGGGTATTATGTGATTTACCTAATGGTAAGAGACTGATTGGAACAAAATGGGTCTTCAAGGTAAAAAGAGATGAAAGAGGGATTGTTACTAAGAATAAGGCAAGGTTAGTGGCTCAAGGATATAGACAGGAAGAAGGAGTAGACTATGATGAAGTCTTTGCTCCTGTGGCAAGGATTGAAGCCATAAGGCTATTTTTGGCTTTTGCATCTTATATGGGATTCCCTGTATACCAAATGGATATTAAAAGTGCTTTTTCTATATGGCACTATCACAGAAGAAGTTTATGTCAAACAGCCTCCTGGTTTTGAAGATCCTGCACACCCAAACAAAGTCTACAAGTTTATCAAGGCTCTGTATAGCCTTCATCAAGCTCCAAGAGCATGGTATGAAAGACTCTCAAATTTTCTATTACAGCATGGTTATAGGAGAGGAGCTATTAACAAGGCTTTGTTCATTAAGAGAGACAAGAAGGATATCATGCTTGTCCAAGTTTATGTAGATGATATTATTTTTGGTGCTACTAAGCAATCTATGGTGAAGGAATTTGAAGATCTTATGCAAAAAGAATTTCAGATGAGTTCAATGGGAGAATTAACATTTTTCTTGGGACTTCAAGTGCAACAATCAAGCAGTGGAATCTATATTTGTCAAGATAAGTATGTTGCAGATATTCTTAAGAGATTCAATTTCACCACTGTCAAGCCTACCTCTACACCTGTGGATACTAACAAACCTTTGGGAAAAGATGAAGAAGGAGAAGAAGTTGATGTCAAATTATACAGGTCTATGATTGGATGTCTCATGTATTTAACTGCATCTAGGCCTGACATTACTTTTGCTGTGTGTTTATGTGCAAGACATCATATTCACCCCAAGGTATCACACTTGAATGCTGTCAAAAGGATTTTTAGATACCTTAGGCAACAACCTAAGCTAGGATTATGGTATCCTAGGGAGTCCCATTTTCATCTACAAGCCTTTTCAGATAGTGACTATGCTGGAGATAACTATGACAGAAGATCCACAACTGGAGGGTGTCAGTACCTTGGAAGTAGGTTAGTCTCATGGCAATGCAAAAAAACAATCAATTGCAACAACATCTTCCACAGAAGCAGAGTATGTAGCTGCTGCAAGTTGTTGTGCACAAGTACTTTGGTTGTAAAATCAGCTTTTGGATTATGGATTCAATTTCAAGAATACTCCTATCAACATTGATAATGAGAGTACTATCTGTATTGTGAAGAATCCAGTTTATCACTCCAAGAAAAAGCACATTCAGATTAGGCATCATTTTATTAGAGACTGCTATGAGCATAGGCTTATCAATGTGGTCAAAGTCCATACTGATGATAATGTAGCAGATCTACTCACAAAGGGCTTTGATATTTCAAGATTTACTTTTTTAGTTGTGAGTATTGGTATGATTAATAATTAAGCTACTTTTGAGGGGAGGCATTAGTAGTTAGTCATTATTTGAGGGGAGGCTACATGTATCATTCAAAAGAACAATACTTTATTCATTATTCAAAGAAAGGTTAAAGTTCCATCAAGATACAGACCAACATGACACAGACAAAGTTGAACCACAGACACTGACAAGACACACTGACAACTACCACAACACATCCTACTACCAAGCCCCACACACCCTACTCCATAGGCCTTTTTCCTTTGCCCTCATAGCTCTGCTTTCCCTTTTGAGCAGTCTTTCTTTTGTCATCAAAAGAAGCTTGCTTCCTTGGGCAAGCCAGGCCAAGAACTTGCTTGGGAGGTCTCTCTTTTCTTGGAGCAGGCCACTTCATGTTTTGTATTGCTGATTCCAGGGCTTGAGTTAAAGCATGTGGAAGTTCATTAGCCAGAGATGAACCAGGGACAGACTTTTTCTTCTTGGGCTTTAGATTGGTAGTGCTTGTTGCATCAGTTATGGTAGAGTTTGCTACACTTATTGATGAGGATGATACATTGGGAGGAAAGTACCCCATCCATCCTGGATCCTCAAAGTCTGAATCAGAATAGTAGCTTATTTCTGAGTCCATGGAGCCATCTGAGTCAGAGGAGATGTACACAAGTGGGAAGTGACTCATTGTTATCACTAAGGTTTTTTTTTGTGTTATGTTAATGAAAGAAGAGATGAATAAAGTATGTTAGTGGAAGAGTTTCTTTTATAGGCAAGGTAAGGTATAAAGGGTATTAAATGAAGTTCATTGAATTCTACTTGCCTTGGTAGCTTTGGAAATTAATTTGGGAGATATTAATTACTTCAGGTTGACTTTCAAAGATATTTTGGTTAAACAGTCAACTATTAAGATATTTTGATTGGAAAGTACTTTGGTCAACATACTGCTTGGGTTTATCACTGAATGTACTGCTCCATATTCTATGGAAAGTACTGCTCCATATTCTATGGAAAGTACTGCTTGGTGATCTTAAGGGTACGCTGACGTGTCAGAATACTGTTCCAACGGTCAGATTTGCGGGTAACAAACTTTCGAAAGATATGGGGATGATCACTTCCAAAAATAACGGTAAAATAATTAATTAACCGTGATTGATGATAATTTGGATAGAGATGATGCTGAGCTTCAATATTCAGAAGATGCTCATCTTTGGCACTATCCAGAAGATCCAAAGACTTTTGTGCCAGAGAAAAAGGTTGAAGAAGATGTGAATATTGTTGAGCAAGAAGATGTTGAGCAAGATGCTGATGCACAAAATATTCAAAGCACTCAAACTCAAAGTACTGGTGTTCAAAGTACTATTGCTGAAAGTACTGGTATGCAAGGTACTGCTGAGCAAGGTGCTGTTGCTATGAATATTGATGAAAGTGGAACTTCTGCAGCTGGACCTTCTACAAAGAATTTTGAAGATGAAGCTGGTCCTTCTACTATTATTCAGCAAGAAGAAGTTAAGGTGCATACAGCAAGTGATGATGAAACTATTGCTCAGATTATGATCAATTTGAATAGACCTTCAGGAGGTATACATATTTCTGAGCCTGCACAACAAGTTTCTCAAAGTACTTCTGAATCTGAAGAACTTGATCCAAAAGACAAAGGGAAAGGCATCATGAAGCAGAAAGATGTTAAGAAGAAAAAGAAGAAATTTACTCTTGCACAACTTAGAGATATAAAGATAGCAGAAGATGTTGAGCTTGCTAGAAAGCAATAAGCTGAGTATGATGCAGAGTATTTGGCAGAAGTTAGTAGTCCAATTACAAGAAAGCCTATGACAATTGCTCAGGAAAGAAACTGGATGATTAGTTTCTTAAAAGGAAGAGGATACAAAAATTTACAAAAATTGAGGTATCTTGAAGTGAAAGCTCTATGGGATCAAGTACAAGAGTCTATCAAGAAAGAGGTAGCAAGTTTTGTACCCATGGATGCTGATAAGGAGAAGAAGTTAGAAGATGTGAGGAAGGAACAAGCTGAGCAAAGAAAATTGAAGAGAAAGAAAGCAGCTCAAGATGATCAATTGTCAAAAAGACTTAAGATGATACATGAAGATACAATTGATGAACTGAGAAACTATTTCAGAGTAGTTGATTTTGAGAATAAGAAGATAGAAGAATCTGGAAAGAAGTCCAAGATTATCTCATTCTCTGTGGTTGAATCAAAAGAAGGGAATTATCTTATGTTCAACAGAGAAGATGAAAGCTTCACAGTATTCAACATGTTATGGGATGTTCTACATTTTATCACCAGAGAAGATTTATATGACTTATATATGCAAGTGCAGACATACTATGAAGAGATTGAAGCATCAGGAGTGGGATTAATTTTGCTTGGAGATTTAATTACCATCTGGGAAACAGAAGAAACAAGTGTTGATAATCTGTGGAATGATCAAGAAAATTGGGAAATTACAAGATGGAGATTCTTTGAGTCGTGAGGAGTTCATTCACTTGAGATGGAAGATGGTACCATGATTCACATGCTTGCTGAGATAAGATATCCATTGATTAGAGAAATTATGCTCAGAATGCTGGATCATGGAATGGAACTTGAAGATGAATCTGATGTAGCTTTGGATGTGATTAAGCTATTTATCAGATGGACAAAGTCTGAAGAATAATATTGCAAAATACTAGTATGATTTGTTTTGTATAATAAGTATTTTTTTCAAAGTACTGCAAAGACAAACAATACTTTATCAAAGTACTGCTTGCTGCATTAAACCAGTATAAGTCCTTTGTAAAATAAAATAAAAAGTTTTTGATGTTTAAAAGTGAAGTAAATAAAAGGATTTGAAAAGAAACACATGCTGTTAGTATTAATACTACACAGCAAATGGTAATCAACTCACCATGTTTAACAAACAAGAACGAGTTTGACTCATCATGAGAGTACGACTCTGATGTGATAATCAAATCCGTTTTTAGTTGACAATTTACTAAAAATTGTATGGTTTTCAACTCACCATATCTGTAAAACTAAAGAGTTGGCTAGCCCACAAGGAAAAATGGCTTGTGGTAAAGGCTGCGAAAAATCCATTTATGGTAATTAGTTCACCATGGTTGAGATCAAAGAACTAACAAGTCCAAAAGCAAACGGCTATTGGTAAAGACTACTCAAATCCGTTGATAGCTGATGATTTACTAAAAATCATATGGTTATCAATGTACCATGGTTGTTTTAACCTAAACATTTGCTACTCCAGAGTTAATGGCTTTGGTAAAGAGACATCAAAATCCATTAATTTTCAATGATTCACCTCTCACAGGAGTTTACACACCTGGAAGTGATGAGAATAGTATGAAACTTTAAAAGATTTGATGACTATTGTACCAAAATGTTGCTGAGTAGCTGTGGAGATTTATTGCAGAAAAGATATCAACTGATGCTGATAAAGAGTACTTTGACACATGACTGTTAAGAGATAAAGAGATAAAGAAACAATATTTCTGAATGATTAAAGGTTTTGAAGATCAAAGATAACAAAGAAACTTGAAATCAAGCAAGTGGAGTTCAAGTTAGGGGAGGATTGTTGGGATATAAAGTTCAAGGTACTTCTGTATTTCAAAGTACTGCTGTGTCAAAGTGCTGCTTGAAGATTAAAGTCAAAGTACTGCTGCTTGAAGATTAAAGTCAAAGTACTGTTGCTTGAAGATCAAAGTCAAAGTACTGCTGTTTATTGAAGAATGTTCAAAGTACTTCGAAGAGTATAAGGACTTAAGTGCAATATTGATTAAAGGATTAATATGTAATATTGTATGAATATTCTAGAATTAGTTAGGGATAATTACTTGTCATTCAAGTAGATGATGTAAACCGACTTAAGGTTATCTATAAAAGGAGCCTTAAGAGGTATTAGTTGATAGAAGTTTTTAGTCGAAGTTCTAAGAGTCTTAGAGCTTTATAAAGTCGATAATAGTTAGGGATTGTTAGTGAATCTGTCTAACAAAGCAGGTTCAAGTTTGGTTTAATATAAAAGTTCTTCTTAAGCTTTGTGTTAGTAGATTCCGCATACTTTACAAGGTCAAACAGTGTTTCAATATTAATAGTGTTGAGTTTACTTAATATTATTAAACCTTTACAAGCTACAAAGTAGTTTGGTCAGAGTATATCGATCCTACAGGGACTGTAATGTTCTTGAATAGACTAGTCAGAGGATATTTGCTTATTGTCATTTTCATTTGAAATTTCCGTATTTTTTGTTTAGAGTAGTGGACTCTTTCAAAACAATTCCACTAAGCCTTTTCTGTTGCTATTTTCCAGCCCACAATCTTCAGTTTTGAAGTATTAATAAGGGTTTTTCCAATGAATCTTATCATCATTCTTTTCCAAAAAAACTAATATTTCAAGTTATTCTTGAATGAGATCAAGATCTCCTCAATAAGATCTACGGTTACGTGTTAAATTCTTCAAATTCTTGTTCATTCATACTCAATCAAAGGGTCAAAGAAACAATATATACCATCTTCATTTCAATTCATATATTTTCGCATACATTAGCTCTTTAGCATATATTCGAGCTTGCTAAAATTTTAAAATAAAAACTTTATTAACTGCTATTGTCAATATACAATTGTAAGTTTACAAGAAAGGTGATGTTAACTTTTCTATATATCTCATCCGTTTTAGAATTATTGTCTCTAAACAAAAAAATTCATAGTTTAAAAAAGTGAGACAATACATTTTTTAACTAATCAAATATTATCTAACCAACTAAAATCTCTTTTGATTGGTTGAAAGTGAAAATTGGATAATTATTTTGAGACATACCAAAATGAAAATGTTGACAATAATTTTGGGACGGATGGAGTATATAGTAAGAGCACAATGTGCCCTAGAGCTATAGGCTCGTGTTATAAGGAAAAAGTGTGCTACATTAGCACTTTGTTTTGTTCTTATAACTCAGCACTCTCCATCCATAACTCAAGTTATAGGACACCCATGGACCTCACAGTTTTTAATTAATTTATTTATTTAAATAAAACAACACATTTTATTAAATTAAATAAGATACATTGAAAAAAAATACAATTTAGTGATTAAGGTTCCATAGACGCTCCACAATATCTTGTTGAAGGTCGTTGTGCACTTTCTTATCCTGAAGTTCTTTGTTTCTCCTTTGATGTACGTTGCAAATTCGATTGTGGAGAAACGTACAATTCCGCGAATTCTTGATCTTTCAATAACATTTTATCCTTGTTAGGACTCTAAAAGCTCATTCAATATCTCTTCTTGCACTTTTTTTTAACTCTTTTAAACTTCATTATTTTTTCATCCCTTGCAATGGAAAACGTAGACCATTGAGGATAAAATCCATCCGTTAAATATATAGATAATATTTTTCGTATGTTTTTCCATTTACTACAAATGAAGCTTTCGAAGCTATATCGTCCAAAAGGTCATCAAATAAGTATGAACTACATAGAACTTTGAGGTCGTTATTTGCCCTCGCAACGCCAAAATATGCATGCCAAATCCACAAATCATATGACGCAACAGCTTCAAGCATTAGATTCTTGTATTTATGATCATGCTTTTTGAATTGCGAGTGTAATGCCTTCTGACTTTTTGTCCATTCCCAATGTATACAATCTATGCTCACGAGCATTCCCGGGAGTCCATGTTTTCTTCATGCAATGCATATATATGTTGGATGTCATTTAAATCGGATTTTCTTAAAAACTCTTTTACATATAAAGTATATATGCATTTAGTGAAGTTTTGTAAACAATCACATAAACAATGTTCACAAATGTGCAAGTATTCGTCAAATGCATCGAGTGATGTAAGGTATGCTAATTGGTGTATGGCCGATGTGCATTTCATGATAGAACTAATACGTTGATTTAAAAAAAAGAAAAAAAAAAGGTATTCGAGATCGAAGAGATTCAACATTGTAATAGGTAATATCATTGATTATTTATTTAAAAAGTCTTGAACTCATACGATACAATCGCCTAAAATTCCTCTCAGGTGGATTGTTTTCGTCGCCAAAATAATAATTCAAAAGTCTTTATTGCGCAACTTCTCGTTCACATTGTATGTTTTACCTAGTATGAGGACCCGAACTCTCGATTTTTTGATTACATATTGCTTGAAATTGTTCATAAGCTTGAAAATACCGCATATACCTATCCGGATTGCCTTGAAAGTAAAGATCATAATGATCATAGTTGTTGGGATCCATAACGTTTTTTTAAAGGTAATAAAAAAGAAGTATTGTTGAGATGTGTAAATAGAAGTGTGTGTAAAAATTAGAAGATTTAAAGAGTATTTATAGGATTTTTAAAGGGTAAACATGTAGGTAAAGTGTTGTTTTGGGCAAATTACTTAAAAATGCATCAAACTTGACACTTTTTACCATTGTATGTAGTCATCTTTTTGTTTTCCTAATGTGTGAATAAACTTTCAAATTTGGTACATTGTGTGTATTTTGTGACTATTTAGCCTTGTAAAATGACCATTTTACCTTTCGAAATTTTGAAAATGTAAGGGTAAAATAGTCACAAGATACACACAATGTACCAAATTTGAAAGTTTAGTAACACATTATGAAAAAAAAAAGATAGCTACATACAATGCTAAAAAGTGTCAAATTTGATGCATTTTTAAGTAATTAGCCTTTTTTTTTTTAATTCTTTTTATTATTATTATTATTATTATTATTATTATTATTATTATTATTATTATTATTATTATTATTTTTTCTCTGAAAAAACGGTTAGTTTTATGACTCCAATGGCTCTTTTTTTATCTGTTGCATATGTTCGAAGAAAAAAAAATGTATAACACGAGTGTTAGGTTTGGCGCGAGAACCTATGACGCCATGTCCTGTGAGGGTTTGGCGTTATACAGTCGCGTTAACAGTTGGCGCGAGGGAAAAAACCGCCAGTACCGGATGCTCTAAGAAATATATAAGGTTCATCTAGAGCTCATTCAAACAACTCCCCGTATATGGATTAATATAGAAAGAAAAAGGAGATCCCATTTAAAAGACATTTGTGGGATTTAGTGTTCGTGATCTCTTTATATTTTTTTTGGTATTTGTCATGATGTTAGTAATGTAGTGGAAAATGACACCTTAGAAAATGATGTTAAGAAAATAAATACTCCCTCCGTCCCAAAATTATTGTCCCACGACAAAAAACACACAGTTTAAGAAAAGTGCATTTATTACAGCTTTCTCTTTCTTACTTTTTAACATAATGACAGTTTTACCCTTAAGTAATTAATTAAGTTATTCATTAAAGTTTGTAATAATAATTTCAAACAAGGACAATATGGTAAACTCAATCAAACTTTCCTATCTATATTTAGTAGTGGACAATTAAATTGGGACATCCAAAAATGGTAACATGGACAATAAAAATGGGACGGAGGGAGTAGATGAATTAGGTAGTGATGATAACGCTCTATGTTGCCACATATTTTGTTTGATTCTGTTTCTTTATATGTTACCACTTACCATGTATTTTTATAAATCATATTGGTTGAGGAAAATCTACATCTTTCATTTGGAGGAATGAATCTATAATAATCATATACTGGAGGAAAATTCAATTGCATACCCATATTTTTGTACATACCAATGGACAAATTCCCATCCTTCATCATTTTTGATCTAATGGCATAGATTAATCTAAGATTTAATATGTTTAACCTTAATACTCCCAACTATATAAAGCCTCTTCTTTTTTCATTTTTTTTCATTCGCTTCATTTTTTACACACACTTTGTGTGTGTGTTTCATCTGCTCTCATTCTTTCTATCCATAAATCAGTTATATTACCATTCCGATCATCATCACCATCACTATTCCGATCACCATCACTGTTCCGATCAGCATCTCATCATCACCATCAATGTTCCGATCACCACTCCGATTATCATCAGTTCCGATCGACAGTTACCGTGTCTTTCATCATCACCGTTCCGATCATCATCACCAGCACCACTCCGTTCACCATCACCGTTCTGATCATTATCATCATTTTTTATGGCTTCTTTTGATCTGAAATAAGTGTTTGTTTCAAACGCAGATTTGATTGATATTGTTGCGGTTGATAATGTTGTTGAATCAGTTGATAATTATGTGAATCAAGTTGTTAATATTTCTTCTTATCAAGCTGCACACCAAGTGTTTGATGAAATGTGTAAGTAAAAAATATTTGATAATTTTGTTATCTGCTTTTGTAATTTTACTTATTAATTAATTTGTTAGTTGAATTTATATTTTTAACTGCATTTGAATTCTGTTTTTGTGTCTAATTGTGGTTTTGAATCTGCTCTGTAGCATACGTTTAGTATCACCAGTGATACTTTAAGTTGATGATTATAAGCTGGTTTAGTATCACCAGTGATAATTGTTAGTCTATTTATTTATAAGTTGTTTATGTTAAGATGTTTAATTTTCTTATATAATATTTTTGACATTTTGATGAGGATGAAAATATAAGTTTGTGAGGATAAGCTGTGAGTATAAGTTACTGATAAGTTATTAATTATAGTGTAATATTGCTTATAATTTATTAATTAAGGTGTAGCTTACAGTATTTTGAAGTCTTTTCTGTGGTGCTCTATTTAAATGCTTGCACGGCTACCAAAAAAGCTTATGGAGTTCTTGGCATTTTTCGTGTTGTTTCTGAGTTTAATGCTGAGTATGTAATGAAGATCATTATTGGATTTTACACTAAGGTATTAATTACGTACTTTTTGTGTACAAGATGGTTTTTGTGCCTTTCACTGTAATAGACAAACACAATAAATGTTTTTGCTGATGGTATATGTGTAGTATCACTAGTGATATGTTTGATATATGTGTAGTATCACCAGTGATATGCTTGATGTATGTGTAGTATCACCAGTGATATGTTTGATATATGTGTAGTATCACCAGTGATATATTTGATAATCTATTTCTTATTGTTGTAATTACTGATAAGCTGTCTATGATACTGGACTACTTTTGTAGACAACCTGAGAGAGCTAAAGTCAAAAGTTGAGACTGATTTGCCAAGTCTTCCACCTCGAAAAGTTTGTGATATTGTTTAAGATTTTATGGGTATAAAGAATCCTCCTAAAGGACATAAGAATGACCGTATTAAGGGTGGACGTGAGAAAACTATTGAGAAAAGTAAGAACCAAAAGAAGAATTGTAATATTTATAGTTTAATTGATCATAATAGACATACTTGTCCAAACAAGGGAAAAGTTTCAAATGTCAATGGGACGGCGGTGTAGTTGAAAGTGGAGGCGGTTTCTCAATCGCTGCAATTGAAGTATTAGTTTGTTGATTGATTGATTTTTTTTTACTGAATTGTTAGGTTTATTTTAATAGCATTGCTAATTTTATCCTGGACTTGTATATCATTTGTGATACTATTTTTTTTCCCTGAATTGTTAGGTTTACTCAATAACACTATTAAAATAAAGCTTAACAACTAAACAAAAAAACCTATAAAATATACAAAATTTCACAAGTGATAATACAAATATCACTAGTGATAATACATATATACAGTTCAACTTCAAATATCACTGGTGATACTACAGGTATGACACTTTTCACATTACCATATTAAACTAAATATCACTCAAAACTTTATCAAACAAATATTCACAAATCAAGATGGATTAAACAATTGCTAACTATGGCCCATTTCTGGGAGTTTGAATCTCTTGTGATAAATAACATGATTCAGTCAAACTAAATACCTACTATTGACTTCCAACTTGTCAACTATACACATTTATTTATAACCGTATAGATTAAAACGTAACAACGCAGCGCAACTGTTTTCATCAACTTGTTTTATTTACTTTTGTTCTTCAACAATCGTCATCTTCATTGGTTCATCAACCAACACCTTCATTTTATTCCCAGATGCTTTTGGGGGAACCTTTGATATCACATGTGATCACAGGTGATATCAAGTGATATCACAGGTGATATCACATGTGTGTCAGCTTTCTTCTATTTGTTGAATCAATTGTGGTGATGGAGGAACTTGTGATATCACAAGTGTTTGAGCTTCTTCAATTTGGTTGTGGAGATGTTGTGCTTTCTTCAACGACAATTGCACTTGTTGTTGATTCTTTTCATTTGATGGGGCTATTTTTTGCACAGGTCTCATTCAAATCTGCATCAAAATATTTTCATAAGTTTTATTAGTGTACGAATAGTTCATTTGTTTTCAATATCATATGTCAACCAAATAACTATTTGTTATCACAATAGATATTCTACCAATCAACAATAATTGAACTTTTATATCACATGTAATACACTACCAGTCAATATTGTTTTCAAATACCGCGGTAAAACCTTTTGAAACATGCACAATTATTAAACATACAAATCCACCACAAATCAAACAAAAGCATCACAACATATCTTTTGTTTTGTTAAACCTAACTTTTAATCTCTCATATTATCACATAAATCATCACAACATCACAAATTATCAAAAATTAACTAGTAAAACACACTAATAATGATTCTATAACAGTAAAAACTAAAGTATTCGTTGTTTTAGATGTCGATTGTTTCATTTTCTGTGTGCTTTATGTGATTTGCACGGTTAATTCAAATACAAATATCACTAGTGATAATACACATATACTGTTCAGCTTCAAATATCACTGGTGATACACACATATACAGTTCAACTTCAAATATCACTGGTGATACTTTTCAGTCCCACATTTCATCAAACACTTGGTGTGCATCCATGTATACAAAGGTTTTTACTCATAAAAACTCAACCAAATGTAAACACTAAAAAACACAACCAATAAAACAACTAAATAATTAGTCAGAAGCATCATACCTTCATCCCGAGATTCAATAGGTTCATTTTGAACCGGTTTTTTCATAGATCTGCTTGTGCACTCGATGATTCTTCCATTTTTGTGTTTTATTGATGATTTGAACGGTTAAAAAGTTGTTATTTTTGATTTGTTATAGTGGTTTTTGATGATGTTTAGAGAGAGAAAGTGGGTTTTTGTGATATCTGATGTGTGGAAGATGAAAGGTAGGGGTGGGGTTGGTGAGGTAAGTTTGGTGAGTTGGCAAAAATGGTCCCTCCGTCTTTTTTATTATTAAATATTGTTTTTCTAAATAGAGACTTCTGATTGGTCCATTGGTATGTGAGGGTTTTTGAGTCTCCAAAATAAAACGCCTCTCATATACTGAATGATTCATTGATATTGTATTATTGTTTAACATAAAAGTTGCATATGAAAAAGGTCATGTTAAAACATGCGAACGTTAGCATAAATTTGATACAGTCAGGATAAATATTTCCAGATTTCTTTCAAATATTAAATAATAGACTTCCATATTTAGAGCAAGTTATCTTAAATACGTGCATAACTTTTACTTTAAATGTGATTTTTAGTTGACAAAGAATAAATCACAAAATCAGATAATATATATATAACGGTCCTTTCTACATCTAGAAACATGATCATATTAATTTGAATATTTTAGATTCTTGACAATAAATGTGTTCTTATTACCATAATAAGGCAAGCACATGGCATATATCTTATTCTCTGAAATGAGAGATCTTTCTTTGTTGTTATTCGTCATATCAATAACTTATTCGTATATAGTCAAAATCCTATTACCGACTGTAACATCATTTGCTATCTAAATTGAACATTAACTGCTACAAACAACGTCTTTTAGACCGGTTACAAAGTACTTTTAGACCGGTGTCCCCGAGGGTCTAGATGGGAAGGTCCAAAAGAGTATTTCTTTTATAAACCGGTGTAAGCACCGGTCTAAAAGACTATTATTTAGACCCGTTACCAACCGGTTTAAAAGACATGTTCATGGGTCTAAAAAATATGAAGCTTAGACCTGCTGACTATTATTTAGACCCGTTACCAACCGGTTTAAAAGACATGTTCAAGGGTCTAAAAAATACATGAAGCTTAGACCTGCTGGGTTCATTACCACCGGTCTAAATATGTATTATCAGACAAAAAAAAAGCTGGGCCAAGCAGTTTTGGTCCCAGCAGTAAGCACTTAATAAGCAAAGCCTGTAGCTCAATACTTTAAGAAGCAAAATCAAGTAAGCTGCTAATTTTAATTAGAAATCCATACATGGTCTAATTTAAATAGAAATTCATACATAGTTTCAAAGTAAGCAGTATTCTAGACATCATTTAAACAAAAGAGCAATCCTAACAGCCTCAACAAAAGCACACGAGAGCTGTATCTAATAAGCATTAATCCAATTCCAAGAAAAATCACTTCATCCATAATCAAATAGGACACATGGTATGCCAATGCTCGACGGTTCGATCGATTTCTTTTTCAACAAGCTGGCTTCGATACATCCATGGGATCTATATTTAAAAGGTATAAAAATACATAAATATGATATGTAACTAATATAGAAAGAGATAAAGTCAAAAAAGAGCTAATGGGTACGTACTGTTTCAGGGAAGTGAAGCTGATGAGTATTCACAAAATCATACATCCATCTCATGACATAATAACCGGCATGCGAGTCGCTTTTTTGTTGATTGCTCTACAATTTAATACGAATATACGATGAGAATAAGCAATTAGAAAAACCACGCCTAAACAGTTAAGGAAACAACCTCTATATTATTAAGTAGGAATGAGCAGCGGCACGGGGAAAACGATTCAGTAATGCAACCATACCGACCCATACCGGTTCTATAGACCCAGTTCGGTACCATTACTACGTGGAATAAAACTTTCTATCTGAATCTAGTGCAATCTTTTATACTCTCAGATTTATTGACTATCATCATACTCATATTCAAAAGATAAAAGGAAAAAACATGCATGAAACAAGCTCATATGAGATAATTAATACAGCAGGCGCACATCAGAAAAGCTAACAAGCCACTAGATATTGACGATTGCTGATCTAAAACTAGGAGTCAAAAGAACTACATATTTTGAAGTGCTTTATACATCCAAAATAAGCAGAAAAATAACTGACAAAGCAATCCCAAACACCCTCTTAGAAAACTTGAAAATGGAAAGCAACTTGCTTTACTTACGGGATGTTTGGTATTGCTTCATCTAAACTCTTTATTTGCTTTGAAATATGCATTTATACAGAGGTAATTTTATTTAAAAAAAAAAAAAAAAAAAAAAAAAAAAAAAAAAAAAAAAAAAAAAAAAAAACTCAACAATTTCTTAGTATAACTACATGTGTCTTAAAACCAGCCGAAGTACACCCTAATCTAGACAGCAACTAATCTAATTAGCCCCTAATCCAAACACAGTTCAGTTATCCCTAATCCAGACAGCTCCTAATACCACACAAGACAAGCTTATCCAAATTAAATCCGACCGAAGTACACCCCTAATCCAAACAGCCCCTAATTTGAAGCCACAATTTTAAGCAATACAAAAAAAGTTCAGTAATGTGTCTCAAAACCAGCCGAAGCAACCCCTAATCCACACAACGCCTAATCCAAGTATCCCCTAACTTAATGCCACAACTTTAACCAATGCAAACACCTCTATAAAACCTCCTGATTATCAATCCAATTAACAAACTAATATATTTTTTCTATGTGTGGCATTTATATATTTACAGTGAGATAAAGTTACCTTTGCCATAGTCCATGTGTAGCTGCCAACAGCACTGAAAAGTAGATACGCCATGTGTTAATGTTGTAAAAACAAATAGAAATCCTATGACAGTTTTGGAAAAAAGAATTACTCTTGCAAATGTCTTGTTAACCAGTAACTGCGCTCCGTCTTTGTTTGCTTCTTATTTTTTGAATCCAGGATGTACCCCGTGCGTTGTTTTGGGCATATAACAAACAATACCCAATGGTCCCTAGTAAAGTGTAAATACATTAGCACGTTAGTAAAGATAATCAACACATAAACCGTTTATGTAAAGCTTTAGTAAGTACTATATCGTACTCTTGAGCATAAGGTGCTAGCAAAAAATTGTAGTTAGAGACGCTTAATGCCTGTGTCAAGTAATCTTTAACAACAGGACCCGGTTGAATACATAAGCTCCCTTCAATCGAATAAGGGTTCAAAAACCGCATCGGTTGTCGTTTCTTGACCGCAACATATTGCATAACCCCCTGAAAAAATACAAGACATTGTATAGATACGAAACTGTGATTTAGCATGAAAAATGTGCACAAACTCGAAATATAATAAGATGCTACTACTGAGCCTATCTAAATTCCATAAGTTCAATATGTCTTCGGTAGAAATTGGAACATTAAATGTATCTTCATGACCAGCAATCATCCCGCCAGGAACTTCAAAAATGTGGTCAGCCATATCATCATCACGTTGAGACCAACGAAGATGGGCAGCTTGCACGCACAAATATTTCCTAAACACGACATGTTCAAAGTTATCAAATTTTTTCTCCAGCTCCTTTTTAGCTTTTATAGCATCCTCCACTGCCGATGATGTTTCGGTTTGTTGGGTCTCCAATAACGTTGGTGTTTGTATGGCCAGCAGCAACGGTGTTGTTTCTTGAGCCACCTGCACATACACCGTTATATATTTGATTTTATACAAATTTGAAATTTTTATGCATGTAAAACTAGAAAGTTTAGTGTTTACAGGAGTGGGTGTGGCCAATGTGGGTTCTGACGTTGATGCTTTTCTCTGTGAAGCTTTATCTTTCGAAGTCGGGGTGTTCTCCTATTAACAAGTAATTAATTAGCCTAAGTAGGTACAAATACAAATATCACAAAAAATAGTAGGGAAAATTGATTGTATCAGTCTTGCACATTCATACTTTTCCTATTTTAAATACAAATATTGTTGAGTACTTAAAGTGGGAAATTTGTAAAAGTACACAACATAACTATAACAGTCATTTTTCCCAAAAAAGTATGGTTGAGTTTATCATACCAAAATGCGAGAAATTCTGCAACGTGGACATTGAAAAAAGCTCCCAACTGATTGTTTTAACAAAGTAATTGTGTCATCCGCTTTCGACAATATTGGAAGCCTAGTATCTCCAAAGGCTGGAACAAAAGTATCCACCGACACCTTCATGTAATAAGGTATAAGTGGTTCTCCATGTATGGTTCGATCACCAATCAGATAAACCATCCCGCGTGCTATCGGAATCGTATCCTCGGTGTAAGGTGAAAACAACATACACTGTTTGTGCTCCTACAATACATACAGATGCATCATTTATTATGTCATAAAAATAAACCTGAAAACAATAGTTGTACCAGCAAGTATATTTGTTCACTTCAATAAAGACTGAAACAGAGTTAGAGGGTGTTTAAGATTGCGTTTTTACTTCTTTCATAATCATGCTAAATAAGCTACTAATCCAAACACCCACTGATGGGGCTTTTACAAGCCTCTCATAAGCTAGCCATAAGCTCAAGAAAAAATTTACAAAAATTGGAAACAAGTAAATGAGCACCACAAGTTCAAGCATGCAAGATTTCCCTATGTGAACTTCACTAAACAATGAGATTCACTGTCTAACCAAACACCCCCTTAACTGCAATTTTCAGAATTTCAAACCACAAATAACTGATTTTGGTACCCAATCTAGAACACAAATGCTTTTCTTAGTATAACTTTACTAATTTAACAGAAATCCAAGATCAATAAGCTGTTTTCATAAGCAAATCACCCACAAGGACCTATTTCACAATAACCATCCCTTTCCAGACCCACGAGGACATATTTCACAAACACCCCCTAATTAGATTTCAAAAATTCAAACATTCTTTGTTCTTAAAAGGTAGACTTTGCAAAAAAATGACACCAGCAAGATTAAATTTACCTTGATATCTTTTAGGTTTTCTTTGTCTTGGTAGACAACGGTCATCGATTCACAACTGCTTTGCTTCCTTCTCTTCAGTAATCTTCCCTCATTGCTTGCTTCTCTTTCTATATCTCTTTCAGAGTCTAATTCAACATCTCTTGCAACGTCCAATTCAACATCTCTAGCAGCATCCCTTGCAGCATCTCTTTCGGCATCTCTTGTAGCATCTCTTTCCGCATCTCTTTGAGCAAGTTTCCTATCCACAATCGCTTCAATTTCTTCTATTTCTTCTGTGCTTTTCTTCCTTTTCTTTGTTTGTTTATACCCCTCTATTGCTTTCCTAAAACCTATACCGTCCCCCACAGTCCTTGTGTGACCCCCATGCTCAGGTCCTAACACCACAATCAAAGGGTCTGCTCCCTTTTCCTTTGGAATCAGTCCCTGAACCATTTTCTTATCTACATCTACCTGTAGATGCAAATTTCAGAATAGTTTATTCATAAAATTGCTATCAGTAAAGAACAATAACATTAAAATTGAAATAATCTTAGAAGTCTTATCAATTTTCTGAATATTTCCTCCATATCGGGACAATTGATCCTAGCAAGGATCCATCGTTTTGTGCACTCACAAGAAATATCCAAGATTTCTTTCTTCAATGCTTCATCCATATTCACTTTGGACAAATCAACATCCATTCCACGATACCCTGATCTTCCTAGATGCGCATAGTTCTTTTGAAGCTTAGCATATGTCCCCCCAATGGCTCGTTTTTTCTTCAAAAAAGTGTACAAGGCTAATTAGACAAATTATTAAAAGTTATTATAGTCATTTTGATAAATAATAAAGTTAACAAACCATATTTTCTGTTGACTGATGTTTTCGAATGAATTTTTCCCAATCTGCCGGCTCTATGAAAGAGTATTTCTCATCTTTATAAGGTTTTTTTTGGGTATCATGTAATCGTCTTTGAGCGTTGTCTTACATCTCTTCCATGCAAGATTGCATTGCTTAAGTGTTGATTCTTTGCGATCATCATCGGTAAGATCAAAGTAATCCTGTTTGATATGAAAATAAACCTTACTTATTAGATGTTAACACACACATTGCAAACTAAAAATGAAATTAAAAGTCTTCAAATATTATACCTTGATAATCCCCCATAGAGCATCTTTCTGATCAGCTTTGATTTTACCCCAATCGTCATCAAGAATGGATATTCGAAGTCTTGTCATACCGCCAATGTATGTTGCCCAATCATTTTGGTGTTTACCTATGGCACGACCATTATTGTCGAACTCCACATTAAACGGTTCCTTAGGTTTCTCCTTAAGTTTGCTCGGTCCTCTCGGTTTTCGTTTTGGTGGGTCAACTATTGCAAGTTGATTGTCATCCTTAAAAAACAAAATGTAGAACATTTATCAGATCGAGTTACAATGTACAACGTTTAAACTAAGATGATAAGCTTTAGTCACTAATGTCACTAATGTATAGTACACTATTTAAGCTCAACTAAACTATTAGATTATTGAACCAAAAACATCAATCCAATCAAAACCAACAACTCTTGTCAAAATAAAAACAAACCCAAACGATAATAAGCTTTAGTAATCCAACAGCATAAACAAACACCCACTTAAGAGTACCACAAAATTCCATAAACCATTTGACAAAAACACAACTCGAGATTAAACAAAAAAGAAAGACAGATCCAAACAAAAATAATTCAATTAAATAATAAGAAACCTAATTAAATGATAAGAACCCTAATTAAATAATAAGCAACCTAATTAAATAATAAGCAGCATAATTAAATAATAAGCAACACAACTGAATAATAAACATTGTACCATTTTAGGTGAATTCCTTATCAACCAGCGATAGCAGGGTACGATGGCAGCTAGTTTTGGTGTTAGGGCTGAGATCTGATTAAGACTGAGAGGGAATATGAAAAAATTTGTTTGGGTTTGGTGGGTACGATGGCAGCTAGTTAGTGTAGTATCTGTTAGGGTTTGGTGGGTTTTGGTGTTAGGGTTTGGTGGGTTTTGTGAGATCTGAGAGGGAATATGAAAAATTTTGTTTGGAATTTGGGACGAAAATATTTTCGTTTCCCGCTTGATAGTTTGACCAAAATATTTTCGTTTCCTGGTTGAGAGAAGGGATATTATTACTAGTAAAACACTAGCAAGGTACCCGAGCGTGCAATAGCGGGTATCATGTGACTAAGTTTAGGCGCAAACAAAATAACGACAAACCAATTTGTATCAAGAGCTTTGTAAGTTATATGTTTTAATTTTTAATATTATGACAGGTTGTATAAACTTTTATAAAATCAATCAAGAACAGTTTATAAAACATATTTTATTAGCTATGAACACAACCAACCACCCCTTTGTTCATAGCATAAGAGTCTTTACAATTACACGAAAGAAAATAATATTGCGTTTACAAACCCTAACTAACTATTTGAGAGATACAAATTTCAGAGGAAAACTGATCACTTTAGCCTTCAAGAAATAGACGGGATCATTTTAGCTCCTTAAACTCCTAGACACTCTGACCCTCGTACTTCGTAAAAACCTGCAAACACAAGAAACAAGCTACAAAACAACTTTGAATATTAGCGTAAACATGCATATATTTTCAATGTTGTGCCTGCAAAAAAAAAAAAAAAAAAAAAAAAAAAAAAAAAAAAAAAAAAAAAGACGAACTATAGTTAGTGAAATGCACAGTAAATAAGTTGATGAAAATTAATAGATGTTTTGTAATAGATATTTTGGTACCTTTTGGATGTGCAGGATTCATCAAACTTCTAATCCTTCAGCGTGGTCAGATCTTAAGTAAGTATTATCATCAAGAACATCACTTGAGGGTGTAATACCAAGGCTAAATGGGGGTAACTCATCAAATTGATCATATTCATCCTCGTCCACCACATTTTCAACACCAACTATACGTCGTTTACTATATAGGACGATGTGCAACCTTTGATCATTTGGGTCTTCAACATAGAATACTTGAGTGGCTAATTTTGCTAGATTGAACGGTTCAGATTTATAGCCATTTGTGGAGAGATTGACAGTAGTGAAACCATATTCATCAACATCAACACCTTTTTCATTGTCAACCTATTTACATTTGAACAAAGGTATAACGGTTGAATTATAGTGCAATTCCCATATTTCTTGAATGACACCATAATAAGCCCTTTTGGCGTTCTTTGATCTTTCTGCACGATTCACCGTGGATACTTCAGTCGTTGATGCTATTAAGGTGACTCCGCTATTTTGTAATGTACTTTTATCATCTTGTTCTTTTGTGTAAAACGTATATCCATTAATTTCATACCCTTGATATTTGACAACCCGAATTGGCCCAAATCCTAAATCTGCCATGACTTTGTCTACATTTGAAAGTGTACTCCTTACTTTCTCTTTGAGCCATTGTGAAAATGTATTCTTATGCTTGTTAGCCAACCAAACCGGGCCCTTTTGACTGTTTCGTTGTTTCAAAAGTGACGTGTGCTCGTATATGTATGGTGCAATACATGTCATGTGTTGTAGGACTGTGAAATGTGCCTCACATAAATCATCTAGATTCGGCGAGACTTCTTGGCGCCCGAGTGTACCTTCCCCCTGAAGCCTACCCTCATGTCGACTTTGTGGAATGCCAACTTTTTTCACACCATTCAAATAGTCTGTATAATATTCAATCACCTCCTCAGTAGCATATCCTTCAACAATACTACCCTCTGGTCGAGATCGGTTCCTAACATAACCTTTTAAGATTCCCATGTATCTCTCAAATGGATACATGTATCGCAGGAAAATAGGCCCACAAGTCTTAATTTCTCCAACAATATGAGATACCAAATGAACCATGACATCAAAGAAGGAAGGTGGAAAGTACATCTCTAGTTGGCAAAGAGTTAAGATTATATCACGCTGCCATTGATCTAACAATTCAGGATCAATCACCTTAGAATGAATCATGTTAAAAAACAAACATAACTGTGTTATTGTGTGTCGGATGCGATTTGGTAGTATTCCATGAATTGCGATGGGAATCATCTGAGTCATCAGGACATGACAATCATGAGACTTCATACCAAACAACTTCAAGTCTTGCATTGACACCAACTTTTTTATGTTAGCCGAATACCCAGATGGAACCTTAACTCCACTCAAACATTGACAAAATTTGGTTTTCTCGGCCTTAGACATGGTATAACAAGCTGGTGGCAAATATGTACTAGTCTTCCCAGCAATCTCTATAGGAGCAAGCTCTGGTTTGATTTTCATGGCTTCCATGTCCTTTCGAACCTTAACCCCATCTTTTTTCTTCCCAGGAATGTTCAACAACAATCCTATCAAGCTTTCACACATGTTTTTCTCAATATGCATGACATCAAGGCAATGTCGAACTTGCAAGCGATCCCAGTACTCTAATTCCCAAAATATAGACTTCTTTTTCCAAATACTCTCTTTTGAAGTTGAAGTACCTTCTTTCCCTTTCCCAAACACAACATGTATATCTTCCAATTGGGAGAATGTAGCTTGCCCATTTAATGGTGGTGGTAGCTTTTTATCTTCAACGCTATTATCAAACAACTTTCTTTTTTTACGGTATTGGTGATCCACATGAAGTGATCTTCGATGTCCCATATATACTGTTTTCTTACTATTAGACAACCAAATTGAGTGAGTATGATCTTGACACACAGGACATGCCATTTTCCCTTTCGTTTTGTATCCCGACAAATTTCCATAAGCAGGAAAATCACTAATAGTGCAAAAAATCATGGCTCGCAATCGGAAATTCTCTTTTTTGTACGCATCATACACTTGTATGCCCTTACTCCATAGGTCTTTCATGTCATCAATTAACGGCCTCAAATAAATGTCAATACCGTTTCCAGGCTGTTTAGGACCTTGTATTAGCAATGACATCATGATGTATTTTCGTTTCATGCATAGCCATGGTGGAAGATTGTATATGCATAAAAGAACCGGCCAAGTGCTATGACGACTACTCATGTTTTCGAAAGGATTAAGTCCATCTGAACTAAGTCCAAAGCGTATATTTCTAATCTCATATCCAAATTCCTCTTGAAACTCATTATCGATGTTCCTCCATTGAAGGGAATCAACTAAGTGTCTCATTTTTCCATCTCTTTTACGCTCCTCGGCATGCCAACGTAACAATTTTGCATCTTTTTCATTTGAAAATAATCATTCCAATCTTGGTTTTATTGGAAAATACCACAATAATTTAGCAGGTGGGCCATTCTTGGTCACATCGGGGTTAAGTGGTGTATCTTTTTTTCGTGTGTACCTCGATTTACCACAAATGTGACATGCATGTAGGTCCTTGTCGTTATCTCTATACAACATGCAATCTTTTGGACACACATCTATTTTTTCAATTTCCATTCCCATCGGGTACATCAATTTTTTTGCTTGGTATGTTGAGACAGGCAACTTGGCTTTTGGGAACATTTCAAGTAATGCTTCTAGGAGAGTTGTGAAACCTGTGTCACTTCAACCATTAACTGCTTTAACGTTCATGAGTCTATAAACAACAGATAGTTTGGTAAAATCCTCACAACCTTCATACAACGGTGTTTCTGAGTCGACAAGCAATTGTTGAAATTGATTTTGATTTTTTTCAGCAACATTATCCTCCAAATTATGTAACATCTCATTTAAACGATCATTATTGTATGAATCGTTGTTTTGTTCGATATTACAATTGGAAACAGACGTGTTACTTTTAGCTTTGACTTTTCCATGAAATTCCCAACAAGTATACCTTTGCATAAACCCTTTTTCTATAAGATGGTTTTTAATAGTTTTCAAATCAGTATGACACTTCCAATTCAAACAATTTTTACAAGGACAATGAACTCTTGATTTTCCTCTTTTCACCCGATCATCTTCGGCAACTTTTAGGAAATGAGACAAATGTTCCAAGTATTCGATGGTAGCACGTTCTATCTGGTACATCCATACACTACGATCCATCTTAAATTACACTCAATATGATAATACACGTTCACATCCTAAATGCGACAAAGTATTCAAAAAGCATTCTCAAATGGGGACAATCCGAAATTAACCTCTATTAGGTTATTTTCGGACGGGAACTAAACTAATGGCGCAAAGAGTTGCAATAAATTTATACTACATGAATGTTGCATAAAAAAATTATTTCCGTAAATTTAGAAAATACATCACTTCCACGAGTTAATCAACATAACAACGCAACTATACAAGGCCTATTTACACAAATGTTCCTATACAAATAGAAAAAATATTCATTTTATATTTGATTTATGCATAATAACAAATTTATATACATAAACAAACAAGTAGTGATTAACATAAGTATAACATTTTTATATAAAAGATTACAAAAATAATCATAAAAACATTAGTTAGTATTGATATAAATGTATAAGAAGTGATTCATACCTTTTAATTGTAGTTAATGCGGAAAAATTTGGTAATTATAAGGATATTTTTTATAATTTTCGGGTGAATTAAATGAGAAAATTGAGGTTGTTGGGGTATAAATAATGGCGGATCTGGTTATGTAGCAGTTGGCCTCTTTTTTCAAAAAAAACGCTTTTAGACTGGTTTAAATAATTCTAACCGGTCTAAATGTTTTCGCTATATAAACCGATTGATGTAAACAACACCGGTCTAAATAAGACTCTTTTAGACCGGTTATCGCTAAATGAACCGGTCTAAATAAGAAAAAGATATATAGACCGGTTGCTTTCATTTGCACCGGTTTAAATAACAATTTCGATGGAAAATTTCACATTTAGACCTGTGTTTTTCTTAGAGGGTTTAAATAAGGGGGTCTAAAAGACGTTTTTTGTAGTAGTGATTACTGTGCCGAGGTAAAGTTGTTCTGAAAGTTTTAAAATATACGAGAGTTAATATTTTGAGATGATATGGGAAAAGTCTGAAAATGGCTACGAAAATGCTGGTTAAGCCGCGTATATCATGTGAAAATATTGTTTACCTGTTACAACATAAAAAGCAAGCACAAGATGTTAAACATCGTATAATGTTAATTTATGTTAGGTCATTAGTGGAGAGGTTCTACCACGAAAATAAATTACCTTTCGGCAATTTTGTAGGGACATTTTATTTGGAGTTAAGCTTCCCCAGCGGTCATTGCTGATGTACGTATAACTTTTATAATTGAGGTGTTCATCTAACTGCACTCATACCGTACATTCAAATAACTGAGATATGTTACTCACCTTTTTAAGATGTTTTGTTTCGTTTTGAAATTGCGAGAATATATAAATTGCTCAGTTTTTGTATTCGTTTATTGCATTTATAGGTTTCTATACGGTCTTTGGGGTATTCATTGGGCGGTTTGGTTCAGCTAGTTGAAAGATTTAAATCATTTATCGTGAGACAGGTAATGCATTTTACTATACAAAACCGATCCGTATCAAGACCTCTAATATCTAATGGTTTATCGGATTCTCGGGTTTTTTGAACACCCCTCGTGGTCTCATTCTTATTGCATATCTAGACTTTTTCAATCTTTGATTAGTACTAATTTTGAAATGGTGGGAAGTGAGTGGATACTGTCAGTGTGGCTTTTAATTAAAGTCTTAAGCATGTGAATATGTGATTAAAATCTAAGATGTCAAGCTTAAAGTGAACCATCATAAAATTCTAATGATTATCTATTTTGTCATTTTCAAATACTTTATTGTATCAATTTTAATTTTACAATCTGTTTACCACTACTTATGCTTGTGGAATGTAATATTCTTGTAGGGGTTTGCCGGTTTGTTATAAAAATGACATTTATCATCATCAAAAGTCCACAAATGTTGAATACAATCATTGAAAAACGAAATTAACTTTGCTAGGGATAAACAATACTCCATTCGTTTCCAAAGAGATATAATACTTTCCGGGTTAAATTTGTTACAAAAATTACATAACACTTATTTCTAAGTAAGTTTTTATTCAAGAAAGATTGTGTTCGTATCATCGTATGTGTTATGTGCATAGTCTTGTTTTGTAGTCGGGTGTACCGTGTACATCACTACATGCATGCCATTCAACCAGCCTTGTGATATTTCGTCTTGTTTGTTTACTACATTTTGAGCACCCGTGATGGGTATAAGTTTGCTCATGGCAGGATCGTGGTGGGCAGTGGTAGGTTGGTGTCACCATTGCGGCCAAAAAGTGTTTGGCTCGCAGTCGACAAGCTCGGCCTCCGAGAAAAAGACAAAGCAGTTCTTTTTTATTTAATATAAAAAAAAGTGGCTAGTATTAATGAGTGACTAGTACGGGTAAAAGTGATAAAGAGATGATCATATAATATAAGTGATGGAGATGGTATAGTAGTGTGGAAGGCTTTTGGGGTCGACATCGCTAATGATAAACACCATTGTGATGGTATGGTTCATGTTGTATTTTGAAGGTGAGATGGCGAGGATATATGATTAGGTGGTTCAGGTTGTGAATGTGGTGAGGTTTAGATGGTTTGCGTTTTGAGTATGGTGAGGTCGTGAGATGGTGTAGGTTGTGGGTATGGTGTGGTTACGAGATAGTTTTGATTGTCAGTATGGTGAGGTTGATGGGTCGTGGATATTGTGAGGTCATGTGATGGTTTGGATAATAGGTTACTGGGTATAGTGTGTTCGCGAGATGGTTTCGGGTTGTGGATATGGTGTGTTTGTGAGATGTTTAAGGGTCGTGGGTATGTAAGGTCGCTAGATAGTTTCAAATCTTGGGTATGCTGAGGTAATGATATGGTTTGAGTCGTGGGGTATGGTGAATTGGTGAGGTCACAAGATGATATGGTTCGTGGGTATGGTGAGGTTACAAGATAGTTTTGATTATCAGTATGGTGAGGTCGTGAGATGGTTTTGGGTCGTTGATATTGTGAGGTCATGTGTTAGTTTTGGTCGTAGATATGGTGTGGTCGTGGAAGGGTCGGTGATATAGTAGTGTCGTGAGAGGTGTAGGTCGTGGGGTACAGTGAAGTCGCGAAAATGGTTCGGTCAGAGAAGATCGTGCAGTTGTGAGGTGAGGTGGTCAGGTCGTGCGTTCAAGTATAAGGTTTTCATTTGGGGGTATTTTTACATATTAGGGTGTTCTCTTCGATCTAACGTCTTTGCTATTCATAGTGACACCAGTTGGTCAGATTGCGTGTTGAACTGTTTGCTTCGAAGTTCTTATGGGTTATGTTTCATATGTGAGGTCGTGTTTCGTGGTGTGTTGTGGTCAGTTTCAACCCGTGTCATACTTTCTACCGGGTGTTTGCCTTTAGTGTTAGTATGTTTGATAGGTTTGGTGCGTCGGAGTTATATCTCGGTATGTTATTAGATATTCTCTTTATGATATCCTTATTTGATCCGAGTGTATGTGTTGGTCATCAAGTCGGTTGATTGGTGTAACTTGTTCGATTTGTTATATTTGTGTAGTTGTAAGTTTAGCATCTTGCTAGTTTATCTATATAATATGAGTGATGATTTGCACACTCAAGAAATTTATTTGCACACTCTAATTAATGATATTTTGACAATTATACCCTTACAAAGATCAAGGATGACAATGAGTAAAAATTATGAAAGGGTATAAATGTCAAAACACCATAAATTAAAGCATGCAAATAAATTTGTTTAGTGTGCAAATTATCACTCCTATAATATATGTTCCCTTTCAAAACAAAAATCACCAGCGCGATGGTTTAATGGTTTATGTGTGGCAAAGGAGCTTGTGTTCTCGAGACGAGCAAAATACAATGATTTCCTCTTTTTGATTTTTCTATTCCATAAATATTGATTAGTAGTAGGTATTGAGTACTGTAAGGCAAAAATGATACAAATGTGACACAAAGGTATGATGATGTGACGCTAAAACAAAAGTAGTGATTGACAACGATGACAATAACTTATCTCGTTTTGCAGTCTATTGTTTGAACTTGGTATATTTAGCAACAAATAATTGTTTTAGGTTATATAACTGCAAAACATGTACTCGTGTTTTGGTCAGAGCACCCGTAATGGTGTTGACATTAGTCTTGGTGAGATGAAGCTGATTGGCGTCATCACGGTGGTGGTAAAGTGATGAGCTTGTGGTAAGGAGGCTTGGCCGTTTGACACTAATAAATGCAAGGTAAAACCAGTAGAATATGTGACACTAGTGTGATAACAATGATTGATATAGTGATAACATTATGGATGCTCTCAAAACTTAACATATAAGTTTTCTTGAAGATACTTAATATATAAGTTGATTCCTAATAAAATCACAGTTACCTAAAGGAGTCAGAAAAAACTTATGGACTACGTAATTTAAAAAGTTGTGACTTAGAAAAAAATCAACGAAACGAAATACTAGTAGTTCATATTTTATGGTACGTAAATCGTTAATTTCTGAAAGACTGTTATTTAGGATCGTCCTTTTACCAAGTAAAACCCCATCGTTATCATATATCAAAATTTTCAAACTTTAATTTTTAAATGATTCATCTAAAAGAATATTTAATCAAAACGTATAGTAACTTTTCCCTGGTATTTAGTAAGATCCCATCACACCTTCATATATTAACCAAACACTAAACACACACACTCACAACCATGACCAGTTAACAACAACGTACCTTCTCTTCATACTACAAAACATCCTTAAACAAATGGACACTGCCGTGAAACCACCGCCGTTAACGCGCCTCAACACGTTCATCGACAAAACGCGCGTAGGGAAATACTTTAAATTAAACGAACGTAACACCACGTTCACAACCGAACTCCGTGCGGGCACGACGACATTTTTAACCATGGCGTATATATTAGCTGTTAATGCTACCATCTTATCAGACTCGGGTGCAACGTGTTCTGTCTCAGACTGCGTCTCACTTTGCTCAGACCGTACATTTAGCGTATCCAACTGCACCGGCCCTAATGTACACGTGATCCAGCCCGATATCTCATGCAAGTTCCCGCCAGTTAACCCCGGGTACACCGAGTGCATCCAAAGGGTCCGTAAAGACCTTATTGTTGCAACTGTGGCATCCTCGTTGATAGGGTGTGTGATCATGGGTATTTTTGGTAATTTACCTTTGGCGTTGGCTCCAGGAATGGGGACCAACGCGTACTTTTCGTACACAGTTGTCGGATTTCATGGATCCGGCAACTTGTCGTACCAAAGTGCACTTGCGGCTGTTTTTATTGAAGGGGTTATATTTCTTTTAATCTCGGCTCTTGGCTTTCGCGCTAAGCTCGCGAAACTAGTCCCTAAACCAGTTCGGATCTCTTCATCCGCTGGTATAGGATTGTTTTTAGCTTTCATTGGGTTACAAAATAACCAAGGAATCGGGCTAATCAGTTACAGCTCGTCTACACTTGTTACTTTAGGCGCGTGTCCAGAATCTTCACGCGCCATGCTCGCGCCAGTTGTAACATTCCCTAATGGCACCGTTTCGTTAGTCCCGGGCGGGTCGGTCTCGGGTGGTATTATGTGTCTTGGAAACAAAATGGAGAGTCCGACATTTTGGCTAGGGGTGGTTGGTTTCGTGATTATAGCGTATTGTTTGGTTAAGAACATAAAAGGAGCTATGATTTATGGTATTGTGTTTGTTACTGCTGTTTCATGGTTTCGTAACACGCAAGTAACCGCGTTTCCAAACACTCCAACTGGTGACTCGGCTTACCATTACTTTAAGCAAATAGTTGATGTTCATAAAATAAAATCAACCGCGGGAGCCCTAAGCTTTTCAAGCATTAGCAAAGGTTCATTTTGGGAAGCATTAGTCACGTTCTTATATGTGGACATACTCGACACGACAGGAACATTGTACTCAATGGCACGTTTCGCGGGTTTCATGGACGAAAATGGTGATTTTGAGGGACAATATTTTGCATTCATGTCGGATGCTTCAGCAATTGTTTGTGGGTCATTACTTGGCACATCGCCCGTGACGGCTTACGTAGAGTCATCAACAGGGATAAGAGAAGGTGGGAGGACGGGTATAACGGCGTTAACAGTAGCATGTTATTTTATGCTAGCGTTTTTCTTTACGCCGCTGCTAGCGTCCATACCAGGTTGGGCAGTAGGCCCACCGCTGATACTCGTAGGAGTGTTGATGATGAGATCAGTGGTAGAGATTGATTGGGAAGATATGAAGCAAGCAATACCAGCTTTCATGACGTTGATATTAATGCCATTAACGTACTCTATAGCGTATGGTTTGATAGGTGGTATTGGTACGTATCTGGTACTAAATTTGTGGGATTGGGGTGAGGGGTGTTATGGTAAATGCAGTAAACATAAGGGGTATGAAAGTGACGAAAATGTTATTAATGCTAGTGTAGGGGGGAATGGTGTACTTAATGAAAGTAGTGTAGTGGAAAGCAGGAAAGCACTTGAGGTTTAGGTTGAATTTTGGAGTCTTTTTTTGTTTAATTGTAGTAGAGATTAATATATAATATTTATTAGTATTATTATTTTTTTCCTTATAAAAGTAATTATTCGCTAACTAAAATGTATATCTTAGTACATATATGTATGTGTTTTTTAATTATATATTTTTCACCGCATTGCAAACTATTATCATTTCACCATTTTGCAAAGTGTTCATGCATGTGTAATATTTATTCTGCATTAAACTTCTAGACCCACTTTTGTAAAAAGTTTAGAAAATAATGCTATAATAATCTATATTAATAATGCTTCTATTTTAGTAGTTGATCACTTGATACAGTGGTAGACATCTCTTTCAAGGTCCCATTACTTTTCTATTTTGCTATTTGTTTTTGTTTTTGTTGATTTGATCATGAGTGTTTTGATTTGGTTCTTAGAACGTTTATCTTCTATAGCTGTAAACTTTTGTTACTACATTTTTATATAAATTCTTTATGAAGCAATGATTAACTTATAATATAATAGTCTAGTACTTTGACTAAAATATTCTAATATGTTCATGTGCATGCCCACTTGTTCCAACCATGGCAACCACAAAAATTCAACTCGAATAAAATTACGGCGTAATGTTTTGTATTCAGTTAAAAACTCTTCATATTATCTTGTGATAGTAGTTATTATGATTACGAAAATAATATAAAAAATAATGCTATTTAAACAAATGTACGTAACAGATTACATATTATCTGATTAGACGCTGACCATATGTTTTCAGACATTTTCTCCACCCAAAATACATGATAGTCTTTATTATTCCCCACACACTTGTTTTATTCATTATTGATTGGATATATTTCAAAATAGTACTGTAATACTTTAATTTTTTTCTTTCTACCAACTTCTAACTTTCCAAACACTAATAAATATTCTTGATTTGAGTTTATGTGTCCATTTTGCATTACACTTCACGTGCGTACACGAAAGTCTCGCTAATGAGGTTTTGACACTTATCAAGATACGCCAATAGGACCTGTTTGAAGTTTGCTCAAAGTATTTGTCTCTTTTTGTCTCAACATCTCTTTACCACGATTACTAAAAGAAGACATAGTAAATAAGGTACCGTTTCAAGTCATCAGCAAATATATAAGTTGAATCCATAGTTAATCAATACCTCGATCAGGGACGGACTGAGGATTTTTAAGAGTGTGTCGCACAAAAAGAATGTTGGGCTAACTAAAGTTACACCGCAAGAAAAGAAAGTGGCAAAAAAAATTTTGAAGGTTGCACATACCACAAAAATGACAGTTTTGAAATCTTTTTACACTTCGTGACTTATTTCCCTCCGGTAAGACCTTTGGTTAGAAATATTACACACAACTCTTGAGCCTGGCAACAAGGTACGTCATGCTTTGAAATTTAATCTTCTATTGTCTTAACACACGCAGGATTCTTTTAAAAAGAGGATTACAAGGAAATCAATTTTGTAGTCATTTAAAATATTACAACTCGTTTCAGTAATGATTTGATACCCATATTCATAATTTAAGCTTTATTGTCCATCATCACTGCCATCAAATTTCTCAAGTAATTTAATGTAGTAGTGACTGTTATATAGAAAATGCCCAACTCCAGTACACCTTTATAATATTTTATTTTGAGATGCTAAAATGATACTACAACCCTTAAATCTAAATCTTAGTAAGTGCAAGTCTATGCAAAAAAGACATACTTTTCTATAACAATGTTCACATCTCCCATTTAGTATTAAACAGTTCGTTTGAAGTTATATAACATTGCGACAAATGTCACACAATATTTATTGACTAGCAAGTACCTTTCACGGTCAACCGTCACAACTTCGTAATACAACTGACTACCGTTTTCGTATAGCCATTGCATCGCGATGCACGAATACTCTACCATATTTATATGAAATAGTGTGCGATAAAGTTATTCTTCAAAATTATCGTCATGCGTAAAGTTATTATCAAAAAAATAGATGATCGAATAATATTGTTCGCCAAAAGTTTTAAATACAAGGTATCTACCGTTGCAACGCGAGAGTACCCAGTATTTGAATAATGCAGAGGGAACTCTGAGTTCTATGCGATTCAGCATCCTTCCTGTAAATGTGTTAATTTTCAGCTTTAATTTGGTTTATTATTTAGCATAAGCTCGTTTATTCTCATCCAAAAGATGTTGCTTAAAATTTATTCGTTCAACTAACAAACTTAAGTCAAACGACTTTAAAACTTAACATGGCCCGTATTTTTTCCAAAAAACTTTTAATATCAAGTTATCAACAGATGTCAAGTTAAATAAAACTAAGTATAAGACACGAAAAGTTAGCTAAGATAACAGTCTAGTTTCCGATAAGATCGTAAGAATGACTTTATTCCATGTGAGAATATATATTATTTCCGTAAAAGAATTGTACAATGAACATTAGTTACCTCATATATGTTTGTAGTGTTTGGAGCAGGCCGGCCCCACGGGTCAACATTAGCATTAGTCTACTGATTTTGGGCTTCTCAGGAAAGGTTCAATGGGCCATCACCTTTCTTTAGAAGTTAGGATAGATAAGTTGTTGGCTTGTTGCAATAGATATTTTGCATAGTTTTATACTTTTATAGATATTAAATTATGTATTTTGTTTGTTTATTTTGGCTCTAACTCATCACTATCGCAATTTATTGGTATTATTTTTTGTATTATTATTCTTTTAACTACAATTTACCGTTTCACAATATTTACACCACGTACTTTCTCATATGTATTAAGCAAGACTTGAATCACCCACAACTATTTAGTTGTGAGCTTCTCAAAAAATGTACCATTAAAATACAAGCGTTTTAATATTATTTTCATGAATAACTTGTGAGGATAATCAACATGTTTTTGTCCCATTAGCCTTTGATACTTTTGGGGTGTTGGCACCGGAAGCTATCCGGTTCCTTGCCAGAGTTCAACAGGTCGTTCATAGCAATTATTCGACCCCCCAGGGGCAAGGATTTGTGTTTAGTAGGTTTGGTTTTGCTATTCAGAAAAGGGTGGCGGCGCAGCTTGTTGCCCGTCTACCAGTCATTATGTGAAAAAATTTAACTTAAAAAAAAAAAAAAAAAAAAAAAAAAAAAATGAATAACTTATGAGAGAAAATCATTTCTATAATGGTTTTCGCTCGATATTTTGCATGACCATTTGCCTATCCTAAATAATTCATCCAATAATTGTGAAATCTTATGCAAAAAAAAAAAAAAAAAAAAAAAAAAAAAAAAAAAAATCACGAGGCCTGTTTGCTAGAAACTTTTTGAAAGTTTTTAAGAATTTCAAGCTTTTGTTTGAGAAAAAATAACCATATTTCATAATTCAGGCTTCTAATTTAAATAATGTAGCTTCATTTTAAAAACTTTATGTACTAGCATTCAAAATTGATAGAAATTCCCTTGTGGTCACGGATGTTCACCTGCGCCGACTCCAAGCTATCCAAAAAGGTAGTGGCTCTGGGATTAGTCAGCTCATAATGTTCAGTGGGAAACATAAATAATCCCAAAAAATGATGAAAGTTTTTTATTAGAAAAATACCTTTATACCATTGATTTAAACACTATGTAATACTTATATTATAAAGGACATGGAGAAAGAGAAAAAATAAATATAAGTGATGTTATTGGTACTCCATTCGTTTACTTTTACCCTTTATTATTAAGATAATACAGATTTTATCATTTTCTGTTTCATATATTACATTTTATTCGGTATACATTTTTGACAAAATTACACCATTGGTCTCTAAACTTTTCACAAACCGTCGTCATGGCCCTTAACTTTTCAAAATCGTCGCCTGGCGTCCAAAACATGGGAATTAGAGGACGAATCCGTCCCTTGACCACTTTTGTCACAACTCGTAATTTCCGGTCATTTTCCGACCCTCGACAATTTACTATTCACAAGTTACTATTCATCATTTACTATTCATCGATCACTATTCATCGTTTTTGAGGTCAATTTGACATTTCGAGAAACATTCAGGAATTTTACTATTCACTTGACACTATTCATTTCCGGAAGAAAGTCACTATTCACGTGCATTACTCATGTCATCGTAAATTTAGTTTACGAGTATTCAAATTCGCGTAACCGTATTGGTTCAGGTGCGAATTCATGCATTATCATTTGGGACATTTCATACGGACTAGAAATAGTCCGCATATCATTATTATGGCACTTGCATACTATTCCACTCGTAGGATAATTAAATTTATACTTTTGGTATAATTAATACTTTTACGTATAATTATTTCTAAAATAAACGTTAACAAACGATCAATAATGTGACTAACGCGTCCGACACTCCCGACTATGATCCCAATATATTGTTATAATCATTCTTATAATATAAAAAAAATTATAATATTAATTTACCCGGTGTTTTGGAAAGTTATTTTAATTATTATCGTACGGTTACTAAAATTACGACGGTTTTCGTAGAAATTAAACAATAATCATCCAAACCCTCAATATTTATACCCAACATATTTTTACAATTTTTATAACGTCTCGGTTAACTCCGTTGAAATTTTATTTCTAGCTAACTCGGTACCCGGTGTACACTAAAACTACCAATAACTACAACTAAATACAATATATAATACACTTTTACACAAAAGTCTTCCTCATTCCCCCATTTTCACCCAAAATCCGGCCACCCCATTCCCATTTAACTTACACAATTGAAAAATACTACTAACTCCATTAAATGGTTAGTACCTTTGTCTCATTTCCTTTCTAAACTATATTTTATATACTAGAATACATGTAACATTTCATTTGTAAAGAAAAAAAAACACATATCTCTCTTCTCTCTAGCTCAAACCCACGGCCACACCAAGGAGAGCAAGCAAACTCCATTGATTTTTCCAAGATCAAGCTCTAATCTAGTCCCTATAGTTGTCCTTGTTAGAGTTTTGTAATAAAAACTCAAGGATTGTTAGGTTTTTATCATCCAAACTTCATTAATCTTTCAAGTAAGTATGTCAAACTAATTTTCCTAATTTTATCAAGTTCTTACTATGTTCATATGGTTTTTATACAAGATCTTATGCATTTGATAGCTTATATCACTTTATTTTACAAACTTATAACTTTTTAAGCCCTAGAAATGATTTTTGGTTAGATCCTTGTTAGATCCACTTGGTTATGATGTTTAGGAACCCATGACACCCTAAGAAGGTGTATGGTAGGATTAGACTAGTTTTGTGGTGATTGAAAGTGGTTTGGTTGAAGTAGAAACTAGATTGAAACCTTGAAAATGGTTTTTGAACAAGTAGAAATACATGCTGTTCCATTTTGGCTTATCCAGAAAAATACGAATTTACACAGTAACCTTTGACAATTTTTCTAGAAAATACTTTCAAAAACGAAGCCGTAGGCGAAAGAACGGATTAAAACGAGTTAATAACGAAGGAGTTATGATTTTCCGAAGTTAACGACGAAAACTATTTTTTTCTGAAAAACCTTGCTGATGAACAGTGGTCACGACAGTTTCGAGGCGTAAACTAAATCTAGCCATCCCGACTTATCAAAAATATGCTAGTATTTTATCTCACGATTCCGTGGATATAAAGAACGAGTAAAACGGACTTACGACGACAAAGATATTCATGTTTCAGTAACGGCAAAATAAATATTGTTTTGACAGCTTTTGTACAAAAATAATATACCACTACGTAGTAACTTATATTTCTAGAAATAATACCCAAGTATCCAAATTCATAACTAATAAAGTATTAGTGATTTCAAGTATATTTTCATGGTTTTAAGACGTTATGTGAAAGATTTCAAATCGAGGATTTCAATACTAATACTTATATATATACGATATATATATAGATTTCGGCTAGTTTATTTTCTAAATTGCCATATTTTCCCAAGGTTTGGAAAATGAATATTTTGATAACAACAAGTATTTCTACAAGTTACGAGTGGTATAGGCATCATGTGCACGTGCATTCATTTCATTATGTCATGATCTAAGGTAGATCGTTATTACTCATATTAGGTTGCGGTTAGAGATCGTGCCTCATTTCAGTGTATCCATTCTTGTCATCGTAGCTATCGCTCCAGGTGAGTCATAGCCCCTACTTTTTCAATTGTTTTGGTAAACTCTTTGGGGGAGAATACATGCTCGTTTTACTTAAACGTACTACTTGTTTTACCTGGTTGATTTCTCAAATATTTCCAATGTTACCTAAACATATGTTTGATCACCTGCATTCATTTGTATGTTTGATCACCTGCATTCATTGGTATGTTTGATTTCCTGTATTTCATGGGATTGATTATCCTTGTTTATATGACCTCATAGTCACCAATTGTTCCTATATGCTCATTGTAATACTGTGGTATTCCCCACTTGGCTGTGATGTCAAACGTAATATTGTGGTATTCCCCACTTGGCTGTGATGTCAAACGTATTGTGGTATTCCCCACTTGGCTGTGATGTCAAACGTAATATTGTGGTATTCCCCACTTGGCTGTGATGTCAAACGTAGTATTGCTGTTTCCCTACTTGATTGACCTATATGTTCATTGTAATATTGTGGTACTCCCCACTTGGCTGTGATGTCAAACGTATTGTGGTATTCCCCACTTGGCTGTGATGTCAAACGTAATATTACTGTTTCGTTACTTGACTGAATTGCGATGCCTTTGCATCAACCTTATTATGGGTTTTCCAGCTTGACTGATTTATCATATGGCCTCATTGACTGAATTATTTATATAGCCGTTTTGCTATATTTATCTGGGAATTTGGATACTATTATTACTTATGTTCACGTAGACTTTAACACTTTTGGCAGTGGGTTGTAAACACACAGGTTACAAGTCTCTTATGGCGGGACTTGCAACTGAGTGGATTTACGATGCCTTTGCTGGGCGATCTTTTCTCTATAAGGAATTATTTGTTAAACAAACTCTATGAACTCACCAACCTCGTGTTGACACTTTAGCATGTATTTTCAGGTTTTAGGCATATGGCACGCTACAGGAGGTTTTGGCAGGGCATGGCATGGTCATAGAAGACTCTGATTATCTATATGGGGACCGTTTTAAACTACTTTTAAGGGCCTACTTCCGCATTACTTTTAATGATGTAAATTCAATATTTTTGGTTAAACGATTTTATTCTAAATGTTTAAAGTGAAAACCATTTTTGAACTAGTGTTGTAATACCAATTGAGTTACACCCCAGCTACACGTATGCTTCCGCTGGACTCGATTTTGGGGGTGTGACAGATTGGTATCAGAGCTTTGGCTATAGCGAACTAAGTGTTTTTAAAACCTAGACTATAGCTACTTTTACGAAAAACTTAACCCTATGACCGTCACGTGCCTGCCTGCCAAGATGATGCCTCACTTGTGGTTAGTTGCTGACTTAGGTGATGAGATTTGTGTCTCATTATCTGGTATATTATATTCATTTATTCTAGTTGATTACTATCATTGTCTTTCATATAAGCATGCTCACGTATCATATATGTCACCACGTTATGTTTTTCCTGGCATAGTTTCATCATTCGACCTCGAGTTTAGTCATCTGCCTTAGTCTTTCTGAACGTCTTGGTATTTGTGAGTCTTAGTATAACTGAGCTGAGTATTTCAAAATTCATGGAACCTCGGTGGGATATAGACTGGTCATCTATATTCAACCCGGGATAGTGAGATATAGGCTGACCACCTATGTCTGACTCAGAGATGAATTTTGCAACACTGAGAATGGTTATAATAAAATTTTGTCTGGATTGAATTCTCTACCCAATTTCCAAATGTTTCATTCATGTGTGCGTACTTACTTTCATCACAATCTCGTTATGTCGCAGTTGTCATAGTCTTTTCCCTTCTCACCATTATTATCATTCCTCTTCCCCATAAGGAACTAGCTTACACTCTATAGATTCCGATGTCACTCATCACTCATTACTCCCAATATTGATAAATGGATATTATCAATGACCTCCTTAGGAAAGACTTTCCATACGATATATAAGGAGGATCCCTAGGTACATTATGATCATTTAAAACCCAACAGAAATCTTAGGATATCACAAAACCACTCGAGCCACGTCAACGCGTCATATCGCAACATCAACCTTTCATTCTATAATAACCCACTCTCGAACATCTACTACTAGGGAACGTCTTAATTATGTCTCACCCTTCTTTTCTCGTTTTGAAGAGCTATGCCGCCAAGGAAAGTTAAAGCTACTCCAACTATGACACCTGTTGCTATTCGGAAATTGGTTAAGGATAGTATCGCCGAAGCTCTAGAGATCGAGAGAGCTGAGATAGCTGCAAGGGCTGCTGAGGCCGCTCTACAGACAGGGATAGATGGACAATCCGATAATAAGTGAGAATGTACTTGGAAGAATTTTAAGGTTAGTGATCTCATCAAGTTTAAGGGCACTGAAGGAGCTGTTGCTTTGATTCGTTGGTTCGAAAAGACTGAGAATGTGTTCCTCATGTGCAACTGTCCTGATGGCAGCAAGGTAAAATTCGCTACTGGTATGCTTTTGGATGAAGCTATGTCATGGTGGAATTCTCATGCTCAACCGATTGGTATGGAAAATGCCTACAAGCTCACCTAGGAGCAATTCAAGAAATTGATGACTGATAAGTTTTGCCCTCGTACTGAGGTGCAGAAGTTGGAAACAGAATTCTATGGGCTGGTGACTAAAGGTGATGACATCGAGACCTAATTCAGGAAGTTTCAAGAGTTGGCTGCACTATGCCCAACTATGGTTTCAGATAATGAAAAGCTGCTAGAAAAATTCATCGGTGGACTACCGCGCAACATCAGTGGGAACGTAATTGCTTCTAAATCAGACACGCTGGAGGAAGCTATCAGAATATCTCAAAAGCTTATGGCTCAAGTGATGAAGCAAGAAACTACTGTCAACAACAACAACGAAAACAAAAGGAAAAGGGATGACAACCAAGGAAACGATCAAGTATGGCAGCCAAACAAAGGACAAGAAGTGTTTAGAGCTTATGCTGCAGGACCACGCACAAAGAAAAGATATACTGGAAATTTACCTTACTGCAACATGTGTAGTCTGCATCACTTATATCATTGCAGTGGACTGTGTGGAATGTGCAAGAAGCGGGGTCATCTAACTAAGGACTGTATGAAACCCACAAATCAGAGGATTCCAGGAAGTTGCTTCAAATGTGGAAACTTAGGGCATCTCAGAAAGGACTGCCCGGAGCTAAGGAACAAGAAGACTAAAGCCTAAACTCTCTTGTGTTGTATTTCTTTTGTGTTTAATTCTACTGTGGAAAACTAGAAGGGGGGGTTGAATAGTTTTACGTCCTTTTAAAATTTATAAGCACAAGTTTGTTTTAAAAACTTCGATTCTTGTTTATGTGAATTCAATGCTTGCACTATATGAACAATTGTATAATAACTAACTAACTAAACTAATTAGTAAAGGTAAATAAATAAGTAATGAGAAGAGTTAGAAAGATCAAACCACAACACAAGGATTTATAGTGGTTCGGCTACAAGGACACCTTCCTTGTTCCTACTCCACTCCCCGAGTCACCTACTCGAGAGTTTTCTTCACTATGTCAACAAACTCCCTTATGGCGGAGAAAACCGTACACACCAATATACACACCAGTTTACACACCAATCTACACACCAATATACACACCAATCTTCACACCTATCTTCACACCAAGCTTCTACACACCAATCTTCTACACACCTTCTTCTACACACCAATCTTCACAACTATCCTACTTCACAACTAATCAACTTCTACTATCTACACAACTTCTATATCTTCTAAACAAATAATAACAAGCACAACACAATATTCACAAATGAATATATATACACTATACACAACAACTCTTCAACACTTCTTGAACTTGGTTGTAGAGAGTTCTTCTTTTGCACTTAGAATGAGAATGGATGATGAGGGATTGAATCACTTGAAACAAGGATTAATATACAAATGATCAAAGGGTTTTTGATGGGTTTAAGATGATTGTAGATCTGAAAATTTCGTGCAAAAGGTAGGGAAAAAAATCCAGGTTTAAGGTGGTATTTATAGGCAAAAGTTTCTGACAGAGGAGCGTGGCCGGTCCCCTTAAAGCATGGCCGGCCCCCTTAAAATTAAGGGGGCCGCCCCTTATAATTAAGGGGGCCGCCCAACTGTAACGGCCAGAAACTTTGTTTTTTAGTGGGGAAAGTTTATTTGGTGAAAAACTAACTGATTTTGGTTAAATATTTGAAATCATATATTTAGTATGATTAAAACATTTTTCCTTATTACCAAAAGTGTTTTTCAAAAATATATAATAAGATTATATAATTAAATAAACTTTGTATTAGTTAATTAAATACCCCTTTGATCATGAGATGTATTAAGCACTTGTTTATTCATACCTTAAGTGATTAAGTTGGATATAATGATATAAACTAGCTTAATACTTGTTTACGTAGTAATCAAATGATTGACGAGTTTACATTTTGTGATCGTCAAAATATAGAGATATCGAAAAATATAAATAACGTTTTCATACATTATTTATGTCAACAATCTCCCCCTTTTTGATGATTACAAAATTTAAACTCATTAGTCGAAAATTAGTCTATATACAAGTATTAGAGTGAGTTTATATCACTTCTCCCCCTTTTTGTTAGCATCAAAAAGGTTATCCCAAGTAGATGGAAGCTCCCCCTTGAAGTATACTCCCCCTCATTATGAGGCCAAAAGGAATTGGGATATGGATATCTTGCAAAAATATTTAGTGGCAAGCAACATATATATATGGATATAGCATGCAAGAGTATAGACTAAACATAACCATATCATTGATTAAAGAAAATAATACATCAAGCATTACATCAACAAAAGGAATAAGTAATGCTTCAACTAACAAAAGCCTTTAAAGGCTTACAATCTTCATAGAAATAATAAACCAAGTCTCAAGCATGAGAGTCCTCTCTAGAGCTTGCCATCCAAAAAGGTTTAACACAATTTTATTTGTGAAACACCAAGCATGTTTAATTGGGAGGAATGAATGGTGAACATGGAGATGGTGGTGGAGGAGGAGTGTTTGTTGATGGTGGTGGAGAGGTTGTGTTCATTGTTGGTGGTTGATGCAACATGTTTTCAATAAGAGAAAACATGCATTGGATCTCATCTCTTAATCCGAACACAATTGTTCGGTTGTGAATGCAACAAAGGCAAGTGTCTCCATGAGCTTCAAGTAAGCTCCATGGGACGGGGTTATAGGTTGGTGGGTTGATAGGAGATGATGAGAAATGTGCATCAAGGGGTGTTAAGGGTGATAATGAGAGAGTGAGTGCAAGAGATGTGTTCTCATTGGTAGGTTGTGATGGTTGATCAATTGTTGGAGGAGATAAGTGGGTGTTGATGTAGTCATTTATGGATGAGGTGGATGGTATGGAGGAAGTGGAGTTTCCATTGGTTGAAGGTGTTTTTGAGGGTGCATTTGGTGCACTAGGAGATGAACATTGAGGTGGTGGAGATGGAGTGGTGTTGTCTTCATTTGTAAGATCAATGAAGAGTTGTTTGGGTGGTATAATGACAAGTTTTTGTTTCTTGGCATTGTTTGAATGGGTGGTTCTTGGTGATGACATGATGATGGTTATGAGTGATGAGGATGATGAATTGTGAATTAAACATGCATGGGAATTATATAGTGGGAAAACATGTTTAGAAGTGGAATTGTTTTGAAATTGTAATGTTTTATTCCAAAATCAGTTTGGTTTTTAAGAGTAATGGTAGCTGGGACTAGCAAAAGGGATCACATGATGCAAAAGAAAACAGGGTAAAAACTGTTTCAGATGGCCGGTCCCCTTAAATGGTGGCCGGTCCCCTTAATTTTAAGGGGGCCGCCCTTTATGATTTAAGGGGGCCGCCCATCTGACGACCCAGAAATCAAAAATTTTTCAAAAATTTTCTGGAAAGGTGTTATGTTCTGGTTTGAATGTGCAGCAAGCTCAATTTGGACATTTCACATTTGTTTTGGTTTATTAGGAAGCATATATGTCATATAGTTATATAACCATTAACTAACCATGCAAACATATATATAGATCAAGAGAAACATGCATATAAATATCAAAGACAATCAAGTTATCATCCTAAACACATATTCAAATAACAAGTATTTCCGAATAAACTTCGGACAAATAGCACACAAGACATAAAAATAAAACATTGTTAAACAAACATAATCCGACCATATCATTTATTTTTCTTCCCGAAGATACCCTTCAAAGTCTTCCCAATAGATTTGAAGCCACCTCTAACTTCTTCGTGCAAGCTCTTTTGTCTTCTAAGCATCTCGGTAGTTCGTACATGAAGCACTTCTTCAGTTTGATCACTTGGAGATGGAGTAGAATAGTTGGGATAATCAAGATCCTCTAAATTGTCAACGAACTCAGAAAACGAAGGGGTACTAGCATCATCGATGTTTTCCTCCTCATCATCATCATCATCTTGCCTTGAGGATGATCCATGAAAGCTATGACGACGAGGTTTACCCTTGTCACTTCGAGTTCGTCGAGCTTGTTTTAGAGCGAGAGTACGCAGAGTGGGGTAGATGGACTCATAAATACTATTGTCAAGATCGGGGTAGTACTCGATAACATGACGATAGATACGAGTAAGGAACATTCCATATGGAAGATTGGCTTTGGGAGTTTTTCTAGCACACTCAATCCGTTTGATAAAGAAGTAGGCCAGATTGTACGGCTTTTCGACAGCTATACAATACAACATGTAAGCAAGGCTAGCCGGGAGATGGTCCCGGTGACCTCCAGTACCAAACGCATTCTCACGAATGAGTTCTTCCCAACGCTTCATGTGTGGGCTTAATTCTTTGAGGAGAAGTTGGTATGGAGAAATTTGAATGTTTTTGGATTTTATTTTTCGACTTGTGGTGGCACGATCTATACCAAGGATTTGACGAATTTCGTCGGGATGAGGAATTTCGTCGAGATATGGACCGAAGGTTGGTCGATAGCGATTAAGAGATTCGAGGTCCCACTCATTTGTGAAAACGGCTTGACCTCTAAAAGGAATTTGAAGGATATGACCAAATTGTTCGAGAGTGAGGGTGATAAATTCATTTTGAATCATGAAGGAGATGGTAATGAAACCAAGATCATTGGTTTGGACGGTGACTTGGCTATAGAAATCCATTATGAAACGAGGAATGATAGGTTCATTTATTTCATAAAGACAATTGAAGTTGATGCTTGTAAACACGCGATTTATGTAGTCGGATTGAGCAAAAGCAAGATCTACTACACGTCCCTCATGAATATTTCTATCTTCAATTTGACGATAGATAAGTCCAATGGAAGGAGATGTGGTAGGGAGTTGAGAAACTTTGGGAATGTAGTTTTTAGTGTGAGAAAGATCTTCGGTAGTTGCTTTGGGCATTTTCACCTAAACACATCAACAATTCAAAAAGACCAAAATAAATATAAAGAGAAAAAAAAAAAATATGTTTATTGTCAAGGCTTATGTTGGAACGTAAACATACTTCGTTCCTTAATATTGTTTTTAACTCGTTCTAGATACACTTTACGATGTTTAATTAGTAGTTATGGACAAATCCAAACGCCCCTTTAAACATCTTAATATATCATGAAATTTACTAGATTTACATTAGATTGTAAAACTAGCTATTTCTTGCGAGTTTCTTATGCATGTAATTTGTTTTTGAAAAAGATGGTTTGTATTTTTACTAAAGATGTTATTTTAAGTAATAAACCAAACGCTTCCTTAACTAGTGACTTATAACTCAAGTGCGTCAATATACATATGAATTATATATCTTGACGAGTTCGATAAACAAATTTAAGGTTTATAATTATAATAAAGTTTTATAAAAATTATAATGACTATGTTTTGATATTATTTGGACATAATCCAAACACCCCTATATTGTGAACCAATACAATTTTTCTTAGTCGAAAAATGTAATTTCAAGTTTTACAAGTTACAAAAGTATAATGTGGTTAGTTTTAACACGTTTTCAAATCATTATTCAACAATGAGTTTACTAAAATTTTTGAAAAGGAGTGTATGAAATTTTTCAAAAATTTTCGACATGATAGTTTATAATAACTAGTTTCTAGTGTTGATTAATCATCCTAATCCTAGGGGAAGCATTTGATTATGAAGTTTTAAGGCTTAATTCGAAAGAAATTATGAATTTTGACGAATTTTATAAAACATGCATAATCATGAGTATGATCAAGTAAGATGAAATTAGATGAAATGTGTTATGAAAAACTTACAATAAGTAATGGTGATTGTGTTAGATGAATTTGCCCTTTGCGAATTAACCCGAATTATGTGATTTGGAAGTGATTTGAGAGGTTTTTGGGTTTTGGTTTTCGTTACAGCAGAAGCAGTGGAAGGGGTATGTGAAAAAGTGGAGTGTTTGGCAAAAGGAAGAAAGGGAAAAACGGGCTTGAGCTCTCAGAGGGCCGGTCCCCTTAAACATTAAGGGGGCCGCCCTTGTATTTGCTGCCGGTCCCCTTAAATATTAAGGGGGCCGCCCTTAAAATTTTTATTTTTCAAGTTTTGGTTTCTAGAACAAACAAGAAAGTATTTATATATATACATACTAGATTTATATTTAATCAAAAATACGTTGAAGAATATACGCACGAGAGGAATTACTTGACATTTTTACTTGACATTTTGTCAATAAAATTTTCTTGATTGTTTCGGATGAAATTCATCAAGTTGTCAAGCAAACGAGAAAGTTGTGAAAGGTTTATAAGTATATATATATATATATATATATATATATATATATATATATATATATATATATATATATATATATATATATATATATATATATATATATATATATATATATTATATAGTATGGGCTTATAAGACGAGAAAGTAGGAGGGAGACGTATGCAACGAAAGCCGGGAGTTTGTTTCATCCATAGATTTTTCGACTCATCTCACTTCATCAGCATGAGTGTTGATTGAACATTAAAGTTCAATAAGGCAAATGGGGAAAAGAGATGTTCGTAAACGAACAATCTCTAGTTCTAGAAAATCAACAAATGAATTTCCTAGGTTATAAGATCCTAAATATAGCTAAGTATATAAATATATATATATATATATATATATATATATATATATATATATATATATATATATATATATATATATATATGTATATATGTATATATAGATATAATATAGAAACAAATAGAGATTAATAAGTCAAGTAAAATCACATAAATATAACACACTAAACTAAGCATGCATTTCTAGACAAGGAACTTAAAAGGAAATGTGTACCTTTTGTCTTTAATGCGTTAATCTTCAAGGTCTTCAAGAGGTAAATCGGACAAGAGGTGACAATGAAAAGTTCCATGTTTGGATGGCGAATATTATTTACGTTGGTGCCCATTGTTTCATTTGTCCAAAGTTATTTGGTCCGAACATGTTTTGTATTTGACTTGGATGCATATAAGGTGGAAACACTCCCCACGGATTGAAGTTCCACATTTGTTGATTATAGTTAAAGTTTCGTCTATTATGGTTTGTTCTTGGTTGAGGTGTTTTAGGTCTAGGATAAGAATTATTTGGTTTCCTAGGTGGTGGAGTTTTAGATCTTGTTTTAGATTTAGATGATCCAACTTCGGTTTTTAAAGATGGTTTATAAAATGGTTTTATTTCTTCATTACTCGCGATAGGTATTATTTTATTTTTTATGAGTAAATGTTTAGGATTAAGTATTGAAGGTTTTGGTTCATTTTCAAATTTAACGTTTTTAGCTCCACTTGTTGAAGATTCAGTTGAGTTAAATCCTAGTCCGGTTTTATCTCCTGATATTCTTTGAATACTTATAATTTTACTAAGTGAGTTACTACTATTTTCAAATTTATCAAGTTTGCAAATTTCATCCTTAAGTATGTTGTTTTCACTTTTAAGCTCTTGACATGTTTTACATTCTTCAACAATTTCTTTTCCTTTTTCAAGTTGTCGTATTTTAATTTTTAGTTCAAGCACTTCATTTTCTAGTTGGTTGTTTATGTATTTTAGTGATTTATTTTTAGCCATAACTAGTTGTCCTATTTTACATAATCTATTGTATTCACTATCTAAATCTTTTTCATCTAATGATAGATTTTCATCACTAAAGTATTCGGATTCAGAACGTACCTCACTTGATGATTTGGCCATGAGACACTTTTCATCCTTTGTTGTTTCATTTTCATCTTCATCACTATCACTCCAAGCACCTCCAACGAATGCTCTTTGATTTTGATCTCTTGTCATCATTGGACATTTTCCAATGAGGTGATTCGGATCACCACACTTGAAACACTTTCTCTCATTCTTGCTATACTTGTCATCATTATTCTTTTGAGATGTTCTTCTTTCATCGTGTGGTTGTCTAACGAATCTTCCTCGCCTTTTGAAGAATTTCTTGAAGTCTCTTACGGCCATGGCATATTCTTCGTCATCGCTTTCGGAAGATGAGCTATCTTCGTTGTTGGATTCCTTTCTAGCTTTCAAGGCGATTGACTTGCTTTGCTCACGTTTTCCTTTAACCATTTCAGAGTCCTTCTTTATAATTGCTTCGTAGACTTTCAGGTTTCCAATTAATTCATCAAGTTGTAGTGTTGACAAATTCTTTGATTCTTCAATAGCCGTCACTTTAGCTCGCCATTTAGGGTGAAGAGCTCTAAGAAATTTCCTAACAAAATTCTTACTAGAGAAATTCTCATCAAGTGCTTTTAAACTTGTGATGATAGTGTTAAATCTAGCAAAAGCATTATCAATTGATTCCTCTTCCGGAATCGTGAATTGTTCATATTGTTGAACAAGTAGATCTATTTTGTTATCTTTGACTTGATTATTACCTTGGTGAGTTATTAATAAATAGTTCCAAATTTCTTTTGCGGTTTCACACATAAAGATCCTTTCGTACTCTTTACGTGGTAGCGCATTATAAATTACCATTTTTGCTTCATTATTTTTAGCAAGTTTTCTTTTTAAATCATCATTTTGTTTTTCAAAAGGTACGATTTCATCTTTCTTAGTTTCGGGGTTATTTTGAATAGGTAAAAAATCACCATTGGTAATAATATGCCAAAGATCTAGATCTTTTGATTTCACATAAGTTTCGAATCGATTTTTCCAATATAAAAATCCATCACTTTCAAATAGTGGTGGTCTTTGCATAGATTGCCCTTCTAAATATTTTTCAGATTCCATAGATCGTTACAAGTTTTAAAATACACTATATTTTAAAAATCTTGCTAGACGTGGCTCTGGTACCAATTGTGGAAAACTAGAAGGGGGGGTTGAATAGTTTTACGTCCTTTTAAAATTTATAAGCACAAGTTTGTTTTAAAAACTTCGATTCTTGTTTATGTGAATTCAATGCTTGCACTATATGAACAATTGTATAATAACTAACTAACTAAACTAATTAGTAAAGGTAAATAAATAAGTAATGAGAAGAGTTAGAAAGATCAAACCACAACACAAGGATTTATAGTGGTTCGGCTACAAGGACACCTTCCTTGTTCCTACTCCACTCCCCGAGTCACCTACTCGAGAGTTTTCTTCACTATGTCAACAAACTCCCTTATGGCGGAGAAAACCGTATACACCAATATACACACCAGTTTACACACCAATCTACACACCAATATACACACCAATCTTCACACCTATCTTCACACCAAGCTTCTACACACCAATCTTCTACACACCTTCTTCTACACACCAATCTTCACAACTATCCTACTTCACAACTAATCAACTTCTACTATCTACACAACTTCTATATCTTCTAAACAAATAATAACAAGCACAACACAATATTCACAAATGAATATATATACACTATACACAACAACTCTTCAACACTTCTTGAACTTGGTTGTAGAGAGTTCTTCTTTTGCACTTAGAATGAGAATGGATGATGAGGGATTGAATCACTTGAAACAAGGATTAATATACAAATGATCAAAGGGTTTTTGATGGGTTTAAGATGATTGTAGATCTGAAAATTTCGTGCAAAAGGTAGGGAAAAAAATCCAGGTTTAAGGTGGTATTTATAGGCAAAAGTTTCTGACAGAGGAGCGTGGCCGGTCCCCTTAAAGCATGGTCGGCCCCCTTAAAATTAAGGGGGCCGCCCCTTATAATTAAGGGGGCCGCCCAACTGTAACGGCCAGAAACTTTGTTTTTTAGTGGGGAAAGTTTATTTGGTGAAAAACTAACTGATTTTGGTTAAATATTTGAAATCATATATTTAGTATGATTAAAACATTTTTCCTTATTACCAAAAGTGTTTTTCAAAAATATATAATAAGATTATATAATTAAATAAACTTTGTATTAGTTAATTAAATACCCCTTTGATCATGAGATGTATTAAGCACTTGTTTATTCATACCTTAAGTGATTAAGTTGGATATAATGATATAAACTAGCTTAATACTTGTTTACGTAGTAATCAAACGATTGACGAGTTTACATTTTGTGATCGTCAAAATATAGAGATATCGAAAAATATAAATAACGTTTTCATACATTATTTATGTCAACATCTACGTTCTATCGTATAAGTTTCATGTACTATTAACGAATTCCGATCTAATGAATATTCTATCTTTTATCACCGCAAACTCCTAGCGATTTCATTAAGATTCCTTTGGAACTACACCACCTATCATCTGCAGACCAATGGTCAGGATTAGAGGACGACTCAAACGTAGGGAGATATGCTTAGGGCATGAGCGATTGACTCTAGAAATGGTTGGACTGACCATTTGCCATAAATCAGATTCCTTTATAACCATAGTTACCACACGAGCCTAGAGACTATACCATTTGAAGCACTTTATGGTCGGAGTGCCCCTATCCATTGAAGAATCGAAATTGGACAATCCTAACTCACTAGTCTAGTAGGCATTCATGAAATAACCAGAAATTTCCTACAAGTCAAGAATCAATTACAAAATCTATAAGTTGTAAACCATTAAAACTTCAAATTGGTAGCCAGATCATGTTGAAAGTTCGGCCTAGGAAAGGCATGATATTATTCGGAAAAATTTGGAAAGTTAAACCTGATATACACTGGACCACGTAATATTTCAGACAGAGTAGGCCTAATGGCCATCAGACTTGAGCCTTGTTAGAGAACAGCCGGATTACACAACTATGGTTCACCTATTCAAACCCCAGGAAATGACTTTCAGATTAGTCACTTATGATTCCATTGGAAGGAATCCAGCCCAATGACAAACCTAAATTTTGTAAGAGGACCATTAGAAATCATGGACTGTTAGGTCGAACGGTTAAAGCAGAGTCGATTTTCCTATCGTGGAAGTTCGCTAAAATTCTCAACTATCACCATCTTTTCACCAATACCATTCTAGAGACTTACACAAACTGAACTTCGGGACGAAGTTCCTGTTAGAAGGGAAGACTGTCACAACTCGTAATTTCCGGTCATTTTCCGACCCTCGACAATTTACTATTCACAAGTTACTATTCATCATTTACTATTCATCGATCACTATTCATCGTTTTTGAGGTCAATTTGACATTTCGAGAAACATTCAGGAATTTTACTATTCACTTGACACTATTCATTTCCGGAAGAAAGTCACTATTCACGTGCATTACTCATGTCATCGTAAATTTAGTTTACGAGTATTCAAATTCGCGTAACCGTATTGGTTCAGGTGCGAATTCATGCATTATCATTTGGGACATTTCATACGGACTAGAAATAGTCCGCATATCATTATTATGGCACTTGCATACTATTCCACTCGTAGGATAATTAAATTTATACTTTTGGTATAATTAATACTTTTACGTATAATTATTTCTAAAATAAACGTTAACAAACGATCAATAATGTGACTAACGCGTCCGACACTCCCGACTATGATCCCAATATATTTTTATAATCATTCTTATAATATAAAAAAAATTATAATATTAATTTACCCGGTGTTTTGGAAAGTTATTTTAATTATTATCGTACGGTTACTAAAATTACGACGGTTTTCGTAGAAATTAAACAATAATCATCCAAACCCTCAATATTTATACCCAACATATTTTTACAATTTTTATAACGTCTCGGTTAACTCCGTTGAAATTTTATTTCTAGCTAACTCGGTACCCGGTGTACACTAAAACTACCAATAACTACAACTAAATATAATATATAATACACTTTTACACAAAAGTCTTCCTCATTCCCCCATTTTCACCCAAAATCCGGCCACCCCATTCCCATTTAACTTACACAATTGAAAAATACTACTAACTCCATTAAATGGTTAGTACCTTTGTCTCATTTCCTTTCTAAACTATATTTTATATACTAGAATACATGTAACATTTCATTTGTAAAGAAAAAAAAACACATATCTCTCTTCTCTCTAGCTCAAACCCACGGCCACACCAAGGAGAGCAAGCAAACTCCATTGATTTTTCCAAGATCAAGCTCTAATCTAGTCCCTATAGTTGTCCTTGTTAGAGTTTTGTAATAAAAACTCAAGGATTGTTAGGTTTTTATCATCCAAACTTCATTAATCTTTCAAGTAAGTATGTCAAACTAATTTTCCTAATTTTATCAAGTTCTTACTATGTTCATATGGTTTTTATACAAGATCTTATGCATTTGATAGCTTATATCACTTTATTTTACAAACTTATAACTTTTTAAGCCCTAGAAATGATTTTTGGTTAGATCCTTGTTAGATCCACTTGGTTATGATGTTTAGGAACCCATGACACCCTAAGAAGGTGTATGGTAGGATTAGACTAGTTTTGTGGTGATTAAAAGTGGTTTGGTTGAAGTAGAAACTAGATTGAAACCTTGAAAATGGTTTTTGAACAAGTAGAAATACATGCTGTTCCATTTTGGCTTATCCAGAAAAATACGAATTTACACAGTAACCTTTGACAATTTTTCTAGAAAATACTTTCAAAAACGAAGCCGTAGGCGAAAGAACGGATTAAAACGAGTTAATAACGAAGGAGTTATGATTTTCCGAAGTTAACGACGAAAACTATTTTTTTCTGAAAAACCTTGCTGATGAACAGTGGTCACGACAGTTTCGAGGCGTAAACTAAATCTAGCCATCCCGACTTATCAAAAATATGCTAGTATTTTATCTCACGATTCCGTGGATATAAAGAACGAGTAAAACGGACTTACGACGACAAAGATATTCATGTTTCAGTAACGGCAAAATAAATATTGTTTTGACAGCTTTTGTACAAAAATAATATACCACTACGTAGTAACTTATATTTCTAGAAATAATACCCAAGTATCCAAATTCATAACTAATAAAGTATTAGTGATTTCAAGTATATTTTCATGGTTTTAAGACGTTATGTGAAAGATTTCAAATCGAGGATTTCAATACTAATACTTATATATATACGATATATATATAGATTTCGGCTAGTTTATTTTCTAAATTGCCATATTTTCCCAAGGTTTGGAAAATGAATATTTTGATAACAACAAGTATTTCTACAAGTTACGAGTGGTATAGGCATCATGTGCACGTGCATTCATTTCATTATGTCATGATCTAAGGTAGATCGTTATTACTCATATTAGGTTGCGGTTAGAGATCGTGCCTCATTTCAGTGTATCCATTCTTGTCATCGTAGCTATCGCTCCAGGTGAGTCATAGCCCCTACTTTTTCAATTGTTTTGGTAAACTCTTTGGGGGAGAATACATGCTCGTTTTACTTAAACGTACTACTTGTTTTACCTGGTTGATTTCTCAAATATTTCCAATGTTACCTAAACATATGTTTGATCACCTGCATTCATTTGTATGTTTGATCACCTGCATTCATTGGTATGTTTGATTTCCTGTATTTCATGGGATTGATTATCCTTGTTTATATGACCTCATAGTCACCAATTGTTCCTATATGCTCATTGTAATACTGTGGTATTCCCCACTTGGCTGTGATGTCAAACGTAATATTGTGGTATTCCCCACTTGGCTGTGATGTCAAACGTATTGTGGTATTCCCCACTTGGCTGTGATGTCAAACGTAATATTGTGGTATTCCCCACTTGGCTGTGATGTCAAACGTAGTATTGCTGTTTCCCTACTTGATTGACCTATATGTTCATTGTAATATTGTGGTACTCCCCACTTGGCTGTGATGTCAAACGTATTGTGGTATTCCCCACTTGGCTGTGATGTCAAACGTAATATTACTGTTTCGTTACTTGACTGAATTGCGATGCCTTTGCATCAACCTTATTATGGGTTTTCCAGCTTGACTGATTTATCATATGGCCTCATTGACTGAATTATTTATATAGCCGTTTTGCTATATTTATCTGGGAATTTGGATACTATTATTACTTATGTTCACGTAGACTTTAACACTTTTGGCAGTGGGTTGTAAACACACAGGTTACAAGTCTCTTATGGCGGGACTTGCAACTGAGTGGATTTACGATGCCTTTGCTGGGCGATCTTTTCTCTATAAGGAATTATTTGTTAAACAAACTCTATGAACTCACCAACCTCGTGTTGACACTTTAGCATGTATTTTCAGGTTTTAGGCATATGGCACGCTACAGGAGGTTTTGGCAGGGCATGGCATGGTCATAGAAGACTCTGATTATCTATATGGGGACCGTTTTAAACTACTTTTAAGGGCCTACTTCCGCATTACTTTTAATGATGTAAATTCAATATTTTTGGTTAAACAATTTTATTCTAAATGTTTAAAGTGAAAACCATTTTTGAACTAGTGTTGTAATACCAATTGAGTTACACCCCAGCTACACGTATGCTTCCGCTGGACTCGATTTTGGGGGTGTGACAACTTTTGTCTTAGTCAACGCTTATGTTTTGGTATATTCGCAAGGGCATAATAGGCCAACTACATTTTTCACCACACTATGGTTAAATTAACCATGGCATACAACTTTAGGTACCAACTATGTACTACACTCTAGTTAATCAACCAAGATTTAGTTTGCAAATCGTTTTGGCGACGATGGCAAACCGTTTCCCTTTTGTGTCATTTGCTTTGGTTATATGACTTATGGGGTGTTTGGGTTTTGCTTCCCTCCCGCTGTGTTTGTATTTGCTGACATAAAGGGGTGTTTGTTTTTGGCCATAACAACAGTAAACACAATAAGATACAGCAAAAAAGATTAACCGAGAAACCATAGAATTATATATGCAAAATAGTGGCAAATGGCAATTAGACTACAAGAACATTAAAAGCGTAAAACAATAACCCAAGAGACCTAATTAACCTACCCCTATAAATACCCAAAATTAAGACCCCATTACACTAATTATTTTCAGCCATTTTCTGAACAAAACCTTCCTGCATACGAATATTAGCATCAGCTTGACCATACACCTTGATCAAACTTGCAAGTAGGTCGATTTCAATGGTTTGGGTTTTCCTTAACGACTCCAAACTGTCAAGCGCCACACTACGCGGTTCCAAAGCTTCATTCTCCTGAATCAGCTCCCTCCGCTTTGGTATCATCCTCTTGAGATGATCAATAGCAGCACGAAAAAGGTTTTTAAAAAACCCTGCTTCAACAGCCTCTTGACCAAACCAGAGGCTCATACGATCATGTAATCGTGATGAATCGGCCAATTGCATGAGTTCATTCAACATTGGGAAATCTTCTTCCATCGGGAAATGTGAGGAAAAGCTTGTTGATGGGTTTATTGGGTTACGCGCTAATGTTAATACCTTCGCAGTGAAGAGACGGTGTAGAACCTTATAAAAATTTCTTTGTAATTATATCGTTAATAAATAAATAATCTTTCGTTACCATTCCTGATTCCCATTATTTCAGAAAAAAAATTGAAATTTTTCTTATTATATTATTTTGTCGTTATCACAAAATAATATAATTCATGAAATGACAGAACCAATCCTCGACACGTTACTCGAAACCTAAATATTTCATTTATACTAATTACACTTCACTAATCCTAAATTGAATTTCCTAATTACAGTTAAATACCAAACGGGCCCTTAATTAATTTTCAGCCCAATACCTCGTTACTATTCATCAGGCCCAAGGCCAAAGCCCAACTCCAATCCATAATATTTCATTTATTCGACTAGCTTCATGCCTACAAAACGCCTCTTGTACGCTCGATTCTTACACACAACATATCTATATTTTTATACCACCTCATTCACCACCTAGCCAACTATTAGTGTGTCAAATCCCAAGTTCATAGGTCGGCGTTTGATACATTTTTAAGAGGCGAAGTGATTGACAAATATTCAACCCAATCGACATGTAAACAAATTCATTTCTCAACCGTTTTGTTTCCCGTTTGTTCAAAAAGTTCCTGCCAAACAGCCTCTTGACCAAACCAGAGGCTCATACGATCATGTAATCGTGGTGAATCGGCCAATTGCATGAGTTCATTCAACATTGGGAAATCTTCTTCTATCGGGAAATGTGAGGAAAAGCTTGTTGATGGGTTTATTGGGTTACGCGCTAAAGTTAATACCTTCGCAGTGAAGAGACGGTGAAGGGGTTTAATAACAAATTTTATTTCATACTTGGTCCCTAAGGTTGTCTACATTTCGTCAACGTAGTTTCAATTCCCGCCCAAAATGTAGTGACGTGTTCATAACATGCTACATTGAGTGTACAAGCGTAGGGACCTACGGTGTAATTTGTGAAATTAATTAATTGCACCCCATTAAATCCTTACTGATCCCATATGAAACTCTAAAACAATATATTCATCGCTAAAATCACTAAACATAACGACACAAATATAAACATTCAAACTTGCCATTACATTTGGTGACCAACATAGGCATTGTGAAAATTGCAAATGCCAAATAACTTTTACCATTTGCATGTTTGACTTCCTAAAGTCAAACTTGCCATTACATTTGGTGAGCAAGTAAGTAGCAACATACTTAAACAAAAATAGTTGTCTTAGGGTATTCAACCCATACATAAACTAGAATGAGTAAAAGAAATCTACCCCGGCTGTGGGGGAAGCTCGAGGGAGTTCCAACAGCCTCCTTGCCAAATCCGAGTTCAACCTGATGTTTTCATTCTCATCAGTAGTCAAATTGCAGTCAATGATATAAAGTTTCTTCAGTAAAGGGGGAACATGCAAGTATCAACCGTATTATGGCTATTTCATTCTCTGTTATAGGGAAAGAATGAAACACCACAGTTTAAAGCTACCCCGTGGTCATTCTGTTGATGGGTACATCAAATGAATCAATCTCCAAAGGTACATAAGTAAACGTGTATAAGGCCTGCAAAATGAGAGAAATATTCATATGCACAACCATTGGAATTTAATAGGATGTCTTTCATACATATGCATTCCACTTACCTTGGTTACTAGCCTTTGCATATTTGGAGACCAACGAATCATTTTAACGATCAATGAAACCATTGCCTAATTACCAAAATCGACCCCGTATATCTCAACAGTCTTGAGGGATAGAAAGGCCACACGGACACTCATCCAGGATGTACCTTTTTCCAACAATTACAAAAGGACAAATTTTCTTTAGTTTCAAAGCTAACATTGCATCAACGTTAGAAATTACTTTAACATTATGTAAGTTGAATTAGAAAATGCGAAGAATAGGTCTTACATTGCATTCTTCAAAATCCATGGTAAAGGTCTCAAGTTTAGGAACATTTGACAACTGAAAGATATTGGAAGTTGTCATTGTCATAGGATGGTTCCAAATACCAAATGACATATTTAAAGTCTTCAAATTCCTAAGAATTGCAATATCCCATAGTCTCATTTCGTTTGTATGATGCGTAGGGATTGCATCAGGCTTTAACTCTCAAGGGATCTCGAGAAGCTTGCAACCCTCATCAGGCAGTGTACCTGATCGTTGTAGTATAGTATAGTGACAAGTACCGGGGGATTGATCGTTCAGCTTGGGAATAGTGTCGCTAGGATTAGAAAACCTAAAGACTAGATCTAGAGATGAGGGATGATTCTTTTTGTATTTTTATATTTTATGAAAGCAAGTAAAAATCTCGGTTTTAAAGGAGTTGGGCGGAATTAGTTGCTATTCAACTAACCCAATTACTAAAGATGCAATCAAAATAAAATACTAAAAATGAAAATAAACTAAATTAACTAGAGGTGTGAGCAATATATGGGAGAATTGTGTTTACTTAGGTTTCACTACTCCCTAGATATCTTTTACAGGTTAATTACTTGTTACAGTTGCGTGGATGACGGATTGTATTCTTTAATACCATTCATGGGTGGCGTACTTACTTCCCCAATCCTATAAGCTCCTACTTCACTCCTATGTCGAGCCGGCTAAGAAGCTCCTAACATGAGATCATTAGAATTCGCTCATGCATTAAATACAACCAATAAAACCTAGTACACATCGGTTCATGTTTCTTAAGACGTTCAAGCATGTTACACAATGGAGATCTTCCAGTTTTCTTAAGCCTAACATTGAAATCATTCATCCAATACAACTATAAACAAGCAATCAACCTATAATTAACATCTAGGTTTCATTACATCTAAGCAAACACATGAAAGATCTAGCCTAGCATGTTAAAATCAAGACAAGCATAAGATATATTCAAACAACACATAGACATATTGAATGAATTGAAAGAGGACTTATCTTAATTGAACATGAAAGGTTTCAAGGGGTGAAAACCCTTGAAAATACTGTTACAAACGACCTAGGGGTTATTAGGTTCGACCCTAGTATTCTCCACACAAGTTCCTCTCCTAATGAATGAAAAATAGAAAAGCATATATAGATTTTGTGAGGTGACGGCGTCAAGAGTAAATGTCTGACGCCGTCATCTCGCTGCCAAATAAATTCTCGGACTGCCTAGATCTGGGTTTGACGCCGTCACGTGTATTCCTTTTGCAGGCCGTCACAAAAATTACTCTTGACGCCCTTCTCTTGACGCCTTCAGGTTTTCACTGGGTCGTCATGGATTTTACTCCTAATGCCGTTACAACTTCCTTCTTGACGCCGTCAGGTACTGTTCTCAGCATGGAAAATTAAGTCTTTGCCGTTTTCTTCACTTTTATGCTCCAAAAACGTCCAAAATTCTTCCTTTTCCAGAATTCACTCCCAAAGTACCTAAAATCACAAAAGGAGCGATTTAAGGCAATATTTGATCAAATAAATTCAATTCCGGGCTTAAATGACCCCCTAAAAACGGTTCATTTTTCGCCTCATCATTGTACTACAACGATCCAATTTTAGAGACTCAAGCAAGGGACAACCAACAACTAAGTCCCAAACTGTACCACTATGAAAATTGACATTACATAATTCTAAGTTTAGTAGCTTTGGAAAACCCCTAAAACTTGTCATAGTGGGAAAAGTGCAACAATGAAGTTTTAGAATTGTCAACTCTTGACGATAGTAAAGTTGGGTTGGCAAAGTAACTGGATCAGCATACCAGTTTCGAATTGTGACCTCCTCAACTCCGACCCGTGCCAAAAACAAAAGCCAGTCATGAATGTCTTCATAATGCAAGTCGTCGTGTCCAAATAGCGTTTTGGCCTCTACAAAAAACACAAACCTTCTTGCTGGCCCAATAAGCTGAAGTAAAAGCCTAGTAATATGCCTCCCATCACAGGTATTTGTTAAATAGTAAAACAAATCCTCATCAACTATGACATCGGTCAGCAAAGTCCACTTAAACCTCCAGCTTCTTGCTAAACTACCGGTCCTTACCGCATCTTTTAGTGGCAACCGGTTCATAATATTAGTGATCACGTTATTTGGCATGTTGCTGATATAATCTGCCATATCAGTGATCACATTGTCTCCAAAAGACATTGTAATGTTTGAATTTTAGTTGGGTCTTTGACTTCTGGAAATGGGTGTCTGGATAAGGGTGTGTGTTATTATGGTGCGTAAATGTTTTTGGTTTGTGGGTTAATTGGTTTCGCGCGAATTATAACTAGTGTATTATAAAAGATAGGCTCAAGTTCCACAAAGCATAGTTCCTAGTTGCTCCCTAAACTATCACTCTTGGTTGATTTAACCATATATAGTGTGGTGAAAAATGTAGTTTGCCTATTATGCCCTTGCGAATATACCAAAACATAAGCGTTGACCAAGACAAAAGTGGTCAAGGGACGCATTCGGCCTCTAATTCCCATGTTTTGGACGTCAGGCGACGATTTTAAAAAGTTAAAGGCCATGGCGACGGTTTGTGGAAAGTTTAAGGACCAACGGTGTATTTTTGTGTATATTTTTTTTAATACTTTTTTCATGTACTTTCAGTGGTGTAGTTTTATATAAAAACATAATTATAAAAAAAATAATAAATAATGTAAGAGCATGATTTTCTTTTATGTTTTTTATTGGAAAATTACCTTTATACCCTTGATTTAAATACTATGTAATATTTTAGGAAAAAGATTTTGAGACCTAAAACTTATGACTAATTTTGTGCCTAACTTATGTGCCATTAGTTTATTGAGTTGCGAAGAAGTGAACCCAATTGCTGCAACCAATAAATTATTGTCACACAGATTTAGGCATGAATTTTAAGTCTCTAAACCACTTCTCATATTTATATCATTCTAAACTCAATTTAAGAGCATGATTTGCTTTTATTTTATTTTTTTCACGATGAAACAAAAAATGAAAAAAAACATATTTGAGTTCAACAAAATTAACCTTTTATAACAATTTCAAGTAGGTTATTTTAATACTTTTATATGTAAACTCAAATTGATGTAATTACGTCTTTCCTTTGCTTAACTACATCCGGGAGTCCGGGACATTAACGAAAAAGATATTGTGTTTACTGAACAACCAAAGCACATGTCACCCGAAGAATCAGAAGCGGTGCTGAGAACGTCAAAAAAAAATTAGACCCGGCACGAAAAAAAAGAAGTGCTCTTATATTATAATATCCATAGACCGCCCATGATTCCGATTGAATTTTTCCTTCATATTGGGCCTAGTACATATAATGGGTATAAAAAATTTTAGTACCCCTTAGTGGGTTGGGCCCGACTCGGTTGCTGATGGTGCGCCAGCCCAAAACCGCCCATGTGAAGAACATCACGATGTTCGTGACCATAAAACCAACAAATATTATATTTGAAGGAATTTCTAATACCTGTTGAAATGAAACGAATTTGTAATGATATTGTTACATCAATATGAAATGCATGACGTCAATGATTTTATTATAAGCATGTTATCTCAAAATGATTACGTTTAAGGGTGAGCATGGTCCAAAAACCGGACCGGACCGACCGGACCGAGGACCGAGAACCGGAAAAACCATAGACCGAGACCGGACCGAATGTGGTCGGTCTGGTCTCGGTCCGGTCTTCGGTCGGTCCGGTCCAATTAGGCATATTTTGGCACGTTTTTTCGGTTTTTTGGTCGGTCCGGACCGAGGACCGAATTAGCCAAAAAGCCTAGACCGAGGACCGGACCGAATGTGGTCGGTCCGGTCCGGTCAGTTTTGTCGGTCGGTCCGGTCCATCCGGTCCGTTTGCTCACCCTTAATTACGTTTACTATTTATAAGTTTCTAATCTTATGTTTCCCATTTTTATAAATCTTACATATGTCTTTTTATGTCATTCTACATATCATAACTACAACTTAGAACTATTTTTGAAACACTATTATTAAAGAAGAAAAAAAACACACCTTGTAGTTAACACTACGAACTACTGTATCAGTTAATAATTAACGGTTTACAACTGTTTTCGTCAAATATAGTTGATATACACAAATTCTTAAAGATACTCTTAATATTTATGTACTACTCGTAATAAAAAAGATTTAGGGTGTGTTTGTTTTTTTTTTTTTTTTTTTTTTTTTAAATCTTACTAGCCCTCTTACTCTTATTAGTAAGAGGTGGGCAGACGTTTGATTGTTTGTTTTTTTCTTTTGAGTCAGACCCAGTTAGACATATAACATCTTACTCAGTAAAAGGTGTGAGACTTGTCTTACTGCCTCTTACTCGATAAGATAGATTGAAGACTCGTGTTAATATAATATATTTGATTGTTTATTAACTATGTTATATTTATGATAAAAAGTCTTTTTTCATATTTACATAAGTTAAATAAATTGCAGAAACGAGCACTTAAAATCATTCGGACAATTATACAAAAACAAACAACATTATTTCGTTTAGATTTAGACGTTCTAGGCACTGCTTACTAATAAGACGTGGTAGTCAGATTCAGACCTAAAACATATAAATGAAACAAACACACCCTTAGAGAAAGAAAAGAAATAAGTATTTATTTATTTATTTATTTTTTAACTAAAGAAAAGAAATAAGTATGGGTGATGTTACTCGCTATTTTTTTTTTATTGTTTTATAGTTTCGTATTTTATGTTTTGTTTTGTATTTTCTGTCCTTTAATAATTTTTGTCTTGTAATTTCAGTAGGTTGTAAATGAATCGGACGAACACAAATAGAGCCTTTTTAATGTTCATTCATTTAATTTTAACCGGACAAATAAACGGATACGGACACTTAAACAGATGAATTTTCTTGTTCATATTCGTTTATTAAAAAAATGAGTTGTTCATGTTCGTTAATTAAGACACTAAACAAACACAAACGATCGAACATAGATGAAAATAGACAAACAAACATAAACTTTATTTAATTGTTTACAATATATTGTTTTATAAGTGTTGTTTTGTTTAAACAAACTAATTTTTAAAATTATAAAATTAAAAGATATTATATATGAATATAAATAGATTAATAAAATAAACGAACGTATAATCGGGACGTTTACGAACATAAATGAACAGACGAGACATTTGTTCATGTTCGTTTATTTAACTAAACGAACGTAAAATATTGTTCATGTTCGTTCATTTAATTAACGAACAAACATAAACGAACTTTTTAGCGAACGGTTCATAAAATATTCGTTGAACGTTCAGTTTTTTACATCCCTAAATTTCAGTTTCGTATTTTAAATTTTTTATAATAAAAACATAATTATAGAAAATAAAACTCATAGAAAGTGAGTGCTTAAAAAAATGGAAGGTAACGTAGAAACTAAATTATATCAACCATAAAAAAGTTGAGGAACACATGCCATTGGAGAAGATAGTGGCAAAATGAAGGCATTTGCTCCCTCTTTCATGATTGCATCTTCACCACACAACAAAAATATCAAACAAAATAATACCCATTTCAATCTGAATCCAATAACCCTGAAGAAACCAACAAAAATTTGGTGTAAAACAACACAAAATGAGACCCCAGAAGTCCAGAAAACTGAAACAACCCACAAAATGGAAGATTACAACACTGCCATGAAGAGAATGATGAGAAACCCTTATGAATATCACCATGATCTTGGTCAATCACTCACTTTCTATATATTGCTTTCATTTGTATTTGGTGTCAAATGGTTTATAGGTTACGGCCTTTGGTCTAGTGGTACGTGAGTTGCCCACCAACCTAGAGGTCGTGTGTTCAAGCCTTGGTGGAAGCATGTGTGAGATATATGATATAGGGTGTGAAAAAAATTGCCCGTTAAAAAAAATAGTTTATAGGTTACCATAGTTTGTACTATAACATAGGACTTGTAGACTAGCGGGCTAGCGGTAACTCATGTGGTGCGAGAATGGTCTCTAATTAAATGATTGTGAGTTCAAGTCCGTCTTCACATGAGCAAGTCTTTGATATACTAGTAGTTACTAGTGTAGATGATAGATAAGAACTTTTAAATTTTTGTAACCAGGTTCTTTTTTGTGTCACTTTTGTAAGATCCACATTAACCGGGTGTGTGACATTGCGTTTTCAAAGTGGTTATCTGAGTATTATGATTTCATATATAGGAAGAAAAATCTAGAGAGGTAAAATGATCAGTTTAAGAGATCATGTGGTTATATTACAACTTTCAATAGTAGAAACATATTCAAATGATTGTCGCCTGCTTTGTTAATGCTGCATATTTGATTATAAAAATATCTAGGATAAGCACTTTGAGAAACAACCTCCTGAGAAAGAGTACTTTTGGCCATTCTTTATTTCTTGTGGATAGAGTACCAAATCAATTGTATTGGGATGCTTTATATCCATGCCTTTGCAATGCTTTTTGCATCCGTAACAATATAAAGTGGGATAGCTTTTTAACATTAAAGTACAATGTTAGTGTCTTGACTATCATAAGTCAATATGGATTACAGAAGATAAGAATCTATTAGAAAGTCACATTGATATATCCTTGGTTTATATTTTTTAATTTTGTAGGTAAAGGAAATGTGTTATAGTAATAACGATACGTTAAATAATTACATTTAAACCGGAAAATTTTGGTGACTTCTTTGAAGAATTGTACAATGAGTGTCTGTACAGTTTTTAGCTTATACGAAGCTTGGTACTGATGATTTGATATTGAAGTCGTTTGCAAGGTTGTCTAACAAGATTTCTGGCACCTTTTCAGGCATGAATTATAATCTGATAACGGAAAATCTGATTGTTGGGTCTCAGCCTCAAAAACCTGAAGATATCGACCATCTCAAAGAGGAACAAAATGTTGCATACATTCTTAACTTGCAGCAAGATGGTGACATTGCTTATTGGGGAATAGATTTTGAGTCTATACTCAAACGATGTAAACAAATTGGAATACGCCACATGCGAAGGCCTGTAAGCAAAATTTCATTGATCTTCAATAATCCAAATCGCAACTTTTTCACCCTTTATCTCATTTGGGTTCTATAACAAAAGGAAGTTTTTTTTTCTGATATACTATGAAATGGACAGGCGCGAGATTTTGATGGGGATTCGTTAAGGAGCATGCTACCGAAAGCTGTTTCTTCATTAGAATGGGCAGTTTCAGAAGGAAAAGGAAGAGTGTATGTACATTGCACTGCAGGTTTAGGTCGGGCTCCTGCTGTCGCAATTGCTTACATGTTCTGGTTCTGTGACATGGATGTAAGTTACCATTCTCGCCCTTAGCTCTTTACATATTGTTGATTCTTTCAAAGTTAGTTAATAACACTTTTATGGGCCATGCTTTGTGAAGTTGAATACAGCATACGACACACTCACAGCAATAAGGCCGTGTGGGCCAAATAAGAAGGCAATTAGAGGTGCTACTTATGATTTGGCTAAAAACGACCCTGGAAAAGAGCCTTTTGAGAGTCTACCTGAACATGCGTTTGGGAATGTGGCTGATTGGGAGAGGAAACTTATTCAGGACCGTGTTCGCAGTCTGCGTGGAACTTGATCGTTTACAGATATACAGATGACAAACCGATCATGAGCAATAAGACAAGTTAGTTTATATCACAAATAAATGTTGTATTTTTGAACATTTAGTCTCGTACCACTTTACGACTCGTATTAGCAAGAATTTGAATCTATAGACAATCATATGCAGCTTATATCTTTGGATAGATAATAAATTCATCTTATTAGTAACATAATTGATTATCATAAGGTAAACTAAAGTTACCTAATCACCTTTCAGAACTAATCGAGAAACTCGCCTCTCATCTCAAAAAACGTCTCATTAGCAACTACTTATTACAGCTTCAAACTGAAAACATTTCATCCAAACACCCTCTTTTATCAACACTTAACAACCTATTCCCTCCCTAAAAATGTTTATCTATGTATTAAATTATGAATAACTTGCAAAAGCAAAGCAGAAAACAAAAGAAAACAAAAAAAAAATTGATTTAGGATCACTCCAGATTTTGATATTATAAACATAAACTAACTACACAGAAACACCAACAACTATGTTTATACAACATAAACCATGCCAACTTCCAACAGAGATGCTGGAGGGACCTTCAACGCTACATCCGGACCGCGGCAATTCCTCCTTAAGAAATTATACCCGTAATTAATGGCTAATCTCTTCCAAACCGACGACCCTTGTTTTGCTTTCACATGTGAATGCCCAAGTATGAAAGCAGTCCCACTTTGTTGAGCCGCCAACAGATCTTCAAGTTCTTCTCTCATTTGAGCATCGACTGGATTTTCCGGTTCGTCAATGGAGAAACGCACTCGTCTCTCTTTTGGTGCACTCATTTCGACAATGTCACCTATGCTCTCAACCGTTTGGAACCCGAAAGACACACTTACCTGCATTGGCAGATGCATTGTTTTACCACCATACTTTTTCTTTATTATTATAACACTCCAATCAATACCGAATAGCAGTTTTAGAGTATACGTGTACCTGTTGCATGTTTTCATCCACCTCGAAAGCTGGGGTTCTCAAGAACTCTGTGTCTCCGACCACCGCTAGTCTATGCTCACCCGATGATCGATCTGAAGCGCATGTATGATCCTCGTTACCTGCATGGGCCCACAGTGTAAGTACACTTCTTTCACCTTCATATACTACAAGTAAAGGTGGCATATAGAGGGTCGGGCAGATTTGGTTAACGGGTCAATACAGACGTGGAATACTTTTGTACATTAAATATACACTTTGGTGACTTTCGACCCATTTGACCCGTTTCTTTTTGAGCGATTTTGTTTTTCATTCTCTTTTACATGAATTGACCCGCATATTTTTTGAGATCAATTCACATTGGATATATCATATAGAATCTTTCATTCTTATGATATAAGTATTAAATAACCTAATTAACCAGATACCTTCAACATTATTTGCTTGTGGGCGGCACCAATCATAGTGAATAAAGTCCGCAAGCCTTCTGACAAGATCAGTCTCAAACGAGTCCACATCCTGATGTACATCCCGATAGCCATACCGGACAATACACCTATACGACCTAAGAGACACGGGACCCACACGACCCAATAGATACCTTTCAGCCGGAGGTACAAAAGGAACAGGCACAGATTTCACACAGACAAAAACCAGGATCCGATGAAATGCCGGAAGATTTGTAACAAACCGAGAGAAATTCGCGGGAATACCCGAGGTTAGATCAGTGAACACAAGCCCAATCCCTGGCACTCTACAAATACCTAAAGTTGGACCCAAGGCTAGTAACCATTCTAATGACACCTTATTGTGAAGGTCATACTCGTACTTTTTGATGGTAGCATAATGCCAAACAAACATTATGGTAACTAGAAACAGTGCTAATAGTATCGGAAGCCATGCACCTTCACGGAATTTGACTAAAGAAGCTGAAAAGTAGAGCAACTCTATGGAACCGAAAAAAAATAAGAAAAAGAGTGCAACAATTGGCGGTTTATGCCAACAAATAACGATCACTAAAGATGTAAGACAAGTAGTCACTAGCATAACCGCCATAACAGCCAATCCTGAAATGAAACAAATAAAAATGTTTATAAGAGACAAACAGTCAACCTGATCGAATGATGTTTTGTGGGACCTACCTGACGCGTTTCCCATGTGTTTGATGTCTCTGAAACCAATGGTGACAGCAATACATAGGACCATGAGTATCCAATTAATCTCAGGTATGTAGATTTGACCATGAATTTTGTCGGATGTATGCACAACTTTGACTCTTGGAAAACAACCAAGTGATAGACTTTGGTTGATGATTGAAAATGTCCCACTGATAATTGCTTGGCTTCCCACGACAGAAGCAAGAATGGCTATTACAAGCACAGGCCACCTCAAACTTTCTGAAATCATAGAGGGTTATGTATAACTACTTGTTTATCAAAAATTTTGACCATACAATAGTCAAACAAATTGTAAATCACCTGGTACCGAGACGTAATAGCTGATTCGATCGGCGTTCTGGTGATTTTTTGATAAGTAAGCTGCTTGACCCATGTAACCAAGTATGAGTGCGGGGTAGACAAGAAATGTGAACGCGATCTGTGATGGCAGAATGGCAAAAGATAGGTTACTAGTTTCACAAATGTCAAAATTCCGATTTAAATTTCATCTGTTAAAAAGTTATGTGTGTACCTGAATTGCAGCGTAAGAGAAGTGGCCAAGATCCGCAAACATTGCTTCCGAGCCTGCAAGTGCAGTTGATCAGTAGTCACATAACTTTGACTTTGGAAGTCAAACTTATACCTACATTAATTCGTAACCCCGTCAACATTAAAGTTTTCCATCTCGAGTACTAGCTTGAAACTTGAATGTAGTAGTTCAATTTTTTAGATATTTCAACTTTTTTTAAATTATATAGACGAAGATGTGCATAGACTATCAACTTGATACGAAATTGTACAAAGATTAGACTTTTTACCTGTTATGCACAATAAAATTCCTCCCAAAGACAGCCATCCTTGTTTTTTGGTCTTCCTGAAGAACTTTAACATGTAATAAGGAGAAAGAGCTTCATAAACTTTTGGATTCCAGTAGATTATATTATATAGACCAAGGACACTGATGCATATCAGCCATAATAACACGATTGGTGCAAAAAAGAAACCAACTCGATGTGTGCCATAGTGTTGTAGCGCAAATAGGCACACTAATATGAAGCACGTTATCGGGATCACCGCATCTGTAAGAAGAAACTATTTAGAACACGTCTCCACAAAAATTCTAGAGAAATTATAATTTTAAAATTTTTGGGCAGTTTATTTACCAATTACCACCAAGGCAGTTTGAATAAATGGCCAAAATGGGTTTGGGTTAAAATCCATAAACAGTTTTTTCCCATTTTTATCGATACTTAATGCCTAGTTATGATAACAATAATAATTTAGCTTATGTGAATACAATAATGCAGCTTGTCGTGTGCACATAAATTAGACTATGGGCAACATTTGACCCATTTGAAATGTTACTTTCGTAGCTATTGCTCTTATTTGACCCACTTGAGACAAAAGATAATTCAAGATTCCAAGTTAACCCATCTCACAAGTAAATAAATTTGTTGCAAATCTGTACTTTTGACCCCATATAACCGAAAAACCATAATCACATTAACGGGCCAGTCTAACAAATTATGTGATCTTCAAATCGCAATAATGAAAGAACCCCTAAAAAAGAGCGTTGAAACTCACACTCATGATGTGCTTTAGACATGGATAACTCAAGGCCAGAAACTGCAGAGAATACTGCAAAACACAGAAACACATGTTATGCTTATCATCATAAGGTCAAAACTTTTGCCATTAAAAGATATTTTAACCAGATTTTATTTTACCAGAAATGGCAGGAGTAAGGAGTCCATCTCCAATTACCATGCACGTGCCCAGAAGAACCAAAATTAGTAAAGCTGTATGCAAAAATTTATACTTTTCAAGCAACATTTTCACTTTAGAGTTGTATTCTCTATCGGGAGATTGCTCCAGTTTATATGTGGATAACGATTCATCAGCAATTTGTCGGTTAGGTAACAGGCTCACTTTAGCATGACGGCATATTGAGGAATAAAGTGCAAAAGTGCCACCTAAAAGGTGATCAACAAATTAGCGTCTTTAATATCCAAAAAATGGATTCTATTCTAAGAACTTGATATATGAACTTTAATCCACACTTACCTTCACCATTATCATCAGCTCGAAGAACTATGAAGACATATTTGAAAAGAGGGACGAGTGTTAATGTCCAGAAAATGAATGACAGTACACCAAAAATTTCTTCATTTGTTTCTGAGTGATGAATATCTTCTGCAAATGTGCTTTTGTAAACATACAGAGGCGAAATGCTGAGGTCGCCATAGACTACACCAAGACTCTGATACGCCAGCAGCAAAGTTGTCCTCCAAGAATCCTTCTAATGCATTGAACAAACAAATTTTAATACAATATTACAAATGTCAAACCAAAAAGTTTAAAAATTAGAACTGTAGTGATTAGACCTTAGGAGTTGCCCAACATTTTCCTGGATCAAGATCCATGATTCACCAATGCGAAATTACCAAGATTTCCACCAAGTGCTAAATGCAGATCCCTGCTGAAATGATACACATGCAAAACAAATAAACTTTTTATATACCCGAAAAATCTTGATTTCAAGTAAGAAACAATAAATGCTAGCAACTCAGACTTCTACTTCACATTTGCATTTTAAGGATCATGAAAGTGTGACTCATATGTCAATATACCCCTAATGGTGCCCCATACCTTTATTCATGAAATTGATGAACCAAGAAAGCAAATGCTATAATTCCCACTCATTGAAAAGTGAGAAAGGGCAAGGATATCAAGCAAAAGACATCATAATTGTACAAAATAGAAGATAAATGTGAAGAAAAAAAAAAGATAAGGATTTGAACTTTTTTCCTTATAACCAAATAAAGAAAGCATTTCTCTTGTGAGGAATGTAACCCATACCTCAGTTCCAATATGCTCCTACTTTTACAAACAACTTTTATCACACCAACTACAACAACTAAACTAAATGGAAATAAATCAATGTGTTAAAACTTAGATACAAAGTAGGGGTGGCTTTAAATTAACTAGTTTAAGTTTACTTTTTCCTCTAATTATTCAACTGTAAGTAGTAATTATCAATTAAAGCCAATTATAAATAAAGAAAGAGATCACAATCACATGACTCAACAACAATCATAATATGATATTATCATATCAATCACACCAAAATTGAGCCCACAAGTTCTATGGCCATTTTGAGGACCACCATACCCTCACACTCACTTAAGCATGCTAGCAATTCATGAAAGATACCAAACTCACACCAACCTATCTAAGCACACAATCAATATTGCAATAGAACAGTCTAGAATTAGGCATCAAATTACATCAAAAAAATACTACCACATACTAAAAATGAAAACCAACATTACATATGATCAAGATTCAAGTAACTACCTTAAATTGATAATCTTTAATTAGGCTTACTTTAGTCAAGATTTTATTAAAAGTGACACATTTTACATAAAAAGAAAGAAAATGGGAGGGAAGTTATGGAGTTATGGGGGGTAGGGAAAGCAAGACCACGTGACAAGAACATGGACCCTCTTCTTTCAATTTTCACCAAAAAATTCTCCTTTTATTTCTCTCCAAACATTTTTCTAGTTTAAAGATTGATCTTTTTATGCTTTCAAGAACCCAAAAAATGTGTGAAAATGAAGGTGAGGGGTCACTTATATGTCGTGTTACACCTATTGATTTCAACTCATTGTGCTAAAAACAAAATAACAAACACATCAAAAAGCACCAATCTTTATCAACATTTATGATCATGAAAACTCATCAATAGCAGAAAATATCACAACTATTTGAGTAGAGCATCAATCTTTATCAACTAATCATGAAATTATGATCAGATTCAGTTTAAATTTAAAAATAACAAATATTAAAAAGTTAGCACACACTAATTTGCCATATTTCAGCCATTATTGAAACAGTTCTACTATATTAAAACAAATCTAACAAACCTATCAAAAAGCATCAATCTTTAACACCATTTATGATTACATAAACTCATCAGTAACAGAAATATTACAGCTTTACACACATAAAAAAAAAAAAAAAAAAAAAAAAAAAAAAAAAAAAAAAAACACACACACACAAATCTTTATCAACTAAATACTATAAAAATGAAAAATTTAGCAAACTTACTGAGTACAAATGAGCATGAAACAAAAGACCCAGAAAACATTATCCATTGTTCAGCCATTAACAAGCTTTTAAACCCACAAAGTTCATTCATACAGATGACATATACACCATTGTTGGATCTCTAGATAATATAGTTTTTTTTATAAAAATGTTGCTGTATGACTGTATTTTGCAACTTCTTAAATGAAGATTGGGTTATAAAAAATAATAGTAGTAATATGAGATGGAATATATTAGTGTCGGAATGTCTTAGTTTAGTAACATCAGTCTTTATGCAAATGTAGATGATGATGGTGGTGTTTTTTTATTAAAAATGATAAAATAATGTATCAACATTAGGTTTTCTGCTTTTTTATTAAAATAATATATAAATTTTTTAAATTATAATTTTATAAAGTATAGATTAATTTGGATGTATGTAAAGTTGGAAAAGACATAGGAGTAACAAGTTGCGCCGCTTGTTCTATTTAGATTGCAAAATAAATTCTTTTAAAAACAACATTTGTGAACCTATGTGTTATAACCAGGGTTCTAAATAGCGCGCCATAGCGGCGCTATAGCGGCGCCATAGCGCGAGGCGTGGCCTCCACGTTACGAAACAGGCCAAGGCGTCTTCTTAATGCGTAGCGTGTTGCGCGAAAAAGCGTGGTAAGGCGTGCTATAGCGTGAAGCGTGGCGCTTTATTTTGAAGCTTTTGTAGAATTTAGTAATTTAATATTATTGGGCTAGAAGGAACTTGGGTTTGGGCTAACTTTATAAATCAAATGCTAAAAGATAATATAACAAGTGAATGTGAATATGTGAATGTGATGTTTTATACCGTAGTTTTTATGTTTTTACATTTTATCTTTTAGCAGTTTACTCTCACGGAGAAGGTTTTATTTAAAGAAATGACGAAAAATGCAATTATAGTTTAGCTTTTTGAGTTTATTTCCTATGTATAACGCGTTTTGTAAACTTGATGTATTATATATATATATATATATATATATATATATATATATATATATATATATATATATATATATATATATATATATATATATATATATATATATATATATGAAATATGATATAAATATATAAATCTATAAAAAATTATGCCGCCTTGGTCACGCCTCAAAAAACGCTATAGCTTCGCTATAGCTCGTGTAGCTTGAGGCTTGGCTTCGCCGCCACGCCACGCCTCACGCTATTTATAACATTGGTTATAACATTGCTATGCAGGGTTGTCCTATTGATTTGGGTGACCCGGTAAGAAACTACGAATGAAGCCCTTTAAATTACGAAAATCTTAACTATCATGAAAAATTTAAAACATAATATACTTCGACATTTATAAATACTAATAGACATGTATACATGAATAAATATACTTAGACATGTATAAATAGTACATGGTGCGGTTTGCACCACTTGCAAACGGATGCCATGTGCGGTTTGCACCACTTGCACATGGTAATCGCCACCAGTGTTACTATGCATAATACTTTGAACTTTGTTGAGAAGCTCTAATGCTTCATGTGCAAGAAAATCAAAAGTATAAAACGCGAAAGGAATAAGTTTAATAAGTAAGGCGGCGAAGTTTAATAAGTTTTAATAGGATCCTATTAATTTTTTATTGGATTGTGTTTGTTAATTAAAAGGATTATTATGGTAGTCTTAAAGTTGGTTAATCTTTTTAGGAGGAATGTGTCTTATTATGTTTGTATGATTACGATTGACAACTTATTTTAAGACATAAAAAACTAGAAAAGCTATGTTAGAGTTGAAACTTTGTATGGAAAACATGAAATCACGGGCCTCATTCTCGGAGCATTTAAGTTTTGAAATTGATTTGAAAAAAATGTGTTTTTATTTAGACACATCAACTAATGTAACATTGGGACTATCAACTCATTTATTTTTGTAAATGCATCTGCTTTTCATTCTTATTTTCGTTCTTATTTGATCTTAACTTTTGAATAAGGTGCAGAGGTGCAGAGAAGCATGATTGCTTGAGCGTAGTCCCTTTTAAGAGCTCATGGTTGTAGGTTTTCTAACATTTTTGCGTTTACGGTTTACGTATATTCGTTTAGCTTTATACCCTAGTATGCTCAAATGATTGTATCCCATAGATGGCTTTATGACTTTTATGCATGTTTTAATTTTTACTCTTGTATGCAATCGTGTTTTTAATTCTTATATTTGATTGTTTTTCTTTATCTTCTTATATGTTGCCTATGTGAAATTTGATCTTTATGTGCCTTTAGTGCTATTTTTTCCCTCATATTGGCTTGCATGCTCTAATGTTTATTTGTCTATTTGCGTTTATATCTTTGCACGCTTGTATGTTTTTGCTTTATATACTTCCTTTTATGTCATAGCCTTTCTTTCTCACACACACCTCACATATAGTCTATTTGCTTGCATAAACACTTGTCGAAAGTTTTTCTGGAAGCAGTTTCTTTACCCTCAAGTACAAGTGTGGCTGTCTATATCTCACCTCATCTATAATCCTCTGACAGGATCGTTTCGAAGTGTGTATTAATAAACAATGTAATTTTCTTTCACAGTTTGCTAACATAATGCATGAACATAGAAGAAAAAACCGCTACGCAAACTCGCATGGACTACGGGCATGTTTAATTAACAGTGAGCTTTTTAAAGCAATGGGATTTAAAAAAACCCATTGGTTTGAGATGATATCGTAATTAAATCTTGTAGCAATGGGATTAACATTCACCAAGTATAGATAAAGGCCAAATAAAGCAATAGATGAATAAAGAAACTAATTCTAACCTTAACTCTCTTGAAAGGAAATTTGCGTTCTTAGAAGAAAGATGCAAGATGACAAGTACGACGAAGTTTATATACTCCGTTTGTTTGATTAGAAAGACATAAAAACTTAATTAGGAATCTTATTTTACAAGAACTAATCCCTAAGTAGTATATGCTGCCTTTATAAAGGCGGTAAAGCGTAAGCAAAAGCATATGCTCAAAAGCTTACATTTGAAAATGGAATTCGGCTTTTTCGTATCCCTTTGGATTCCATTCGGCAATAAAAAGTTTTACATTTTACAAACATGATGATGTCAATACCAAATTGTTATGACAATTATGTATATAGTAGACTGTGACCTTTAACAAGTTGAGTATAATACAAACACTTAATATGAGGAATGAAATCTAATTATGCTTATCCAAATAGGTCAACTTGTTGAATCATTTGATGAAGGTAGATGATCTAGGGGTGTCCAAAAAATCGAGGAACCAAAAGAACCAAGGAACCATACCGGTACCGTATCAGAATCAAACAGTATATTAGAACTATGGTACGATTCTTGGTTTCCAAAATTCCATATTTTTGGTTCTCGGGTCGGAACCGTCCGGTTCCGGTACTTTCCTGAAAGAACTGTCTATTTTGAAAATATGAAATTCGGGACATTGTGTAATTTATATAGCCTTTTAAGAGAATAAAAAAACAAAAACCCATACTCATTATTAAACTGTAACATAAAATCTAAAACTAAAAAACACATTTTATAAAATTAAAACACTAACTTTTAATCCATTCAAAGATTATCATCATTTATCAACATGAAAGTAAGTTTATCTTGAAATTATTATCATAAACAAGTGATGAAGCGTTTTTTGAGGTTTGAGATACAAGTGATACTCTTGAACAATTATAAACTTATATTTTGAATTTTTGACATTTAGTGTTTATGTTTATGTTATTTCGAACAATTGGAACTATTAGAAATTTGGAATGGTTTGCATTGTTGGAGACATTTTTGTGTATGTTTGTATTTTTATAGCATTATTAGTATGTCTTTTATGAATGATCGACGACGAAAAAAGGAAATTATTTAAACACTTAGGTACTTGTAGGAATTACCGAAAATTCCCGTATCGAAACCGAGTACCGTACCAGAACCTGTTCTGAACCGAGAAACTTGGGACGATTCTTGGTTTCACGTTTTTCATATTTTCGATTCTCGGTTTTTTCGGTTTGAGACGGTTGCAGTTACATGAACGCACCAAGATGATCTTTTTAAAGTTATTTTACGTTCTACATGTATTACGTTGGTAGGAAATGATAACATAATCGTTGACCAAAACTATTGATGACCAAAGATTATTAAATTACTTATGAATTATAGTTTGTGATCGATCCACATGCTGTAAAAAAATCACAAATATTATCACAAACTTATTTCCAAAGTAAGATTTTATAATAACCTAGTAACTCGTTACGAACATTTCCTATAATCTTGGACACACTACTTGAATACCTAAACGATGGAGCTTCTGCCACGTTAACCATACCCAAGACGTGTACGACCAACTAATGGCCCACTTGCCTGGCTCATTTCTTATTACCATGCAATCATGCATGCACAAGTTACAATCAAACAACTCAGATTTTTTATTCAATGATATTTTTGAGCATATAGCAATTTAGCAAAGCCTACACAAGTTCGCAACATTGATTTAACGAGGTTGGCTTTGGGCCGCCGCGTTGCGGCGGGGCGGTGGCCATTCGGTTCTGATATCGTTTGTAGCTGTAACTAAGATCGTAACTTATATTTGTTTGTTGTACCTTGTATCTTGTAACTGAAATATTCCGTAGAATGCTAAGCGTTGTGGGTTTGTTCGTTTTTTATCCTTTTTTCTTTTATGTTACGTACCCGTATTAGCTGCACCTAGATCTTCGTATTAACTGTGATTACTAACGTATATAACTGCAAAGTTCAATTTCTAGATGTGAGAACGGCAAATTATATTTATAGAATGCTAAGCGTTGGGTTTGTCTTCGACTTTAATCATGTTTTCTATCATGTTACCTAAACGTACCGGCTGGCGTATGTGTAAAAGTTATGTTTCATTTTCATGCCACGTACTGGGTTCGTGAATTTGTTAGTGATTCCTAGATCTTTGGATTCACTATGCTTATTTTTCGAGTGCATTATAACTGTGTCTAAGGACATTTTTATGGATGTCTGTGTTTAGTTGTGTTGATTAGCTGTACTTTTATTTTACCGTCATTATAAGGACTGGATTAAAAGGATCGGTCATTGAACAATACGAAATTAAGTTATTTATATTATGTTAAATGATCTAACTTTCATGTCTGTTTATGAGAGCGATTTAATGTAAAAAAAATAATAATAAAGCATGGAAGTTATAATTGTAAACTATGATTTAATTTACCATTAAAAACTCAAAAGTTTTCGAATTTTATTTTATTTTAAGAAGTTGATTGAAAATTAAAGTGAGGAATGGCAAATATGAATAAGAGTTTCCGTTTTTAAAATTTGTGAAAAGTGTCGATTAACACGCCGTAGGGGATGAATTATAACTAAGCTAGTGATGCTTTTGGCTATTGGATTTTCGGCGTTTAGGGTACAGCATTCTATTGGTTCGTCTAACAGTACGACGGTTGTATTAATTTTTGAGTTTGTTGTACACTGGATCTCAAATGTTCTGTGTAGTTGGGAATGGCGCTGGCCCGGATTTTTAGTCTCTGTTCTATTATGTTACTTAGCCGTTACGGATGGCCTATATGTGAAAGTAGTGTTTCAGTTTCATGCCGCGTACTGGGTTTACAAACTGATTTTTCTGTCATCGATACGTGTATTAATTGTGCCTATTTAATTCTACAATAGTACCTTGGATGAAGTCTTTTTTTTACGGGTTACTTGCAAGTGTATTATGACTGTGGTACATGGCATTTTCATGGCTGGTTGTGTTTATCCGTGCCATAAACGGACATTCGTTTTCTAGTTAATTTTTAAATTTGTATTAAGCTTTAGTTACTGGTATGATATTCGGTATTTTTTTTTTATTCTGTCGTTTGTTATCTGGGTTACTTGCAATTTTTTTACGCGACTACCGATTCTTATAGGATTTATTTAGGTCTCAATTATTATTATTTTTTTTTCTTTTTTTTTTTTTTTCTGGAGGTCGTGTTTTTTTTCCTTTTGTTTCATGCTATTTAAAGCTGATAGTATGACGTTTTATAAAAAGTTACAAATATATAGGCTAATATATTATCTTAAACTTTTATTAAAAATACCTCCACATAAACCTTATTTTGGGCATCATTATCCAAAGGCTAATCATCCTCTCTGTGGATAATCGTTCCTCTCTGTAGGTTTGGGTTTCGAGACTGGTCTACTTCTTAATTGGCGGTGGTCTGTGGCTTGTAGGTATGTCATCGTTTATCTCAGAATTAATGTTTGTTGTTTTTTGCTTCTTCTCCTGCCTATAAATACGGGCTTTTGTTTACTTTCTTCTTTGCGCCATTGTCTTTCAATATCTCAACAATTATGAATAATCATACTGCTAATGGTCCTGCCTCGATGACTGATATGACCAATCATACTGTCAATGGTCATGTCTCGATCATCGATATGAATAATCACACTGTCAATGGTCATGTCTCGATCACTGGTAGGCTAGCTCGTGTGGCCAATTCCAATGACAGGGGAAGACAATTTTACCTCTTCTTTGAAAGGTTTAGGTTTATTTTTCTGAACCACCAGCGTGATGATAGGCGCCGTATAACGCGTGAGACCGTGCTTCTGCAGCAACTCCGTTCTTTTGTTAGGGAACTCGAGGCTGTTGAGGCCTCTGTGTTGATTAGCCGTACCTTGGCTCTTCTTCGTGCACTTGTTGCCGTAGAAGAGCAACGTATCCGCGCATCTGGCCGTAGTGTTGTTGATGCTGGTCGTGTGGCAGGGCTCCTTATGGATTACCTTGGAGATGTGATGCACCTGTAGGCTGACCTTTGTGTGTGCGGTTCTGGGCCTCTAAAATATATATGGTTGTAAATTAAGTAGTTTTTTAGTAATTTTTTAAGCCATATAGTGGCTTAGATCAATGGTATGTAAGTCGGTCTAGCCTGTATATAGTTGTAAGTGCTGGGCGTTTGCTTTTGCACTGTTTTTCCGGCTACTTTGCTTGTAGCATGGTTGTAGCCAGTCGTACGAAGTCTATCTTTTGCTAGTATGCTGATCGGACGACACACTCTCGTTGTAAATGTTATGTCTCTGTCGTTGTCTTATTCGAGAGTCTGTATTCCGTCTTTTGGTTAGTAAAATGCAACCTCTTGGCGTTGCTATTAGTATGTTATATTTTCACCTTGTTAGGATTCTTAGATGACAAAAGTTATTATTTTTTTTCCGTTAACTATTGAAAAGTGAACCCACAAATTGAGTAGTTTGTAGAAGTACTACAGGTATATTTGTTGGCAAAAAATGGTCACATATAAAACGTAACCGTAATCTATACATTTCATGTAGGTATATGGTGCGCAAAGAGTATCAGCGGCTGTTACATAAGTCGTTGCATATTTAGGTTATAAATATCAGGTTTTTTAAAATCATACTGAATTGATGAAGCTTTATTTACTCAGCTTATGAAGCTCTAAGTGCGAGGTTGAATTAGAAGCGAAACCTGTCGTTAGCTATCAGTTTCTAAACCTGACACGGTTCAAGGTTGTTGTTCTTGTCCTAGGTAGTTTCATGATAATGTTTTAGAAAAGTTGTTGGCCTGATATTTTTCTGTTTTTTGGCCTTTGATAGTTGTATATGTCTTAATTTAAATGGATATTTTTCTGTTTTTTGGCCTTTGATAGTTGTATATATCTTAATTTAAATGATTTCAATATATTTGCAGTACCTGATATTTGCTAAAACGGCCATGAAAGCATACCTGTCAGAGGCCTTATCTTCAATATGAAAAAAGATATTTGGTAGTGGAAAATGTCTTAGTTTAACAAAAGTACAAAACATCTTATCGTCCCCTACCCTTGTTTCAACATTGCACAAAATAGAGTGTTTAGCGGTATGAGTGACATTCAGCCTAATATTTTCTCGATTCCATCCAAAAAAGAATAAATTCTACAACCATTATCACAATACCACATCATATTAGAACACTACTCCCAGTTACTAAAAATGCAGTGACCAATACTACATCATATTAGAGAAAACATAAAGGAATTAAATCCGTTATATCTGACAGACCACAGGCACCATTTATTGAATTAACTAAAAAAAATGTTGAAAGTAATGGGGGGAAAAAGTAGACGGGGTATTGGTGTAAAGAAAAAGGGGATCGATTTTTAATTTAAATCTAAAAATAAAAAGAAAAGAAAAATGTTTTAGAATCCCAATTTGGTTGGTTTGTGGGTTTTGGGTTTTGGTGCGAGGCGACACAAAGACACACAGAGGTAAAGTCGATTATTATTATTATTATTATTATTATTATTATTATTATTATTATTATTATTATTATTATTATTATTATTGTTGTTGTTGTAATTGATGTTCGTTTATTATTATTGTTCATCTGCAATGCAATTTGTTACATTTGTAATTTAGGGTTACCGTTAGTTGTTGTTTTGTTTTGTGTGTTGGTAAAAAAAATTGCTGTAATTAGTAGTAGTTGATAATAATTCTGCAGTTTAAATAACTCATATGTTATAACTATTTATTATGTTCATATTCATTTCCATTAGCACTTGTCTAATACAGCAGCCTGGTATGTTTTTTTGTATTGAGTTGTTTAAGTTTTTACTCTCATTGCTTTGAATGAATTTCACTACATCTTAGTATCGCGTTTTTTTCCTTCTTTTCTTTAAAATCAATTGTTGCTGCTACAATTTTAGAATTGATGATTTTGCTTATATGGTTCATCTCAGCAGGGCATGGATAACTTTGCCGATGACATTACTCTTCAAAACTTAAATATCACTGCACGGCAACTTAGGTTTAAGGTATTTCATTTTGTTAATCAATGAATTGGGCAACCACCATGTGCTTGGATTTGGACTGATTGTTTAGCAACGGAATTGCATTCTTCTTAGCAGGGTGAGTATATTGTCGCTCACGCCCTCGCCGCCCTTAGGTTGCTTATCACGATCAACGAATGTCGGGTGCATATGTATAATCGTGAAGCTTCTTTATCCGCCTGTCTGGCGGACCTGCTGATGGATTTCTTGGGGTTGGCGTTGGAGCCGTAATCGTTGGTTGAAGTTTTCATAGTATGCTATGTTAAGGGCTGTTTTTTGGATGGCTGTCAAGTTTTTAGCCATTGTGTGGTGGGCATTTTTTTTTTTTTGGACGGCTAACGGCGGTTTAGATAGATATGTGTTGTGCAAGTATGTATGCTACTTTTGTAATTATGTAAGCTGCATATGTACTGACAACATAACCGTGTATGGTTGTGCAAGCTAATTGGGTTATCCAATATGCAAATTTTGTTTAGATCAGGTATAAGCATATGTTTAGGTGTGTAAATATTGGTACCTGAATGTTGTAAGTTGTATTTTGGTAATGGAAACCTGCAACTTTAGTTGTTTACCGTTTGCATTCGTGTTTTGCCGTTTGTCAAGTACTATTATTAGTCGTTCTTTCATTATGCTTTTGAATATTGTAGTTATTGTTTTGCATTAGAATGTTATGCTGTCTAATGTTGTTATTGTTCAATTCAAAACATCATCAGCGAGAAAGGTAATCAAATATAGCCGTCTTATTAAGTATTGTGTTGCAAGTGAGCTTGTTAGATTCGATGTTGCAAGGGTCAGTAGAATATGGTTAAGTGACTTTGTAGGTCAATAGAATGTCATTGAGTAAGTTTGTAACTGCGATTATTTTTAGTGACTTTGTAATCACAATCTTTTGAGGGTTTTAAGCCAAAAACAAACATAAAGCAAAACATTGTCAATAACCAAGAATCCCAATACTCTATGTGTCTTGTGTGTTGGAACAATCGATCTTCTGCATGACATCTCAATCATAATTTAGGTTACTCAAATGATGGTGCATCTCAATTACATGTGTTATATTTATTCTTGAATTGGCAACTGTAGATGTATATGTTTTTTTTGGCAAGTTTGTTGTTCTGTTGTGATGCAAATATGAGACTTGTTATTGAAGTTAAGGCTGGCTAGTGGCTACCTAAACCTGTATGATATTTTTCTTTGCATTCAACAGGTATTGGAATTTTTTTTTTTTATATGTCTATAATTATAACATTGTAATATTCATGATCTCGAATGTGTAATAGGTATTTGACTGGCAAGTCGCCATACCTGTAAGTTTTACAATCCTAATACATTATCAGAAGTAATGACCATACTAATGGTAGCAAAAGTATTTGCAAACAAAGTTGATTAATCACGGCAAATATGTTCGAAGAGGGAAAACAAACCAAATGGACGAAACATGCTATTAGAACTAAGCAAGGCACCAACGTTAGTGACTACTTATTTTACACACATTTATAGTTCAGATAGATCGTTATACTACACCTGTACATACTAACTGGGTCTAAGTAGGGTGGCATATGGTCATTCTTGTTGCTTACTCTTTTTGGCAGCGGTGGTCATTCCTTCGTGAGTGTCATCCTTCAGCAGTTGTCTTCGAACCGATGCTTTTGCGTCCTCGATTTTTTCAGGCTGCTTGTGTACACCAGTCGTGGTTTCGATAGTAGCAGGTGTGGAGGTTTCTGTGATGGGACTTGTAGGAGGTAACATGCTCTTTTGACTAAGGCCATACCAATTAACCATCTGCTGTCTAAATGGGAACCAAAGATGGCCAATTTATGCTACCAATAGTGGTATGATTCAAAATCTTAGATGATAGCCTAGTATGGCAGAAGTGTTTCAGTTTTTTTAAAAGGTACCGGAACTATATAAGCAACGGACATAGCTGGGGACGGTAAATAACTCATTGTGTATCAATACCATACGCATAGAAGCTGCTACGTACATTGCCATTAACGTGGTAAACAAAATTGGCGGTAACAGCATTGGTAAGTTACTACATTACCAAGTTCTACTTTCCTACTACATTAGCGGGTACAGAGCGCTTACTGATTTTACACGGTGTTTTTTTTTTTTCGTTCTTAGCATAGACTGTTATGTTATATCTACCTGTAGGGGGTACTATTCACATTGATGTGCTATTGTCAGTCTCCTTGTGTAGAACCCTGTAAAAATTTCTTGTGATTAAATCATTAATAAATAAATAATCCTTCGTTATCGTTTCTAATTCTCATTTTCTTGGAAAAATTTAAAATTTTTCTTATTATATTATTTTGGCGATTTTCACAAAATAATATAATTCACGAAATGACGGAATTAATCCTCGACACGTTACACGAAACTTAAACTTTTCATTTAATCCTAAATCTAAATCTAAATCCTAATTATATTTATTAAATATAATTAAAATTCACTAATTACCTAATTAACTCAAACCGGACCCTTAATTAATTTCGGCCCACTCCACTTTCACTATTCATAAGCCCACCAAACCAAAGCCCAAAATCCAACTTAATTAGTTTTCATCCGATCGACCAAGACCAAACCACCTCCAAATCGCATCGTTTATTCTTAAATTTTACACACGACCTATATATTTTATTTTCTCATCTCGTTAACCTACTAGCCAACAATTAGTGTGTCAAGTTTCACGTTCCTACGTTGAGTTTTGATACGTTTTCAAGAGGCATAGTATTCGAACCTTGAACACCCAAATCGATTTAGACTATATTCAAAACTTAACCGTTTTGAATCTAGTTTGTTTCTAATCGTTCCTAATATTATTCCTAAGATGACTTTATGCTCAAATGTTAAAGATGATCATGTATGCTCAAGTATTATACGATTTGGTAAATCGTATGTATGGAAAATAGCATGGTCGACATAGAGCATGATTCACCCAACACCCTCCTCATTTTGTGCTCTCACAAACCACCCTAAACCATAATAATAAGATCCTCTATGAGCCTAGTACTGACATGCAATAGTATGAAGAAGTTACCTTGAATTTTTCTACTAAAACGTTATATATTAGTATATATATGTACGTCCTTGCATGCATACTACTCTCATTCACTTCCAATCTTTTTCACTGCAATAATTCGACCTCCATTTCATTCTTACAAGACTTACAAGTCGTATAGTATTGTATTGGAAGCAAAGAAAGACAATCGGGTTGAAAATATATATATAACGTTTGGGTTATATAGCTTTGACGTGATTTCTTGTGTTCCTTTTCTACCTATCTCGACTCTAGATCACCTCTAAGGTGTTTGTAAGTTCCCTACACTTGTTTTTGATCCATTTCATACGTATTTATATAGTCATGCACTTTGTGGTTTTTGTTTCGAACGTCTACACTTTGCACGTTTAATACACGTATATATTTGTTCTTAGTACACGAAACGTGATTAGCCTCTATCTTGGAAGGCCTAGGAATCACGTAGCACACACCATTCACTTTAGTTGTAACGTTTCAAGCATATCACGCATTCATTTTAATTTGCATCCATCGTATGTAATTTAATAAAAACACTTAGTAAAATTTTGCAAGTTTTCAAGTTATATATCCGATCCAACCATGTCACAAAACAAGCGTATAACATAAAAATTCATTTAACGATAGTACTATATTTTTTCACGACGCCATAGACCACCTAGCAAGCTAACATTTTCATGTAAACAATTTGTAAAAATAATCAAGTCTTGACACCATACACGATCCATTTTGAATCGACACAAAACAGTTTTCAAAACTAAAATTTTTAACAAAAACCTTAAGCTTGTCGAGTGGGCTTAACTAAAGCCCATTAAGCATTTGAAATCCGTAAGCCCACTGGGCCAATAAGAAATGTTTTTAGAATCATAAAAATGGTCCAAAGCCAAGCCCAAAACTTTTTCTATGCCCTCGCCTCCAAAAATCTTAACGGGCCTTAAGTTAAATCGATCCAGACCCATAAGCTATAAAAATGAGCTTTTGAATAAATAAGCAGTTAAAATAAGCTTGTTACTTAATAAATAAGCTTCGGAAAATTTTTAGAAAGTTCCATAATCATTTTTGTAAAAATTGGACTAAAAATGTAACGCGACGACACCTAGAGGGACTAAATGTGTAAATATTGAAAATCAAGGACTAAACCTGTAAATACAGAAATCTAAGGTTAAAATGTGATAAAAATTAATATTAGAAGGTTTGTATTGATTATTGGACAAAGTAGAGGACTATAGTTGAAAAATATATAAAAAGGACTAACGGTGTAACGCAAGTATCGTTAGTGTAAAAATGGTAAAATTGGAAAAGGAGACAAAGACTAAACATAACTTATTTATCATTCTTATTTATTTTCTATTTTCGTCAATTTATTTCATATCATGTTTAAGCTTTATTTTTATTTATATATATATTATTAACTTAACGTTAATAATATATATAACGATAGTTAAAAAGTTAAGGTTTTACTTACGATTAAAAAGGAAAAACTTCGATGGATAATTTTAAAAATCATATTTTGTCATATCATGCATATCACAATATTTTCACTGCACATCACTTAATCGTCATAACGAATATCTAATATTCGTCATTTTCTTTATAATTACCGAATAGTTTTTTTTGTCAAGTTCTTAGATAAATTTATTTATCAGGTTGTGTTTCGAAGCCGTTTTCATAAAATTCGTCCGACTTTATTTTCTTCGTTTTCAGTATCAATCAAGGTGAGTCATAGCCTCACATTTAATTATTTTCAAAACTCCGTAAGGGGGATACATGTTATAAATAGATCGCAAGTATTTTTCTGTATGCTTTCCTGACTGATATATGCCTAAGTTAGCTATTGCCAAAAAGACCCTTATTCATGAGCCATTAATCACTGCGGTGAACGCGAATATAATGAATAGATCTATTTAAGGTTTGACAGCCTGTCCCATTAATACTTGACGGAATGCCATTATGCATGTGGTTAGTCGTATTAGTCGTGATAATTATATTTGAGTAAAAATAAGAATTGGCAAATCACCTATTACACGAGGGCAAATTTATCATTGATTTGATAAACACCCACCGTTTACGGTATTTGTTAACGTTTGCGTGTCATGAGACTTAGTGCAATATATGAACTGCAATATCAATGTTTTCAAACTGATTGTATTTTCCAATACAATCTTACTTGTGTATCAAAATGATTATTAAATTCAAACTCTATGATTTCACTCAACAATTTTGTTGACTTTTAAGCATGTATCTCAGGTATTTAACAGGGGAAGCAAGCATGAAACGGGCGGCAAAAATCTTCAAAATTATGTTTACTTATTTCAATAATGATGTAAAATAAATGATGTTTGATTTAGTTCAAAACATCAAGTTTTTATAATACTCTGATAAGGACCTATTGTATTTCAAATATTTATAAATGAAATTATGTTTTAAAACGTCTCTTCGAGTCGTTTTCTATCATTATGACTTCGATCCTCACCGTAACACCCTAATTTCTATTCCGCTGCCGCATTTCAAATTAGGGGGTGTTACAGATTGGTATCAGAGCCATAGTTATATAGAACCAAATATTTTCAAACATTGAACTATAACCACACTTTCAAATAAATTAAATTTTCATCATATAAATTTTTTCCCGCCGTTCCTGTTTGCTACAGCACTCCATAAGTTAATCATTAAGCTATGATATTTTGATTATGATATGTTAAAATTTTATGATAATAAATTCTTATTCTGCGCTATTTATGAATTGTTACAGTATTGTGTCAATATGAGTATGTTCGACTCCGACTCTGATATTTCCGTCGCGTCCGTTACTTCGCCTGTTTATCGTTCTACTTTTGTACCTGACGCTGTTTCCTAAGAAACAGAACCCTTCGAGCAAGATGTAATTGCTACAATGCCCGAAAATCCCGATGCTTTTGTTTTATCGACACCATTACCACGTCATGATTTTGATTCATATGCACCTGATCACCTACTCAATCTTTTTAGCCAAACTTATCCATATATTTTTCACCAAAGAGAACCAATCCCTGAGGAAGATATACCTACATCCAGCCGCCTTCGTATTTCTGATTCTATTTCTCCACTTTCATCATCATTACCCTATCCGCCTGGTTTTACTCCCCCAGCTCATATCAATGAAACTGGCGAGAGTGCTAGGATGGAAATTCCCTCTACCTTTTCACCTTCTATAGTAGTGACGCGATTGGAGCATCACGAAGATCAGATAGACTCACTTCTTCAGATGATTGATTATTCATCTTTTGATCATTCAGATACTACCCACAACACCTTACATAACCTTATAGCCGATAGGATAGAGTTGTAGCAGGGGTTAGCTCAGATACATTCGGATATCTCTGAGACACGTTCTTTCACGATATCGTTGCGAAGAGAGGGACAGAACCGTACTTGGGAAGCCCAGCTTGCACACCGAAGAGCAGATACATTGGAAAACATTGTAGGAGATATGAAGATGCAACATCATACCAAGATGCAAGAGCTCCGAACTCAGATCTTAGAGATGGGAGGACATGTGGACATACCTAATCATTAGAGACAGTTAGTATTTGTACTAGTAATAAGGCATTCAAGCCTGCCGCATGTGTCATTTAATAAGCTTGTATCGTTTTGTTATAACAACTCAACTAATTAAGTTATTAATGTTATGCTGTTGGTTTTGATATTACTATATACAAATGTTAACGTATGCTTATGGTTGTTCATGTGTATTATAATTGCATCTAACATATCGGAATGATTATGACTGTTGTATCGTAATAAAAACTACATATGGTGTCCAATTATTATTAAGACTCATAAATATTCGTTTCCCTACTTCACAAGAACCTTTAAACAAGTTGTTGTTTAAAATTCTAAATGCTATATTTTTGTATTATCAATAGAAAAATGGAGCATGCAAGTAGCGAAAACTTTAACCCGGGAGTGATCATGACCCCCACTGAGGTTCAAAGAATGATTGCTGAGGGAATATCTGCAGCTCGTGAAGCGGATCGTTTGAATAATATCAATGGTGCAAATCGTGAATCTAATACAGTTACTCCACGTAATTGTACTTACAAGGATTTCATGACTTGCAAGCCAACTAACTTCAAAGGAATTGAAGGAGTGACTGAAATGGCCCATTGGTTTGAGCATACTAAGACAGTCTTCAAGAGGAGTGGTTGTTCTGAGAATAGCAAAGTTACCTTAGCTACAGGAACTCTTCAAGGAGAAGCACTATCGTGGTGGAACACTACTGCGAATGCTATGGGTCCAGATGAAGCTTTCAAACTTTCGTGGAATGAGTTGAAGAATAAAATGTTGAAGAAGTATTGTCCAAGGACAGAGATTCGAAAACTGGAGGATGAATTTCATCAGCTAGTTGTAAGGTACAATGACCTGAAGACATACGACAGAAAGTTTCTGGAGTTGTCGGTGCTGTGTCCAACTATAGTACCCGATGTTGAACAAGCATTGGAGAAATATGTGGAGGGACTACCACCATCCATTGAAGGGGACGTTACCTCATCGAATCCAAGGACAGTAGAAGAAGCTATGGGGCTTGCACAGAGATTGTTAACCCGGGTGATCAAAAGAGGTTCTACCTCCGTGATCAATGAGCGTAAGAGAAGTGCTGACAACCGTGGGAATAACAATAGCAACAACCGCAGCTACAACAATAGTTACAGTGGTAATCGGAGCTACATCAACAACAACAATCAAAGCAGCAATCGCAACAAAGATCAACAGCAGAACCGTAGTAATCATCATCAGCAACAAAATCGTCGACAAGAAGCTACATGAGCTTATGCAGCAGTGCCTGCAGAAAGTAAAGGTTATTCTGGAACTCTACCCCCATGTAACAAGTGCAACATGCATCATACCGGAGCATGTAGGGCTGTTTGTGGCAACTGTAAAAGAATTGGTCATATGACAAGGGACTGTCGCGCGACTGGAGCCAACACACAACCGATAGCAGTAAAGTGCCATGGTTGTGGAGAAGTTGGACATTACAGACCTCAATGTCCGAAATTTACCAATAATGTTGCCAGAGGAAGAGCGTATGTACTTGGTGATGGGAACACAACGCAGAATTCAGATGTTGTTACTGGTACGTTCCTATTAAATCAACAAGATGCTAAGATATTATTTGATTCAGGAGCAGATAAAAGTTTTGTGTCTACTTCGTTTGCCGCAAATCTAAATATTCCTCCTGTAGAATTAGATACTATCTATGAAATAGAATTAGCAGATGGGAATATTTTAAGTACCAATACCCTAATCGAAAACTGCACCTTAACCCTTCTAAATAAATCTTTCCCTATCAATCTTATGCCCATCCAATTGGGAAGTTTTGATGTCAGCATTGGTATGGATTGGTTATCTAAACACCGTGCCAGAATAATTTGTGACGAGAAAATCATCCAAATTTCATTCGACGGTGAAACCTTAATCACCCAAGGTGATAAATCTAAAACTTCTTTCAATTTTATTTCGTACGCCAAGACGATGAAATACATAAGCAAAGGATGTCATGTATTTCAAATCCAAGTAACGGGAGAAGAAACAAAAGAAAAGAAGAAACAACTTGATGAAGTGCAAGTTGTAAGAGAATTTTCTGATCTATTTCCCGAAGACTTACCTGGAATCCCACCAACTCGTCAAGTAGAATTCCGAATCGATTTAGTGCCTGGAGCAGCACCCGTTGCAAAAGCACCATATCGATTAGCACCCTCCAAAATGAAAGAATTATCTGAACAGTTAAAAGAACTATCAGATAAAGGTTTCATTCAACCGAGTTCATCCCCTTGGGGAGCACCAATCCTATTTGTCAAAAAGAAAGATGGAACGTTCCGAATGTGTATCGATTACAGAGAGTTGAACAAACTCACGGTGAAGAATCGGTATCCATTGCCAAGGATCGACGATCTATTTGACCAATTACAAGGATCAAGTGTTTACTCAAAAATCGATCTGAGATCAGGATATCATCAATTAAGAGTTAGGGAAGAGGACATTCCCAAGACAGCTTACACGATACGGACATTATGAATTTCAGGTGATGCCATTTGGTCTTACCAATGCACCAGCTGTATTCATGGATTTAATGAACCGAGTATGCAAACCATACTTGGATAAATTCGTTATTGTGTTCATTGATGATATTTTAATCTATTCGCGCAATAAAGAAGAGCATGCCGAACACTTAAGGACTATTTTGGAGTTACTTAAGAAAGAAAGGTTGTACGCCAAGTTTTCCAAATGTGATTTTTGGATTTCTACCGTTCAATTTTTAGGCCATATCATCAACAACAAAGGTATCCATGTAGATCCCGCGAAGATAGAAACAGTTAAAGGTTGGACGTCACCCACCTCCCCAACCGAGATTCGTCAATTCTTAGGTCTCGCTGGTTATTACCGGAGATTTATAGAAGGTTTTTCAAAGATTGCAAAACCATTGACGAAACTAACTCAGAAGAACAAAAAGTATAACTGGGAAGAGAAGCAAGAGTCAGCATTTCAACTGCTGAAACAGAAGCTTTGTGAAGCACCAATATTGGCATTACCAGAAGGCAATGAGGACTTTGTAGTGTATTGTGACGCATCTCATCATGGTTTAGGTGCGGTACTAATGCAAAGAGACAAAATTATAGCCTATGCTTCACGACAGCTAAAGAATAATGAAGAAAACTACACCACTCATGATCTAGAATTAGGAGCAGTAGTTTTTGCTCTTAAGATATGGAGACATTACCTATATGGTACAAAGTGTACGGTTTTCACCGATCACAAGAGTCTACAGCATATCCTAGATCAGAAGGAGCTAAACATGAGGCAAAGAAGATGGTTAGAATTACTCAATGACTACGACTGTGAAATTCGTTACCATCCTGGTAAAGCGAATGTAGTAGCCGATGCGTTGAGTAGAAAAGATAGAATTAAACCTCTTAGAGTTCGATCTCTAGGAATGACAATTCATTCGCCACTTCCAGCTCAAATCATCAAAGCTCAAACGGAAGCTCTACAAGAAGAAAACCGGCAATATGAGAAAATTGACAGAAGGTCAAACCTGGAAGATCAGGTTGACAGAATGCCAAATAATGAAAAAGAATTTGTGAGAAGAAATGATGGAATGTTATGTTTTAAGGAAAGATATTGGATTCCTCTCTTTGGAGGTATTCGAGACCTTATCATGCATGAATCTCATAAATCCAAATATTCTATTCATCCCGGTTCCAATAAAATGTACCAAGATATTAAGAAGAATTATTGGTGGCCAAATATGAAAGCTGATATCGCCGAGTACGTTGGTAAATGTTTAACCTGCTCTAGAGTAAAAGCAGAGACTCAGAAACCATCAGGATTACTCGTGCAACCAGAAATTCTGGTTTGGAAATGGGAACGAATCACAATGGATTTTATTACCAAATTACCAAAGATTTCGACCGGATTAGACACAATCTGGGTTATCATCGATCGATTAACCAAGTCTGCACATTTCCTACCAATCAAAGAAACTGACGAGATGGAAACACTCGCTCAGTTGTATTTTAAGGAAATTGTGATTAGACATGGGGTACCAATATCTATTATTTCTGATAGAGATAGCCGATTCACATCAAGAATTTGGGAATCGCTACAGAAATCTCTTGGTACTAGGTTAGATATGAGCACCGCTTATCATCCGCAAACCGATGGACAAAGTGAGAGAACAATCCAAACCTTGGAAGACATGCTCCGAGCATGTGTGATTGATTTCGGAAAAAGTTGGGATAGACACTTGCCATTAGTTGAATTCTCGTACAATAACAGCTACCATGCCAGCATAAAGGCTGCACCTTTTGAGGCACTGTACGAAAGAAAGTGCAGATCACCAATCTGTTGGACAGAAGTTGGTGATATGCAACTTACCGGACCAGAGTTAATACATGATACTACTGAGAAGATATTCCAAATCAAGCAACGCTTGCAAGCTGCTTGTGACAGACAGAAGAGTTATGCTGATGTCAGGAGAAAGCCTATGGAATTTCGAGTAGGAGACAAAGTCATGTTGAAGGTTTCGCCATGGAAAGGAATGATTCGCTTTGGAAAACGTGGAAAGTTAAATCCGAGGTATATTGGACCTTTCAAAATTCTGGAGAGAATTGGTTCAGTTGCTTATAAGTTAGAACTTCCGGATGAACTCAGTAGGGTACACCCTACGTTTCACGTATCCCAACTCAAGAAATGTTTGTCAGACAAAACTCTCGTCGTTCCACTAAAAGAGATTAGATTGGACGACAAACTAGTGTTCACAGAAGAGCCTGTGGAAATAATGGATAGAGAAGTTAAACAACTCAAACAGAATCGTATCCCCATTGTAAAAGTAAGATGGGACTCTAAGCGAGGACCGACTTACACATGGGAAAGAGAAGATAGATTCCGTGAGAAATATCCGCACTTATTTTCATAGAACACACTTGTTAGATTTCTTAAAAATCGAATTTCGGGACGAAATTCAGAATGACAAGTGGGTACTGTAGAACCCTGTAAAAATTTCTTGTAATTAAATCATTAATAAATAAATAATCCTTCGTTATCGTTTCTAATTCCCATTTTCTCGGAAAAATTTAAAATTTTTCTTATTATATTATTTTGGCGATTTTCACAAAATAATATAATTCACGAAATGACAGAATTAATCCTCGACACGTTACACAAAACTTAAACTTTTCATTTAATCCTAAATCTAAATCTAAATCTAAATCTAAATCCTAATTATATTTATTAAATATAATTAAAATTCACTAATTACCTAATTAACTCAAACTGGACCCTTAATTAATTTCGGCCCACTCCACTTTCACTATTCATAAGCCCACCAAACCAAAGCCCAAAATCCAACTTAATTAGTTTTCAGCCGATCGACCAAGACCAAACCACCTCCAAATCGCATCGTTTATTCTTAAATTTTACACAGGACCTATATATTTTATTTTCTCATCTCGTTAACCTACTAGTCAACAATTAGTGTGTCAAGTTTCACGTTCCTACGTTGAGTTTTGATACGTTTTTAAGAGGCATAGTATTCGACCCTTGAACACCCAAATCGATTTAGACTATATTCAAAACTTAACCGTTTTGAATCTAGTTTGTTTCTAATCATTCCTAAGATGATTTTATGCTCAAATGTTAAAGATGATCATGTATGCTCAAGTATTATACGATTTGGTAAATCGTATGTATGGAAAATAGCATGGTCGACATAGGGCATGATTCACCCAACACCCTCCTCATTTTGTGCTCTCACAAACCACCCTAAACCATTATAATAAGATCCTCTATGAGCCTAGTACTGACATGCAATAGTATGAAGAAGTTACCTTGAATTTTTCTACTAAAACGTTATATATTAGTATATATATGTACGTCCTTGCATGCATACTACTCTCATTCACTTCCAATCTTTTTCACTGCAATAATTCGACCTCCATTTCATTCTTACAAGACTTACAAGTCGTATAGTATTGTATTGGAAGCAAAGAAAGACAATCGGGTTGAAAATATATATATAACGTTTGGGTTATATAGCTTTGACGTGATTTCTTGTGTTCCTTTTCTACCTATCTCGACTCTAGATCACCTCTAAGGTGTTTGTAAGTTCCCTACACTTGTTTTTGATCCATTTCATACGTATTTATATAGTCATGCACTTTGTGGTTTTTGTTTCGAACGTCTACACTTTGCACGTTTAATTCACGTATATATTTGTTCTTAGTACACGAAACGTGATTAGCCTCTATCTTGGAAGGCCTAGGAATCACGTAGCACACACCATTCACTTTAGTTGTAACGTTTCAAGCATATCACACATTCATTTTAATTTGCATCCATCGTATGTAATTTAATAAAAACACTTAGTAAAATTTTGCAAGTTTTCAAATTATATATCCGATCCAACTATGTCACAAAACAAGCGTATAACATAAAAATTCATTTAACGATAGTACTATATTTTTTCACGACGCCATAGACCACCTAGCAAGCTAACATTTTCATGTAAACAATTTGTAAAAATAATCAATTCTTGACACCATACACGATCCATTTTGAATCGACACAAAACAGTTTTCAAAACTAAAATTTTTAACAAAAACCTTAAGCTTGTCGAGTGGGCTTAACTAAAGCCCATTAAGCATTTGAAATCCGTAAGCCCACTGGGCCAATAAGAAATGTTTTTAGAATCATAAAAATGGTCCAAAGCCAAGCCCAAAACTTTTTCTATGCCCTCGCCTCCAAAAATCTTAACGGGCCTTACGTTAAATCGATCCAGGCCCATAAGCTATAAAAATGAGCTTTTGAATAAATAAGCAGTTAAAATAAGCTTGTTACTTAATAAATAAGCTTCGGAAAATTTTTAGAAAGTTCCATAATCATTTTTGTAAAAATTAGACTAAAAATGTAACGCGACGACACCTAGAGGGACTAAATGTGTAAATATTGAAAATCAAGGACTAAACCTGTAAATACAGAAATCTAAGGTTAAAATGTGATAAAAATTAATATTAGAAGGTTTGTATTGATTATTGGACAAAGTAGAGGACTATAGTTGAAAAATATATAAAAAGGACTAACGGTGTAACGCAAGTATCGTTAGTGTAAAAATGGTAAAATTGGAAAAGGAGACAAAGACTAAACATAACTTATTTATCATTCTTATTTATTTTCTACTTTCGTCAATTTATTTCATATCATGTTTAAGCTTTATTTTTATTTATATATATATTATTAACTTAACGTTAATAATATATATAACGATAGTTAAAAAGTTAAGGTTTTACTTACGATTAAAAAGGAAAAACTTCGATGGATAATTTTAAAAATCATATTTTGTCATATCATGCATATCACAATATTTTCACTGCACATCACTTAATCGTCATAACGAATATCTAATATTCATCATTTTCTTTGTAATTACCGAATAGTTTTTTTTGTCAAGTTCTTAGATAAATTTATTTATCAGGTTGTGTTTCGAAGCCGTTTTCATAAAATTCGTCCGACTTGATTTTCTTCGTTTTCAGTATCAATCAAGGTGAGTCATAGCCTCACATTTAATTATTTTCAAAACTCCGTGAGGGGGATACATGTTATAAATAGATCGCAAGTATTTTTCTGTATGCTTTCCTGACTGATATATGCCTAAGTTAGCTATTGCCAAAAAGACCCTTATTCATGAGCCATTAATCACTGCGGTGAACGCGAATATAATGAATAGATCTATTTAAGGTTTGACAGCCTGTCCCATTAATACTTGACGGAATGCCATTATGCATGTGGTTAGTCGTATTAGTCGTGATAATTATATTTGAGTAAAAATAGGAATTGGCAAATCACCTATTACACGAGGGCAAATTTATCATTGATTTGATAAACACCCACCGTTTACGGTATTTGTTAACGTTTGCGTGTGATGAGACTTAGTGCAATATATGAACTGCAATATCAATGTTTTCAAACTGATTGTATTTTCCAATACAATCTTACTTGTGTATCAAAATGATTATTAAATTCAAACTCTATGATTTCACTCAACAATTTTGTTGACTTTTAAGCATGTATCTCAGGTATTTAACAGGGGAAGCAAGCATGGAACAGGTGGCAAAAATCTTCAAAATTATGTTTACTTATTTCAATAATGATGTAAAATAAATGATGTTTGATTTAGTTCAAAACATCAAGTTTTTATAATACTCTGATAAGGACCTATTGTATTTCAAATATTTATAAATGAAATTATGTTTTAAAACGTCTCTTCGAGTCGTTTTCTATCATTATGACTTCGATCCTCACCGTAACACCCTAATTTCTATTCCGCTGCCGCATTTCAAATTAGGGGGTGTTACAACTTGCTTAGTTTTCTTAGTTGGCACGCTTGTTTCTTCTTGAGTATCGTCTTTTAATAGTTGTCTGCGAACAGATGTCTTTGCACTTTGACCTTTCACTTCACGTTTATGTAGGCTGGCGGTGGTCTCTGTAGTAACTGGGCTTGATGCTTGTGAAATTTCGGATGCAGGAGGCGTGAACGTTATGATCGGAGTTTCAGCTTCAAGCGATGTATCGGTTGGCTTTTCAACTGGTGTTTGTAAAGCGATTGTTTGCTGTATCTCGGTTTCAGGTCCTGTTAACAGAAGCATTTCTTTTTCTGTTTCTGTAACTGCAACAGTAGGTGGTGCATTCTCCGGGGGTGCGGGCAGCAGCTGTGGTCCAGTTTCCAACACCGTATCGAGAATATATAGGGGATGTTCCTTTGTAGATTCGGTGGCAAAATGTAGCTGGAGCAGGTGAGTGGTACCTTCCAAGGCAATCAGAATCGGTGGCAATGTGTACGGATCCATTTGGCCTTGTTCTGAGACAACTTTGCTGCATTCTGTAATCATCGAATGTGATTCGTTACTGAAGCATGCTAATGTTAATGTTCCGGTGTCGTCCGATATTCGCATTCTAAAACAGTAACCGTACAGGTCAAATAAAAACAATAGCGTGTCAAAACGTATGGATATAACTGTTTCCATGTATTCTGTATTTGTGATTTGCACTTAATCAGTACCATTATTGCTACCTGTACTGTTCAGGTTCGCCGGGAATGGGTGGTGCACAGAATACGTGTGGCCGGTCGTTTACTATTTTGCGCCTGCAGTCATGGCATCGGAGAAAGTACCATGGCCTTCCAGCGACAATTTCCAAAATAGTTGCAATGACTGTGAATCTGACATTCTGCATAAGTGGATAAAAAAATTATGCTTATTTCCTGTTAGAGGCATTTTTATATCAGGGCTACTCGCTCACCGTTTGGTTACGCGGGTCTTCTGTCAATAACTCGTCTACCGTTACTCTGTTCCTCAGTTTTTCATCTTCAATGTTAGTGCACCGCGATGTCCTTACATTTTGTATGACCGGTGGAGCTACCAACTGACTGTACCTGTAAAATAACCGCAATCTAAGCTGCTGTTTTTAAAGTTCAAAATAATGACGTATGTTTATACGAATATCTATGGACATTCATGATACTAATTTATCAGTGCGTGTATATAAGCCTGATATCGAAACTGTAAACGTACGTGTTATATTTTCGGTAACTTACATGCTCAGTATATAATCTGTCTCGGGAATTGCCGGGTTATAGTAATGGTAAGTTGCAGGCGTAGCCGAAAGCTGCAAACCTATGTTTGTTCATATCCATGCTATTAACAATTATGTTTAGCCATTTCTTATGTAGATATGCGGCAATGAAATTACCTCCATATGTCTTAACCCAGCAAGAAGTCACCGCCATCACAGTTGGTTTTGCCTCTTTTTCATACTAGTCGATGTTGAAGTTTCTAGCTTTTTCGTTCCACAATGTGAACCTGGCGGTGTCTCCTCTGTATGTGGTAGGAAGTCATATTAGTAGGTAAGCAGGAGTAGGAAATTAGGATTGGGAGTAGTTTTAATTTAGCATTAGTATAATTTAACTTTAGCTTATTTAGTTTCCAGGCTTTAACTCAGTACTGTACCTTTACATTTCATATTTATAAATTTTCCAAGTTTTTTTTACATGTTCCTTAATTTTGCTTTTGTTACTTTCTACCCTTAAATCCTGTTAAAAAAGTTTTTTTCCTGTTCATTAAGTTCCTATGAGCTTCTCCAGTTTATAGTAAGCTTTTGGTTTATCTTAAACTGTTTTTACTCTTAAGGTTTTTAAATTTTTGATACAAAAATTGAGATTCCCAAAAAATCCACTAATTTGTCCTCTTTACCTTTAGCTTATAGATTGTGCTTATTTTCTATTTGTTTGTGCTTTTTATGACTTATTTTACTTGAATGTGCTTTAGATGTTGCTTTTCATGCAAAAAACCAAAGCAGCCTACACCTTAAGGGGTGGTTGGCACAACCCTGAATATTAACTTTGATGACTTTTGTTTTTTTAAATCAATTTGTATTAGCTTTGCTTAAGTTTATTTAGTAAGCTTTTACTTACCTTCAGCATTTTTATAAACATTATTGGCTTTTGCAATCTAGTTGATGATATTTTTATTTTAATTTTTTATAATTTTTTAACACGGGTTGTAATAAGCTATAAACTGCCCCTGTAGTTTATTTTCTGGCTACATTGAGGAGCCCCTATTCATTTTTGGGATTATTTTGCTTATCTGCTTATTGCATACTGCTTTTTATATTAGAAATTGTTTATATGTTAATTTGACTGATTTTGTTTGGGAAACCTATTATCAGGAACTGAAAAACTGGACTTACTCTAAATTTTTGAGCATGATATCCCTCCAAACAACCGGTTTCTGGCTAGGATTGTTTGGTTCTTGCACGTCGCCAACGTAAAGCACACAACCAATATAATCTGCGATTAGCAAGTGTGCAATTAGTTTGGCCATTGAGGATGAGTAAAAGTCGTTAGATGTATGTACCTGTTAATAATACGTCATTCTTGTCAGCACGCAAAGCCAATTGACTGTAGTGTGCAAAATGAAAATGATGCAATGGAAATCCGTCTCCGGTAAATGGCTGGACATCTGTCAATCTTCCGAGTATGAGTGTGAAATGATTAGGCAAAGTCTGCATCCATTTCTTTGTGTCCAATAATCCGAAACCGGTAATTGTGTATGTGCCATTTATCTGAAGGGTCTGCTCAAAACGGATACGTTCCCTGCCTTCCGCGTTCGCCTGTACCGCTCCACCCTATAATGCAACAGTCCATTAGAAAGTGTAATGTAAGTTTACGTATTTCGCGTCTTAATAGATTGTGTCGAGGAACATTACCTGCTGGTCTAGTAACATGAAACTGACCGTTGGTTGCCTAGCTCCTCTATTTGACGTAACTGTCCACTTACGATATACTTTAACGCGCACGGCTTTTCCTATGTCTGATGGTTTTAGATTAGCAACTCCAACTACTTGAACATCCTCCACCGTTTTTTTCCCTGCGGACTTTGCTATTGCGGCTAATGCAGCGTTACCTGACATTTGTCTTTGGAACAATACACGAACCGTGCCGATTAGTATAGGTTAGTAAATGAAGGGACCAACAAAAGGATGTAGCTGCTGAAAGTACATTCATAGTAAATCCTATTTAGGTAAACGAAACTTCCTAATCAAAGGTAGTGGCAATGAGTTTACAACAAATTTACCTTAAGAGGCAAATTCTATTCCTAGTACATGGAAACAAATATCTAAGCAAAGCAAAAGTGCGAGGAACTAACAAAGGGTACTATATGAAAGCTATTCGTGTGTATGGCAACATGGTAACAAAGGGACAGTCAGGGGCCGTGTCCTAACGACACAACCATAGACTAAGATCATGAGAAAACAGCGAACGTTAACTGGATTTGTATGAACAAAACCTGATCTCTGACAATTTTTTCAAGGAAGTCCCGGTACACGATATTTTTGCTGGTATTCGACGGTCTGTTGGGCTGGTCTTTGATGAGGATTTTCAAACCTTCAGGAGACGTGGCCCTTGAAAGTGCCACATACAGTTTTCCATGACCAAAGATAGGTTCAGGTAAATAAACGGCGATTTTATTCAAAGACTGGCCTTGACTTTTGTTGATGGTCATTGCATAACATACTTTGACCGGGAATTGTTTCCTTTTGAATACGAAAGGCAATTGTTCTTCTCTGTTAAATAACATTATTCGTGGAAGATAGACTTTTTGTAGCATTCTAGTACCGGTGATAATTCTGCCTTCGATAATCTTAGCAAGCATCTGTGTAACGATCAACCGCGCACCATTACAAAGGCCACCTGCTAGATTGAGGTTCCTGAGCAGCATAACAGGTGCTCCTATTTTAAGTTCAAGGTTATGTGGCGGGATCTCAGGAAATGTGAGTGTGTTTAAATATTCCTGTGGATACAGCAGTTCCGTGGCCCAGCCGTCATTCCCACGCGGTATAGCATCGTTCACTTTTATAAGTATGGCTAATACCAGATAGCATCTGTAACACCTCCGAGTTAATACCGTCAGCCGTTTCGTTTTTGGGACAGACAATAGCTCTTTCTTGTAAGGCTTCGACGGTTGGTGATTGTAGTATATTATCATCGTATATGAAATGTATAAGCTTTGATACAGCAGTATCGGAGTCCGGTATACGATACATATCAGGTATATGTATCCAAGAAGTATTGTGAGTATCTGTTTCATCAGTACTACCAACAACACCGTTCCCTATATCGAGCAACCATTGGGAAAACGCGGCGGTCTCTCGCACCTGTTCAGCAGAACCCTGCATCCTCTTTACTCTCATGTTTTCTGTCAACAGATGGAGTTTGAAATGTTTCCACAGGTAAGATTCCGTAATGCAAGAAGATATGATTTGTTGTTTAGTACCTCTCTTCTTGATAGGTAAAGTTTGCCTGAAGTCGCCACCTAAGATGACAGATTTCTTGCCAAAAACATCCATTGGAGAATCCATAAGATCTCTCAAGGTACGGTCCATAGTCTCGAAACATCTCCGGTCACTCATGGGTGCCTCGTCCCAAATCATGATATCAGTTTGTGCGAGCAGATCTGCCAATTGGGTATGTTTTTTAATGGTGCACATGGATTCGTTTGTTAGGTCAAGTGGCAGCTTAAACCTTGAGTGAGCGGTACGGCTTGATGGTAACAAAAGTGAAGCAATCCCTGAAGATGCGACCGCAAGAACTATCTTTCGCTGAGCTCTGAGCGTGTAAATTATACTTTTCCATACATACATTTTCCGGTCCCTCCGTGCCCATAAACAAATATTAGTACTTGCCTGTTGTTCAAAATTGCTTCAACAACTGTATCAAAAATCCTTTGCTGTTGCGTGTTAAGGTTTGGAAGCAAACGATCCCTTTCACTGGCCATTGTTTCAGGATCATAGCTCCTTTCTTCCATGACCTTTCTATTTTGGATAATTTCTAACAGACGGCGTGGAGGAAGGTGCATGTCAAAGTCCGTAACAGATTTTCCATAGAATCTAAGAATCGCTTCCAACTCATACAAAATCCCACCCTGTAAATCTTTGTCGTTCAGGTTCACATCAGGCATACGTAGGAGATCCGACAATATTCGCGGTATATCGTCGCTCATGAGGCGCCAGTGGGTGTTCCATAAAGAAAGCGGGTTACTTACGTTGCAAAATATAAGAATTTGACAAAATAATTGCCAGAGCTCTGCAGCTATAGCTATTAAAGCTGCTTCTACCAAAGCAAGCGACCATTCTCCGTCACCTGCCAATAAACCCATCGCTTCACACGCTGCTCTATTAGTATGATAAACCTGACTATCAACGGTCCGTATGCCCGAAAATGACGTACATCCTTTCTGATGACACAACAAAAGTCTTTGGTAAAACAGATCGCCCGCACTCGGATGGATATATGTTAGCCTGCCAATAGATGGTTTGTTAAGATTTCGTCTCCGAGACCAAAAGTTTTGTTGCTTGTTCCATACGAATTCTGAGGGGAAATCCAAGTATGTTAAGTGCCTACCGACTGTATATTGAGCATTGAAATCTAACCATTGCGTGAGTGTCGTCTTTTTGTTGGTTGGATTATCAGCAACAGACTGTAAAGTGTCGTCCCTTCTGAAACTGACACGCTGCATGTTTTCAAGGTGGACCGCCAGTATTTGTACAGCCGGATCTCTGTGGTGGATATCAAATCCGAATATCCGCCAGCAGGCTTCGTGTGGGCCTACATACCTTGCATCTAGATAATTATTTATCTCATCAATTCTGATAGCAGGTGAACGGCTAGTCGAAGGTACGTCCCCCAGAACTCTTCTGGTAATATGCGTGACTATACGATCTGTGCCCTTAGAAATGTACTTGAACAAATACTTGATAAGCATCGTCCATTCACAATACTCTACATTAATATGGGCGTAAAACCGTCTAAGCAACGACATGTTATACGGTACAACATACCCACTATCCAACCGAACATTCTGTCTAACTGTAGCATTCCCACCAGCACGCCGCCTATAATGTACGTATCCTTTTTTGTCGATGAATGTAGCATCACAGAACGGTTTTGGGAACCCCTTTGTGCATGTGTCGCCACCTTTCATGCAAACTGCTGATCTATTCACCAAACCGCAAGGCCCGTGCATCATAAGTTTTGTCACGATGCGGTAACCTTCCGGATCAGACGCCGGGTTGGGCAATTCAGCGGATACGTATCGATCGATCTGTGCATTTGTACGTACTCTTGAATTTTCTTGTATCCACAGCAGCAAGTGGCAGTGTGGTAGCCCCCGCTTTTGAAACTCGACAGTGTACAAAACTACAAAAAACGTTAAATGGATCAGGAAAGTAGAAAGCAGAAAACACACGCTTAAGCATATGTATTTGAAAAACAGCACGTACCGGCTGCGACTGGTCCAAAAGGCCTTCCTTCACGTAGATAAGAAATGAGGTGACGGATTTTCATTTCAAAAACACGGTCGACAATATCGGGCCTGTCTGCTACAGTGACATTCGGAAAGTCTTGCATAAAATCTAATATTTCTGGCCATTTAACATTGCAAGTAAAGGTGATAAAGAAAGATGGATTTCCATGAACTCGGCAGATGGCAAGGGCATCTAAATAGTGGCTATACATGTAGCGGGGGCCTCCGACAAATGATGTTGGAAGTATAGTTCTGTCCCCCACATCAGAACCATTCCGATCGCCCATTGCTATCGCATCGTATACCCCGGATAGATAGTCATTCCTGATGTCGTCCTGATGCTCACGAATGAAATCCAGCCGGTATTGCTCGACACCACAATAAGCCGTAACAACATATTGCTGGAAAAGTCTCCCGCCCCTCGTTAATAAACTATACTCCCTAAAACGGTCACGTAATTGATACGCATAATACATTTTCATTGACAACTTCTTGTCCTCGTCCAACGATTGACTATTGATGTTCCACAACCGTAACCCAATATGGAATCCGTCCTGTCCAAAAATAAATAGCAAAGGAAACTGCAACGACATATAAGACAGGTGTAATTTACTGATCCTTTCAGGTTCGCCGGCCCGTCTATGGATAACAATATCGTAGTCAGTCCCTGTGTCAGGACCCCCTCATAGACAATTTCCCCTATCGAGTCCCCAGACGGAAGTTCATACTGGCGTGCACCTGCCACTGCAAATAGCCTGATTTTAAACTCCGGAACGTTTCCAGTTTCAAGCATGTCCCTTGCTGTTCTGAATATACGAACCAATCGATTGTGCTCGTCCAACAAATGAATCAAACCTTGTACAATCTCCGAACGCAATGTCCTGCCTCTGGTATCAAATGGCTTCAAACGATTCTCCACCTCATTTTGTGTATCAACGATGTACAATTGCAGGAACCTTGGATCGTTATTCTCAACCGGGCAAAGACTACCTATCCGATGATATATCTGCCCCGAGATTTTGAACACGTAAGGTCCACGACCTCTATTAATCGAATCATCTGTCTGAGCTCCGATGGAAGTCATAGCAAGCATGGAATTGTAGGCTCTCACATTCTCCATAAAATGCCTATCTGTAAACAATTGCCTTATATAAGCAGGGTACTTGGGCTGCCGTCTTAGCACCACCTTACCACCCATACAACACTTGTGGTATTTTGGAGAACGTGCACTCGTATGCGCTAGCCTTTCCTCAAACCAAAACAACGCCTTGCAGTGGCTACAAACTCGGTTACATAGTCCCAACGATACATACTCAGGCGGTGCCCCTGCAGTTGGTAATAAAACCGAATATCAGAACATATCAATACCACAAACGTTGGCCGTAAAGAAAAACTGTTGGTACTAAAATAACAGAAATAAGCATACCCCTACGCCCCTGTTGAGGAACCTCCTCACGTGCACCTGCACGTGTCGCACGTGTTTGTCTCCTAGGTACTGTACCATACCGAGCTACAACAAAGAAAAGCATAGACACAACAACGTGAGCAAGTTGAATAAACTGATAAACACAAAACCTAAGAACTGAAAGAAGGTAGTAAAAAAAATTGCAAATACCTCGGCCAACAGTCGAAGGCGCTGAAGGGCGAGCAGATGGCAAAGTGCCACATTCCGACCTTATAACGGCCATAGGCCTGACGGTAGACATCTGAGGCCGCAAACCAAAGTCTGTAGAAATAGGCAGACAGTCGTTTGATGGAACTGGACCAGGAGACTGATAGCTGTCCTGTACATTAGCGGACACCGCCGGTACTGTAAAAAAGAAAACCAATATCGCACCCATTAAAAGGTAAAAAACATGTAGGCCAACAACATAAATGATACATACCAAGAAATAAAGTAACAGACCTTGAATGACAACGGGAAAGGAAGAACTACTGCTTCCGGCTGCAACATCAGCTGCAACAACATCGAAGAGCGAATGACAATACAGAATAAGAAATCGTACCATTCTGTTAATTTTCTAAGCGGACTTAACATACGGATCGTACTATTGTTCATGTTACTCACAATAGCTTTTTATGATGCCAAAACAGAACGGCTTTCCCCATGAATATTGAAACTTATGTGACAAAATTTATCGTCTGAACCGTATTTTAGTTCGGCTGTTAAGAATCCTGGGTCAATACACGCATATTGTACGGAGGTGCCTAACTGTCATGGACCTGTATCGTATTTCAACAGCTATGTTCCGAGGCTTTTCGATAGTTAATTATATATGCCAGAAGGAACCCATACATCCTGGTTTATAGTATCATAGATCGCTAACAATAGTTGAATGAAAAAGTGTTTGCTTGTTAGGCTTTTGTCGTGGTAAGTTTTACCAGCAAGTTTCGTGTAAGAATAGGCACGCTATTGTTTTAAAAAAGGAACCACCCTGTAACCCATTGCTGATCTTAAAAGCAGAAGATTACACTACCATTCATTAATGTGGTACGAATACATTCTTACCTGATGGCTATACAGTTTAAAAAAACGACTTTACTGTCCATTAAAAAAAATGTGTCATTTAAGTTCGACAGCTCACAATTTTTTTCATCTCACAACAAAGTATACTTTTAGCATTATTAAATGAATCTTCACTGTCAAGGCTTTGATACTTTTGCATTATGTAAATATTTCTAGCTCCTACGAAAGTAAATATACGGAAGTTATTTCGAAATTGTCAGTTCAAATAGAATAGTTTTAACATGAAAAAATAGGTCGTTTTCCGTGAGTAAAGATGCCCATGATTTTATGATGTTTTCATGGCCCCTAAAAGCCAGTTTTACATAATCGCTGCCATCTACTTACGTTGATGTGAATTATGCAATACTTCACTCATGGCTTACATCATTCTAAAAAATTTTAAATTATAACAATCTTTAATTATTACCGTATTTAAAACACAAAGATGTATAGTCTATGGTAAAACTTTTCTTACCAATGAAACTGCATCTTCAAATTCTATGGCTATCGATAATTCTAAGTTTTACCCATTCATATTATTCAAAAGTATTGCAACAACAACATCAACAGTTAATCTTATCAGGTTATGTAGAAGTATTATATGAACAATAGCAGCTTTATCTGAAGACTCTAGTCAAAATAGGGGAAAAAATACTGAAGCACTCACCAATGAAGGGAACATCAGCAACACAATGTTCGACGGCCTCGTAGCCTGTAAATAAAAATGGGTAAGACAAATGGCAGTAAAAATGAGCATATATATGCACAACGAACCACGAAAAAGGAATGTGCAATACCATTTTCAGCGGACGCCGATGCGTCACCCACCTTCCGCTTCCCCTTGGCAGTAATATCAACAGCCTCCGGAAACCGATTATGATCATTCGTGACCGTCAAACGGCACATATCAGGTTCATTAATAACAATGCCTTTCGACGATCCCACGGAAGCAACAACAACATTTACAGCTGAAGCCCTCTCAACGGTGCCGTTTACAGACCGTAATTCATCATCCACATCCATAAGCATACCGAAGGTAGCAGGCACATCCCCAGTACTGACCGAGTTACCAGTAACATAACCCGTAAAAGGAGCATGACCATCGAAAGCTTGAACTATTGTGTCACTATTCGCAGAACCATCAAGACGACGATCATAACTATCCACACCACCACCAAGACCAACAGACCCGCCCCCTCTAACGTTTGGTCAACACTATGTCGACGGACGGCCCTACTTTTAGTTCTCATACTCACAAAGGCAAGACAGCAAAAGACCGAAAAACAACTAAACAACAAACAAATGACACGCATATACGACCAGCACACTAAAAAAAAGAGCAAAGATAGTACCTACAAGAGTTAAGCAAGCGAATATTACCTAACACGAAATTAACAACAGGCGATTTAAGCAAAACGTGTATAAATCCGACTGTTTAGCAGAAAAAATGGAGAAAGGAAGCAGGATAGAGATGAAGGAAGCGGTGCATCGTAAACAGCGACATACAATACAAAAAGGGAAAAAAACGGTAAAAGGAATATCGCCCAAAATTGGGCCTGGTAAAAAGAGTAGTAATGGGCTAAGGCACAATAGAAACGGGCCAGTGAAATCAAGTGTAAGCCCTAAACGACAAATCATGCGTTGTTTACTTCCTTGAAATTATATATATAGTAATGTAAATTGACAAATTGAATTCTGGAGTAATTTCTTTATAACTTTTGAAGGCAAATATCTTCAAAGGTTACCATATTACCGAATTTTACTTGATATACATTCACTATACAATATTGATTTTCTTATGTACGTGTGAAAAAATGATAAAGAGTCAAGTTGGCTCCTCTCAGTTAGACTAATACGGTGACCAGTGGCGGAGCTTGACCGTCATGATTTGGGCTGCCAAAATTTTTTGAGAAGTCTCTCCAGTGAGCCCATAGGTTTTGCGGACTCTTGAGCTCTTATCCACAAAGTCTCTCCAGTGAGCCCATAGGTTTTGCGGAGGTGGGTACCTATCTGAGAGCAAAGTGCCAAGGATGAGATTCAAACCCGAGTCTATTGACTCAAGAATGAAAGCCCCACCCACTGGACCAATGCCCCAGTAGTGGTAACAACAACAACAACAACAACAACAACAACAACAACAATAAGAGTTTCCCTCGTGGTACGTCTTGTGGTCGAGATGGTTTGTGTACCCAGCACCTTTTGGATTGTTTAGGTGGTGCCGCTGTGGCTATTTCTGATGAGTTAGTCGCTTCGATCATCCAAGTGGTGAACTTCTTTCTTGATGGTAAATGCCCAGGGTGTTGGGTGAGTATATTGCTAGTGCTCCTCTCACTCCACTGGTCAAGCCGGTAGGTGGTATTCGTCCTATTGCTGTGAAGTTTGTTTGGAGGCATTTAGTTTTCAAGGTTAGTGCGGTTATGATTGGCCATTCTTTTGATGGTTATTTAAATGAACTGCAGTTTGGTGTTGGGGTATCTGGAGGAGGGGAGGCTATTCTTCATGCCGTAAATCGGTTGATTGAAGAACGTGGAGATGTGTGGGGCTTTTGATGTTGTTGGTAGATTTCAGAAATGCCTTCAATTTGGTAGATCGTGAGGTTATGCTACAGGAGGTCCGCCTTCATTGTCCTGCAATTTCTCGTTGGGTGGAATTTTGCTACTCCAGCCCTACTAGATTATATTATGGGGAACACACCTTATGGTCCCACCAAGGTGTGCAACAAGGTGATCCACTTGGCCCTCTACTTTTTGCCTTAGTGTTACATCCTCTGGTATGTAAGATTAGAGACTCCTTTAGCCTTTCCCTTCAAGCTTGGTATCTAGATGATGGCACTATTATTGGAGATACTCTAGTCGTGGGGAAGGTTTTAGAGCTTATTATGATGGATGGACCTCGTTGCGGTTTGCACCTCAATGTTGATAAAACTGAGGTTTTTTTGCCAAAGGAAGACCCAAGAAGTAGGCTTGCGGGTGTTTTCCCGCCTAATATTGCCCGACCTTTGCACGGTGTTAAATTACTCGGTGGGCTGCTAGTGTGGACTTTTATTTTAGTAGTGAGCTTGTTATGAAAAGGGTTGCTAAAACTATTGAGCTTATAGGTGTTGTTGCTAAGCTTAATCACCCTCAGTATGAGTTGTTTCTCCTTCGTGCTTGTGCCGGTATTTCCAAGTTATATTTTTCTATGCGGCTCTTTGTTCTTCCTTGAGCGTATTGTTACTGCTTCTGGACCTGGTTTTGGTGATTGGCAATGGAGGCTTGCCACATTACCCTTTATATTTGGGGGTCTTGGTGTATACTCTGCAGGTGATGTCTTGAACTATGCATTCCTTGCGTCTAGACTCCAATCTGCTAGCTTACAGACTAAGCTCCTTCGACATTCGGGTATTGTAACTTCTGGGGCTTCCTTTGATGATGTCTTGTGTGCTTTTAATGAGAAAATGGATATTGACCTTTTGAGTAATTCTAGTAAGATCGCTGCCCCCAAACTCATGAAGAAATTGGCAGATATATATTTCACACGTGTTACCAAAATGGTTGAATCCACTTTTTCCCTATTTACTAGACAGATGGCGCTATGGAGAACGTAAATGGAGGACTACACTTCGGACTGGCTTAGGGTGGTTCCGATATCTGGGTTGGGACAAACTATGAATGCCAGGACCTACCGGTGTGTGTTGTGTTATCGGCTATGTGTTCCCTTATTCTCTGTTCAGATGCCGTGTTCAGCTTGTTCCAGGGTTTTTACGGGGAAATTTATGGGGACCATGCTGTATAGTGCGCTGGTATTGTTGGTATTAAACATCGGCATAACCTGGTGCGCGATACTCTTGTTGACATCTGTTCACGTTCAGGGATTTCGGATCGTAAAGAAGTTGATATTGGGCTTAGTGGAGAAAGGGATAACCCCTTACGTCCAGCTGACATGTTGCTTTACTCGTGGAACGGAGGTCTTGATGTATGTGTCGATCTGACAAGGTCATTGCCCTTGACGCAAACAGGTATAGTTGATTTCGTGCCGGGTCGTGCTGTGAATGAGGCCGCACAACGTAAACGCGTCAAGTATGAGGCTAAGTGCGCGAATATTGGATATGGGTTTCTCCCCTTCTCATTCTCTTCTTTTAGGGAACTTGAAAAGGATGCGGTGACCTTATTGAAGCGAATCCGACAGTTCTTTGTGACTCAAGACATTAGGGCACGTGCTGCTATTCATATTTTTAGTAGGATTAGCTTTGCTATAGTTAGAGGTGTTGGGGCTCAGATAATATCTCGAGTCCCCACTAATTTCTTGTAAATCCTATGAGTTTCTAATAAAATGACGTTTATAATAATAATAATAATAATAATAATAATAATAATAATAATAATAATAATAATAATAGCCATTGGCTGGTATGTTTCCTTCCATTTCATTCGGTCGCATAGAAGACCCAACCAAGCCAAACCAAAGGGGGGACGTGTTCCATGTGCAGCTCATTGGGGAGTGAGGGGGAGGGGGGATGGGAGGGGGTCGGGTGAGGGGCGTTCACCGTGGCCAACTGACTGAATGTTGACTATATTATTACGACTACTTAGAATCTATAGTAGGCACTATAAACCTTAGTAGCTACTTAACTAGCCTATAGCAAACAACGACTTTTAACAAACGCAGACATTGACATAGTTGTGTTGCAGAACATACGCTTAATAAACAATTTATACAATTATACATCAAATCTTCCCAAAAGGATGCTGACGGTTTTATACAACAAAATTAGCATATACATGTGCTAAACTGCTAATAGTATATAGATGAACGAGTTGTATATCATACTTTACATTGTATATTTTACTAGCCCATTAATGACTTATGGACGTATAAGATGCATGGCCCAAATCATCTATATTACAAAAGTTCGCATGGACCTTAAACAACGGCCCAGATCATCTATAGTTATGTAAAAGTTGTTTTTTATAAATTCCACCTCATGCACCTTCGGCTGTATGGAGAGGATGTGAGTTACCATAATGAGTTACTCATGCGTGACTTGCCAAAACACAAAACCAACTCACGATAAATTTTGCATTTGTATGGTGAGTTACTCACCATAGTGAGAAAATCTGAAATTGTGAGTGTGTGTGGAATATTTAGTGGTGTATATTTTATATAAAGTGATATTTTAATAAAAGGTAAGTGAGAGTGACCAAAACGTATGTATAGTGAGTGGTAGTGAGTGGAAATAGAAAGTTGATGTGGTATTGAGTGACTCACCACCACTATTTTCAGCCTAACATACTATTTTTATATGGTATACGCATAAAAGAATCATGAGAACATAGAAAATGGTTTAATTTTACCATGAAATGATGATTTTGTAACATGAGCTATACCGAAAATATGGACTTTTGGACCACATTTCACAGTCTAGAATCCAGTGATAGGACGTCCATGGCCAAATATTACAGAACTCGCTGAAATCATTTTAAGAGCACCAGGTACAGTTGATGTTATCAGAAGTTATTATAGCAAAAATTGTTGTCATATCAGTTTTTTCCTTTATAACTTAACTCAAAAACAATCTCCGCACATCATATCACTCAAGTTATCTCAAGCCTACAATTTTTATTTTGATTTAAAAAAAGAAAACAAAAAAGTAAAAAGCCTTATAGCTTGGCTGATGAAAAATGAAAATGGTGTTTTTTTTTTTTGCGCTAAAAATCTGAAAAATCTGGGTTTCATCTTGATGTTCTTGTATAACTATTTAAAATTAAATATAAATTTGATAGAAAATTAAAGAAGGAAAATAATCGATAGTGTTTCGGAAGTTAAGTTTTCATTTGCAAATTTAGTCATTGAAATTTAGCCAGTGAAATGACGAGAATACCCTCAGGGGTGAGGCTACTTAACGGGAGAACTAACGCTCGTTAGCAAAAAGTGTCTCTCAGCACTTGTTTTGAAGAGAGAGAAAAAAAATAGTGGTTGTTCGCAACAACTATCATTTAGGGGTATTCCTTGCGTTTTCGAGAAATATTAGGAAAATAATTTGCAATTTACCATATATAATAATAACTAGTAACTTATTATAACTCTCGTGCACCCACGTGGTTTACACATGTATCAATTTTTTTTTTTAATATACAAGCATATAAAAATTTAACGATGTTTGATATTTTGTAATTGTGATATTACATGCATATGGTTCAGCTTATAAGTACAACTAATAATTATATTCTAACTAAATTTGTCTGATGTATACTTATATATAAATTGTGCTTCCATTTTAATACTTATAATCCTATGCATCTATATATTTTTGGCATTACAAATATTATTTATCGTTATCCGTATTCTAGTTTTTAACTCGTGTACGCATGGGTTATTAAACACGAATTAGGGTTGAAAAATGACTATAACTAAACAGTATATTAAGTATATTTGCTCGGATTTCAATATATGATCAATTTTGTTTGATAATCTTATTGTTTTAGCAGTTTAATTTGATATTTTAACATAATAAAAATTCTTTGATTATAAATTTTTATACATGTTAAATTTAATTCGTATGTATACTCAATACTATGTAGGTGTACGTTGATAGTGTTTTAGGTATTAAGCTCGATTAAATAATAACAATAACAATAATAATACAATAACAGTAGTTTTTTTATTAAAAAAAAAGTTTAAGGTATATGAGCTTTTTGTTAAATATACAAATATTTTTAGAGTTCATGTAATTGAGGATTTTGCACTTAAGTCCAAAAAATTATATTTTAAATTAGTCTATTTTTAAAAAAGCTTAAGGGCCGATTGTAAATTATATTAATCAATCAAAATATAACATTTATTTGCAATTTAGTCTGAAATTAAAATATAAAAAAGAGCTTATAAGGCAATGTGTATTTTTTTTTTTTTTTTTCTTCATCAAAATTTTCAAAAGTTTATCAAACTAATTCAATTGTTACTTTTATTAGCTACTATTGTTAATTTAAAAAAATAAAATAAAATAAAAATTAAAAAATAAAAAATCATCTGTCATATTTGTATCTTCTCTTTTTTATACAAGCGATTATAAATACAATACCTTTTCCCATGAACACAATTTAAATTAAGCTTTTGAAATAAAATGCGTTTGCTAAATATTCAAAGTGAGTATCAAAAGTGGATTATCATTCATAACTCGACCAAAAGGAGAATTTAAAAATAGAGTGACGCAGTCAGTCGTATATAGTGGTTGAATCAAAATTCAAAGATACATCGCGACTTGCTTCTACGCTTCCAATACGACTTCTTCATTATTTTATATTTTCTTTTTTAAATAAAAAATTTCAGACTTTCAGTTACATAAACAATAATTTCTTATGCATCTGTCTACTTTTTTTATTAGCGAAATAGTATCTCTTGGTAATACAAAATTATAAACTGGAATGTTTATTCACAATAGTTGTTAGACTAAACGTAATGGGACCAAATGAAAGATTGGTCTACCCATTCAAGGTCTGTCAGTGGACCGAAAGAATTGAGATGGTTTATGTGTGTGTGTGTGAGAGATTTTTTTTATTTAATTTCATAAGACAGATAGTAATACGAGCATTTGGTTTAGGAGAGAAAAAACTGAGATAACACTGAAATGACGAGACCGTTTCTGATTTTGGTGTGCTCTTATTGCTATCGGTCTTATGAACAATTGTAAATTCAATCTAGCTAACTCAATAAGTAAGCCTCAACTTTATTTATTTAGGTGGATATTTTTTTTGAAGAAAATATTTAGGTGGATAGAATACGGCATTTTGCTGAAAAAGCTACAGTTGTTGACGACTTGGTACTTTGAAGTCAAATTATTGAGTTTTAAGTGGGTCACATGATTACAAATTTGCAGGTGATGCACGACTTCATTCGTTTAACTCTCTACACCAACTTGCTATTTCTCTTTGACCAATTCATGTCCCTCTTTGTGCTATACTATTAACTTTGAATTATGGCTTTAGTATTTTGCCGTTTTACTAAGATATTTCGAATAGGTTTTTTGCTTGTTTATGTCAAGAATTATTAGGTTTGTCAATTGGTTCATACCAGTACTATATATTATAGTCATGATCGATCAAGGAAACTGTATTAGCACATGATCATGCATGCATGTTCAAACTTTTTATTAACGTATCATGTATCAATCCGAGTGTTGCATTCTTTGGTTATTTATTACGTAGTAAACAAATCGTATATGTATCAATCAGTTTTGCAAAATTTTCTACATCCTTTGCTACACGTAAACGACTATTTTGAGATTGGACCATTGGCCAGTGCTGCGTTTTTCCAGCTTTTTTATCTTTCTGTTTGTAGAAGAAAGAAACATATAAATTTTAGGGAAAACTATACTACGTATTTAACGTTTTCCATTTAAAGAACCTAGAGGATATAGATGGACATTATTCGATATTAAATGAAACATAATAGGCTGTTTCATAGAAAGATCCTTTTGCGTGTTGAAAAGGTTAATTAATTACTGTGCTACTAGTTGGTAAGGTCCCAGTGTCAACCACATTCTCTTCGACGTTGAAGCACCGACCGATCCTTTTACTATTAAAATCATACGAGTAGCATTCTATATTTAGACATTTGGACGGTTAACCAGTAATAATAACTCATAAAGATATACACCTTCTGTACTAAAAAGAGTGTCTACAAACAAAAAATGAACAAATTATGATATGTGTAATTAATAATAGTTTTTTTTTTTATTGATAAAAAGTCATTTTTACCCTCATAGTCAATATAGAAATTAAAAATGAGTAATTAATGCAAGTTTTGATTATAAAGGTAAAGTAGAAAAACCGGTAGTTACCAGTCATAATTACCGTTTATATATAAAAATTGGACACTTATTTTTTAGACAAATATAAATAGTAAGGGGGACACTTTTTATGGGACGGAGGAAGTTATCGTCATACATATACACTTGAGTTTGAGCAACACAGCTATCATTTTGATCCATTGACATGACTTAAAAGATGTTATGCAACAAACTCGACAACTTTTTATCATTCAACAATGAATAACCAAGTACGGTTGTGTAAACTGGCCCTAACGATATGTTCCAACATTGAGGGTTTGAGAATATAAGAACTTAAGCCAGATTTAATCCTAAACGGCATTGTTTCTGTTAACTTTTGTTATGATTGATACTCGCTACCGAGCCAAAATAGATACCAATGCCGGTTTGGATAGTGATTGCCTTGATCGCAACTTCCTTCACTTGCGGCAGTTTTTAGTGGCAGTCTAAACCAGACCAAAGTTCAGTAAACAGCTAGCTTTTTCTATACTCATCTTTGACGGAAACATTAAGTAGTTTCGCATAGAAAATACTATGTTCCACACTTCCACTTTTTTGTGTGTTCTAAATCAAGGTCGTACAAAGAATTTTTATTTTCTATGTTAGAAACATTTATGATAAGTCAAACAAATGAAAAGAAATTCGTATGAAATGGTTGAATGAAGTTCGCTTAAAATATAAAAAAAAATAAAGTTTACTTTATTTATGTAATGTAAAAAGATTTTATTTTATAATACTATTAGTCAACTAATTATTACTGTAATTGATATCTTATTGACGAAAAAATTGTTACAGAATATTATAGAAATTTTGACCACTTACCCCATAACCAATACATTCATTTTATACCATCGATAGTTAAGTTATTATAAGAAAGACTGCAAAGCATATTGGTTTCTATATTTAACATTTTCCATTTGCCCCATAACCAATACACAATTGCAATATGGGCTGCCCATATACATACATATACGATTGATGAGACATTGATATAGTACCACTTTAAAGTAACAACTAACAAGTACAAAATTAAATACTAGCAAACTAGATCACGTTATTTGACTATAGAGTAATGTAACCATGTAAGTAAGTAGTCTTCTAACTCCGTAATTATAGGAGTTCTTCAGACGAAAATTAAGCAAGAATGATGTCAGAATAATGAAACTTTACGAATCGTTTATTTGTTAGTATATAAAAAGTACACACAATACTCAATTTGGATGTGGAAAACTAATCGTTTTGACTTTGACAAAAGAATGTACTACTATATTGATAGATATTGATCAAATGTTTGGACAAATTGGTTTACCTGAATAAACAAAAGAATTAAGTTAGCGAAAATAAAATAAACTAAGCAGAAATCTATAGAAATTGTTTTAGTTAACCAGTTGTCCAAACAAAATATTAGTATAAGTAATTAGGGACCGATTCTAAGCAGAAGACACATATTTGGTTTGAAAAAAAGGGGAGAAATGGGAATATTTGATCGCATTGACCCATTGCTTTTTTTTTTTTTTTTTTCTTCTTCTTCTTCTTTTTTTTGGGATAATTCAAATTTTGCACATAAAATCGAATTTTGCTTCACGATTGAGTCACAAATTATGCAACTTCCAATTTTGGTCATGTGCGACCTGTGCTACTATGCGACCCACTCAAAATTGTGACACGTGTCCACTTTGATTTGATATTTTGTCTTTTATTAAGAGTATTAAAAGACTAAAATACCCTCATCAGATAAAACACCTCCTTCTCCTCTTTCAGATATCTCTCTCAAACTTTCATTACTCGCTCTCTCTCTCAAAATTCCGGCCACCGCCATTAAATCCGTTGATCGACTACCAACTTCCACAACCACCAAGATAAATAAAAAATAAAAATATAGATCCGGTTGGATCTTTCATTATAAGCACAGATTCGGTTGGAACTTTCATTATAAATACAGATCCGGCAACAGTTATGATGGTGATGGTGGTATAAGCACAGATCCAGCGGTTATGATGGTGATGGCGGTTTTTTACCGTTGTTATAAAAGTACTTTTTACCGGAATATCCTTCTCAAGTCAGATCTAAGGCTATAGCGATGGATACCAACATATTTGAAAAAAATAAATTTATTTCTTTTTTTTTTGGGCAGTGGTTCCCGGTTTGCGACGGTTACCGATTTTACCTGATTAAACCTGGTTTCCATCGGTTCACTGAAAACACCGGATCAAACACACTTGTGGAATGTTGCTAAAAAAAAGCTACTTAATGGATAAAATGGATCTTTATTGTCAAATTCAAAGTATTTGAGTGGTTCAAGCTAAATGGGTCGATAGTTGGGGCCTTGGCGATGGAGAAACTTATATTAAAGTTTACTTTATTTATGTAATGTAAAAAGATTTTATTTTATAATACTATTAGTCAACTAATTATTAATAGATATCTTATTGACGAAAAAATTGTTACAGAATATTATAGAAGTTTTGACCACTTACCCCATAACCAATACATTCATTTTATAACATCGACAGTTATGTTTATTATAAGAAAGACTGCAAAGCATATTGGTTTCTAATCTTCTATATTTTGGTCGTGTAATTTATCGTACACAATTGCAATATGGGCTGCCCATATACATACATATACGATTTATGAGATATCGATATAGTACCACTTTAAAGTAATTAACAAGTACAAACTTAAATACTACGTATTACTAGTAGCAAACTAGAGATCACGTTATTTGACTATAGAATAATGTAACCATGTAAGTAGTCTTCTAACTCCGTAATTCTAGGAGCTCTTCAGACGAAAATTAAGCAAGAATGATGTCAGAATAATGAAACTTTACTAATCGTTTATTTGTTGGTATATAAAAAGTAAACACAGTGTAATTTCAATAGTTTGACCATGAGTTAACAGTTGACAAAATTTATTAAAGGGAAAATTTCCAAACAAAGTAAAATGAAATGCACAATTTGGATGTAGAAACCTTGTAGTTTTGACTTTTGACAAAAGAATGTATTATATTGATAGATATTGATCAAATGTTTGGACAAATTGGTTTACCTGAATAAACAAAATAATTAAGTTAGCCAAAAATAAAATAAACTAAGCAGAAGACACATATTTGGTTTGAAAAAAAAGGGGAGAAATGGAATATTTGATCGCATTGACCCATCGCCTGATTCTAATTTTTTCTAAAAGAATGATCATTTAAAAAAAAAAAAAAAAAAAAAAAAAAAAACATTTTTCAAATTTAATACAAAGGTACAAACTTCACTAAATATTTTGAACGAGATCAATTTAGACATAACAACATTCTCTCGAATTATCAAACTTTATGGTTATCCTTCTACTAATAAGAACTAAGTAATCACTAATAACATGCATTGGGTCATTCCAAAAGCTAGAACATATGATTGGGACAATTATGTTAAGGGACGGATCTTGCAAGATTCTAATTAACTTTTTAGGCGCACAAAACTTTTTTTTTACAAATATATATGAAATAAAGATAAACTAAATAGTACGATTTATAAAAACTACATTAAATATTAAAAATACATGTATTTCTTTTGACATATTAGGGAAATTAATATACAAGACACGTATTTATGTTATACAAAATTTTGGTGAGATTTTTAACGAAAATTTGCACTCGGTGTCAAACATACCTCATGTTCCCAAGAACCCTAAAAACCTCTTAGATCCGCCCATGCATGATTATATTACTCTACGTTTTACATTTTAGAGTATATAAATTTGCTACCAAACACTGTTTAACTGTGACCGGCAACATAACAAACCAAAGTGCATGTGAAAAAGCGCGTACTAGCTAGTTTCCTCACATTGACTTTTAATATATTTAGACTTTTTCAAACCGCTATCGGATTGGGCTATATATATCCACCAATGATACTACCAACCTCATTACTCATTAAACTTATTCTCATATCAACTATTACTTGCACCACAATCAACCTAAACTCTAAGAATTCGCATATCACCGCTATGTCGATCTCCGTTCACAGCCGTGTCCTTCCGTTGTTTCTCATCGTGTTCGTCCTATTTTCAGGGTCTCTTTTCGCGAGACCACTCAGTGAGCCAAAGCTAAACCTAGCTTTGCCAGAAAAAAATAGTTTGGATTCGGATGGTGTCGAAGGCAAGAACCAAAAGGTTCCTTGTGCAATGAGTTCTTCAAACGATGAAGTTCGGTTGTTGAAGAGATTTGAAGCTGGAAATTATGAAAGTTTGTTTTTGAGCTCTCTTCCGAAAGGATCACCCGTGCCGCCATCTGGACCGAGCAATAGGACAAACGGCTTCAACAACTGATTAATGATCAAAAGGTTATTTGTTACAATAAGATTGGAACTGTTACAGAAATACATGTAAGTAGGAAAAAATATACTTATATATAGATATGTAAAATGCAACTGATATCAAGCGAATTTGATTCGTTATTCGTCAACTTTGTTGAGATGTCTTGAATTCGTTTGTTCATTTTCTTTCGTTAGAAAAAAAGGTGCTGGAATGATAATATCATGACAATCATATAAAATAAACCAAAACACATCAAGTGAGCATAGCGGTAGAAATTATAACAAGATCATATAACATGTAATTAATTAATCAATATTAAATAGTAAACATACCTTTGTGATTATAGCCCAAACAAGAATCAATTGCAATCTTCAAATCAAGAATCCTAATTAGGGTTTATGTGGATTATAAGAATTACCCCTTACCTCTTTTGTAATTCAATCCAAGAATCAAACAATAGTGTGTTTGATTCACGTTCTTGTACACACGTACTAATTCAAGTAAAAGATTATGCAAGTAATTTAAACACAAAAACTATTTAGCTTTAAGAAAATCGAATCCCTTAGTAAAAGGTTAAGATGAATCGATTAGGGACAAAAGAAAGAAAGAAAACACCAAGAACTATGTGTACAAGAGATGAGAAACAATGAATCTTGGGTTTGTATATATACTAGTGATAACTTGGAGTCCAAGGCATTGAGGAGGTGGAACTCCCCCCTTGCCGATCGGTTTAGTAATCCCCTAGGGATTCCGGAACCTTCTTGACCTTCCAATTATTCACAAGTATTACTTTCCTTTTCTTCGTCTAACGGTCGTTAGTCATTCTCCGTTAAATAATAACGGTCGTTACTAGTTTTGTGTTAATAATTATATATAACATTTATAAATAATTATTCTTTTACTCTTCATACGTATTGTATGCAATCCCGTGATCTTGAGTTCGATCCTAACACACGACTATTAATTTATGTTCATAAACTAACAGCTCCCACTTGGACATATCTTAATAGTGTGATCACATCGGTTAGCGTCTTGCAAAACGCCGATGCCTCTAGTACGATCTCGAGTAAGGCTCCTGGAAAAACCTTTTAATGATTTCTCATTATTATTATCCTTTTGTTTCTAATACCATGTTAATAAGGATATGGATCAAAGTCATTCCTTAATTAACCATTCTATTTCTCGTTGTTAGTGATTGATCAAGATTACCAAATCATCTGAACATATTCAGGGAAGATCTTGGGCACGGCCATGCAAACATCTTGACAACCCTACGAGGGGCCCAGCAGTATTAAAATTCAAAAATAAATTTGAAGGAACAAATTCTATCTTGACTACAAGCAAAACCCACAAACTTTGTAACACTTCCGAAAACAACCCTTATGACTACTAGTTACGTATAGCGTTAAGTTGTTCCACAAAAATGTACTACATTCATGACACTTATCTTGCATCTCAAGTCTGAGGATAACTTCTCATGATTTACTTAATAAATAGATCCATAAAGTAACATCATGTAGTTGGGATAAGTCATATATTCGGTATCATTGAATATCATCTGAAATGGCATGTCTACGCATCAATATACTTTAAGTATATTATACCAACCTTCAGATTTGTCTTGATTTAATAATATTCCCATATTATTAACTGACAATGGACAATTTAGAATAACATTTATTCAGGGATTAAACATACAAATATATGATACAATATATTATAACTTAAACATACCATGCATTTAAATTTATCATAATAATTGTTTAACATCCCTTATCCAAATACTAAATAGATCAATGCATGATAACTCTTGTTGACGAATTATGTCTCAAGTAATGACATTCATACTTGTTGTCAAGGCATATTTCGTCCAACTTTGATCTATCGGAATTTTGAGAATACTTATTCCAAGAATTCAACTATTGAAGTTCTTATATATGCATACTCAACTATTTGATAATGTCATATTATCTTTCATAAAATGTGTAACATCCTTAACCACCAATTTATGATAATCAAACTTCTAAACATTTTAAAGTTTAAAGTATTCTTATTCTCTTAATGTATAATGCAACTATGCTCTTATTAAGCATAACTAGTAATAGCCAAGGATGAAATCCTTACCATAACTAGTATTGAGTGTCGTCTCAATTTCATTATTATCATTGTATACAAACAACAATATGCTACTAAAACTTCCCGTAAACCTTAATATCTATTGTGTAATGTTTGATGCCCTTCAAACTTTCAAGTTTGTTGGCTATGACAATTTTCACAACAATTGAAAAATTGTTCATTTATAGAATTTGGAAGCTGTTCCAGATTTAGGATGTGATTCTATAATCAAACATATTCATTTAGAATATTACACAAGTTATCTAATAACTTTTTAATTAGATATTAATATTGCCAAATCATCTTGTAGTCAAGCATGATAAAACAAAACATGATGTTCATGAAAGATCTTTGAGTCAATCTTAAATTTTATTCATGTCATTCATATCCATTTAGACTTTCTAAATAATATATCGTATTATATTAGATTCATTTACCTTACATGTTTCAACAATAAACATTCGTTTCAAGGTTATATCTCTTATTTCCTAAATCTTACAAGTAAAGTTTTATTTCATTCTAAGACTTAACATTTACTTATATGGAATATTACTTTTCAAATGTTCTACAACATATATGATTTAAGAAATTAAACATAATACTCCCACTAGCTTTTAAAAATACTTAGAAATTATCTTATTTCAATTATAAATCAAAATATAAATTTAATAATTAAACATAAGAGTAATCTTCTAGATGCATGCATTTATCCATCCATGGATTATTGCACTTTGTACACTTTCAAAGATTTATTTGAATTCATAAACTCCTTTTGATTACTTATCGTCCTCGCTCAAGTAATCACTCAAGAAAGAGTTTTGATATTCTATTGTCAATTTCATAAATATGACAATCATAATCTTTAAATATTTAATGTGATTAGAAAAGAATATTCAATCACAGTTAATTGCTTAAGTGTGATTAATAATCTTGTCATAAGACATGCATTAAATACGTGCACAATATTGTCCATAAGATTTCTATACAAAGATTTAAACCACAAGGGTTACCTAATCTTTGAAGAAACTTATCTTTATTTTCTAGTATAACTATTAAGATAAACCAAGTTTTTATCTTTATGGACAACATCTTAATCATTCATATCATGTATATTTTACCCAATTTCATATTTGGTAATGTATCATAATGATGATTAGGTTTACAATAATCCTGTAAATCATAGCCCTCAGCATATGAATCAAATATCTGAGATATATTGCTATTCTATGAATAATAATTCCATCATCTAGAGATTTAACATTTAAATGTCAACCTTTATTATCATCTTGAGATTTAACATTCAAATGTCAAACTTCATCATGATATTTGCTAGTGTATTTTAGAAGATTAAGTATATATTGTAATTTTATCTTTTAAAGATCAAAACTCCCACTTACTTTTAGTAATTTAAAGACTATCTTTAAATATTTAACAAATAAAGCAACAATACAATGTTCTCTTTTGGGATATTACAAATACATATTGACAGTTCCTGACTTTACTTTGTTAATAACCTCTTCATAAGCAGTTAAACAAATTCATAACGTCAATTTAAGACTTAATGTGATTCAACACATTCCATCATATGATAATGTCTTATTAATCTTCTATGTTGGAGATTTATTAAGTATGTCCAAGTCATACTCAATATTCTAACCTTGATAACTTTTGGAAGAAAAGAGGTCATAGTTATCTTTAATCAAACAATATAACTAGAGTTTGATTTTCCTAACTGAACATACCATAAACATTTGGTATTTCATTGGTATTAATATTGTAAGACAATCTAACAATATTTAAGATAACCATATCTCCTTTTGCCTTGTCTATTTACCAACTAAGCCATTTTAATGGTATAATAATATTCAAGCCAATTACATGCTTTATAACACAAGTACTTTTTACAAAGTCACTTCATGTCCATGTCTTTACAAGAAAACATAAACTGTTATAATCCCACTATACGTTATAAGTCATTTAACAATTTAATAACTTCATGTATATGTCTTAATTAAAAAACACAAGAAGATAACGTCTTACTTTATTATAAGTCTTGTAACAATTAAAAGACTTTATGTTTATATCTTTACAATGAAACATAAACATGTTTAACTAAAGTAATTATGAATACCATCTTTTGGTTTCAATAGTAATTTCAAGTTAATTTATTACTTCACAATAATGTAAATAACATTATTTCTTCATTTATTTATGTCATTCCAAGAACACATAAATATTCAGATTGAAGTAGCATTAGATTACTTAATTAATTTATGTCATTCCATGAATTCATAAATCTATAAATTAAAGTAGTCTCGATATCATATTGACACATGTTCTAATAGGTATCTAATTTAGAAACTGCAAATTCTCATAGTTCAATTACATCAGTTGATCTGCTAGTAATGAAATATGAAATTCACCTTGTTGTTGCAATCTAGCTAAGCTCTCACATAAGATAAATTGTAACACCAAGTGTTTCTTGAATTAGCTTAGTATATAATTCATATTAGAACATTATTCTAATTTAGAAACTACAAATTCTCACAGTTCAATTACATTAGTTGATCTGCTAGTAATGAAAATATGAAATTCACCTTGTTGTTGCAATCTAGTTAAGCTCTCACATAACATAAATTGTAACACCAAGTGTTTCTAGAATTAATATTAGAACATTATTCTCTTACCTTGTAGTCAAGAGAATCCATTAAATCATATCTTTATGAGTTGTTTCTTACACACATTAAAGATAACATTTCTCCCACTTGTGCATGAAACAACCTCATATAGTTGATAAACAACATGCCATGCATTTGTTTATGTGTTCAATATGATTGTGTCATAGATTTTAGCATAACAAGTATATGTAAAACAACAATGTCTAGTGAGGAAATGTACAAGACTATCCTTAAAAGTATGAGTGTCTACACTTGGAAAGTAATTATCTTTAGCTACCAAGATGTCAAAGCTTGTAGCTCCCACTAAATTAAAGATCATTACAATAATTTTTTATTCAGTAATAAGTACACAATACTCCCACTGAATTTGACAACATTTAAAATGTTTCATATCCAGTGAAAGAAAATATTGTGCTTTTAACTTTCCTACACCTTTGAATGTCCATACGTAACAATTACTTATGCACTAAAAGTGTATTCTAGTACGTAAATGATGGACTATCCACCAAATGCTATTAACATGAAAAATTGGGCATGCAATTTCTTCCTTAACAGGTCTACCATCCTACAATGTATGCAGCTCCTTTAGAATAGTCAAAACAATTAGTTTGTCTTTAAACATTTTGCGGTAATTAGTCTAGATTCTAATTATAATAACTCATAAAATGTCATACATAATTTTCTGTTAACCAAATATCATATTTGTTACTAAGAATTTAATCACCGAATGAGGATGATGAAATCCCTATGAAAAATGTACGCAATTTTCTTAACCATTAAAAATTTGCTATGAGTTATATTTAGAATTTAGACATATCTAATATTCCTGTTATCCTTTCTCATTCATGAAAAGGAATAGGATTGTGTCTCACTCTTCCTTCATAGAAAGGAGACTTCTTTGGTCTTTTAAGTAAATATTTCTTAATCAAACATTTGTTTGAAAACAGAACTAGATCAATTTACCAAAGCCCAAAGTGCGTTTACGGTTTGAACGTTGCATTAATACATTAAAACGAATTTCAAAATTCAATTTCAGTATTTTCGATAATTAGATCTTTAAGAAAATAAAATACCCATTGGTAAATATTCAAATAAACCATAGTATTTTGTTAAAGCTAGGATCCTAATTGACATAATACCATTACATCAGTTGATCTGCTAGTAATGATAGTATTCAACAAGGTAATTGTCGAACAATAATTGCCAATATCATATTGCAATTCCTAGATTTATGGGATTTACAATCACAAAACTTTTGTAATGTAAGCATGATTGATCCCCATCTTAATGCCTTGAGTCCAAGATCTCACTTCCTACTCAATTTAAGTCGTCTAACTTAAAAACTGCAAACTCACAACTCCATCACATCAGTTGATCTGCTAGCAATGAATTTATGAAATTTACCTCTCCATTGCAATCTCGCCAAGTTCTCACTTGACGTAAATTACAACTTCAAGTGTTCTTAATTAGATGGCATTCGACTTAATTTTATAAGGGTATTAAATTTTGACGTGTAATCAAAATATTGTATGAAGAAGCATGCATACAACTTCATAACATTGGTTTTATAAAACATTTTTATTACCAATTTACTAAGAGTAAAATAACAAAGTTTTGATTGAGGTATCGGGTTCACCAATTAAAGAATTACCAATAATTATCATCCACTTATATCGTATTTTGCATAAGCCCTAAGGCTTAGTGTTTCGGCTAATCATTGTGGAATTGTGGTGAATTCACCCTTAAGATGACAGTGTACGTAATATAGTGATATAGGTAAGTCTGGAGTCGGCAACCAAGCAGTTGTAGAGAACCGGTAGGTGCATGAGCTTTAAAAACCCCTCTCTACAAGTACATTGGATGGCAACCTTAGGTCCGCCTTTCGCACACTAAGTGCAAAAACATCAATCAACCAATCCTTTGAAATTTACTCTTAAAACCAAAACAATTTCGCCATTTATTTAGTCCGTATTATTTTTCTATTCAAAAAAATTACCCTTTTCGTTTATAAATATGTCTAACATAATAATAAACAAAAACAAGTAATATAAAATAAAAAATAAAACAACTAAATAAACATATACATAACATAACAATTAAATATGTATAAAACATGTAGCCACATGCAAATCTTATTCAATAGTCATATTAATAATCAAGTCTAGGTGTATAACGTATTTATTCAATCAAGGCTTTCTTCTTCTAGGAAAAAGAGCCACATACATCGATAAATCGATTGCATAAGCCAAAACTAAACAAATACCACATAGCACATAATTGATTACTTAATATTGGAGTCTTCCCCAATTCAACATCTATTAATATATTTACATGTTTCGATATAACTTAACCATTAATATATATATTCAATTTAAACCATTTAAATTATCACAAAATAAAATCCATGCAAATATGCACTTTTTCATGGATTGAGCTTAACAATTAACATATTGCACCAAGATCGTTTACTAAAACGCATAACAAATTACATGACATCCTAAGGTTTCTAATCATATTAAAAATCAAAAACTAAAACCCTAAAACCCTTTAAGGTCTAAATCAACCCATAAAAAAATTAGGGTTAGGAATCTAAAAAAAAATCCTAAAAACATGTAACTAAACGAATCAAGATCCAATTTTTATGCATTTCGATAATTAATTACACATTATAATGGCTCTAGATGCCACTGTTGGAATTATAATATCATGACAATCATATAAAATAAACCAAAACACATCAAGTGAGCATAGCGGAAGCAATTATAACAAGATCATATAACATGTAATTAATTAATCAATATTAAATAGTAAACATACATTTGTGATTCTAGCCCGAACAAGAATCAATTGCAATCTTCAAATCAAGAACCCTAATTAGGGTTTATGTGGATTATAAGAATTACCCCTTACCTCTTTTGTAATTCAATCCAAGAATCAAACAATAGTGTGTTTGATTCACGTTCTTGTACACCCGTACTAATTCAAGTAAAAGATTACGCAAGTAATTTAAACACAAAACTATTTAGCTTTAAGAAAATCGAATCCCTTAGTAAAAGGTTAAGATGGATCGATTAGGGACAAAAGAAAGAAAGAAAACACCAAGAACTATGTGTACAAGAGATGAGAAACAATGAATCTTGGGTTTGTATATATACTAGTGATAACTTGGAGTCTAAGGCATTGAGGAGGTGGAACTCCCCCCTTTCCGATCGGTTTACTAATCCCCTAGGGATTCCGGAACCTTCTTGACCTTCCAATTATTCACAAGTATTACTTTCCTTTTTTTCGTCTAACGGTCGTTAGTCATTCTCCGTTAAATACTAATGGTCGTTACTAGTTTTGTGTTAATAATTATATATAACATTTATAAATAATTATTCTTTTACTCTTCATACGTATTGTGTGCAATCCCGTGATCTTGAGTTCGATCCTAACACACAGCTATTAATTTATGTTCATAAACTAACAAAAGGTACATATAATTATTTTGTTTGAAATACAACAACCTTGGATGTTTTGATGAGAGCTATAAATGGAAATATATGATTCTTCAGTAAATTGGATTCTTGCAAACTTTTATTTATTTATCTGACAATTTTGTGAAAAATGTCATTGCGTTGGAATTGAATTTGCAAAAAACTATGAACATAAGATTTATCATGGGTTCGGGAAAATGCAGAAAATTCTGATATCGAAGTATGCATGTTCGATTCATGCATAAGATCATCCGATTATTGCAATTTTCGCAAAAATCATAGTAGATGATCAATTTGACAGACTAAATAAATGTTTTCTCATTAATGTATGTGTTCATTATTTAGCGTGTTTGAATTTTGTATCACGATATTGTTAAATTAGAAGCTAGGTTCTTCTAAAGATTATATATGTTGTTAAAACATCGTTTATAAAATTTTATTCTTGACTTATTTATTTCAACAAGATGATTGCATCATTAAGAGATTGGTCAACCGTTGCAAAAGGTTACTATTTGAGCAAATACAAAATTAATAGACTGATGCATAATAGGCCAATAGGGTCACGTTAAACCTTAATTTGAAAGAAGACAAAAATACACCGTTAGTCCCTAAACTTTTCAGAAAGTATCGACAGGACCCCAAAATTGAGAAAAACGTCACCGTGCGTCCAAAACTTGGGTTTTTGAGGTCGATTGCGTCCCTTAACCCGTTTGGACTCGGTCAATGCACGGTTTTAGTTATATATTCAAGGGTATAATGGGGAACTCACTTTTTATAACTACACCTTACACACCATAAAAAACAGCCCTGAGTTTGAACATAACTTGAAAAGCTATGTTTAACATTTTTCCATTTATAAAACCCTCAGGTAATAGATGTACATTATTCGATTGATATTAAATGAAACATGATAGGCTGTTTCATATATAGGAAGATCTTTTTACATGTTGAAAAGGTTATTAATTGTTGTGCTACAAGCTAGTTGGTAAGGTCCCAGTGACCCCATTCTCTTCGACGTGGAAGCACCGACCGATCCTTTTACTATACCTTTAAATTATACTACTAGCATTCTATATTTAGACATGACAATAGTTCAATGCAGAACCATTTTTTCTAAAGATCAAACCGCTTGATCTCAACCACACATCCAACTTCAATCCAATGGCTAGTATTAATTGCCATTTTAATTTAATATCTAACGAGGGGCATTTTGGTAATTCTATTATCTCAATAACTCAATCAAGGATCGGTTACACACATACCTTTCTCATTCCCTTTTTCCACCGGTTACACACACACTACTTTTTACACACTAACCACCGTCTCAAACCCTAACAGCTATTCAATCCAAATTGATCAAAATCAACACTTATGTTGGACCGTCAATCATACCAATATGATTCATTCACAACTCGATTCAAGCAATTTCACACTGATTGAGCCTGAACCACCTAACTTATATTGACCAGATAATGGTCAACAAAGTCAAATAGCCTAGGTCAATGCTCCGGGTAATATAGGGTATCACCAGGTCGTTAAGTCCCGTTGAAGTGTGAATTGTAACTTTGGCGTATTTGTGATCGGGTAATTATCCACAGGAAAAGGTTATGATCAGAATTATTTGGAATTATTAAACGAATATAGCTTAGGAAAGCTACGTGACTGATTACGGGAATTTAGATAACGAAGATTTGAGCTAAACACTAAAAACGTACGTTTTAATTAAAAAACGTAACAGACGCACAAAACAAAAAGTACAACTGAAGGACGGGAAGGGTTAAAAGTGTAAAATTGAAATTTTTACAATCCTAATAATAAAAGAAAATTTTAAGAAAAATTAAAATTATTTTTACACTATTTAATTATTTATAATTAATTAATTACTAATTATCTATTTAATACTAATTAAACTAATTAGAATTATTAAAAATACTTAAAAGACTTAGAAAATTAAGAAAAATTTTATAAATCTAATTAACCATCATGGGAATCCTAAAAAATTATAAAAAGTTAATTTTATGTATTATTAAACTAATTAACTAATTATTATACTATTTATTAATTAATATCTAATTAAACTATTTAAATTATGAAAACTATTAAATGAACAGTAAAAGTTCTAGAAAAATTTATAAAAGTATTTTAACTAAATTAGAAGCTATAAAAATTATAAAAACTAGGTTATACTATATAAAAACTAATTATGCTATTTAATTGATTTATATTAATTAAAACTAAATTAAATTAAAATTAATTAGAAATACCACTAAATGACAAAATAAAAATCTGGAAAAATTTATAAAATTATTTTAACCTAAAATATAATTTCTAAAAATATAAAAATGACATATTACTTAGAAATTAATTAAAAAGAAAAATAAATAGATAAATCCTATTAAATAGAAGCTATCACTATTGTTAAAATTGGTTTTTTTGATTTTTTTCTTTTTCTAAACTGATAATAAGCTAAAAACAAGTAACTTTAATAAAAACACTTTTGTTTAAACCCAACAAATAAGCAATTGAAAAGCTTATTTCACCCACAGTTGACTTTTGTTGACTGTGGAGTGTTTTAAGCTCAAATGGGGAATTGTGGGGTCCACACTGATTAAACTTGGATTCACTGAGTATTAGGAACAATATTAAGCAAATAATAAGCAACAAATGGACCTAAATAAGCCAAAAAGCTACAAATAAGCAATTGCTAAATGAAAACTGAGGCAGTTTTAGGGACAAGCTTAAAGGTCCAAATAAGGTGGGGTCCACTGACCTGGGGGTCAAACAAATGGGTCAAAACTACTCCCTGGTAGGAGGGGGTGCAATGGAACAAAGTGGGGGACTGTGGGACCCACTGGGTGGTCAGAAAACCACCACAAAGGTGGTGGTGGGGAGGTGTACCTGCTGAAGCAGGGGCTCAGATGAGCCTGCAGCTCACTTGTGGGCAATGTGGGGCCCAATGGAAAATTTGCAAAAATGAAACAAGGAGGGGACTCAGTAGTTCAGATGGTAGAGAACCAATAGGAACAATTTTCAATCCATAAAAGCAAATACACAAATCACTAAAAATCCTGGAACTTTTGTAAAAAAAAACTGAATTGGTGCAATTTGACTTTTTCCAAAAACTTAGAACATTGACTTTGATGAACTTGTAATTGATCCTACATGCAAACTAAGTTGTAATATGTTGTTTTAAGTCCAAATTAAGATAGATGCACAATATTTAAACCAAATGGGTGAGTTTGGGCACCCACTGACCCAACAGTGGACTGTGAGGGGCAATGGGGTGGGATTTGACTTTTTGCTATGTAAAACTTGGATTAGGGACTTATTTTGACCTAGCTACATCTAATATGACTTGTTAAAACCAAAAATAACAATCAAACCTCAACAACCTGTGCCAAATCTGCTTATCCAAACACCCCTATATGGCACTGTTTTCCATTTTTAAGAGCAATTAAGTAGATTTAGCATATACCACTGATTCAGATTGAGTCTACAAACTAAATACCACTACTTGAGCTTAACTTATACAAAGAAATCAATTTAGAATCTGGTTTAGCTTACTGAAACATTATGACAACCCAAAACAAGAGATTAGCTCAACTATTAAACTTGATAAACAAACAACTATAACTAACAGAAATCACACTCAATCAATCACTAAGAAAAACACAGAATACTTAAACTTTAATAAAGACACATGATAAAATAATTATGCTACAGTTAAAGATAAAAGGGATGGTCTCACAGTGTGCTTCCAAGCATGCTTTTAATGAACCATGGACAAACTTAAGTGACTCCCATGAGTCTCTAATACCAGGTCCATCCAATACTTAACCTGCTCCAATGCTTAATCACCTTCTTTATTTTTATTTTTATTTTTTTATATTTATTTGTTTATACTATTTGATGAAACCTGAAAATGCAAGATATATGGAAACTTCAAATTATGAAACAACCTTTTGAATTAACACTGGAAAGAGTACATTACAATTGAAAACTTTTAAAGGATACAATATTAAAAATTACAATTAAAATTATAAAAAAAAAAAAAAAACTAAGACCCTCTGCTCCAGTGCATCCCTTCATTTAAATAGCTCCATATTAGGGTTTGGGGGGAGCTATTTGTCTTTTCCCAGCAAGCTTCTCAACCCTTGGATGACTATCTCTTCATCTTGACCTTTGCTTCTTTTTTGGCGCCAATTTTTCTTTGGCGTTTTTCTCAGATGATTGAAGCCAGTGGGATACTTTTGTTTGCTTGTGTTTGGTTTGGAGTGATAAGGAGGAGTGGGAGAGATGGAGTGTGCAGGTGGTGAAACTAGGGGTGATGATGAGGGGGGGGGGGTTGTCTGGTAGCAGTTTGGGAGGTGATGTGGAGGTAGAAGGTTTGACCGAAGTCAAACTGGGTAGGGGAGAATACGGGGTGTGAGTTAACTTATTTGTTGGGTGGGCTAAGATGGGATTGGGCCTGGAGGGAGTGAGAGATGGGCTTGGGGATTTGGTGGACCAGATTTAAGTTGGGTTTGGATTTGGTTTTTGGTTTAAGTAATTTTAGGTCCGGTTGGTTTTGGTAACTTCTAAATTCACAAGGACCTCAAATGTAATTAGCTGAAAAATGGAGGGCCTGTTTTGGCAAGTTTCAAAAGACACCAAAGGGATTAAACCTGCCATGCTTAAATATCTAAAGGACCAAAATTGTAATTTTCCTTTTTAAATTTCCCGAGGACTATTTTTGCCCAAATTCCAAACTTGAGGGGTTAAACTTGAACTTTTTCCAAAACTTTCATCCGGGGACTAAACTTGGCACTTTATGAATTTCCAGGACCAATGTTTACTTTTCCATCCAAAAATATTTCACTCGGGACCAAATCTGTCAATTTCCAAAACTCCAAGGACCATTTTTGTCATTTTTGGATTTTAAGGGGTAAAAGTGTAATTTTCTCAACTTTTTCACCCAAGGACTTATTTTGATAATTTTTGACTTTTCTTTGCCTTGGGTTGACTTTTCTTTCGTTTTAAACTTTCAGGGACTAGTTTTGCCAAATTTTGAAACTTGAGGGACTGAAACTGCCAATTGTGCAAACTTTGTTCGTTTTTCATTGGTTTTCAAACATTTTGCATCTAAAACATATAAAACACACTTTTGGGATAATTTGTGTATTTTGATGCGTTTTTGGATGTTTTGGCAGTCCAGATACGGTAAAAATGATGAGTGTTTGAGCACTCATCAATCCCCCACACTAAGCTATTGCTAGTCCCTAGCAATCTTTTGAGAAAAACTCGATGGATTTTAAACTCTTTACCAAAAGCCATCACTTCTGGAGTAGCCAGGTGTAAGAACTGTGGCACACCTGATAACCGTGTGATTTTGAGCAAACCACCAGCTGTCAACGGATTTGATAAGTCTTTACCAGGAGCCGTTTGCTCCTGGACTAGCCAGCATCTTGATGGACCTAGTCAACATCTTGGTGAGCTGATTACCAATTATGGTTTTTCCACGGCCTTTACCACAAGCCATAATCTTGTGGGCTAGCCAACTCATTTGCTTATAAGGATGCGGGGGAGTTGAGGAACCATGCAATTTTTGGCAAATTGCCAGCCGTAAACGGATTTGAGTTGTCTTTACCAAGAGCCGTTTGCTCCTGGACTAGCCAATCCCTTTGTCATTAAGACTTTGGCGGACTGATAACCACAAAAATTTTGGAATAAAGTGAAAAATTTTGAAAAATTTTGGCCTAAAATGGGGTACTTGAAAGTATTTTGCGATTAAATTCGCTAGAATTTCCCCCCCACACTTAGAAATGAATATTGTCCTCAATATTCAAAGTTCCGGCTATTATGCCGAATCTTTGAACGTAAAAAGATAATATTCGAAGCTAACTGTGGAATTTTGTTTTGTATTTTTCACTTTATTTTATCTGTACATACAATTTTTTTTTTTTTTTTTTTCTTTTTTTTTTTTTTTGCTCACTACCTCCCAGGCTTGTGTTAGGTTTACCACGCAAGCTAATCACTTGTGAATGATTAACTGTTATAAATTCGCCCTAACAGCCCGGGAGTTGAATGATAAAGTTTATAATATACATACACCTTCCAAGTTTGTGTCAGGTTTACCACGCTAGCTAATCACTTGTGAATGATTAACTGTAATAAATCTGCCCTGACAGCCTGGAAGATGAATAATAATATACATACACTTCCCAGGCTTGTGTCAAGTTTACCACGCTAGCTAATCACTTGTGAATGATTAACTGTAGTAAATTTGCCTTGACAGCCCGGGAGATGAATGACATAATATACAAAACATGTTTATTGAATTTTGAAAAATATTTACTTTTGAAACGGTGGGGGATGGCCACTCCCCCACACTAGGGTGGTAGAAAATAGAAAGAAGTCAGAAATACGGGTGAGAACCCGTATATGTTGCTAATTTTTGTTCACCGAGTCACTAGCTTGACTCGATCCCCGAATTCAATTGTCCTTGGGGAAAGTTTGGAGATCCGGGACAACCATGGATGGTATGTCCTCTCCAAAGTAGTGCTTTAGACGATGTCCATTCACTTTGAAGTTAGGGCCGTCATTTTGTGATAATTCGACGGTGCCATAAGGATAAACCTTAACGATAGTAAATGGACCAGTCCATCGGGTTTTGAGCTTTCCCGAGAAGATCTTGAGTCTAGAGTTGAAAAGAAGGACTCGATCACCAACATTGAAAATGCGGTTTTTGATCTTGGAGTCATGAATCTTCTTTGTCTTTTCTTTATAGATCAAAGAGTTCTCGTAGGCTTGATCACGGAGTTCATTTAATTCATTGAGTTGAACTTTCCTGTGATCACCCGCAGTTTTGAGGTCAAAATTTGCATGCTTGAGAGCCCAATAAGCTTTATGCTCAAGCTCGATCGGAAGATGGCACGCTTTCCCGTACACAAGCTTATATGGCGTACACCCAATGGGTGTTTTATACGCCGTACGGAAAGCCCAAAGTGCATCATCTAATTTATCCGACCAAGATGCACGATTTTCCCCAACGGTTCTCTCCAATATTCTCTTTATGCCCCGATTGGAAACTTCTACTTGTCCACTTGTTTGAGGGTGGTACGCGGTAGACAGACGGTGAGTTACACCATACTTTTGCATGACTTTATCGAATTTGTCATTGCAAAAATGCGTACCACGATCACTAATTATAGCACGTGGAGTTCCAAATCGAGCAAAGAGAGCTTTCAAAAACTTCACAACTACTCGGGCATCATTTGTGGGTAAAGCTTTTGCTTCGACCCATTTTGACAAATAGTCAACTGCCACGAGTATATACTTGTTTCCATGAGATGACGGGAATGGCCCCATAAAGTCAATGCCCCAAACGTCAAAGATTTCACAAACTTGAATTGCATTTTGTGGCATTTCATTCTTTTGTGAAATATTCCCGTGACGTTGACAAGCGTCACAGGATTTGACCAATTCATGGGCATCCTTGTAGATTGTGGGCCAAAAGAAACCGGAGTCAAACACCTTTTTGGCGGTGTAATTTGGATTGTGGTGGCCCCCCGTGGGACCAGCATGGCAAGCCTTAAGAATTTCAGTGGCTTCTTGACCATATACACACCGCCGGATGACTTGATCCGCACAGATTTTGAACAAGTAGGGGTCGTCCCAGAAATAATGTTTGACATCCTTAAAGAATTTGTTTTTCTGTTGGGACGACATCCCTTTCACAATGAAGTTACCCGCAAGGTAATTTGCGAAATCGGCAAACCAAGGGGTAACAGAATCTCCATGAAAGGCAACCGCATTGAGTGTCTCAAGGGGGAAGGTTTCATTAATTTCCCTTTTTGCGGAGACATCTTGATGTGGGTTTTCCAAACGGGAGAGATGATCAGCAGCTAGGTTCTCAGCTCCTTTTTTATCACGAATAATGATATCAAATTCCTGAAGGAGGAGAACCCAACGTAGAAGTCTCAGCTTTGCATCTTGTTTTGCAAAAAGGTACTTCAAAGCCGAGTGATCCGTATACACTATGCTTTTTGTCAGGATCAAGTATGGCCGGAATTTTTCAAAAGCATACACCACAGCTAACAATTCTTTTTCGGTGGTGGTGTAATGACTTTGTGCCTCGGTCATAGTCTTGCTGGCATAGTGTATAGGCTGAAAATGTTTTGTTTTGCGTTGCCCCAAGACTGCCCCAATAGCATAATCACTAGCATCACACATGAGCTCAAAGGGCAAGTCCCAATCGGGGGCAACAAGAATCGGTGCCTCAGTAAGCCTTTTCTTTAATGTTTCAAAGGCTTCGATGCACTCAGGGGAGAAGATAAAAGGAGCATCCTTTTCGAGGAGATGGGTCATAGGCCGGGCGATTTTAGAAAAATCTTGAATAAACCTACGGTAAAAGCCGGCGTGACCCAAAAAGCTCCTAACACCTTTCACAGTTGTGGGATGAGGTAATTTTGCAATGACGTCCACTTTGGCACGATCAACCTCAATCCCGTTTTTTGAAATTTTATGGCCGAGGACAATGCCCTCTTTGACCATAAAGTGACTCTTCTCCCAATTTAGACATAACTTTGTGTCTTCACAACGTTTTAGCATATCGTCTAAGTGGGAGAGGCATGACTGAAATGAATCCCCAATGACCGAAAAATCGTCCATAAAGACCTCCATACTTTTCCCGATCATGTCGGAAAAAATGGCCATCATACATCTTTGAAACGTGCCCGGAGCATTACATAAGCCGAATGGCATACGTTTATATGCGAAAGTTCCATAGGGGCACGTGAAAGTGGTCTTTTCTTGGTCTTGCGGGTCAATGGGAATCTGAAAGTAACCCGAGAAACCATCGAGGAAGCAATAATACTCATTCCCCGCTAATCTCTCGAGCATCTGATCCATAAAGGGCAGAGGAAAATGATCCTTACGGGTGGCGTCATTTAACTTGCGATAGTCAATACAGACGCGCCAACCCGTAACCAAACGAGTGGGAATTAACTCATTTTCCTCATTTGTGACAACTGTAATGCCACCCTTTTTTGGAACACAATGGATTGGGCTGACCCAAGGACTGTCCGAGATAGGGTAAATCAATCCGGCATCAAGAAGTTTTAAAACCTCTTGTTTGATAACCTCGTGAATTTTTGGATTCACCCTTCTTTGATGTTGGACCGCAGGTTTGAAGTCATCCTCCATTAATATCTTGTGAGTACAAAACTCAGGGTCGATGCCCTTGATATCGGAGAGACGCCAAGCAATTGCTCGTTTATGAGACTTCAAAACCTGTATAAGAGCAGCCTTTTCCTCAACACTTAAATTTTTAGCAATTATGACGGGCAATTTATCATCACCCTCCAGAAATGCATACTCAAGGTGAGGAGGCAAGTCCTTAAGTTCAACCTCAGGGAAGTCATCAGTTTTCTCAACATTTTTGACCTCCTCTTTATGAAGTTGTTGTGGTAGAACAGGAAGATGAGAGGAATCTTCGTTTAACAATTTTTCAAGCAGGTGAATATCCCTCTCGAGGTCGATCTCTTGGTTATCAATTCCATCGGGAACCGAATCACTTTTGAGAAAGGCCTCAATTTCTTCTGAGAAGATGAAGTCACTTCCCTCAAATGGAGTGAGGGAAGGAAAAGAATTGGCAACAATGGGGTGAGAAGATGGAGTGAGGTTTTTACTCGAAGAATCATCGACAAAACCTAGAACCTCTTGAGCGTACTCCCCAGACGCAACATCAATGACATCGATTCGGTTAACCGTTTCGGCGTCATAATTAGAGGAGTACCTCGAAGTTTGATCGAGGTTGAAGGTTACAGCTTCATTACCAACACGAAGAGTTATTACCTCTTCGTGCACATCAATTAACGCACGACCCGTCCTTAAGAATCCCCTCCCAAGAATGAGAGGAACTCGTGGGTCAGCATCGAACTTAACAACAACGAAATCAGCGGGGAAATGGAACTTTCCTACTTTCACGAAAACGTCTTCGGCAATGCCGAGAGGACGAGAGATTGAACGGTCGGCAAGCTCGAGAGTCATGCACGTAGGAGTAAGTTGAGGAAGAGATAGTTTCTCCCACACTGAGTAAGGCATCAGGTTGATGCTAGCGCCAAGATCGGCCAAGGCGAAGCATTCAACCATCCCAGGGAAAACACATGGAATGAGAAATCTCCCAGGGTCTCCAAGCTTCTTAGGAAGCTTCTTTAAGATAACCGCAGAGCAGTTTTCGTTCAAAGGAGTCTTTGCCATTTCGTACAATTTTTCCTTGTTGCTTAACAAGTTCTTGATCATCGATGCGAATTTGGGCATCAGGATGATAGCATCCGCAAGGCTAACGTCAAAGTGTAAATCTTGAAAGATTTGATAAAACTTATCCATTTGGTGACTAGCCTTTTCGCGGAGCTTTTGCTCATTAAGTCGTGACGGGTAAGGTAGCGAAGGTTTGGATTTAGGGTTCTCAACAGGAGTTGTTGATGGTTCAAATACAACTCCTCGTTTTGGTACAAGTCCAGATTTTGGTACAATTTCTGGAACAACCTGAGGGTGGACATGTGCGGTACTTCGTGGGCTAGGAGATTGCACCTTGTCCGTGGTTGCCTCAGGCTCAATTTCTACTTCCTCAGAATAAAGAGGAGGAGGAATAGGAGGGACTGGCGGCTCTTCATAAGCTTTACCACTTCGTGTAGTAAAAGCTTTAAGTTCACCCTTGGGGTTAACAACTGTATTAGCCGGGAGACCTCCTGATGTAGAGGGTGGAGTGAGATGATTCATAAGACTGGCAAGCATATTCTCAATCTTGCTTTGAGATTGATCAATCTTGTTGTTTGTTACCATCAACTCACTCTTCAGCTCTTGACCTTGTTTGGCTATCGATGTTTGAAAATCATTCTTCAGATTTGAGATTTGATTTTGCATTGCCCTCATTTTGGTCTCATTAACTTTGATGTAGTTATTGAGATCATTTGGGAGGGGATCTTGATAATTTGGAGCTGAATACCCTTGATTACCCCCTTTGGGGTGGGTACTGATTGACTGGGGCAGGATTTTGATTTTGCATACTAGGCCCCTTTTGGTGATTAGGATTAAACCTATTTGGATTCTGAGGGAAACCGGGTGGTCCACCCTGATTGCTAGCCCGGTAATTTGGTTCCACTTGAGGACGGTATTGGCTACCTCCTTGGTTGGAATTGCCGGCTATTGCATTTACTTCGAAGGGATTGCCTTCGGTGGCAGGGCAATTATAATATGAATGTGGACCACCACAAGTGACACAAACTTCTATCTTTTTGATTTCAGCTTGTGGAGAAGGAGAAGAATCTTTCTTGCCTTGGGCGAGAACCAATGCATGGACAGCTTCCGTGAGTTTGTCAAGTCTAGCATCGGTGCTAGACTGAGCCACGGGCAATGAAGAAGAAGGAGCCACATCCCTTTGGGAAACAACCGATTTGCTTCTGGGAATGCGGACCTTAGACTTATTCTCAATGATTTCTAAAGCTTCTTTTGTGGTGCGATTCAAGAAGTTACCTCCCGCGGAGGCATTTAGAGAGTCTTGATCGGATTGGCTTACACCATTGTAGAAAGTATCAAGTGTCATGAGATCTGAGAAACCGTGGTGAGGACATTTTCGGAGCAATTCCTTGTAACGATCCCATGCCTCACTAAAGGATTCGTCAAATTTCTGCGTGAATTTCATGATCTCATTCTTGAGACTCGTGGTTTTGGAAGGTGGAAAGAATTCATTCACGAACTTTTTCACAAGATCTTCCCATGTCTCAATAGATCGTGGAGGTTGTTTTTCAAGCCAAATCCGGGCTTGTCCCTCCAGGGAGAATGGGAAGAGAAGAAGTTTGATTGATTCACAGGGGACATCTTTGCATTTGATGGTGTATGTGATTTTATTGAACCATCGAATGTGATCCTGAGGATCGTCCCTCTCATAACCGTAGAATTGACGTGATGTGGCCAGGTTTATCAACCCTGTCTTAAGCTCAAAATTGTCGGCCATGATGGCCGGAACAACGATAGCATCTCCGTAACCCTCAATGGGTGCTTGGAGAAGCTCGTTCATAGTTGGCTCAGCAGCCATGATAACAGAAGATGTGGGAACAGTACGGACTTCAGGTCCGACTGTTGGTGCTGAACGTCGACGACGTCTTCTAGGTATTCTTACAAGCTCACGTAATGGGCTAGTAGACCTAGAAGAACGAGTGCGCATGCACTAAAAACTCACTCAAAACAAAATCGAGGCAAAACGACAGTGAACTTAAACCAATAATCGCAAGCAAGTGGCTTCTTTAAGAAAGGTACACCACTCACAAGGATACAAAGGCAAGTTTTTATCTTTTTGATTGGGGACTTATTATGTTCACACCCCCAGTTGGTAGGTGTTCTGTCTTGGTTTGCGACGGTTTATTTTTATGTAGAATTATTATACACAAGAAAGAGACGGATGTTTTTGTGTTTTGTGAATGGGTTTAAAAACTTTTGGGAAATATTTTTGGTATCGTTTCGTTTACCAAAATCGTTTTTCTTTAAGAATCACCTTAAAAGAAAACCGAATCAGAAAACGTTACGATCTGTTTTGTTGTTTTTAAATTTTTTTTGGTGTTTTAACACTTTAGGAAAAGTGTTAATGACTTTTTTGTATTTTGATTATGAAAATATACACAAGTGGTGGTATTTATACAGTGAGTGAAGTGAGATAACACTAATCTCAAATAACGCTTTAGAAACGCGCACACTTCTCCGGCAGCGGCGCCAAAAATTGATTGAGCCTGAACCACCTAACTTATATTGACCAGATAATGGTCAACAAAGTCAAATAGCCTAGGTCAATGCTCCGGGTAATATAGGGTATCACCAGGTCGTTAAGTCCCGTTGAAGTGTGAATTGTAACTTTGGCGTATTTGTGATCGGGTAATTATCCACAGGAAAAGGTTATGATCAGAATTATTTGGAATTATTAAACGAATATAGCTTAGGAAAGCTACGTGACTGATTACGGGAATTTAGATAACGAAGATTTGAGCTAAACACTAAAAACGTACGTTTTAATTAAAAAACGTAACAGACGCACAAAACAAAAAGTACAACTGAAGGACGGGAAGGGTTAAAAGTGTAAAATTGAAATTTTTACAATCCTAATAATAAAAGAAAATTTTAAGAAAAATTAAAATTATTTTTACACTATTTAATTATTTATAATTAATTAATTACTAATTATCTATTTAATACTAATTAAACTAATTAGAATTATTAAAAATACTTAAAAGACTTAGAAAATTAAGAAAATTTTTATAAATCTAATTAACCATCATGGGAATCCTAAAAAATTATAAAAAGTTAATTTTATGTATTATTAAACTAATTAACTAATTATTATACTATTTATTAATTAATATCTAATTAAACTATTTAAATTATGAAAACTATTAAATGAACAGTAAAAGTTCTAGAAAAATTTATAAAAGTATTTTAACTAAATTAGAAGCTATAAAAATTATAAAAACTAGGTTATACTATATAAAAACTAATTATGCTATTTAATTGATTTATATTAATTAAAACTAAATTAAATTAAAATTAATTAGAAATACCACTAAATGACAAAATAAAAATCTGGAAAAATTTATAAAATTATTTTAACCTAAAATATAATTTCTAAAAATATAAAAATGACATATTACTTAGAAATTAATTAAAAAGAAAAATAAATAGATAAATCCTATTAAATAGAAGCTATCACTATTGTTAAAATTGGTTTTTTTGATTTTTTTCTTTTTCTAAACTGATAATAAGCTAAAAACAAGTAACTTTAATAAAAACACTTTTGTTTAAACCCAACAAATAAGCAATTGAAAAGCTTATTTCACCCACAGTTGACTTTTGTTGACTGTGGAGTGTTTTAAGCTCAAATGGGGAATTGTGGGGTCCACACTGATTAAACTTGGATTCACTGAGTATTAGGAACAATATTAAGCAAATAATAAGCAACAAATGGACCTAAATAAGCCAAAAAGCTACAAATAAGCAATTGCTAAATGAAAACTGAGGCAGTTTTAGGGACAAGCTTAAAGGTCCAAATAAGGTGGGGTCCACTGACCTGGGGGTCAAACAAATGGGTCAAAACTACTCCCTGGTAGGAGGGGGTGCAATGGAACAAAGTGGGGGACTGTGGGACCCACTGGGTGGTCAGAAAACCACCACAAAGGTGGTGGTGGGGAGGTGTACCTGCTGAAGCAGGGGCTCAGATGAGCCTGCAGCTCACTTGTGGGCAATGTGGGGCCCAATGGAAAATTTGCAAAAATGAAACAAGGAGGGGACTCAGTAGTTCAGATGGTAGAGAACCAATAGGAACAATTTTCAATCCATAAAACAAATACACAAATCACTAAAAATCCTGGAACTTTTGTAAAAAAAACTGAATTGGTGCAATTTGACTTTTTCCAAAAACTTAGAACATTGACTTTGATGAACTTGTAATTGATCCTACATGCAAACTAAGTTGTAATATGTTGTTTTAAGTCCAAATTAAGATAGATGCACAATATTTAAACCAAATGGGTGAGTTTGGGCACCCACTGACCCAACAGTGGACTGTGAGGGGCAATGGGGTGGGATTTGACTTTTTGCTATGTAAAACTTGGATTAGGGACTTATTTTGACCTAGCTACATCTAATATGACTTGTTAAAACCAAAAATAACAATCAAACCTCAACAACCTGTGCCAAATCTGCTTATCCAAACACCCCTATATGGCACTGTTTTCCATTTTTAAGAGCAATTAAGTAGATTTAGCATATACCACTGATTCAGATTGAGTCTACAAACTAAATACCACTACTTGAGCTTAACTTATACAAAGAAATCAATTTAGAATCTGGTTTAGCTTACTGAAACATTATGACAACCCAAAACAAGAGATTAGCTCAACTATTAAACTTGATAAACAAACAACTATAACTAACAGAAATCACACTCAATCAATCACTAAGAAAAACACAGAATACTTAAACTTTAATAAAGACACATGATAAAATAATTATGCTACAGTTAAAGATAAAAGGGATGGTCTCACAGTGTGCTTCCAAGCATGCTTTTAATGAACCATGGACAAACTTAAGTGACTCCCATGAGTCTCTAATACCAGGTCCATCCAATACTTAACCTGCTCCAATGCTTAATCACCTTCTTTATTTTTATTTTTATTTTTTTATATTTATTTGTTTATACTATTTGATGAAACCTGAAAATGCAAGATATATGGAAACTTCAAATTATGAAACAACCTTTTGAATTAACACTGGAAAGAGTACATTACAATTGAAAACTTTTAAAGGATACAATATTAAAAATTACAATTAAAATTATAAAAAAAAAAAAAAAACTAAGACCCTCTGCTCCAGTGCATCCCTTCATTTAAATAGCTCCATATTAGGGTTTGGGGGGAGCTATTTGTCTTTTCCCAGCAAGCTTCTCAACCCTTGGATGACTATCTCTTCATCTTGACCTTTGCTTCTTTTTTGGCGCCAATTTTTCTTTGGCGTTTTTCTCAGATGATTGAAGCCAGTGGGATACTTTTGTTTGCTTGTGTTTGGTTTGGAGTGATAAGGAGGAGTGGGAGAGATGGAGTGTGCAGGTGGTGAAACTAGGGGTGATGATGAGGGGGGGTTGTCTGGTAGCAGTTTGGGAGGTGATGTGGAGGTAGAAGGTTTGACCGAAGTCAAACTGGGTAGGGGAGAATACGGGGTGTGAGTTAACTTATTTGTTGGGTGGGCTAAGATGGGATTGGGCCTGGAGGGAGTGAGAGATGGGCTTGGGGATTTGGTGGACCAGATTTAAGTTGGGTTTGGATTTGGTTTTTGGTTTAAGTAATTTTAGGTCCGGTTGGTTTTGGTAACTTCTAAATTCACAAGGACCTCAAATGTAATTAGCTGAAAAATGGAGGGCCTGTTTTGGCAAGTTTCAAAAGACACCAAAGGGATTAAACCTGCCATGCTTAAATATCTAAAGGACCAAAATTGTAATTTTCCTTTTTAAATTTCCCGAGGACTATTTTTGCCCAAATTCCAAACTTGAGGGGTTAAACTTGAACTTTTTCCAAAACTTTCATCCGGGGACTAAACTTGGCACTTTATGAATTTCCAGGACCAATGTTTACTTTTCCATCCAAAAATATTTCACTCGGGACCAAATCTGTCAATTTCCAAAACTCCAGGGACCATTTTTGTCATTTTTGGATTTTAAGGGGTAAAAGTGTAATTTTCTCAACTTTTTCACCCAAGGACTTATTTTGATAATTTTTGACTTTTCTTTGCCTTGGGTTGACTTTTCTTTCGTTTTAAACTTTCAGGGACTAGTTTTGCCAAATTTTGAAACTTGAGGGACTGAAACTGCCAATTGTGCAAACTTTGTTCGTTTTTCATTGGTTTTCAAACATTTTGCATCTAAAACATATAAAACACACTTTTGGGATAATTTGTGTATTTTGATGCGTTTTTGGGTGTTTTTGGATGTTTTGGCAGTCCAGATACGGTAAAAATGATGAGTGTTTGAGCACTCATCACACACTCCTTCAGGTAAGATTTAATCATTAATATGGTCATTTACTGTTAGTTGATTCATCTTCAGTTATTAAGTTTTGATAAAGAACTATGGATAAAAGTAAATAAATATCTTTGAGTGTTTGGATACAAGTAAACAGTTTACGTTTGGATATGAGTTTTTTTAAGCTTTATGCTAATGATTTTTTTATGTCTCCAGATGGTGGAGAAGAGGGTGATGGAGGTTGCGGAGATGTGGAAGGCGAGTTTAGACGATGGTGGTGGGGTTGACAATGTGAAGGCATATGAGGTTCACACGTTTTTGCAGCATTTGGTCACGTTTGGGATTGCCAAAGATGAGGATTTTGATTTGTATTGGAAGCTTGTTGTTCGGTCCGCTTGGAGGAAGCAAATGCCTAAGCTTGCTGTTTTGCTTGGGCTTGGTGATAAGATGCCTGGTATATTTGTTATCCTTCACCCTGTGTTCGGTATCTATTTTGGATTTAGCTTATGTGATTTGTGATTGAATTGATACCCTAATATCCTAATTCCTAAAAGCATAAATCATGCTTTTGGAATTTTGCAACTAGTCTAGTTAGTATTCAATCATTATAACTTTAGAACATCTTGTATTGGAATAACGATGTAATTTTTTTTAGATTAACGTAGTAGCTCTTGTACATTTGTTATTCTTTGTGGTCTTCTTACAAGTATGTATATATATATATATATATATATATATATATATATATATATATATATATATATATATATATATATATATATATATATATATATATATATATATATATATATATATATCTACCTATGAATTGAGACGATGCCTTTGAAAACTACATCAATTAAACCTGACATGCATCTTTTGAAGCTATTTAGTTTATCTGTTAACATTTTGACTCTAGGACAATCAGTAGATAAAGATCATATTTTAATTTAATCAACTTCGAAGCTCTTGAAGTTGCATAATCAGTTGTTATCATAATAACTTTAATTAGCACTGATGAGTGTCTAAATACTCATCATTTTATACCAATCTGAGCTGCCAAAACATTCAAAAACACTCAAATATGCATCAAAATACTTAAAATATCTTAGAAGTGTGTTTTATATGTTTCAAATGCAAAATATGCAAAAACAGATGAAAAACGTACAAAGTTTGCATAATTGGCAGTTTCAGTCCCTCAAGTTTCAAAAGTTGTCAAAACTAGTCCCTGGTTATTCTAAAAACTTGAAAAAGTCACCAAAGATCCTTTTAAATCAAAAGTTATATATTTAGTCCTTTGGTGCAAAGTTTCACAAAATTACAAGTTTAGTCCCTGTACTTTGCAAATTGACATAAATGGTCCCTGGGATGTTAAAAACTTTGAGAAAAATCAATTTTGGTCCTTGTACTAATAATCTTTTTGCAGGAATGGTCCTTGGTGTGAAGTTTGGTGAAATTGCATAATTGGTCCCTTAAGTTTGGTGAATTGACAGAAAAGGTCCCTGGAGATATTAAAATGGAAAATATGCATTTATGGTCCTTGGGGTATTCAAGTATGGCATGAATGGTTCCTTTGATAAACTTGGAGAGTTGCCAAAACCCCACCCTCAAAAATTAGTTATTTACATAATTGGTCCTTGTGGTTTCCTAAGCTATTATACAAACGGACCCTTTATTTTATCTAAACCAAAAACCAATCCAAACTAATACTACCCAGCCCACTCCCAAGGCCCAAAATACAAAAGCCCACCCAATCCCAGAGTCAACACCCGGTCAAACACCACCACTCCCAAACTACCCTTCCCTCCAATACCACCCCTCACCACTGCTCCACCATACCACCCTCCACCTGTCTACCAGCTCACCACCAACTTGCCTACCCACTCTCCTCCACCTCCACAACACCCCAAACGCATTTAATCCCTTAAAACCCTCTCCACGCAATCTACAGTACCCAAAGACTACTTTGGCGCCAAGTTACCATTTTAAACGGCTGCGATTCAATTGACCATATCAATGGCTAGGGATTGATGGGAAAGTCTCACAAAGCTGCAAGGAGCTCAAATATCTTCTATATAGCCAAAGAGAAGCAGCAGAGTAAAAGTATTAGTATAGTCTTAGGGTAACTTAATCGTAGGTAGTAGAATTTCATTTTCAGTTGTAATTTTAAGTTAAATCTTGTTGTACTCAGTTTAATTAATGTTAAGGAAACCTTATTTAACCTTTAATTCCAGTCTTGTTTGTTAAAATCTTGTTTTGACATCTCAAGTGAAACTGACAATTTCACTCAGTGTTGTTAAGTTGTTATTAGTGTTGTGTTAGATTCTCTTAGCTCACATAAGCTCTGACAAGGCTTATTAAGCTTATAGAACTTTGAAGTAGCAATAGTTTTTAAAATAAGAAATCCAAAAAGAAATCTAGAAAAATAAAGAAAAAAATAAAGAAGAAATAAGTTTGTGGACAAAGAAGATTGGAGCTGGTTAATTATAGATTGATTGGGTATTAGAAACCTTGTGGAAGGTTGTTAGGATAGATCTTAGTTCTTGGTTCCATCATCTCAGTCACATATCAACTGTAAGTCATTAATTAGATTTTTGCATAATCTTGTTCTTGTTGTTATTAGTAGTTTCTTTGGTTTAAATAACTTAATTAGTGAATAAGTAAACTGTTGCAAGAGTAAAATCAGTAGTTATAGTTTAAAATATAAAAGTTATAGTGTAAAACTTAGTTTAAAGGAGTGTTTGGATGTACTTGATTCACTGTGTTCAGGTGAGTTCTAGTGGTTAAAGTTGGTTTAGAAACAATACATTAGGCTAGTAAGGGATAGTTTAATCATAAAATCAGTAGTTACATTGGTAGAAAGTCAAATCCATTCCTAAATCTCATTTAGAAGTTCACTGTTAGGAACTTAGAGTAGCACAGCCTCAATTTGGGTTTAATAATTGTTAAGTTTGCTTAATCTAGGTCATTTGTTGCTCATAACATCATGATTAGTCAGTAGAATCAAATCAAACTTCAAATAAGTCAACATATCATGTTCTTATAAAAAGTCAAAATTGTTTGTTCTCAGTTTTTTCCAAACTAGTGAGATTTGTTTAGAATTTAGGAGTAGGATTTAGGACTAGAAACTTGTTCCTAATTGTAGCCTACCACCTCAACTTCAAGGTCTCAGTACCCTCTTATTTTTGTGATTTTTTTTGGGTCCCACAGACCTCCAAAGTAGGTTGCAGGGAAGAAACTCCCCCTACATCAGCAGTTATCAGGCCATCACCACCACTTTGGTGGTGATTTGTGACCACCTCAGTGGGCCCCACTTTTCATACTTGGTTCCTTTGAACCCCCTCCTACCAGGGATCCTAAATTGACCCTTAGTTTGACCTAGTACCCAGTGGACCCCACCTGGAATAAGCCATCTAGTTTGTCCTATTTCTGAGTAGTATTTGAGTTTTGGAATTGCTTAATTTTGCTTATCAGCTTATCTACTGAGCTTATTTGGAATATTTTAGCTTAGACATTTCAAACATACTCACTTAGATCAGAATCATCCATTGTGGGCCCCACACAAGCTCAGTTGAGCTTATTTGCTACTTTGGTCAACCAAAGTCAACTGTGGAGCTTATTGCTTCCCACAGAGCTTATTATTAGCTTATAAAATAATTGTTTTTACAAAAGTTGTTTATTTTTAGGTATAATATAGTTTGTAAAAGAAAAATCAAGAAAAACAAATATAATAATAAGTGATAGTTTCTATTTAATATAATTTAATTTTAATTTTCATTTTTAGATTTTTATTAAGTAAGTTGTGTTTTTATATTTTTATTAATTTCCTTTTATATTAAAGTATTTTTAGTAATTTTATTAGATTTTTATATTATCATTTGATATTTATTAGATTTAATATTAGTTTCATTAATAAATTAATCAATAATTAAGTTATAAATAGCATAATTCGTTTTTATAAAGCAACACCTAGATTTTATATTTTTTCTAGCTTTTATAAGTCATAAAATAATTTTAGAAATTTTCTTGTAATTTTTACTGTTCATTTACTAGTTTTTATAATTTAAATAGTTTAATTGGTAATTAATTAATAATTAGAATAATAATTAGTAAACTAGTTTAAAAATATATAAAATAAAGTTTTTATAATTTTTTAGGATTCCTGTGATGGTTAATTAGATTTATAAAAATCTTCTTAATTATCTAAGTCTTTTTAGTATTTATAATAATTTAAATCATATAAATAGTTAATTAATAATTAAATAGTTAATAATTAATAATAATTAGATAAATAGTCTTAATAATATAATTTTATTTTTAAAATAAGTTTTATAATATTTTAGACTTTTACAAATTTTAATTTTAATTTTCTAGACTTATTTTACATTTTCTTAATTATTAGTGAATTATTAGATAATTAATAATAGTTATTAAATAATAATAATTAATTAAATAATTAGTAATTATAAAATAAATATTTTAAGTTTATTTAATTTGCATTTAAGACCCTAAGGTTTGCAAATTACTACTTTAGTTAAAACCGTTTTTGTTTCGTACGTTTACGTAGAATTAAATTAAACGTACGCGTTTTTAGTTATTAAACATTTTTAAAATACCTAGCTTTTACGTAATCGTTAAAATAGTTTATCTAAGTTATTTTATTTTATAAAACCGTAGTGTAATCACTCACACACACACACTTATACCTTTCCTGTTCATATTCACTCGATCACAGATTCGTTTTTAATAAACCATCGCACACCTCTTTTGGACATTACGACCCAGGGAAACACTATATTCTACGGAAGCATTGGCTTGATTAGTTTGACTTTTACGGTTGACCATTCACAAGTGGTTGACCAATAATTATCTGACTGTTTCAGACCAATCAAAATTTGGCGCCGCTGCCGGGGAGGTTGTGCGCTTATTCTAAACGATTTTGCGTATTAGTGAACCTGAATACACGCTCATTGTATATTTATCCATCCTTGTTCATATTATTATCATATAAAAACAAAACTGTTCTTGAAAACTTTTTAAAATCAGTTTTCAACGAACACAAAAACCCAAAAATATTTTCCTTATTATTATTACTAAAAAAAATTTCAAAAATACCAAAAATATTCACCATTATCCTCCTACCTTTTTGATTCTTCATTTCTCACCCTCCTAAATCCTTTGATTCTTTCTATGTCTCATTCTCACATTCTTGTCTGTCAATGCTGTGGTTGTTCTTATAATGGTGGTAATTGCCCTAGTTGTGGCATGGTAGAGTCAAGAAACGGGTCTGTCTATAACCAGAATCCCTATTCTTACCCTGACATACCTGATTCATTCCACCAGCTTCCACACCATGAGACTCAGCAGTTTTACTATTGTGAGTATTGTGGTGGTTCACACTACAGTTCTGATTGTCGATCGGGAAACACGCTTGTCTATGAGCAGGTTCCTGATAACAATTATGACTCAAACACATATGACTCACAATCACATCAGTTCAACTGTTGTGAGTACTGTGGAGGTCCTCACTTTTGCTCGGATTGTCAAACAGGGAATCCATTTCCTTGTAAAAATTACGATTATTCGTTTTAAGACCCACCTCCACGGTACCAAATGAACCAAGCAACTCCTCAAAACTAGCAAGACCTTTGTCTAGAGGTTCTTGAGAAACTTAAAGACCTTAAGGAGGAGTTGGCTAATATTTCGTTTCACAATGCACCAAGTTTTTCTTGTGTACATTTTGGGGGTCCTCATGATGATTTTAAATGTCAACCGTATTATAAACCTGAACAATGTTCTAGTTCTGATACATCCGGTTTTGACACATTCACACCCCCACAGTCTCCACTCCCTCAATATTCTCGTGATAAATCTATCGCGGAATTACTTGCAGAAGAACATGCAGCTAGAGACGAAAGAAGCATGGAAGAATTACTAGTCTTAGAACAAGCAGATATAACACGCACCAAATTTCAAAATGCTGCTTTTCTTGACGAAGATGATGAAAGTGATGATACCTCATCAAGTTCATCAGCTGAGACTCTTTCCATGGAAATACAGGGAGAAAAGAGTATGGGAGAATTACTTGCAGTAGAACAAATGGAAATTATAAAATCCATGTATGCTAGTCCTTCTCAACTCCCTCAGTATGATGTTATCACACCCGAGGTTCCCACTCACTCTCTGAGCATGGGGGACGAGCATCTTGACACTGTTCCTGATAAGGAATCGGACGAATTCATAAAGTCTAGTGTTGAGAATCTTGTCTCAATCCCAAGTGAGTCACAGGGAATTCTTGATCATATGTGTGATATCCCTCCTCCTCTTGTCTTCCCAAATGATCATATTGAGATGTTCTCTGATTCTGATGAGGACTATTCTTTATCTTGTGGAGACATAAGTTATGTGGGGGAATTACCTTCTGAGCTTGTCAACTCAGAAGAAGAGAATGATGAAGAAATAATCTAAGACGAAGCTCTTTATCTTACATTATTAAATGCTAATCTTTTCATTTCTAGAATCGAGGCTTTTAATGAAAAGCCTATTTCATCTCCTATCCCCGTCAAGGATAGTGAGGTTTTGATCAATGATTCTATTCCGGAATTGCAAACGTTCCATTTTGATCATACGGGAGAGAAGATAAGTGGCAGTACCACTTCTCATTCTTATAATTCTCTTCCCGTATATGAATCATTTACTTTTGAGGAGTTCCCCAGTGAACTCACTCAAATCAATCCCGAATACGAATCATTCACCTTTGAGGAGTTCTCCGGTGAACTCACTCATATCATATCTCCACTGGAGTATGATAACTTTTATTTTGATCTAGATATACCCATAATATGTCTTGATCAAACGAGCTTAGAAGAGGAGATTCATGAAACAATGAATTCTCCCATTGAAGATGAGGAGTTAGTTATGATTTTCATCATGACTTTCTTTCTTTTCTTCATATATCCCGTGGCTTCTCCTGTTCTTCACTCTTTCAGGAGTGAAGACATTATCTTTGACCCCGGCATTCTCATTTATAAATTTTGAGCCGGGTACTTATCTCATCGGTGTGGAACTTTCACGTGCTTCAAATGTTTATCCAAACATCTTGAATGAAAGTCCGATGGTGATTATCTCTTCCACAACATGCTTCCCCATGGACAATTTAATTCGGGGTCGAGTCAAGCTAGCGACTCGGTAAATAAAAACAGTAGCATGCATTAGGGTTTTCACCCTAAGTGTGGGGGAAATACTAACCCACATGTTGTATATATGTATTTAACCTTTCAAAAAAAATGTACATAAACTTAAATAAAGGCTATTGAGTATTTTCTTTTTACGTTCTAAGTGTTGGTTTAACACCCGGTACTTTGAATATTGAGGACAATATTCAGTTCTAAGTGTGGGGGAGATTCGTTATTCTAACGAATTTAAACACATGTTCCATCAAGAACCCCCATTTTAGCCCAAATTTTAAAATTTTTTCTCACTTAGAACGCAATAAATGGTTATCAGTCCGCCATGTCTAACCCACATAAGGATTGGCTAATCCAGGAGCAAACGGTTCTTGGTAAAGATAACTCAAATCCGTTTACGGCTTGCAATTTGCCCAAAATTGTATGGTACCTCAACTCGCCATATCCTAAAAAGCGAATGAGTTGGCTAGCCCGCAAGATTATGACTTGTGGTAAAGGCAGTGGAAAAACCATAATTGGTAATCAGCTCACCAAGATGTTGACTATTCCATCAAGAGTTGGCTAGTCCAGAAGCAAACGGCTTTTGGTAAAGACTAATCAAATCCGTTAACAGCTGGTGATTTGCTCAAAATCACACGGTTATCAGATGTACCACAGTTCTTACATCTGGCTACTCCAGAAGTGATGGCTTTTGGTAAAGAGTTTTTCAAATCCATTAAGTTTTTCTCAAAAGATTGTTAGGGACTAGCAATAGTTTAGTGTGGGGGATTGATGAGTGTCTAAATACTCATCATTTTATACCAATCTGAGCTGCCAAAACATTCAAAAACACTCAAATATGCATCAAAATACTTAAAATATCTTAGAAGTGTGTTTTATATGTTTCAAATGCTAAATATACAAAAACAGATGAAAAACGTACAAAGTTTGCATAATTGGCAGTTTCAGTCCCTCTAGTTTCAAAAGTTGTCAAACTAGTCCCTGGTTATTCTAAAAACTTAAAAAAGTCACCAAAGATCCTTTTAAATCAAAAGTTACATATTTAGTCCTTTGGTGCAAAGTTTCACAAAATTACAAGTTTAGTCCCTGTACTTTGCAAATTGACATAAATGGTCCCTGGGATGTTAAAAACTTTAAGAAAAACCAATTTTGGTCCTTGTACTAATAATCTTTTTGCAGGAATGGTCCTTGGTGTGAAGTTTGGTGAAATTGCATAATTGGTCCCTTAAGTTTGGTGAATTGACAGAAAAGGTCCCTGGAGATATTAAAATGGAAAATATGCATTTATGGTCCTTGGGGTATTCAAGTATGGCATGAATGGTTCCTTTGATAAACTTGGAGAGTTGCCAAAACCCCACCCTCAAAAATCAGTTATTTACATAATTGGTCCTTGTGGTTTCCTAAGCTATTAAACAAACGGACCCTTTATTTTATCTAAACCAAAAACCAATCCAAACTAATACTACCCAGCCCACTCCCAAGGCCCAAAATACAAAAGCCCACCCAATCCCAGAGTCAACACCCGGTCAAACACTACCACTCCCAAACTACCCTTCCCTCCAATACCACCCCTCACCACTGCTCCACCATACCACCCTCCACCTGTCTACCAGCTCACCACCAACTTGCCTACCCACTCTCCTCCACCTCCACAACACCCCAAACGCATTTAATCCCGTAAAACCCTCTCCACGCAATCTACAGTACCCAAAGACTACTTTGGCGCCAAGTTACCAATTTAAACGGCTGGGATTCAATTGACCATATCAACGGCTAGGGATTGATGGGAAAGTCTCACAAAGCTGCAAGGAGCTCAAATATCTTCTATATAGCCAAAGAGAAGCATCAGAGTAAAAGTATTAGTATAGTCTTAGGGTAACTTAATCGTAGGTAGTAGAATTTCATTTTCAGGTGAAATTTTAAGTTAAATCTTGTTGTACTCAGTTTAATTAATGTTAAGGAAACCTTATTTAACCTTTAATTCCAGTCTTGTTTGTTAAAATCTTGTTTTGACATCTCAAGTGAAACTGACAATTTCACTCAGTGTTGTTAAGTTGTTATTAGTGTTGTATTAGATTCTCTTAGCTCACATAAGCTCTGACAAGGCTTATTAAGCTTATAGAACTTTTAAGCAGCAATAGTTTTTAAAATAAGAAATCCAAAAAGAAATCTAGAAAAATAAAGAAGAAATAAGTTTGTGGACAAAGAAGACTGGAGCTAGTTAATTATAGATTGATTGGGTATTAGAAACCTTGTGGAAGGTTGTTAGGATAGATCTTGGTTCTTGGTTCCATCATCTCAGTCACACATCAACTGTAAGACATTAATTAGATTTTTGCATAATCTTGTTCTTGTTGTTATTAGTAGTTTCTTTGGTTTAAATAACTTAATTAGTGAATAAGTAAACTGTTGCAAGAGTAAAATCAGTAGTTATAGTTTAGAATATAAAAGTTATAGTGTAAAACTTAGTTTAAAGGAGTGTTTGGATGTACTTGATTCACTGTGTTCAAGTGAGTTCTAGTGGTTAAAGTTGGTTTAGAAACAATACATTAGGTTAGTAAGGGATAGTTTAATCATAAAATCAGTAGTTACATTGGTAGAAAGTCAAATCCATTCCTAAATCTCATTTAGACGTTCACTGTTAGGAACTTAGAGTAGCACAACCTCAATTTGGGTTTAATAATTGTTAAGTTTGCTTAATCTAGGTCATTTGTAGCTCATAACATCATGACTAGTCAGTAGAATCAAATCAAACTTCAAATAAGTCAACATATCGTGTTCTTATAAAAAGTCAAAATTGTTTGTTCTCAGTTTTTTCCAAACTAGTGAGATTTGTTTAGAATTTAGGAGTAGGATTTAGGACTAGAAACTTGTTCCTAATTGTAGCCTACCACCTCAACTTCAAGGTCTCAGTACCCTCTTATTTTTGTGATTTTTTTTGTGGGTCCCACAGACCTCCAAAGTAGGTTGCAGGGAAGAAACTTCCCCTACATCAGCAGTTATCAGGCCATCACCACCACTTTGGTGGTGATTTGTGACCACCTTAGTGGGCCCCACTTTTCATACTTGGTTCCTTTGAACCCCCCTCCTACCAGGGATCCTAAATTGACCCTTAGTTTGACCTAGTACCCAGTGGACCCCACCTGGAATAAGCCATCTAGTTTGTCTTATTTCTGAGTAGTATTTGAGTTTTGGAATTGCTTAATTTTGCTTATCAACTTATCTACTGAGCTTATTTGGAATATTTTAGCTTAGACATTTCAAACATACTCACTTAGATCAGAATCATCCATTGTGGGCCCCACACAAGCTCAGTTGAGCTTATTTGCTACTTTGGTCAACCAAAGTCAACTGTGGAGCTTATTGCTTCCCACAGAGCTTATTATTAGCTTATAAAATAATTGTTTTCACAAAAGTTGTTTATTTTTAGGTATAATATAGTTTTGTAAAAGAAAAATCAAGAAAAACAAATATAATAATAAGTGATAGTTTCTATTTAATATAATTTAATTTTAATTTTCATTTTTAGATTTTTATTAAGTAAGTTGTGTTTTTATATTTTTATTAATTTCCTTTTATATTAAAGTATTTTTAGTAATTTTATTAGATTTTTATATTATCATTTGATATTTATTAGATTTAATATTAGTTTTATTAATAAATTAATCAATAATTAAGTTATAAATAGCATAATTAGTTTTTATAAAGCAACACCTAGATTTTATATTTTTTTCTAGCTTTTATAAGTCATAAAATAATTTTAGAAAATTTCTTGTAATTTTTACTGTTCATTTACTAGTTTTTATAATTTAAATAGTTTAATTGGTAATTAATTAATAATTAGAATAATAATTAGTAAACTAGTTTAAAAATATATAAAATAAAGTTTTTATAATTTTTTAGGATTCCTGTGATGGTTAATTAGATTTATAAAAATCTTCTTAATTATCTAAGTCTTTTTAGTATTTATAATAATTTAAATCATATAAATAGTCAATTAATAATTAAATAGTTAATAATTAATAATAATTAGGTAAATAGTCTTAATACTATAATTTTATTTTTAAAATAAGTTTTATAATATTTTAGACTTTTACAAATTTTAATTTTAATTTTCTAGACTTATTTTACATTTTCTTAATTATTAGTGAATTATTAGATAATTAATAATAGTTAGTAAATAATAATAATTAATTAAATAATTAGTAATTATAAAATAAATATTTTAAGTTTATTTAATTTGCATTTAAGCCCCTAAGGTTTGCAAATTACTACTTTAGTTAAAACCGTTTTTGTTTCGTACGTTTACGTAGAATTAAATTAAACGTACGCGTTTTTAGTTATTAAACATTTTTAAAATACCTAGCTTTTACGTAATCGTTAAAATAGTTTATCTAAGTTATTTTATTTTATAAAACCGTAGTGTAATCACTCACACACACACTTATACCTTTCCTGTTCATATTCACTCGATCACATATTCGTTTTTAATAAACCATCGCACACCTCGTTGGGACATTACGACCTGGGGAAACACTATATTCTACGGAAGCATTGGCTTGATTAGTTTGACTTTTACGGTTGACCATTCACAAGTGGTTGACCAATAATTATCTGACTGTTTTAGACCAATCAAGCACCTACGTGGAATAGGTACCTAAACATGTCACCGCTTGCGGACATGATTAAAGAATTGATTAGCAGGGGACAGCAGGTTGATGCTGTGCATTTCACTCAGGAAGTCGGCCTTGTCGAAAGTTTTCCTCCTGTAGCTTCCATTAAAGAACCAAGTGGTACAAGGGCGGAATGTAGGAAAAGGTCAAAAGAAAAAGCAATTAAAGCTATTTTGAAGCCGAAGAGGAAATGTAGGGAATGTAGAGAGAATACTAATATGCATACCAAAAAGGCTTGACTGCTAAATCAAAAGGCAAAACCAAAATAGGGTGTACAAGTGGTTGCACAAGCGATGAATAACGCTAATGCAAACTGATGTATTTTGAAATTATAATTACATTTCAGTTTTCATTCTTTTTATACTGTCGTGGATAGTTACTTGAGTTAAAACAGAGATGCGAATTTCACTTCATTTAAAAACTTTGATATGTGGATTGTTAATTGAATAAGAACTTTAATTGGATTTTAATTTTTCATGTTTATTAGTTTGTTTAAGGTTTTCTGTTACACATCTACAGGTTTGTTTAAAAATATTATAAAATTAGGTACACGCGTAAATCACTTGTGATTATCATGCCAAATCACTTGTGATTTTCATGTGCGTAAATCACTTTTGATTATCATGCCAAAACACTTGTGATTTTCATGCTAAATCACTTGTGATTCTTAGGCTAAATCACTTGTGATTCATTAAATCACATATGATTGTTTTGAAAATCACACCTGATTTCAGAGACAATCACATGTGATTCACATTTTATATATATTTAAAGTAAGTAATATCCTGAAACAGTGAAGCAAATGTAATTAAAACATTCATATCTTAAAAGTTAGTAATATAAACAAATATATTCCAACACACATTTAAAGATACAAAATAAACATCATATTCCATTTAGTAATACACACTAAATAGTTACTTGTCCAGAATTACATTAGAATTTTCCTATACAAACGAAATATGAATAGTCGCTTGTCCAAAATGTCAACTGAAGTAAAACATTAAACATCTTACCATAAGTAGATAAGTTGTTAGTTACAAATACATACTACTTCCAAGCAATATCCTAAACACGTTCTATCCTGGAAAAATCATAAGCACGTTCCGTCTTGTCCTGTATAGCATTCTGGATGATCTGCCTTCCTTTCAGACAAGGTCCTTAGACAGCAGCTTCGCGGAAGTCTATGTCTCTACTTGCGGCTTTGTTGTCTGCTTTTTTTTTCAAAAAGAAAACCATGGGGGTGCACATTACTTTTGATTCCCTGTTTATCTTCCTCAAAATATTCACGGGGCTTCGCCTTTAGCTCAGGCTCTGCCTTTCGACTCCATGTGATTTGAGATTGAATCACATTTGATCTACATATCAACCTATGGTAAGTAACATATCAACCACTGAAAAGCAACATGATTTGAGATACAATCACATCTGATCTACATATCAACCACAAAAATAACATGTAATTTATCTAAAATCACATGTGATTTATCTGAAATCACATGTGATTGTATTCAACTGGTGTATATTCGGCTGGTGGACATTATTGAAATCACGTGTGATTTATCTGAAATCACGTGTGATTTCTCTGAAATCACGTGTGATTTATCTGAAATCACATACTTAACTCACGGCAACAAATCAATTGTACACCCTTCTAACTTGTTATGTAAAATATAACACGAAGCTGAATACAAACAGCGAACGGCATCATAACTTAATCAATACAAAACTGATAGCAACAAATTTCAAATACACTAAATCACTCTAAAAAGGACGTTCCGAAAATAACCTGCAGCTAATTTCTCATAATGTACGACATATATACAAACGCGCAAATTATTTGGCTTCCGACTTCTAATAACAACATGAAACTCGAATTCTTTATAAATTAATACAAACAAGTCCTAAAAATCTAAGCAGTTGACTAATTCAACATAAGCCAACTAACTAATCACAATTCCCAAAATAACACAACAATAAAAAATCAATCTAACTGAATAAACAAATACTAAAATTATAAAAGAACAAACCTACACAACAATAGCAACTCGAATTTAGGTATTAAAAAGTGGCCATTAAAGATTAAAAGCTTTTTTTTTTTTTTTTTTTTTTTTTTTTTTTTTTTTTGTGAATATCGATTAAAACCTAATTAAACTATGCCTTTTTGGAGAAATGATCAGCTGTTGATGATGATAATGATGTGTAAAAATAGAATCAGAAGAATAGTTGTAGATCGAATTATAATATTATTTGAGAGAAGCAAATATAGCATTAGTTGCGGATCAAGAGCGACTTGATGACAGATCAACATCAACCAGAGATCGACAATGATGTGGAGGATCAGCGAGTAAGGCCGTTTACGGTGGTTAGTGTGTATTTTGTAGAGAGAGGATTATAGATCTAATGGTGTATAAGATATGAAGGTATTTTGTATATTTTATGTTTTTTATATTGGACAAATTTACCCTCGTTGTGCGATTGGATATTTTGATCACAGACGTTGGATCAAAATGAAATCAAAGGCCATGATTGGCTAGTTTGTTCTTTCGAGATTGCATGATTGTTACTGATCTCATCTCATTTAGACATTTGGACAGTTAACTAAGTCATAACTCATAAGATAAACTCATGTTCGCAGGTAAAAAGACTAAAGAAACAAGAACATCGGTAGAAGCTAGCTAGTCGTCAGAAGCGAACTTCCGGGCCGGAAAGGACCCAAAAAAGGTGAGCGCACCTGCGCGAGCCTTATTGAAAACTAAAGCAAGAAAGGAGAAAGTTGACTTTGAGAAAGAAGGTGCTTGTTGCCGCTTTATTAGCAAGGTTGTTTACCTCAATAAAGTTGTACATGTACACACTTGAGCAAGACAACTATCATTTATTTTTATCGATTGACATGACTTCAAAGATGATATGCATCAAACTCGACAAGTTTTTATCATTCAACAATGAAATAACCAAGTACGGTTGTGTAAATAAGCCCTAACCATAGGTTCCAACATTGAGGGTTTGAGAATCAAGAATATAAAAACTGAGAACCGTAAGGTATAGTATTTGGGCCAGTGATTGCATGGTTTTTGTTAACTAGCAGCATACCCGCGTGATGCAGCGGCGGGTACCTTGTTAATAAAATTTGTGGCGATGAATATCTCGAATTATAGTTTCGGGTTGCCGGATCTCATATTTTGTGTTTTAGAAGCTTAATTATATTGTATATTGTGGATAAAAAGTTGTATTTTTTTTGAAGTGGTGTTTTAAGATTGTAGTATTAATTGTATTAATAATATTTTTTTTTTCTTTTTTTTTTATGAAGGGATGGAAACTTATGGTGCGTTTAGTTGGAGAAAAAAATCTCTTGTTTTCTATCTCTAGTTTTGTAAAAATTTGAAAGGGAAATTTATCTCCACAAAACACTTGAAAATATGAAAATGCGTTTAGTTGATATTTGCATTTTCTATTTTCAAGAAGGGGAGGGAGGGTTGTGGGTTACAAGGAAAAACAAGGAAAACAACTAAAATTTGTTTTGTAGTTTTCCTTGTTAAGTTCGGAAATAGGGGATTTTGTGTTTTGCAAAATATTTTGTTGGAAAACGATTATTTGAACGCGATATCTATTTTCCTTGTTTTTCACAAAACATTTTGTGAAAAGCAAGGGTGTTTCCCCCCAACTAAATGCACCCTTAATATTTTGGAAACTTAATTATATTGTAAATTGTGCTTAAATAGTTATATTTTTTAGTGAAGAGGTGTTTTTAATAGTGTATTAATTGTATTAGATGAATAGTGTCTTTTTATTTTTATTTGTGCTTTAAGTACTTGTAAACTATGTTTTACAAGTAGTATTTACTTAAAATTTATATTAGAAAATCTTAAAAAATTAATAGGAGGGAAGTGTCTAAATGTATTATAAGTAGTATAGATTTTTGTTATGATTGATACTCGCTATCGTGCCAAAATAGATACCAATGCCGGTTTTTGGGCTAGTGATTGCATTGATCGCAGCTTCCTTCACTTGCGGCAGTTTTTAGTGGTAGTCTAAAATAGACCAAAGTTCAGTAAACACCCTACCTACCTTTTTCTATACGCATGTTTGACAGAAACATCAAGTAGTTTTGCATAGAAAATACTATCACCAATATGTTCCACACTTCCACTTTTTTGTGTGTTCTAAATCAAGGTCGTACAAAGAATTTTTATTTTCTATGTTAGAAACATTTATGACAAGTCAAACAAATAAAAGAAAATCGTATGAAATAATGGTTGAATGAAGTTCGCTTCTAAAATAATACAGTAATAATAATAATAATAATAATAATAATAATAATAATAATTACAACGTCTAAGTTTACTTTATTTATGTAATAAAGATTTTATAATACTATTAGGTGGTGTTTGTTTTTCATTAAGAGGCTCTTAACAGCCTCTTAATCTGAACCGTTCAGACGCGGTCAGACATTTTGGTCGTTCAGATTGTTTGTTTGTTTTTTCTCGTTCAGACGTGTTCAAAGGCAGTAAGATCTTAATTGTCTAGACTTGAGAGGGGTGTCTGAATGCCTCTTGTTGACGCAAAAGAAAACCAAAAAAGAATAGTACAAGCAAGCACATGTGCGGTTCAAACATGAGTTTGTTTTTTTGTTTTTTTTGTTTTTTTGTTTTTTTTTTTTCAGATGTGGTCAGATTCAGACATTTACGCCTCAGATTCAAATTCAGATGTGCAGTTCAGATTCAGATTTAGAACCTCTTAAAAAACAAACACCACCTTAGTCAACTAATTATTAATAGATATCTTATTGACTAAAAAAATTTGTTACAGAATACTTGCAAGTAGTAATAAAATAGAGGTTTTGACCACTTACCCATCACCAATACATTCATTTTATAACATCGACAGTTTAAGAAATTTAAGAGTGCATCTATTTGTATGTGTGCCTCTATAATTTATCGCGCGTACACAATGGCAATATGGGCAGCCCATATCCATATACGATTGATCATTGATGAGATACTGATATACCAGTATACCACTTTAAAGTAACAAGTACAAAATTAAATATTATGGGGTAGCGAACTTGATCACGTTATTTGATTGTAGAATAATTTAACCATGTATGTAGAGTCTTCTAACTCCGTAATTCTAGGAGCTCTTTAGATGAAAATTTAGCATGCATGATGCCAGAATAATGAAACTTTAAGAATGCGAACTTTAAGGTATGTTTGACAAAACTAACTTTCAGACGTAAGTTATAACTGCAAGCTGTAATTTTTTTATCACAAATCTGTTAACTTAAGCTATAAGTTTTATCTTTTTTTTTCAATAAAAATATTTGGTAAGTTGGTTATTTACTGTAATTATAAATTGTAAATGACCATAAAAAGACATAACTATAATTGTAAATAAATGTAAAAAATAAAGATAATACTCATTTTATTAATAAGAAACGTTAGTGCTTAAAGAGAACATACTTGTAACACTCATTGACGACGTGCATTATATAATGGCGTAGCAATTGTATTCGTTTAAGGGAAAATTCCAATTTTATGCCTAAAATCGAATTTAGCATCACTATTGAGTCAACTTTTATACAACTTCCAATTTTGGTCATGTGCGACTTGTGCTACGGTGCGACCCAGTCAATTTTGTGACACGTGTCCAGTTGATTTGATATCTTGTCTTCTTATTAAGAGTATTAAAAGACCATAATACACATATAAAACACCTCCTCTCTCTCTCTCTCAAACTTTCATTACCATCTTCTCAAACTTTCATTACCATCTCCTCCTCTCTCCCCGCCGGCTGCCACCGCCATAACGCCACCATCACCACTCCCACAACCACACCGCCACAAGCACAACACTCCTCAAAACCTCCTCTTTCTTTTGACACTATTCACGCGCCATCAATCACTCTCTATCACCACATACCACCTCCACCGCCGTCACCAACACACATCACCATCACCTCTTTCGTTAAAACATGGAGATCTATAAAGACAAGGTAAAAAAAGGTTAGTGAACTTTATACACTCGCAAAATTCTGGCCACCGCCGGCTATTAAATAGATCCGGATGATGATGGTGTTATAAACGTAGGTGGCGGCGGTAGGTGGCGCGTGGCGGTGTTGTGGAGGGAGCCAAGAGCTCAAATGCTCCAGAAATGATGGGGATACACCGATCTATAGATTGGAAAAGAAAAAGGTCTCGCCAGAAATTATTCCGGCGACGGTGTCGGAATCTGCTACTGCTTGGCCGGAGTTAATGAATTTTCCGGTGAAGGTGTTTAGAGAGATTTTGAAATCTGCTACTGCTTGTTTGTTTGTTTATTTAGGTGTACTTATTGTTGTTTGTTTATAGATTAGGATTTTGAAATCTGCTACTGCTTGTTTGTTTATAGGTGTAAAAGAAATCTGCTACTACTGCTTGTTTGTTTATATGATAAGGATTTTTTGAAAATCTTGTGATGTAGTTGACTCAATAATGAATTTTGGCATTTGGTATGATATATTTTCATAAACGCACATGGACCATAAATGATATTTACACATAATGTCAGCAAAGCTAGTCTTCATCTTTGTATAGTACAAGCACGCTAGTGAATTATTTTTGGCATTTGAAAAAAAAAACAAAAAACAAAAAAAAACAAAAAAGTTGGCTGGAAAATATTGACGGAAACTGGATCATACCAAAAATCATTGAGAGACATTTTCAGTTTTCATGGCCACGAGCATCGTAAAGTACGTCAATTATTATGTAATTTGGATGCTACTCGATCATACCAAAAATCACATCTTCTTCATCACTACTACGAATGTAATTATACAAAACAAATGTAGCCACAATAACATCAATTTGAGTTTGCATACCAAACTGGACATTTTACCAAGTATTTTTCGCCGTTTCTTTAAAATTCCAAATAAGCTCTCAATATATTTCACTGTTGCTAATCATATCCAATAACAAATCAATAAATTGTAGTTTTAACATAGTGTTATCCAATTTATTATTATTATTATTATTATTATTATTATTATTATAAACATCACTTTATTATTATTATTATTATTATTATTATAGTTTTGTTTGTATGCATAAATATCATTAATCATATTTAATTTTAAAAAGATTGTAATATAGTTGTAGAATATATGAGTAATATAAAATTTTAACAGTTTTAAAAATATTTTAAAAGTTTTATGAATTAGCTTTTCATTTAAAAACTACTTGTTTAAAATAAAAGCTTTAAGTTGACGTATTCAAACGAAACTATTTATTTTAAAATTTTATTTTATAACAAAAAAAAAAAAAAAAAAAAAAAAAAAAAAAAAAAAAACACCTAGGCCAAATAACCCCTTAGTAAACGAATAGTTTAAGGGTTGTGTTATTTAGACCCTCCTTATAAGTCAACTGTATAAACCGCGAAGCACACAGTATAACATCACGATGCACATAATACAACCGTCCGATGCATCTAATGCTTGAAAACCCCCTACGGGGAAGTCCGTATAAACTGCCCCATAGATTAATTGTTTTATAAAAACTAATCATTTTAAAAAGTTTGACCATGAGTTAACAGTTGACAACATTTTTAAAAGGGAAAATTTCCAAACACGTGAGATACAAAATTTGGCAATGTGGAAACCTACTAGCTTTGACTTTCGACAAAAAGAACGTATATTCATAGAATCATAGATACTGATCAAATGTTTGGACAAATTGGTGTGCCTGAATAAACAAAAGAATTAAGTTATCGAAAATAAAAATAAATTAAACAGAAATCCATAGGAATTGTTTTAAGGGAAATTGGCAAAAAAAGGCATTATACTTGTCACTTTTTGTCATTGAATGTATCACACTTTTTTTTTTTCTTTTTTTTTTTTTTTTTTTTTTTTTTTTTAGCACCAACTTTTCTTATCCGTGCCATTGTGGGGTCTGTGTCACCGCTTCTAAGCGTAGCCGGTTATATCTTTGTTTTTAATACATTTTATAACATTTTAATGGTTTCCACGTGTGATAATAAAAATACACGTTGGATAATCGATATAATAAATTGGTCCACTCCCCATTTACTTTATTCCATTAAATACACATTCCCCACACACAGACTTCTTTATTCCTATGGTCCCCAACCCAAACCTTAATTATTAAAAGACAAATTGACAGTCGATCCGTAGTGATTTTATAAAATTGATGTGGGCAAAAGGTACATCTGACCTTATTATGTTTGTATTTTTGTGGAATTGTTTTTTATTTATGTCTCCCATAATATACACATGATTTAGGGTTTATATTGATTACCTTTTTTTTTTTTTTTTTTTTTTTTTTTTTTTTTTTTTTTAACAGTATGGTTCCTGGTTTAGACGCGTTGTTATTTGATGTACACTTTGATGGTGTCTTTTATTTCAAACCACTCAGGTATGATAATGGTGTAGTTTACCATTTAAGGGTTTCTAAGGATAAGAAGTTTGATTATGAGGGTTTGATTGAGTATCTGAAAGAGCAGTTACAGACAAGCTTCTATGCCATGTTTTTTAAGTTACCAGGATGTGAGTTAGAGGTTGGGCTAAAAATAGTTGAGTCTAATGCAGAATTGGATGCAATGTATTCATTTTGTGAGACTTATGGGAAGTTAGAAATGTTTTTAGCCCACATTCCCCAAAATTTGTATGATTATTATTATACAAACTTAGTGCCTGATGATTCTGTTAATGAGGAAACTTCAAAACTTAGCATACTAGGGTTTAAGAAGAATGATGCTGGGAACCTGTCATATGATGAATTAGTCTCATGGGCTGAGGAAGAAGCGCAAAAGCTAGTAAACACACCACCTAGGCCTAGATGTGTAAGCAGAAAACATTGGGATAGTGTATCACCACCTAAGATCAGAAAGGCATTTAATATAGAGAATGAGGTTGTTGCATCATCTGATGTTGTGAATGATTATGACATTGGGCCATCTGAACCTGTTGATCATGACAATGGTCCACCAGATATTGTTCATGATGACACTGGTCCTACAGAGAATGTTGATGACACTGGTCCTACAGACAATGTTGATGAGGATGTACCTAGGAAGTGTGTGGATAAGGGTAAGGCTCCAATGATTTATGAAGATAGACCAGTTCATGCTAGAAAGCCAATGGTTAGGAATAAGGGTATTGTTATTGAAGAAAATGTGAATCCAAGTGTTTCAGCTGATTATTCTAGTGAGAGTGAGACTGAAATTCCTGACTACACAATGCTGTATGAAGATAGTGAAAGTGATATGTCTGACAGATCTGTAGACTACTTATCAGAAGGTGAGGATGAGTTGATTGAACTTAGGAGGAGAAATTTTGAAGCGAAAAGGGCACCCAAGGTTAAAAATCAAGCTAGTGAACCACAAGGTGGAGAGGGAAGTTCAAGACAACAGAACTGGTATGGTATAGGTGAAAATGATACTGTATTAGAGCATAAGGGTGAGCAAACGGACCGGATGGACCGGACCGACCGACAAAACCGACCGGACCGGATCGGACCGGACCGGACCGACCACATTCGGTCCGGTCCGCGGTCTAGGCTTTTCTGCTAATTCGGTCCTCGGTCCTGTCCGGTCCGGTACGGACCGACCAAAAAACCGAAAAAACGTGCCAAAATATGCCTAATTGGACCGGACCGACCGAAGACCGGACCGGACCGAACCGGACCGAGACCGGACCGACCACATTCGGTCCGGTCTCGGTCTATGGTTTTTCCGGTTCTCGGTCTTCGGTCCGGTCCGGTCTTGGCCGGTCCGGTCTGGTTTTTGGACCATGCTCACCCTTATTAGAGCATGAGGAATTCTTGGATGTTTTACTAAGGAAGCTCAGAGGTTGTGACAATGATGTAGAGCTAACAGATCCATTCAAAATGGTGGAAACTAATGTGGATAGGTATCCTGTTTATGATGCAGATACACACTGGAAAATGCAAGAACCAACGGTAAGTCTTTAGTACATTATAAATTTTGTTCATACTAAAAAGGTAACTGTTAGTCCATTTAGTAACATGTACATATGTTATATTGCAGGTTGGAAAAAAGTTTGTCAATGCTTGTCAGTTAAAAGAATGTCTGACATACTATGGATTAGCAAATGGATTTTCGTTATGGTTTGAGAGAAGCGGCACAAGGAAAGTGGTAGCTCGCTGTGGTTTACGTCCTGAGAAGATCAAAGATCCAAAGAAGGGGAAACTAAGTAAGTACAGCCGGTATCCAAGTAGTAGGGATGAAGGGTCTGCATGCCCATGGAGGTGTTACGGGAAGCAGATGGTTTCTGAAAACTCATTTCAGGTAATATCACTTATCAATGAGCATACATGTGTGAGAGACTTTAAGTTTGGTACTCTGATTAATTACAAATGGGTAGCTAAGCACTTTGGGCATAAGATTAGAATGAATCCAGACATTAAGTTACGTCAAATAGCTGATTTAGTCATGAAAAAATACAAATGTATTGTAAGTCCCAGTGTTTGTAGGAGGGCCAAAAATTGGGCAATATATGAAGGGGATAACACAATAGCAGATCATTATGGTTACATTAGGTCATATGCTAAAGCTATTTTAGATACGAATGATGGTTCAACTGTTAGAGTGGGGGTTACAGTAAATCCAGATAAACAAACATACTTTGATAGATTCTACGTATGCTTTAATGGATTGAAAGAGGGTTGGAAGAAAGGATGTAGAAGGGTTATAGCTTTGGATGGTTGTTTCCTGAAAAAACCGAATGTGGGTGAAATTCTTACGGCTATTGGTAGGGATGGTAACAACCACATCTTTCCGGTAGCATGGGCAGTGGTGAATGTGGAGAACAAGGACAACTGGTCATGGTTTCTGGAATTGCTTGGACAAGATCTTGAGTTGCCAACTGGAAAAGGTTTAACACTTATGTCAGACCAACACAAGGTACCTTTCATTACTATTTTCCTTTGTTGGACTTTATTTTGTAATTGTCTTTGATGCATATTTATTATTTTGTTAATTTAGGGTTTGCTAGAAGCTGTCAAGGATATAATGCCACATGCCGAACATAGACAATGTGCACGGCACATCTATGAGAATTTTAGGAAGACATATAGTGGATTAGAGTTTAGGCTTCTTTTTTGGGCTGCTGCAAAGGCCAGTCATCCAGGTAGGTTTAACAAGGTTATGGAGAAGATCAAAGTCGCTAACCCTGGAGCATATGAGTATTTGCTTAAGAAAGATCCAAAGACCTGGTCCAAAGCTTATTTCCATACTGGTAACAATTGTGACGCTGTAGAGAATGGATTCAGTGAGTGTTTCAACGCGGTTCTGTTACAAGTTAGAGATAAGCCACTGATTACAATGCTAGAATCAATGAGGGTAATTGTTATGGAAATTATGAACATAATGAGGAAGATGTGTGATAAATGGACAGACGACATTTGTCCTAACATTCAGAAAAGGTTGGAACTCTTAAAAGATCAAATCAGGTAAGATTTTCAAAGTTTATGTAGTGAATATAATGATCAATAACACTTAAGTGTATACTAATTATTATTTTTCCTTTTTTATATGCAAGTTTTTGGCATGTGATACCAGCTGGAGGTGGTATATTTGAAGTTAGAAATGGTTCAGATGCTTTTGGCGTTGATGAAAAAAATAGGACTTGTAGCTGCAGGATGTGGCAGTTGTCAGGTTTGCCATGTACCCATGTCATTGCTGTCATTTTTAGGATAAACAAAAGGGTAGAATCATATGTGCTAAACTGTTTTAGAAAAAAAAATGTTTCATGATGCATATCATCAATACCTAACACTTATAAGTGGCATGAGTTTCTGGCCTGATACTAGTGAAATGAGTACAGTCTTGCCTCCTGAAAAACATAAAATGCCTGGTAGGCCTAGGAAAAAAAGGATTAGAGCTAGTCATGAAATTAAGAATCCTAAAAAAGTGCCTAGGACTGGTATTGAAATGACTTGTTCAAATTGTTTTCAAAAAGGTGATAATAAAAAGGGTTGTAAGAATGAGACTGTTGTGAAACCAACTAAACCACCTGCTAAGAAAGGTAGACCTAGGAAACCCACATCCTCAGGTTTAGTTGATGAAGATGAACCCTTAGTTCAACCATTTAGAACAACACCAGATGAAAGACCTAGGTCTAGTGAATTTGATGGGGGTATTGATAGGCCTACTGTCAAAAAAACCAACAAAACAAAAAAGAAAACAAAAAAAGCAACTCTTTGTAGTATTCACTAGGTAGCTCATCATCCATAAACCCATAAAACTTGCACTGGTTTTCCCTACCCTGTTGTAGCAACATATACAAATGAAAACCCACTTCAACCTAGTGTACCACAAAATTAAATTAAATACTAATAATTATCTTACATATTTTGGACAACCCTTCAATCTTCTACCAGGGTTTGTGATGGTCCATGCCACTTGAGGTGAGACGGGTAAATGACAATCACACTCGGTGCGTGCAATTACTTCTTCTTTTGTGTAATAACGTCTGACTGACGTGGATCTTGATCGTGATGTTGATGAGGAAGAGGATCTCATGCCTAGGGTTAGTGTTTTGTGTGGTGGGGGATAAAAGTGTTTGTTTGTGGATAAAAGGGAAAAGGGGAAGGTGGGGGTAATTAAATAAGGTTTTATAATTAATATAAAAGTATTAAATAATTAAAAAGGAAGAAAACAAGTTGAAAAAATGAATTTTCAGCTTTTACCTACGCCACGTAGGACATCCCGTACCGGTGACACAGACCCCACAATGGCACGTATAAGAAAAGTTGGTGCTATAATCAAAAAAAAAAAGTATGATACATACAATGACAAAAGGTGGCAAGTATAGTGCATTTTTTTGCCAATTTCTCTTGTTTTAATTAACCAGTTGTCCAAACAAAATATTAGGGATAATTTCAAAATTGTGTCTAAAATCGGATTTACAACCATGATTGAGTCACAAATCATCCAATTTCCAATTTTGGTCATGTATTACTTGTGCGACTGTACTACTTTATACATTTCTTGACACGTGGCACGACACACATTTCATTTCAACTATTTACCAATCATGATGTGACCCCACTACTATTTTGTTTTATCCGAACTGGTGTGCGACTGGCGGCACAAAATCTTTCTTAGATTTGCATGGGGAAGGAACAAGTTAATATAATAATATTTTTTTATTTATTTGATTTTTTAATTTCTGGTTTTCTCGTTTCTCACGCCACCATTATTCCTCACTATTCCAATTTTAGATCTAAAAATCACACACACATTAGTAACATCGAAGCTTTTCAAGGCGTGATCTTCATAAATCATCATGGCCGTAAGTTAACATTTTATAAATGTTACCCATTTTTTGTTACGATTTGGTTGTTTAATTTGAATATAATTTTGTGCATTTGCCTCATTTATGTTAATCATCAAGAACACATTGTGGTTTAACTCAACACAAATCGCGCGCCAATCTTCACAAAGCACACCAAACATTTCATGGAGAAAAAGAGAATACAAACCGTAAGTTTAAATTTTATGACTGTTACCCATTTTTTGGTACGATTTTGTGGTTTAATTTGACTATCATTTTGTGAATTTATTTGATTTAGGTTAATCATCAAGAACATGAGACGTGAAGATGTCAAAGCGTATGTTTAAACAAAACCTTTGATATATTCAAATTAAACAACCAAATCGTAATGGTGAACCTTTAAACAAAACATACTGAAACCTCAAAGCGTTCCCACAATTAAAGAAAAAGCTAAAAGCATAGTTCTTAAGATTGGTGAAGCTTTAACTTGTGGTGAAAATTTGGTGATTGCTAGTAATGGTGTTAAGGGTTGTGAAACTGCTAATAACAATTTGGTTGATGTAGCTGTTGGTGTTGTTTATGTTGTAAACATATGCTTTGACGTCTCCACATCTCGTGTTCTTGATGATTAACCTAAATCAAATAAATTCACAAAATGATAGTCAAATTAAACAAAAAAAAATGGGTAACAATCATAAAATTTAAACTTACGGTTTGACGTCTCTTTTTCTCCATGAAACGTTTGGTGTGCTTTGTGAAGATCGGCGCGTGATTTGTGTTGAGTTAAACCACAATGTGTTCTTGATGATTAACCTAAATGAGGCAAATGCACAAAATTATATTCAAATTAAACAACCAAATCGTAACAAAAAATGGGTAACATTCATAAAATGTAAACTTACGGCCATGATGATTTGTGAAAATCACGCCTTGAAACGCTTCGGTGTTACTAATGCGTGTGTGATTTTAGGATTTAGAATTAGAATAGTGAGGAATAGTGGTGGCGCGAGAAACAAGAATGTTAGAAATTAAAAAATCAAATAAATAAAAAAATATTATTATATTAACTTGTTCTTTACCCATGCAAATCTAAGAAATATTTTGTGCCGCCAGTCGCACAATAAGTTCAAGTAGCACAGCCGTCAGTTGCACACTAGTTCGGATAAAACAAAATAGTAGTGAGGTCACATCATGATTGGTAAATAGTTGAAATAAAATGTGTGTTGTGCCACGTGTCAAGAAATGTATGGAGTAGCACAGTCCCACGGGTAGCACATGACCAAAATTGGAAGTTAAATGATTTGTGACTCAATCATGGTCGTAAATCCGATTTAAGCACAATTTTAGAATTATCCCTATCACTATAAGTTATTAGGGACCAATTCTATGAAGAAGACACATATTTGGTTTGAAAAAAAAGGGAGAAATGGAATATTCTTTTTTCTGATAGAATTAATGATTTTTTTTTCTTCAAAATGTATTTTTCAAATGTACAAACTCCAATAAATACTTTGAACGAGATCAATTTTGACATAAGAACATTCACTCGAATTATCAAACTTAATGGTTAGAGCATTGGGTACCGTGGTGCCGTAGATGTGGTGCCGTGAAAGTTTTTTGCTGTCATGTCAGCAAAAATATCCATGGCACCAGAAACCCATGACACCACATTTCAGGGGTATCATTTGGCACCAGAAATTCTGGTGCCGTCGGCCATTTTATTTATTTATTTTTTTTTATTTACATAAAATAAAACAAACACAATATAAACTAAAATAAACTTCATTAATTAAAAAAAAACACACATTACATTAAAAAACACACATTACGCGGAATTCAAATACATTAAACAAGGTACGATTAACTTACGATAAAAATATTAAACTACGAATCAAGAAAACGAATCATCCGACACATAGCCCTCGTGACTCGAATAAGAGGCACTCGAATCGTCCTCACTCGATGGCACACGGGGCAATCTCATTTGTATTCGTCATTCTGCTCGACGGTTTCTCCAAGCCTGTTTAGCTCTTAAGTATGCCTCACGAGCTCTTGCCACAAATTCTTCCCCTGCTTGAACACATAACAATTCTTCCATATCTTGCTGAAACATTTCTTCATCAGTCAACCCTCTCCAAATGGAAGAAGAAAGCTTGCTAGCTAACGTATGGCTTGGAGTTCACGAATCTAGAGACCTTGTGAATGAACGTTCTTTTTGGAATGTCGTTACACAAAGGTTCAACGATGAAACTGATGGTGAGCACCGTAATAAAAATAGTATTACGGCTCAATGGAGTAGAATCAACCTTGAATGTCGTAGATATAATGCTATTTACAAAGAGTTGTAGCGTACAAGTCAAGACCCTTGTCGTCTCAGCAATGCAAACCGAATTTATCATGAACGCCATGGGAGAGGGTTAAATTATCAACATGTGTGGTTCATTCTGAGAAACACGTGGGCATGGGACAGAGACAATGAGTAATGGTATTTTATGTTAAGTATTTCTATAGCGTGTTTATTTCTTTTCCGTATCGTGTTTATTTGTTTCCTGTATCGTTTGAAATTGAATAAATGCATACTAGCCGTTGCATTTGAAATTGAATAATTGAATAAATTTCCAGTATTTGTTTCCTTTTCCAACGTTTAAAAAAAAAAAAAAAAAAAAAAAAAAAAAAAAAAAAAACGATGGCGCTGAGCCATCGCCATGGCGCGAGCACCCACGGAGCCACCACCATACCCTGTGCTCTTAGAGAGGTGATTTGCACACTCCACAAATTGATCGACACACTATAATTTAGTGTGTATTGTCATTTATACCCTTACATCACTTGTACTCCTCTTCACCCCTATAAGGTTATAAATGCCAATACACACTAAATTAGAGTGTGTCAATCAACTTGTGAAGTGTGCAAATCACGTCGGTTATGGTTATCCTTCTACTAATAAGAACTAAAGTGATCACTAATAACATGCATTGTGTGCCTTTCAAAAAAAATAAAAAATAACATGCATTGTGTCATTCAAAAAGCTAGAATATATATGATTGGGACAATTATGTTAAGGGACGGATCTTGCAAGATTCTAAGCACAATTTTTTTACAAGTATATAATAAATAAAGATAAACTTAAGAGTACGATTTATAAAAACTAGTAATATATGTATTCCATTTAACATATTAGTGACATAACTAAGCAATATATGTATTTATATTATGTTATACAAAATTTCGAAAACAGATTCATTTCAAAAAAAATTGAGATTTTTAACGAAAATTTACACGCGGTGTCAAAAATACATCATGTTCCCAAATCCCAAGAACCCTAAGAACCTCCAAGATCCGCCATGATTATACGGAGTATTACTCTACGTTTTACATTTTAGAGTATAAATTTGCTACCAACTTTGTTTAACTGTGACCGGCAACATAACAAACCAAAGTGCATGTGAAAAAGCGCGTACTAGCTAGTTTCCTCACATTGACTTTTAATATATTTAGACTTTTTCAAACCGCTGTCGGATTGGGCTATATATATCCACCAATGATACTACCAACCTCATTACTCATTAAACTTATTCTCATATCAACTATTACTTGCACCACAATCAACCTAAACTCTAAGAATTCGTATATCACCGCTATGTCGATCTCCGTTCACAGCCGTGTCCTTCCGTTGTTTCTCATCGTGTTCGTCCTATTTTCAGGGTCTCTTTTCGCGAGACCACTCAGTGAGCCAAAGCTAAACCTAGCTTTGCCAGAAAAAAATAGTTTGGATTCGGATGGTGTCGAAGGCAAGAACCAAAAGGTTCCTTGTGCAATGAGTTCTTCAAACGATGAAGTTCGGTTGTTGAAGAGATTTGAAGCTGGAAATTATGAAAGTTTGTTTTTGAGCTCTCTTCCGAAAGGATCACCCGTGCCACCATCTGGACCGAGCAAGAGGACAAACGGCTTCAACAACTGATTAATCAAAAGGTTCATTATTTGTTACAATAAGATTGGAACTGTTACAGAAATACATGTAAGTAGGAAAATATATACTTATATATAGAAATATAGATATGTAAAATGCAACTGATATCAAGCGACTTTGATTCGTTATTCGTCAACTTTGTTGAGATGTCTTGAATTCGGTTGTTCATTTTCTTTCGTTAGAAAAAAAGGTGTACATATAATTATTTTGTTTGAAAAGCAGCCTTGGATGTTTTGATGAGAGCTATAAATGGAAATATATGATTCTTCAGTAAATTGGATTCTTGCAAACTTTTATTTATCTTGTGAAAAATGTCATTGCGTTGGAATTGAAGTTGCAAAAAACTATGAATATAAGATTGATCATGGGTTCGGGAAAATGCAGAAAATTCTGATATCGAAGTATGCATGTTCGATTCATGCATAAGATCATCCGATTATTGCAATTTTCGCAATAATCGTAGCAGATGATCAATTTGACAGACTCAATAAATGTTTTCTCATTAATGTACGCATGTGTTCATTATTTAGCGTGTTTGAATTTTGTATCACGATATTGTTAAATTAGAAGCTAGGTTCTTCTAAAGATTAGCTTAGATTCTGGTTCATTATTTATTAATTAGATCGGTACGTGAGTCACGTTTGACATCATAAAGTTTGATTATATATGTTGTTAAAACGTCGTTTATAAAATTTTATTGTTGACTTGAAACCCTTAAGTTTTGTTAAGGGCAAAAGGTTACTATTTGAGCACATACAAAAGTAATAGAGTGATGCATAATAGGCCAATAGGGTCACGTTAAACCTTAATTTGAAAGAAGACAAAAATCCACCGTTGGTCCCTAAACTTTCCTGAAAGTATCGACAGGACCCCAAAATTGAGAAAAATATCGCCGTGCGTCCAAAACTTGGGTTTTTGAGGCCGATTGCGTCCCTTGACCCGTTTTGTCTCGGTCAATGCACGGTTTTAGTTATATATTCAAGGGTATAACTTTTTATGACTACACCTTACACACCATAAAAATCGGCCCTGAGTTTGAACATAACTTGAAAAGCTATGTTTAACATTTTTCCATTTATAAAACCCTCAGGTTATAGATGTACATTATTCGATTGATATTAAATGAAACATGATAGGCTGTTTCATATATAGGAAGATCATTTTACGTGTTGAAAAGGTTATTAATTGTTGTGCTACTAGCTAGTTGCTAAGGTCCCAGTGATCCCATTCTCTTCGACGTGGAAGCACGACCGATCCTTTTACTATGCCTTTAAATTATACTAGTAGCATTCTATATTTAGACATTTGGACGGTTAACTAAGTCATAACTCATAAGATAATCTCATGTTTGCAGGTAAAGAGACTAAAGAAACAAGAACAGCGGTAGAAGCTAGTCGTCAGAAGCGAACTTCCGGGACGGGAAGGAGCCAAAAAAGGTGAGTGCCCTGCGCGAACCTTATTGAAAACTAAAGCAAGAAGGGAGAAAGTTGACTTTGAGAAAGAAGGTGCTTGTTGCCACTTTAGTAGCAAGGTTGTTTACCTCAATAAAGTTGTACATGTACACACTTGAGCAAGACAACTATCATTAATTTTTATCGATTGACATGACTTCAAAGATGTTATGCATCAAACTCGACAAGTTTTTATCATTCAACAATGAATAACCAAGTACACTTGTGTAAATCACTAATACATAAAAGGCTTTTAAGACCTGTTCACACACTCCTCAAGACCGGTTTTTAATGGGGTCTCTAAGTGGGGGGTTTTCCATGTGAAAATCAATATAGACCGGTTTAAAAACAGGTCTTGATATGACGAACATAGACCGGTTTTGCTTAAAACCGGTCTCGATATGAAAAAAGAAAAAAAAAATCCCAAATAGAGGCCTGTTCTTAAGCTGAAACAGGTCTTTTTTACTCGATAGAGACCGGTTTTCCATCCTAAAACCTGTCTATATTATCTTTAGAAATTAAAAAAAGAAAAAAAAAACATATATTGTTTGGAACAAGGTGCAGGAGCCTGCCGCATTGCGGCGGGGGCGCTTGCTGTATTTTGCTGCTGTCGTTAGTGCAAAACCTGCAATGTCCAGTGGAATAGTTTTTGCAAACCTAGTAATTATATTGCATAAGCTGGTGATTACAAAATAGTACATGTTTTTCTGTCATACCCTGCACATGGGACACCAGTTGTACATACTGCACAGTGGTCTGTGCTAACCAAGTGTTACCTCCTGCACATATTACAGGAGTTGTCCGTTACTACGTACATTACATAGGGAGCCTAACTTATATACTTATTATACGGATATGTAGATTTTGAGCTGCAAGGTGGTTGTTATTCTGCTGTTAGTCATGTTTTTCCTTTTTTGCTTCTCGAGCAGATGAAATAAGTATGTCCTTACGAACCTATTAGAAAAAAATAGTGTGATGGTCACATTAGTGTAACCGGCCTATACTGGTGCAACATTGTGGAATTTGTTGGACGAAAACTTTTGTAGCAATGATATCTTCTTGGCACGCATCTTGAACGCCAACTACAGTCCGCAAAAGACACACATAAAAATCTACATTCAATAAAAGGGTACGTAAAAGTAAAGTTCAACAAAATAGGTCACGGCCTACCAGAACCTCCATTCTTCAATTTTTCGCATTGCTTTAACCTTTTCCCAACTGTTAATGAACCTAAGTTACAGGCAAGTGAAATGAGAAATCCTAACAGGCTATCATGACATGAGATCAAATCGGAAGATGTGCACATGTTCGTAGAAAGCGTAGGAGACTGAATCACAGACGATGTATCTGGAGCCACGAAACAAATAAGTAACCACGCGCATTGCGTGTCTACACACCATATGCAGTGTTAGTGCAAATATTACGATATTTAATCTACACAGTCTCGTTTGTTTTGATTGATGACAAACATATAACTTAATACATAACGTAAAATGTAGAAGTTACTTCTAATCTTATTTTGTCTCAACATACATTCAACATCTCTCAACGTCTCGAGTCCTCGTATGCTACAACACAAGTTCGTACATGTTTGTTATGTGGCATTATGATCAAAGCCCTTGACCAACCATTTAGAATGTTTAAAATACGGCTAGATCATTAAGTATTTTAAAAGACTAACCATTTAGAATGATTAAAATACTTTTTGAGCCTTTAAGCATTTTAGATGTCAAAGTGCACTTTAGGTATAAAATAGAATAAGTGTCACATTCGGTGTCTAGGTAATATTAGTAAGTTTACAATTTATAAAAATGTGTCTTATAACAACATAAGTACATCAAACATTTTTAGTAACTTACTAAATATCATATAGCAAGTTAATACATTTTATAATAACTTTACAAGTTTACTTTCATATACATTTTTATCAAAATAGAAAGTATATGATTACATCATCATATGGTTCATCATATTCTAGAAAGTATATCTTTCCAAATATTCTTGTAAGATATGTCATAAATCTTGTAAGATATGTCATAGATTTTGTAAAATATCATGTAGTTAACTTAGAAGATCTTGATTAGACTAGAGATAGATATGGAAAGATATTTGGAAGATATATTTGTTAGTTTTGTAATGTAGCTCATGGTTTTTGCACATGCTTTTATCTTTGGTAGTTTACCTACATATACAAGTCCATGGTTTTTCTAACAACTTGATGAATAAGAAAAACACACATTCTCTCTACACTTAGCATACATCTTAGATCAATAGAAAACCATGTAGAAAACATAATTAATCACCCTCATTATCATGATCATAATGCTTCTAACATTCATCTTTGTTGTAAGCATATCATACATCTTGATCCACCAAAGAAGCTTGGAGATCTTGCCATCATCATCCACCACAAGTGTACATACATGAAGATTCATCACAACAAGCTTAGAGAACTTGTGATCTTCATCCATTGAAGGCTTTCTATCAATGGAAGTTCTTTTAGATTAGTCATTCATATCCATTAGATATTTATGTCTTAAATCATCATTGTACTCATCATTATAGATTAGATGGTTTATGTGTTTGTGCCATAAAGCACAAGGTTTCTATGTTGGGCCACAAAACATAGCGGGAGTTGTTGTACCCTTGTAAAAGAACTAGCGGGAGTTGTTGTACCCTTATAAAAGAACTAGCGGGAGTTGTTGTACCCTTGTAAAAGAACCCGGTATTTAGCTTTGTACCAGAAAAAGTGTAAGCGACGATTGTAAGGTTTTCTCCGCCAAGAAGGGAGCTTGTTGATCTAGTGAAGTAACTCTCGAGTTGGGTACTCGGGGAGTGGAGTAGGGCGGAAAGGAGATCCGTGACCGAACCACTATAAATCCTCGTGTTCGGTTTGCTCTTTCCTTTTACTAATTATTTTACTTTTATACTTGCACTATATTATTGTTTGTGTTGTGACTTGATGTTTATGCTTGTGTGACAACTTGTTATATCATATGCTTTATATTAGTCATAAGACTATTATTAGCATTGCTTATATTACAACAAGCTTGATCGGAAATTTGTCATATGGATGTTCTTAGAAAAGAAAAACAAACCGGACTAATAATGGTGAAACTTGACACAAAGGTTTATACCAAATTTGATACAACAAGTTTAAAGATTTTTAAACGGAAAAGTATTCACCCCCCTCTACGATTTCACATGCAGTAACACCTGAAATAATCAGAAGGTTATAGTAAATATCAACGTCTTATTACCTTGCAGTGGGTGTTTCACCTTGTTACGTCTTAGTTGTTGTAGGCGCCTAGAGCTGGTGGGCAGTTTGTTGTAGCCCTCAACATTGTGTCCGAAAGCATGGCTTCTCCTTTGCCCTGCACGGCTTCTGACTTGCCCAACAGGCGGAGCAGGTACATCAATAGGTTCTACGGTGCAACATTGTGGAATTTTTTTGACGGAAACTTTTGCAGCAATGGGTATTTGAACTGCGCTACAGGAAAGGCCACCTTGTACCTGCAATGGTTTATCAAACTTATAAGATGTAGTCGTCAATTGACAAAAGCACTAAGATTTTGTAAATTAGTGGTTTAAGCTCCTGTTCGAAGTTGCCCTTTCAATACCCTTGAAGTCCTTCATGCTTCCCAACAGATAATAGCATATTTACTTTCCGCATATCCCTTTGCCGAAAAATAAAAATCCAATACAATATTCTTCAAATTAACCCAAAAAATTATGATGTATAAAAATATCGGACAACATACCTGCAACCGAAACTCCTGAAGGACTTGAAGTCCTCTTTTATTTCAAAAATCTCTTGACTTCATTGTTGAAGTTCTTGGACTTAAACTAACATTATATCATAATAAGTAGATAGAACGAATGTTTACATGGTGACTTTTTGCCTTTGAGCTCAATTTAGTTAACCGGAACTTCAACCTCCATCTTCCGTTATAATGTGAGTTGTATATGTGATAATAATTGTAAGTGTTAGTCGATATAAAGAGCTACTCAAACAAATCCATAACACCAAGCTAAACGAGTCACTAACATAGTTTAAAGATGAAAGCTTTAATTCAGTTTAAAAAACTAGAAACACAGCCCAAGTTGTTTCTTAGTCTCTATTCGATTACGAATACTTAAATCCGAATAATCTATTAAGATAAATCTGAATAATGTGTTAAGATAATCAAATCAATCTTGTGACACATACTTGATTTAGGATTAAAAGTAGACAAGAATATCACCTTATAGCAATACTATATTATCAGCGGACTGACATCACAAATGAAGGAAAAACCCATTACCATTTCCATTCTTGTTCAAGGTAAAGTAATAACTCATCATAACAGCTTGGCAGCCAACTGGGAAATGAAACTGTAGGAGGACTTGATTGATAATCATGAGCACTCGAAAGGCTTTCAACTTGATTCCTTTCGCCACCATCCTGAAGTGTTTCATAGGCTGCTTCCATCCTCCTCTTGACTATATCAACTTTAGCAAGGGTAGCTATTGAATCTGTTTATGTACCCTCGGCCTATATACACAAAAAAAGTTCAAACAATCCACCATCTTAAGCAACCTCTGAATGTGCAAAAAAAGGAGGAAAAAAATAAAAATAAATTAAGCATTTCATCGAACACCTTATATGCAAGCTAAAACCACATGAATCTGCTTCTTAACTAACAATACACTCAAATAACCTCTAAAACCTCATACTTAACCAAACAAACAATCAATTGATCGTACGCGGGAAGTAAAAAAATAGGCGTAACAATTTTTTTTTTAAATATATAGTAATTACATCAAATTACATACTTCATATAAGTTTTTACGCACCTTTGGAAGAAATAGGTCAGTAACAAGAATGATGGGCACCAGCGGTGGCAGAGGTGGTATGACTGTGGTGTCGGTGGGAGCAGTGTTGGATGTGGGTGTGGATGTGCGTGTTAGAGAAAGAAAATCAAAGTGTACCTAAGGTTGGTTTGAAAAACATTGAAAACTTTTGAAAAGGATAAGAGGGGAAAACTGTTAGACCCGTTTCCCGGGTGTTGGGACCCCACCCTAGATGAAAGCGAATAAAGACTTTATGTGATTGGTCAGTCAACGAAAGTTGCGTAATGGTCAAACCCGATATCCAATTAATAGTCAAAGTATGACTAATATAGTTATATAATATGATGCATAACTAAAAGGGCCTAAGTTGCCATTGTAGTAAGTATGTTATAAGTTAGTTGTGGCTACAGTAGGAAGAAAGAGACTTGAGGGGCCATCTTAGACATTAGCCCAAACATGTATTTTAGCTAAATAAATCCAGGAGATTCTAGTCTCCTCTACATTATTCTTGGGTCTTTGGGAAGGCCGGTTCTAGAGGGAGAAAAGGGAGGGAAATGATTGCCTTGATGGCTTAAGAAGGAAGATGATCAAGTCCTCCTACAAGTAAGTATGTATGTTCTTGATGTTATTGAAGTTATAGATTATGGATTAAGTGGGTTTTCATCATATGATCAAGATATGATCATATGATGATGTAGAAAGTAAGATAAGTATGTTTGATGGGTTTTGATAACCCTTGTTATGTTATTGATTGTTATGTTGTTAGATTTTTATTATTGTAAGGATGATGATGATGATGATGATGATGATGATGATGATGATGATGATGATGATGATGATGGAAGAATGTGATGATTATGAAGTTCTTCTTATGTTTTAGCTTGGATTAAGGTAAGTAAAATGATGGTAACATGTGTTATATGGATTTCTAATATATGTGTTATGTATGTTGTATGACAAGTGATATGGACTATGGAATATGTTTATGTTATGCCATGAATGTGGCTTATGTGATGATTTGATGCTATTCTATATGATGATGTTATGTACTAGATGAGTCATGGGTTGTAAGCCCGTCAAGTAAGTGTTTTATGTATAAGATGCTATGTGTGGATTGAAGTATAATGATATGTTATAGTCGTTTTACTTACTAAGCGAAAGCTTATGGTTTAGTTGTCAATCCCTTTTGTAGGTCCTTGTGTTTAAGGAAGGCGTGGGATATGGAGTATGGTTCATTTATGCGGAAGGTTAGAATATTGGTAAGGAATAAGAGCTTAGGTAGATACCGAGCTCAAGTGTATAAGTTTGTATCCCCTCCGTGTGTCAAGTAGTACTTTGAAATGAGTAGACAAGTGTTAAATTGTATGTCAAGAGTTGTATAAGGATTTGGTAGTCATTTGGTAAGTCAAAGCATGTTTTATGTGTTTATGGTTTAAGTTAAAGGAGCGTTTGGTTTTAGCATAAACGTACCCGTTTTGGATAGGAAATGGGTCAATGTATTGTTGGAACATGTTTGATATGTTAAATTATTTAAGTTGGTAAAGTTTAGTGCAAAACGGATGTGGTATGAGTAATTTGATGTGTAAATGGGTCAAAATGGGTTTTGGTGCATAACCCGTCAACTTTTAAAGTACTATTTCGGGTTGATTGAGTATGTAAATGATTTTGTATGTTATGTTAATGGCTTTGAGTGAGTTTGGTGTGGATATAAGGTAGCAGGGGTCGATTATTGTGAAAAAGGGTCAAATTTCGGTTTGGATATCCCAAATTTCGGTTTATACCGAAATTTGGTACCAAATTCTCAAAGTTCGGTTTGAAATTTCGGTTTGATTCGGACAGATTTTGGTAAATTTTGAAAAATCATATCTTTTAATCTGTAAGTCATCACGGGTCGTGACACCCGTCGTTTTGAAGGTAATTGAGTCTAGTTTTATTTAAAAATAGTCTCAAGGTCTGAATGTTTATAGATTTTTGTCAGTGGTCAAAAGAGTAATGGGATGTCCGTAAAAGTCAAGCGTTTCCGCGTAAAAAGTTTTAGTTTTTGGTCTAAGCGGGCACGGGGTGTTACAAATTGGTATCAGAGCTTCGGTTTAAATGAATTAGGTTTCCACTATAGATTGCCTAGTCTTAAACCACTCGTAGGGGCGTCGAGCGTAAGTGTTAATGATGCGGGAATTAATTGTTAAGTATGAGCTGGATTATGGTTTATGCTAGATGAGATTAGTGATGATAAGTGATTGTGTGTGTTATAGTGTTGATGTATGTGAGATATAAGTCTGTGATGACTTGAAGTGTTTAAATAATTAGTTGGTCGTGCACCTCGGTTGGTGTCGGCGTTTGTATTGCGATTATGTGAAGTATGATAGAGTCATGATAATGGAATGTGAATAGAAATGTTATGTGGTATTAGAGATGGGCTAGCAAGTGAATTGGAAGTTGTATGATGCCTTAGTTATAAAGTGGACCAAATGCTTGCGGTTAATTAGAACGTTCATGCTTAGACATAGATTGTTGTGCATTATGATATATGAGCCATAGACTATATGATTTGATTATGATTATGAATGTTTTAACACTTGTTAGATAAGTGTTAAGTGTTATTGTTTATGTGACGTTATGTCTATGGTAGTAGTTTATTATATGTCTAAGTTTTATGTGATGTGCTTGAGAGCGCGATTCGTAGAAGTGTATGAGTTGAGATAGATGCATTGGAATGCATATTTCGTGAGACGTGAACGATTAGATGTAATAATGAATAGATGCTTGAAGCATAAGTCTTACACGCTTAATTAAAATAAGAAAAGTTAAAGTATACGGTTAAGATGTGACGAGATCATGTTATATATAAAACATGATAAGTAAAATGTGTTAGTAAGTAAATGGTTAAACTCGCACATTTTGTACAACATGATATCAATAGTTAAAATTAAACAATAACATCAACATCAACCTCGACATGTCTGTGAGTTAAAAACATTATACAAAGCTGATTATTAAAAAAAAAAAAAAACAAAAACAAACACATGGGTTAGATAGTCATTGTTTAATTTAGAAGGTGTTTTCCTTAAATTTAAAAAAAAAAAAAAAAATGCACGCATCACAATCCTTATTTGATAACAATCACCTCATAAAAAAAAAAAAAAAAAAAAAAAAAAAAAAAAAAAAAAAAAAACGTAATAATTGGCCTTTGGAAAGGAATTAAAGTATGTACATGAGAATTATTAAGGAATGATATATAATTTTTAATCAGGTTATTACGTTACTATACTGTGATAGGTAGATTATAACATATAAACATATGATTTTTTATTTTTAGTCCACTAAGTAAAAACCAATTGAAACATGTTAAGTGATTCATTTCTTAATCGATAACAATACATATCAAAACGAAAATTTAAAAACCCTGTGCGTGCACAGGTATTGTAACTAATAATAATAATAATAATAATAATAATAATAATAATAATAATAATAATAATAATAATAATAACGTCTAAGTTTACTTTATTTATGTAATAAAGATTTTATAATACTATTAATCAACTAATTATTAATAGATATCTTATTGACTAAAAAAATTTGTTACAGAATACTTGCAAGTATTAATAAAATAGAGGTTTTGATCACTTACCCCATCACCAATGCATTCATTTTATAACATCGACAGTTATAAGAAATTAAAGAGTACATCTATTTGTACGTGTGCCTCTATAATTTATCGCGCGTACACAATTGCATTATGGGCAGCCCATATACATATACGATTGATGAGATACTGATATACCACTTTAAAGTAACAAGTACAAAATTAAATATTATGGAGTAGCGAACTTGATCACGTTATTTGATTGTAGAATAATGTAACCATTGTATGTAGAGTTCTAACTCCGTAATTCTAGGAGCTCTTTAGATGAAAATTTAGCATGCATGATGTCAGAATAATGAAACTTTAGGAATGCGACCTTTTTATGTATGTTTGACAAAACTAACTATAAGCCGTAAGTCATAAACTGTAAGCTATAATTTTTAAATCACAAAGCTGTTAATTTAAGCTATAAGTTTTATCTTTTTTTTTCAATAAAAATATTTGGTAAGTTGGTTATTTACTGTAATGATAAATTGTAAATTAATATAAAAAGACATTATCTATAATAGTAAACAAATGTAAAAAATAAAAATAATAAACTCATTTTATTAATAAGAACCGTTAGTGCTTAAAGAGAACATACTTGTAACACTCATTGACGACGTGCATTATATAATGGTGTAGCAATTGTATTTGTTTAATCTCATTTGATATTCATTGAGAGACATTTTCAGTTTTCATGGCCACGAGCATCGTAAAGTACATCAATTATTATGTTATTTGGATGCTACTCGATCATACTAAATATCACATCTTCTTCATCACTACTACGAATGTAATTACACAAAACAAATGCGGCCACAATAACATCAATTTGAGTTTGCATACTAAACTGGACATTTTACCAAATATTTTTCGCCGTTTCTTTAAAATGCCAATTAAGCTCTCAATATATATCACTGTTGTTAATCATATCCAATAACAAATCAATAAATTATAGTTTTAACATAATGTTATTATTATTATTATTATTATTATTATTATTATTATTATTATTATTATTATTATTTATTTATTTATTTATTTATTTTTACTATAATATTATTTTTATTAACAATAAATAGGATTTTTCAAGAAATTGGTGGGGAGCCGAGAAACCAACTGGGCCCCCACACCTCTAGCAATAGCGAAACCAATCCTATTAAAAATATGAACGGCAGCCCGTGCTCCAATGTCTTGAGTCGTAGAGAAACGTCTAATACGCTTTAGAAGAGTTACTGCATCTTTCTCAAGTTCTCCAAAAGAGGAGAAAGAGAAGGGGAAAAACCCATATCCGATATCCACACATTTGGCGTTTACGTTGTGCAGCTTCAGTAACCACACGACCTGACATAAAATCAATCATACCAGATTGTGTCAAAGGTGACGACCCCGTAAGATCAACACAAACATCAAGTCCACCATCCCAAGAGTAAAGTAATATATCAGCTGGGCGCAAAGATCTATCCCTATCACCATAAAGCCCAATATCCACCTCCTTACGAGCTGAAATACCGGACCGAGAGCATATATCAGCAAGAACATCACGCACAATATTATGCCGATGTTTAATGCCAACAATACCCGCACAAGAAACCGCATGATCCCCATAAATATCTCCAGTAAAAACACGAGAACAAGCTGAACACGGTACCTGAACAGTGAAAAGAGGAACACCCAGCCGATAACACAACACACAACGGTATGTCCGGGCATTCATAGTTTGACCCAATCCAGATATAGGAGCTACCCTGAGCCAATCAGAAGTATGATCCTCCTTTAGAGAGCTCCATAACGCCATCTGTCGAGGAGAAAGATGGAATGTAGATTCAACAGTTTGGGTAACCCGATCGAAATATATATCTGCCAATTTCTTCATGAGTTTGGGGGCAGCGACCTCGCTTAGGTTACTCAAAAGGTCAATATCCATATCCATATTAAAAGTACATAAAGCATCATTAAAGGAGGGACCAGCAGTTACAATACCAGAACCATGGAGAAGCTTAGTCTGTAAGCTAGCAGATTGAAGTCTAGACGCAAGAAAAACATATTTCAAGACATCTCCTGCAGAATAAACACCAAGCCCTCCAAAAGCAAAGGGAAGGGTGGCAAGTCTCCACTGCCAATCACCAAAACCAGGCCCAGAAACAGTGACAATACGTTCCAACGAAGAACGAAGTGCCACATCAAAAGAAACCTGAGCACACTCAAAGACCCTGGGGGAACATGTGCGCATAGAAAAATACAACTTAGAAATACCTGCACATGCACGGAGTAGCAACAACTCACATTGAGGGTCGTTAAGTTTAGCAACAGCATCCATAAGATCAATGGTTTTAGCCACCCTTTTCAAAACCAGCCTACTGCCAAACTCAAAATCAACACTAACAGGCCCACCCAATAATTTAACACCATGTAAGGGGCGAGAAATATTGAGAAGGAACACACCCGCAAATCTGCTTCTAGGGTCTTCCTTTGGCCAAAAGACCTCAGTTTTATCAACGTTGAGGTGTAAGCCACGACTCGGTCCATCCATCATAATCAACTCTAAAACCTTACCCACAACCAAAGTATCTCCAATAACAGTACCATCATCCAGATACCATGCTTGAAAAGAAAGGTTAAAAGAGTCTCTTATCTTACATGCCAGGGGATGTAACACTAAAGCAAAAAGAAGAGGCCCAAGCGGATCACCTTGTTGCACACCTTGATGAGACCAAAGAGTATGCTCACCATAATATAATCTGGCAGGGCTAGAGTAACAGAATTCCACCCATTGTGAAATAGCCGGAAAATGAAGCCGAACCTCACGCAACATAACAGCCCGATCTACCATGTTGAAAGCGTTTTTAAAATCAACCAACAACATAGGAAGACCAACCTCACCCCCCCGATCCTCAACCAAACGATTCACTGCATGAAGAATAGCCTCCCCTCCTCCCGATACCCCAACACCAAATTGTAAATCATCTAAATAACCGTCTGAAGAATGGCCAATCATGGACGCACAAACCTTGGAAACTAACCGCCTCCAAACAGTCCCAACAGCAATAGGACGGATACCCCCACCTGGTTTGACTAAGGGTGTGAGAGGAGCACTAGCAATGTACTCACCCAACTCCCTCGGGCATTTACCAGCAAGGAAAAGGTTCACCACCTGGGTGATAGTTGCGATCAATTCATCAGAAATAGCCATAGCCGCACCATTTAAACAATCCAAAAGGTGTTGAGCGCGCAACCCATCACGCCCACAAGAAGTACCACGCGGAAAACTCTTAATCATGTCAAGAACCGTAGCAGTAGATGCAGTAAGGTGATGATGATCAATAGGTATATCAGGCAAAAGAGGAGCAGACTGGAAAGGATGCTTAGCTTTTAAGTCCTCAAGAGTAGAAACATCATAAGGTGCAATACCAGAAGACGAAAGAACTCTGACCGCAGCAGTATAATGACCATCACAAATCTTCCTCTTACATTGCTTGACATTGCGGTCACCCAAATCCGAACTATCATCATCAATATTAGACCAAACAGGTGAGGGTTCAGCTAAAACATCACGCACAATCTGTATACTACCACTAGGGGTGCCCCACGCCCGAATAGCATTAACAATATATTCTTCTTGGCGTTGGCGCTTATTGGCCGACCTACATTCTTGATTACTCCTCGGGCAAAAGGTTTTAAGGAGACAAAGAGGCAAGACTAACAAACCAACCCAACAAGAAATGTCATCAGGTGCACAGACTACCTTGTCAAGAGCTCCTTTCAAAACACGAGAGAACTCCAAACGACATTTAGGAGGGATGGATTTGACAGTACGCAGCCCCTTAGAGAATAAAGAATCAAGAAGAGGTAAATCGAAACCACCAAGCTCGTCCAAAACCAAATCCTCAACAACATCAACATGGGAGGGAACCTGTGGTTTGGTGAGATCATGCAACACGAACCGAACAACACCATCACCACAATCAGGAGGTGACACAAAATCAGCCCCCCTACCATGTCGAAACTTAGCCCGGAAAGTATGCGTTTTGAAACAAACACCACATAACCACAATCCCATACGCTTAAGAGTAACCTCAGCCCTTTCAAACACAACCAAATCCGACACAAGAGAATGTCTAGTGATAGCCAACGCATCCCCATTGAAGTGTCGATCTCGGAGATGTGTGATCAAATAAGTCTTGGTAAGCCCATTTCCGCTCCCATCACGACACCCACTAAGACCCGTGAAGGGGCAATGGAATCTCACAATACGCATAGGAAAATAGCCAAAACGGAAATACCAACTAGGACACCAAATGTGAAAGCCAAGTAAACTCCAAAAACCGAAACCACAAATCAAAACCCTGTTTACTGTAGCAAATACATGCAAACACTGTAGCACCACTGTAGCACAACTGTAGAACACTGTAGCAACACAGTACAAACCCGTAACACCTGCGTGACACTGTAGCAGCACAACCCAGAACCAGATATGTGCAGAAAACACCCTAAAACACGAACCTAAAACTGTAAGGAGGAACCAAACGGCATCAGTAATAGCCAAACTACACACGCAAACAAACCCTATGGCAGTAAAAACCAAACTGATCACGTGAACAAACCCTAAAACTGTATGGAGGAACCAGCAGCAATGCATACACTGAATCAGGCCTCAAAACAACCTTTCAACTGCTATAAAGACTAATCCCGTCCAACACAAAAACCACCGATGCCTAAAGACAATTATAGAAGTCGCCACCCAACAGCAAAATCAACTCAAACAGAACAAGTCGCAAAAGAAACCCTAGAAACTAAAAAACGGGGAAACAAATAAATTGAAACAATAAGAAAACAAACCCTCCAGATCCCATATACCGCAGACACAGGTCATGATTCAACTGATGATGTTGAATAATGATGTAGAAACAAGCGTGAGATCAAGGCAATCCCCCATGTTGAAAAAGAGATCCGTAATCGCCCACAGAAAATAGCCGTTTCTTTATTATTATTATTATTATTATTATTATTATTATTATTATTATTATTATTATTATTATTATTATTATTATTATTATTATTATTATTATTATAAACATCACTTTTTTATTATTATTATTATTATTATTATTATTATTATTATTATTATTATTATTATTAATTATAATATCACTTTATTGAAAACAAATAGGATTTTACAAGAAATTAGAGGGGTGCCGAGATACTAACTGAGCCCCCACACCTCTAGCTATAGCAAAACCAATCCTACTAAAAATATGTGGAGCAGCACGTGCTCCAATGTCTTGGATCATCGAGAATCGTCTAATGCGCTTTAATAAGGTCACTGCATCCTTTTCAAGTTCTCCAAAAGAAGAGAATGAAAAGGGGGGAACCCATATCCGATATCAGCGCATTTAGCTGCGTACTTGACACGTTTACGTTGTGCGGCTTCAATAACAGCCCGACCGGGCATAAAATCAACCATACACGAACGCGTCAAAGGTGACGATCCTGTAAGATCAATACAAACATCAAGGCCACCATCCCAAGAGTAAAGTAACATATCGGCTGGACGTAAGGTTTTGTCCCAAGAGAAATAATAAGGTATTATTATTATTATTAGTGTTGCAAAAATTGGCCGATTAATCGGCGATTAATCGGTAATCGGCCCTGGAACTTGGAGGGATTTACAAGCTAATCGGCCGATTAATCGGCCGAGTCAAGAAAATCGGCCGATTAATCGGTCAAAAATAGCTAATCGGCCATCGACCACCTCAGTACCGATTCACGATTTTTACAACATTGATTATTATTATTATTATAGTTTTGTTTGTATGCATAAATATCATTAATCATATTTAATTTTAAAAAGATTGTAATATAGTTGAAGGATATATCAGTAATATAAAATTTTAACAGTTTTAAAATATTTTAAAAGTTTTATGAATTAGCTTCTCATTTAAAAGTTACTTGTTTAAAATAAAAGCTTTAAATTGATGTATTCAAACGAAGCTATTTATTTTAAAAAATTATTTTATAACAAAAAGCGAACAAGTAAAAAAAAAAAAAAAAAAAAAAAAAAAAAACTCTGTCAAATAACCCCTTAGCAAACAAATAGTTTAAGGGTTGTGTTATTTAGACCCTCCTTATGGGTCAACTGTATAAACCGCGAAGCACACAGTATAACATCACTATGCACATAATATAACCGTCCGATGCATCCAATGCTTGGAAACCTCGTATGGGAGTCCGTATAAACTGCCCCATAGTTTAATTGTTTTATAAACACTAAAAAGTACTAGTCATTTTAAAAAGTTTGACCACGAGTTAACAGTTGACAAAGATTTTAAAGGGAAATTTTCCAAACACATGAGATCCAAAATTTGGCAATGTGGAAACCTACTAGCTTTGACTTTCGACAAAAAGAATGTATATTCATAGATACTGATCAAATGTTTAGACAAATTGGTGTACCTGAATAAACAAAAGAATTAAGTTATCGAAAATAAAAATAAATTAAACAGAAATCCATAGGAATTATTTTAATTAACCAGTTGTCCAAACAAAATATTAGTATAAGTTATTAGGGACCAATTCTAAGTAGAAGACACATATTTGGTTAATTGGTTTGAAAAAAAGGGAGAAATGGAATATTTGATTGCATTGACCCATCGCCTGATCCTTTTTTCTGATAGAATTAATGATCTTTATTATTTATTATTTTTTTTTTCAACATGCATTTTTCAAATGTATTACAAAAGTACAAACTCTAATAAATACTTTGAAGGGTAAAATGCAAAAATGGTCCCTAAACTATCACGAAATCGCAAATATGGGACCGAGATAAAAAGGCACGCAAAAAAGCACTAACGTTACGCAAATGTGCAAAAAAGCCACCGAGAGGCATTTTCCGTTAGTTTTCCTGTTAAGTGCCACATCACCAAGGGCATTATCGTCATTTCATTGCTTTAAGGATTAATATGTCCACGTGTCGATTCAGGGACTAAATTTGCAATTTGAGTTTGATCTTTTATTTCGCTTCACCACCACCCCCTACCGCCACCACCACCCTCTACCACCGCACAACCAACACCACCACCCTCTATGTGAATTCATTAAATGAATTGTGGGTATGCACAACCACAATATACGAGCAACTTAATTATAGGTTTGATGGGATATATTCAGCTTGATGTCAATCAGGTTATGTGAATTCATTTTGAGATTCTACCATTTGGCCTGAAAACCGGATTTCTAGAGGTTTATGTTGGGTTTGGTACTTTGTGTAAGAATGCTACTTTTATATCTAGTAACAGTTGAGAGGGTTGATGATGAGGCGAAAAATGATCCGTTTTTAGGGGGTCATTTAAGCCCGGAATTGAATTTATTTGATCAAATATTGCCTTAAATCGTTCCTTTTGTGATTTTAGGTACTTTGGGAGTGAAATCTGGAAAAGAAAGCAATTCGGACGTTTTTGGAGCATAAAAGTGAAGAAAACGCCAAAGACTTAATTTTCCATGCTAGAAACAGTGTGTGACGGCGTCAAGAGTACTTTCCTGACGGCGTCAAGAGTAAATATCATGACGACCCAGTACAGAAATGAAGGCGTCACAAGTAGAGCGTCAAGAGTTAAAAGTGTGACGGCCTGCAAAAATGGACAACATGACGGCGTCAGATGTAGATCAAGGCAGTTCGAGGATTATTTTGGCGGCGAGATGACGGCGTCACCCGTTTGTTCTTGACGCCGTCAGCCTCTAATATCTATATATAGTTTTCTAATTTTCATTCATTAGAGGGGAATAAGTTTGGAGAAACCCTAAGGCCGAACCATATACGAATTTTACAGCTTTTCAAGGGTTTTCAACCCTTGAATCCTTACATGTGTTATTAAGATAAGTCTTTTCTTAATTCAATCAAGATGTCTATGTGTTGGTTGTCTATATCTTGTGCTTGTCTTGATTCCACCATGCTAGGCTAGATTTATCTTGTGTTTGCTTAGATCTAATGAAACCTAGATGTTGATTATGTGTTGATTACTTGTTTATGATTGTATTGGATGAATGATTTCAATGTTAGGCTTAAGAAAACTGGCAGATCTCCAAATGGTAACATGCTTGAACGTCTTAGAAAACATGAACCGATGTGTACTAGGTTTTATTGGTTGTATTTAATGCATGAGTAAATTCTAATGATCCCATGTTAGGAGCTTCTTGCAGGCTCGACATAGGAGTGAAGTAGGCATTCATAGGATTGGGGAAGTAAGTACGCCACCCCATGAATGGTATTAAGGAATACAATCCGTCATCCACGCAACTATAACAAGTAATTAACGTGTAAAAGATATCTAGGGAGTAGTGAAATCTAAGTAAACACATTTCTCCCACTTATTGCTCACAACTTTAGTTTAATATAGTTTATTTTCATTTTTAGTATTTTATTTTGATTGCATCTTAGTATTGGGTTAGTTGACTAGCAACTAATTCCGCCCCAAATCCTTCAAAACCCGAGATTTTTATTTGCTTTCTAAAAAATATAAAAATACAAAAAGAATCATCTCTCATCTCTAGAACTAGTATTTAGGATTTCTAATCCTAGCGACACTATTCCTAGCTGAACGATCAATCCCCCGGTACTTGTCACTATACTATACTACAACGATCAGGTACACTGCCTGGTGGGGGTTGTAAGCTTCTCAAGATCCCTTGAGAGGTAAAGCCTGGTGCGATTCTCACGTATCAAGTTTTTGGCGCCGGAGCCCGGGGAATAGTTATTGTCTAGGTTAGAATCTCTTTTTATTAGGTCTACTTGCTAGATTCCTTTCTAGTAAGATTTTATTTTTATTTTTAGGTTTTCTTTAGTCTATCTTTTTCTTCGTTCCTTTGTTAGTAAATTAAATTCATTGACTATTCCGTTGACCATTAAGGAAAACGCGAATCCACCCCTTTCCCCTAGAGAAGTAGATGTGTTACGTGAACAAATTGAGAGTGAGATTAGGGAACTTAGGGAGCTTAATAGGTTGATTAAAGTTGAGCTCGACCATGCATTCAGTGACCTAGCAACCGCCTTGTATTCAAATGAGGACCTAGGGCCTAATGATTTTGTGAATGTCGTTGAGGAACTTGAAGAGGGGGAAATAGATCCGAAGCTAAATGATTATTTTAATCTATATCCCACTAAGGAGGAGATTGCATATTATAATAATCTTATTGATGACCCTCGATCTCCTTTTACTAGAATCGAATCTAAGATAAAGAGAGGCGATCCTAAGAATGCTAAGATACCATGTATGATTGGGTATAGACACGTTGACAATGCTTACATTGACTTCAAAGCTCCAATCAACATTATGTCCTCAAGTGTTTATAATGATATAGTGAAAACAAGACTTGAACCTAGAAGAGATCCCAAATACCCCGGTGGAGTTTGTAACTTTGTCGGGAGAGTTAAAGGTCTACATGTCTTTGTTGGGAATTTCACTTTTGTCACCGACTTTATGATTGTGGAAGATCTTGCTAATGGTATTGATTGTCGAATGTCCAATGTTGTGTTTGGTAAACCGTTTGTTGAGGAGTCCAAGTTAGAATATGATGAGATAGAAGGGACAATCCGATTTGCAAGTAACACCGATAGGATCACTTATAGGATGCCTAATAGAATGAAAGAATTTCGCTTTATATCCCGATTTGACAAGGATAACATTGGTGCTTTTGAGGACATCAATGAAGAGGATAAGAAAAAGGGCATGGATTATGTATGGGAAAAGAGGAGTCTCTTCTACAAAGATTGCTTGACTCTAGGACCAAAGTATAAAGTCGATAAGGAATTTGCCCATATGATTATAAGAGCGATTGAGAAAAAGGTGATTGGTTTCTACAAAGAACATTTACAATCAGAGAATGAAACCAATGATGAGGTCACGTAGTAACCCGTGACCTTGAGTCTAGCTACAAGACTCGTAAACAAAGAAAAGCGCTTCTTGGGAGGCAACCCATGCTTTGTGTGATTTTATTTTGTTTGTTTGTTATTTGCTTCCGTATGCATGCTTTATTTTTATTGTTGGTAGATCATGTTTCTAAACTAAAAAGTGGAAATACTTTACTTTGTTGTTTGGCCTAGTCTTAACTTCACCCAAAGGTATTTTTGCAAAAGATAAGTGTAAGGGGAAACCCCAAATATGTTTTTAAGAAACAAACCGATCATGATTCTCCACAATATTAAATGAACATGTATATTCATATTTGTTAGAGTCAAATGCTTGTATCGAGTCATAATGAAGTTTTGCAGGATTTTCCAGGAAGTAGGACCAAGTTTTTCCAGAAATTTTCCGGAAACTTAACACAAGAATTTCTGCAGGTCACTTCTGACGGCGTCATGAGGTTGCTCTTGACGGCGTCACGTGTAAAAATCTGGAAATTTTACCAGTTTTGTTTTTCTAACGGATTCTTAAAGTTTTTGTTGAATTATTAAGTTTTATAATCTCCAGGAAATCTGCAAACTTCATTCCACAAGCATTATATCTTATTTTGTTTTCTAGGATTTAGTAACTTATGTAGATTGCCGCCGATTTTATGCGAGGTTGCTTTGTCTGTTTTCTCAGGATTTACAGGTTATGTATGACAAGAAGATGATTTATTTTTCTGGAAGGGAAGCTTTGATTGTTCATTTTCTTGGAGGAAGATCTAACCTGGCCACCTTATTATCCTTACCGAGCGAATCAGGGGAGTATTTGATTTCATTTGTTTTACTTATTTCACTTTTACATTCTTTACTTGAACATTGGGGACAATGTTCATCCTAAGTGTAAGGGGAGGGTAAAATGATGATACCTTACAAATACACTTTCGCTTGAGTTTGTTTGTTTGATAGTAGATGTGTAATAAAACTATGGGAAATACTTGTTAGTGCAATTTTAGCGCCAAATTTAAAATTTTTTACAACATTTAGGAGTGAAACTTTCGCCATAGCAAGCGTCTCATGGATAGGAGATTGTATGACTAGCACAAAACCGTACTATTCAGAAAAATTTTCCTCCCAAATATGTGAGGTTCGCCTTTAGATTTGATAGGAAAAGCATTTACTATTAGTGCTTATGAGTGTACCGGTAGTATTTAGATTCTAGAACTTGCGTTAGTGATGTTAGTTTATGGACATTATTTTAGTAGTCGTATGTTAGGATCGAACTCGAGATCACGGGATTGCACACTTTACGTATGAGACTCGATGTTTAAATAATTAATATAAAATGTTATATTTAATTATTTAATTCACAATAAACGACTAAAGAGCGTTAGGTAATTAATGGAATTTACTAACGATCGATAAATGTCAACGGGATACGAAGAAAGTAAAACAAGACAAGAGAAGGTTCTAGAAATCCTCTCTTGAGCTTGTTTTGGTCGAAACTATGGAATCCCACATCGGAAACCATAGCAAACTTGATGTCTATCATAAGGGTATAAATACATCCCCAAGTATTCATCATTTGGTACACTTGATTTCAATAGAAGGCCAAACTTCTTCTTTTCCTCTCTTGTTCATAGGACAACGAGCGAAACCCCAAGAAAAGGGATTTGCGAGTAACCTTGAACATTACAAAGTGTTTGGTAAATTTATTGTGATCAAGAACTAGCATTCACATCGAATCGCTAATAGTACGTGTGTACAAGAATGTGATTCAAACACACTATTGTTTGATTCTTGGATTGAATTACAAAAGAGGTAAGGGGTAATTCTTATAATCCATATAAACCCTAATTAGGGTTCTTGATCCGGAAGATTGCATTTGATTCTTGTTCGGGCTAGAATCACAAAGGTATGTTTACTATTTATTATTGATTAATTAATTACATGTTATATGATCTTGTTATAATTGCTTCCGCTATGCTCACTTGATGTGTTTGGTTTATTTTATATGAATGTCATGATATCATAATTCCAACAGTGGCATCTAGAGCCGTTATAATGTGTAATTAATTATCTAAACGCATAAAAATTGGATCTTGATTTGTTTAGTTACATGTTTTTAGGGTTTTTTTTTATTCCTAGCCCTAATTTTTTTTATGGGTCGATTTAGACCTTAAAGGGTTTTAGAGTTTTGGTTTTTGATTTTAATATGATTAGAAACCCTAGGATGTCATGTAATTTGTTATGCGTTTTAGTAAACGATCTTGGTGCAATATGTTAATTGTTAAGCTTAATCCATGAAAAAATGCATATTTGCATGGATTTTATATTGTGTGATAATTTAAATGGTTTAAATTGTATATATGAATTAATTGTTAAGTTATATCGAAATATGTAAATTTATTAATAGATGTTTTACTCTTAGTAAATTGGTAATAAAAATGTTTTATAAAACCAATGTTATGAAGTTGTATGCATGCTTCTTCATACATTATTTTGATTACACGTCAAAATTTAATACCCTTATAAAATTAAGTCGAATGCCATCTAATTAAGAACACTTGAAGTTGCAATTTACGTCATGTGAGAACTTAGCGAGATTTCAATGGAGAGGTAAATTTCATAAATTCATTGCTAGCAGATCAACTGATGTGATGGATTTGTGATTTTGCAGTTTTTAAGTTAGACGACTTAAATTGAGTAGGAAGTGAGATCTTGGACTCAAGGCATTAAGATGGGATCAAACATGCTTACATTACAAAAGTTTTGTGATTGTAAATCCCATAAATCTAGGAATTGCAATATGATATTGGCAATTATTGTTCGACTATTACCTTGTTGAATACTATCATTACTAGCAGATCAACTGATGTAATTGTACTATGTCAATTAGGATCTTAGCTTTAAGAAAATACTATGGTTTATATGAATATTTAACAATGGGTATATTATTTTCTTAAAGACCTAATTATTGAAAATACTGAAATTGAATTTTGTAATTCGTTTTAATGTATTAATGCAACGTTCAAACCGTAAACGCACTTTGGGCTTTGGTAAATTGATCTAGTTCTGTTTTCAAACAAATGTTTGATTAAGAAATATTTACTTAAAAGACAGAAGAAGTCTCCTTTCTATGAAGGAAGAGTGAGACACAATCCTATTCTTTTTCATGAATGAGAAAGGATAATAGGAATATTAGATATATCTAAATTCTAATATAACTCATAGCAAATTTTTAATAGTTAAGAAAATTGCGTACATTTTTCATAGGGATTTCATCATCCTCATTCGGTGATTAAATTCTTAGTAACAAATATGATATTTGGTTAACAGAAAATTATGTATGACATTTCATGAGTCATTATAATTAGAATCTAGACTAATTACTGCACAATGTTTAAAGACAAACTAGTTGTTTTGACTATTTTAAAGGTGCTACATACATTGTAGGATGGTAGACATGTTAAGGAAGAAATTGCATGCCCAATTTTTCAAGTTAATAGCATTTGGTGAATAGTCCATCATTTAAGTAGTAGAATACACACTTTAGTGCATAAGTAATTGTTACGTATGGACATTTAAAGGTGTAGGAAAGTTAAAAGCACAATATTTGTTTTCACTAGATATGAAACATTTACAATGTTGTCAAATTCAGTGGGAGTATTGTGTACTTATTACTGAATAAGGAATTATTGTAATGATCTTTAATTCAGTGGGAGTTACAAGCTTGACATCTTGGTAGATAAAGATAATTACTTTCCAAGTGTAGACACTCATACTTTTAAGGATAGTCTTGTACGTTTCCTTACTAGACATTGTTGTTTTACATATACTTGTTATGCTAAAATCTATGACACAATCATATTAAACACATAAACAAATGCATGGCATGTTGTTTATCAACTATATGAGGTTGTTCCATGCACAAGTGGGAGAAATGTTATCTTTAATGTGTGCAAGAAACAACTCATAAAGATATGATTTAATGGATTCTCTTGACTAAAAGGTAAGAGAATAATGTTCTAATATTAATTCTAGAAACACTTGGTGTTACAATTTATGTTATGTGAGAGCTTAGCTAGATTGCAACAACAAGGTGAATTTCATATTTCATTACTAGCAGATCAACTGATGTAATTGAACTATGAGAATTTGCAGTTTCTAAATTAGAATAATGTTCTAATATGAATTATACTAAGCTAATTCAAGAAACACTTGGTCTTACAATTTATGTTATGTGAGCGCTTAACTAGATTGCAACAACAAGGTGAATTTCATATTTTCATTACTAGCAGATCAACTGATGTAATTGAACTATGAGAATTTGCAGTTTCTAAATTAGATACCTATTAGAACATGTGTCAATATGATATCAAGACTACTTTAATTTGTAGATTTATGAATTCATGGAATGAATTAATTAAGTAATCTAATGCTACTTCAATCTGAATATTTATGTGTTCTTGGAATGATATAAATAAATGAAGAAATAATGTTATTTACATTATTGTGAAGTAATAAATTAACTTGAAATTACTATTGAAACCAAAAAATGGTGTTCATAATTACTTTAGTTAAACATGTTTATGTTTCATTGTAAAGATATAAACATAAAGTTTTTTAATTGTTACAAGACTTATAATAAAGTAAGACGTTATCTTGTTGTGTTTTTTAATTAAGACATATACATGAAGTTATTAAATTGTTAAATGACTTATAACGTATAGTGGGATTATAACAGTTTATGTTTTCTTGTAAAAGACATGAACATGAAGTGACTTTGTAAAAAGTACTTGTGTTATAAAGCATGTAATTTGCTTGAATATTATTATAACATTAAAATGAATTAGTTGGTAAATAGACAAGTAAAAAAGAATATGGTTATCTTTAATATTGTTAGATTGTCTTACAATATTAATACTAATGAAATATCAAATGTTTATGGTATGTTCAGTTAGGAAAATCAAACTCTTGTTATATTGTTTGATTAAAGATAACTATGACTTCTTTTCTTCCAAAAGTTTTCAAGGTTAGAATATTGAGTATAACTTAGACATATTTAATAAAACTCCAATCTAGAAGATTAATAAGACATCATCATATGATGGAATGTGATGAATCACATTAAGTCTTAAATTGAAGTTCTAAATTTTTTTAACTGCTTATGAAGAGGTTATTAACAAAGTAAAGTCAGGAACTGTCAATATGTATTTGTAATATCCCAAAAGAGAATATTGTATTGTTGCTTTATTTGCTAAGTATTTAAATATAGTCTTTAAGTTGCTAAAAGCAAGTGGGAGTGTTGATCTTTAAAAGATAAAATTACAAGATACATAATCTTCTAAAATACACTAGTAAATATCATGATGAAGTTTGACATTTGAATGTTAAATCTCAACATGATAATAAAGTTTGACATTTAAATGTTAAATCTCAAGATGATGGAATTATCATTCATAGAATAGTAATATATCTCAGATATTTGATTAATATGCTGAGGGCTATGATTTGCAGGTTTATTGTAAACCTGATAATCATTATGATACATTATCAAATATGTAATTGGGTAAAGTATACATGATATGAATGATTAAGATGCTGTCCATAAAGATAATCAATTTTAGAAATGTGGTTTATCTTAATAGTTAGACTAGAAAATAAAGATGAGTTTCTTTAAAGATTAAGTAACCCTTGTAGTTTAAATCTTTGTATAGAAATCATATGGACAATATTGTGCACGTATTTAATGCATGTCTTATGACAAGATTATTAATCACACTTAAGCAATTAACTGTGATTGAATATTCTTTTCTAAACACATTAAATATATAAAGATTATGATTGTCATATTTATGAAATTGACAATAGAATATCAAAACTCTTTCTTGAGTGATTACTTGAGCGAGGACGATAAGTAATCAAAAGGAGTTTATGAATTCAAATAAATCTTTGGAAGTGTACAAAGTGCAATAATCCATGGATGGATAAATGCATGCATCTAGAAGAGTACTCTTATGTTTAATTATTAAATTCATGTTTTGATTTATAATTGAAATAAGATAATTTCTAAGTATTCCTAAAAGCTAGTGGGAGTATTATGTTTAATTTCTTAAATCATATATGTTGTAGAACATATGAAAGGTAACATTCCATATAAGTTTAAAGTTAAGTCTTAGTTTGGAATGAAACTTTAAAGATTTAGGAAATAAGACATACAACCTTGGAATGAATGTTTATTGTTGAAACATGTGCGGTAAATAAATCTAATATAACATGATATATTATTTAGAAAGTCTAAATGGATATGTACAACATGAATAAAAATTAAGTATGACTCAAAGATTTTTCATGAACATCATGTTTTGTTGTATCATGCTTGATTTCAAGATGATTTGGAAACATTAATATCTAATTAAAAGTTATGAGATAACTTGTGTAATATTCTAAAAGAATATGTTTGATTATAGAATCACATCCTAAATCTGGAATAGCTTCCAAATTCTATAGATGAACAATTTTTCAATTGTTGTGAAAATTGTCATAGCCAACAAACTTGAAAGTTTGAAGGGCATCAAACATTACACAATAGATATTAATGTTTATGGAAAGTTTTAATAGTATATTGTTGTTGCATACAATGATGCTAAATGAAATTGAGATGACACTCAATACTAGTTATAGTAAAGATTTTATCTTTGGCTATATGTACTAGTTATGCTTAGTAAGAGCATAGTTGCATTATACATTAAGAGAACAAGAATACTTTAAACTTTAAAATGTTTGAAAGTTTGATTATCATAAATTGGTGGTTAAGGATGTCACACATTTATGAAAGATTATAAGGCATTATCAAAATAGTTGAGTATGCATATACAAGAACTTCAATAGTTGAATTTTTGAAATAAGTATTCTTAAAATTCCGATAGATCAAAGTTGGATGATTTATGTCTTGTCAACAAGTATGAATGTCATTGCTTGAGACATAATTCATCAACAAGAGTTATCATGCATTGATCTATTTAGTATTTGGATAAGGGATGTTAAACAATTATTATGATAAATTGAAATACATGGTATGTTTAATTTATAATAAATTGTATCCTATATTTGTATGTTTAATCCATGAATAAATGTTATTCTAAATTGTCCGTTGTCAGTTAATAATATGAGAATATTATTAAATCAAGACAAATCTGAAGGTTGGTATAATATACTTAAAGTATATTGATGCGTAGACATGCCATTTCAGATGATATTCAATGATACCGAATATAGGACTTATCCCAACTACATGATGTTACTTTATGGATTTTGTCATTAAGTAAATCATGAGAAGTTATCCTCAGACTTGAGATGCAAGACAAGTGTCATGAATGTAGTACATTTTTGTGGAACAACTTAACGCTATACGTAACTGGTAGTCATAAGGGTTGTTTTCGGAAGTGTTACAAAGTTTGTGGGTTTTGCTTGTAGTCAAGATAGAATTTGTTCTTTCAAATTAACTTTTGGAGTTTAATACTGTTGGGCCCCTCGTAGGGTTGTCAAGATGTTTGCATGGCCATGCCCAAGAACTTCCCTGAATATGTTCAGATGATTTGGTAATCTTGATCAATCACTAATAACGAGAAACATAATGGTTAATTAAGGAATGACTTTGATCCATATCCTTATTAACGTGGTATTAGAAACAAAAGGATAATAATAATGAGAAATCATTAAAAGGTTTTTCCAGGAGCCTTACTCGAGATCGTACTAGAGGCATCGAAGTGTTGCTAGACGCTAACCGATGTGATTACACTATTAAAATATGTCCAAGTGGGAGCTGTTAGTTTATGGACATTATTTTAGTAGTCGTATGTTAGGATCGAACTCGAGATCACGGGATTGCACACTTTACGTATGAGACTCGATGTTTAAATAATTAATATAAAATGTTATATTTAATTATTTAATTCACAATAAACGACTAAAGAGCGTTAGGTAATTAATGGAATTTACTAACGATCGATAAATGTCAACGGGATACGAAGAAAGTAAAACAAGACAAGAGAAGGTTCTAGAAATCCTCTCTTGAGCTTGTTTTGGTCGAAACTATGGAATCCCACATCGAAAACCATAGCAAACTTGATGTCTATCATAAGGGTATAAATACATCCCCATATATTCATCCTTTGGTACACTTGATTTCAATAGAAGGCCAAACTTCTTCTTTTCCTCTCTTGTTCATAAGACAACGAGCGAAACCCCAAGAAAAGGGATTTGCGAGTAACCTTGAACATTACAAAGTGTTTGGTAAATTTATTGTGATCAAGAACTAGCATTCACATCGAATCGCTAATAGTACGTGTGTACAAGAACGTGATTCAAACACACTATTGTTTGATTCTTGGATTGAATTACAAAAGAGGTAAGGGGTAATTCTTATAATCCACATAAACCCTAATTAAGGTTCTTGATCCGGAAGATTGCATTTGATTCTTGTTCGGGCTAGAATCACAAATGTATGTTTACTATTTATTATTAATTAATTAATTACAGGTTATATGATCTTGTTATAATTGCTTCCGCTATGCTCACTTGATGTGTTTGATTTATTTTATATGAATGTCATGATATCATAATTCCAACAAGTGATGCATCTTGAGACCGCTAGTGAGACTACATTCGTGTAGTAGGATTTACTACATGATAAGAGGCATTAGGATCACCCTTGTGTTAAACCCGTATCATAATTACTTGACCGTTTAAGTCATATTACTTGGCTAGTTAAGTCAACTAATTTTTCCCACACCCTTAGCGTTGTACTCATTTTTAGTACACGAAACCCCTAGTACACCCCTCCGAGCCTATCTTTTCGTTTCTAACTTTAAGCATTTTACTTAAAGGAAGAATTTGTTACACCCCACTTAAATGTACACCCAAATCGCCTTAGCCTTCCGTGTATGCACTCATCTTTAGTGCATTATTGTTATTTGTTAAACCCTAAGTTAATTATCTAATTGATTACATGATTGCTAAGTCGAGTCACATCCTTGTATATATTGTTTTGGGACGATTGAGACTCATGGGTAAAGTACTTATGTTATGGAGTTATGGGGAAGAACATCATTTATTACCCCCATATGCGCGTTAATCTTGAAAGTACTCCAAGTGTTTTGATTTTTTTAATTCGAGTCATTAGATTAGTTTATTGTAAAGTATGTAAAGATTCAAGTGTAAGGGGAACGTTTATTCCCTATGATGTATTATTTTGGATGGTAGGGTATGAGTGTATGCAAAAAAATAAATAAATAAATAAATAAAAAAAAACGGACTACCATCCTGTTTCATTCTATGTTTATTTTATGTTTTTGTTATTTTTCATTTATTAGCTTAAGTCGAGTCTAGTCTTGGCTTAGCAACGCCATATTGTACATGTAATTGACCAAGATTGTTAACTCGCCACCAGTAAAGACTGCCTATATCCAACAAAACCGTGTATTTCATATCCCTACACCTAACGTTACTACCCTTTTAAAAGACCTCTTTGATAGTTTATCCTAGGTGCTTACGCCATGTGGTGGAGGTTTGATCCTTTCCCAAGCCTATGGTAATCTATTTTACTATGACAGGTAGTGAGAGATATCTTCCGTTTCCATATTGTAATTTATACTTTATTACACCCGAGAGATGTGAGTATCCAAACACTATTTGTGAGGTGCTAGTATATGACCTCCGTGCTTGTCTTTGGTCTTTAGTGGAATGATTATTTGTTGTAATTACTTTTATATTAGTGTTAAATGACCCCTAACTTGTATTTTGATTAGAATAAAAGCGCATTTTCTTGAGGACAAGCAAATCTCAAGTGTAAGGGTATATGATGAGGCGAAAAATGATCCGTTTTTAAGGGGTCATTTAAGCCCGGAATTGAATTTATTTGATCAAATATTGCCCTAAATCATTCCTTTTGTGATTTTAGGTACTTTGGGAGTGAAATCTGGAAAAGTAAGCAATTCAGACGTTTTTGGAGCATGAAAGTGAAGAAAACGCCAAAGACTTAATTTTCCATGCTGGGAACAGTGTGTGACGGCGTCAAGAGTACTTTCCTGACGGCATCAAGAGTAAATGTCACAATTCGTAATCTCAAGTCCTTGTTCAGATGTCGAAATTTCATTATTCATCTCGGAAAGTTACTATTCACCAATTACTATTCACCGATCACTATTCATTATTTTACTATTCATCATTTTTTGTGTCAGTTTGAGATTCCGAGAAGCGTTCAGAAAATTTACTATTCACATGACACTATTCATTTCCGATGAGAAAACACTATTCATGTACATTACTCATTTCATCGTAAATTTAGTTTACGGGTATTCAAATTCGCGTAACCAAATTGGTTCAGGAGTGAATTCATGCATTATCATTGGGACACTTCATACGGACTAGAAATAGTCTGCATATCATCATTATGGCACTTGCATACTATTCCACTCGTATGATATCTAAATTAATACTTTTGGTATAATTGATTTTTTACGTATATTTATTTCTAAATAAACGTTAACAAGCGACCAATAATGTGACTAACATGTCCGACACTCCCGACTATGATCCCAATATATTTTTATATTCATTTTAATAATATAAAAATTATAATATTAATTTACCCTGTGTTTTAGAAATTTATTTAATTTATATCGTACGCCTAATTTAATTACGACGGTTTTCGTAAAAACTAAACAATAATCGTCCAAACACTCAATATGTATACCCAACATATTTTTACAATTTTTACGACTTTATTATGTCCCGGCTAACTTCGTTAAAATTTATATCTAGTTAACTCGGTACCCGGTATTCCCTAAAACTATTAATATATACATACTAATACTAATAATACACCAACTATCTTACACAAATCACACTTTTCTTCTTCTTTTTCATGAAATGCCACCCCCCCCCCCCCATTCCCCTTTTCTTACATAACTTGAAATTTTACTTATGCATTTATGAATGCATTATTGAGTCCAATATATATAATATATATACAAGAAATACTTCACACTCATTTCATTTCCAAGATCTAAAAAGCAAGACTCATCCTCTTTTTCTCTCTTCCTTTGGATCGGCCAAGAACACAAGACCAAGAAGAACCATAAAAATTTCAAGATCAAGTATATTTTAAGTCCCATTAGTTACCTATTTTAAGGTTTTGAAATAAAAACCTTTAGGTTAATTAGGTTTTCATCTCCAAAACTCTCCAATCTTTGAAGTAAGTATATCAAACTCATCTTAATGATTTTACCAAGTTTTTACAAGTTTCATATGATATATATACTAGATCTACATGCATATGCTATTTATACCACTTCATTTTAAACATATCTAACTTTTGAACCCTAGAAATTGATTATAGTTAGATCCTTGTTAGATCCACTTGATTTATGATGTTTAGGAACCCATGACACCCTAAGAAGGTGTATGGTAGGATTAGACTAGTTTTGTGGTGATTGAAAGTGGGTTGGTTGAAGTTGGAACTAGATTGGAACCCTAGAAGTGATTTTTGAAACATTTCATATACCTACTGTCACTATTTTTAAAACGTGGGAAACTCAGTAGGTTATGGGTAATTTTTGACCAAAGATTTAGAAAATACTTTCAAAAACGAAGCCGTGGGCGAAAGAATGGATTAAAATGAGCTTATAACGAAGAAGTTATGATTTTTGCAAGTTAATTGACGAAAACTATTTTTCTGAAAAACTGCATGCTGTTTGACAATTTTCGACGGACAAATAGAGGCGTTAGACGTAACCTAGAGGAGCCGAGCTATCGAAAATATATTAATACATACTAAGACGAATCCGTGGATATAAAGAACGAGGAAAATGAACTTAAAACGACAAGGTTATACATGTTTTAAAATCGTCAAAACTATATATATATATTTAGTCACTACTAGAAATAATATAACTACGTACTAAATGCTATATTTTCTAGATTTCTTATTCAAGAGTTATATTCGTAACTAACGAAGTACGTACGACCCAAGGCTTATTTACACAACTACTAGACGTTATTTTAAGGTTTTCAAAACGAGGAATATAACACTAACATTTTATATACGATATATTACGACAAGTTTCTATACTTCTAATTGGACTTATTTTTCCTAAGTATGGAAATTTCCTACTTTGACGATAACAAGTATTTTCAAGTTACGAGTGGTATAGGTATCATGTGCATGTACATTCATTTCATCACGGCATGATCTAAAGTAGATCGTTATTACTCATATTAGGTTGCGGCTAGTGTTCGCGCCTTGTTGTCCCGATTTTTTCATCACATTGTACTATCACTTCAGGTGAGTTTTCGTAGCCCCGTTTTCAATTACTTTTTTGATTTCAACTCCCACGGGGGAGAATACATTGCATCAATTATTTTTGTACATGCCCAAGTATTAAATTCCATACATTGCTTAAGTTGCCTTACTACCAAGTTAAGTCCCCTTTATTATCATGGACCGTTAATTATAATGCCAAGCGAGAGTGAGTGGATAGATCTATCGAGGGTGACGCCTCCATTCGTGTTTGGGTTGCTCCAACGGGTACGAATGCATTTCATGTCTAAACTATTTGAGTGTCTGGTAAACACTGCTTTGGGGCCAATACAATATTATGTCTAGCTTCGGGGTCATGAGCTTAAGAGACAATGTAGCATTTTGACATTTTGTCGGTTTACTTTATACTTGTGGCTAATGTACATACGATTTAACTTACAAACCTATGGAATTCACCAACATTCGTGTTGACGTTTTAGCAATGTATTTTCAGGTTATTAAGGTAGCTCCTGCTTGCATGCATTTGGACCTTCATGGAGTCGCGGAGTCGACGCGTCTCACATATATATATTTCCTGCACTTATGAAACGTTTGATCTGGATTGAACTTATTTTTCATAAACTTGCAACACCTTTTTGGGACCTATGTTTTGTAAACTCTGAATGTTTTAATGATCAAACGATGTATTTTTCCAAACGACACTTTAGGTCGTTCAATATAATTGTAACTGTGGTGCTATGATAGTCACCCCCAGGTATTCCATTCCGCTGCCATTCAGGTATTTTGGGGGTGTGACAGATTGGCATCAGATCTAAGGTTATTGCGAACTAGTATGTATCATGGACCTTAGACTATAACCACATTATCATAGCATGTCATCATTTCGTCATAGGTGCATATTCATTGTACATGTTGTTTCATGCACACACTGTGCGAGTTATTTATACCCATACTCATATATAATTATATTGACCTGGTTCACAAGTGACATGTCTTCAGATACCCACCCTGTTATCCTTTCGTCGGATTCCGACATTGAAGATGCCTTGTCATCTTCCACTACCATTGTACTACCAGTTACACTTACGCCGCCATTAGCACCATTGAATTGTCATAGGAACAAGGTTTTCCTATCATCCAGCCCATACATAGAATACCGTTTGGTAGAGTATTCAGACTTAATCTTAATGGACCTATTAGGATGCTTATTGCAAGAAAGATAGTATGTTTCCTTTCCTTCACTAGTAGGGCACTTACTACTCAGGTACTACCACCACTATCAGCTACTTATTACACTATTGGTCGTCCCATAGTGCGTACTTCAGTTTTACCTCTTAGATGTCGCGAGGTAGCGCGAAAGAGGGTAGCATTCCATTTACTATTATCACCATCACATCTCAGAGACTCTACACCCATATATGACAGGCCGCTTAAGAAGCAACCACTATTTGACATACCACACGTTACACCACCTTATGGGTTTGAGGTTGGTGAGAGTTTGAGAGCCTCTACTGCTTGACAACCTACTACTCTTCATCGTTAGATGATGATCTCTAATTGTTTGAGATTACCCACGAGTGTTTGGACGATACACTCTGAATAATACCACAAGCCTCACAAACACAATAAGAATTGCAACAAATCGCCCAAGGGTGGCATCTATCACAAGGACTCTATATCATCTTAGATATGATTGACTTATACCTCCATAACACAATAAACCAACAAGATGCCTTGAACGGTATTATACCATCATAATGGAACTCATCACAACCCTCCCTTTATTATCAAGTTTGATTACACCACATTCTAAGCCGATGATTTCATCATTAGTCGCTCTAGCAACACTCCACCGACCAATGTGGTCACATTAGTAGTTTTGACATATAATTACAACCTTGGAAAGATGCAAGTAAAACAATAGGATTAATAAAGACGAAGATGTCTTTACGATTAAATGGTCATGTTGACCAAGATAAGAGTGACTGCCCTAGTTTTCGTGTTTCGGAGATAATAACAATTCAAGAAAGTCAAAGTCAAATTAATTTTTTGTACAAACAAAAAGATTTCTTGCAAACCTTATGAAGTACGACAAATTATTGATTTTCAATGGTTGGATTAAAACTCATTCTTGTTTGAGCAACAATCTTCTTGAACTCCCTTTTTCCAAAGACATATATATATGAGATATTGTTTTTATCAAAATACAAAATATTTCGTAGTCACATCTTTTACATAACTATATTCATTACGAACTTCAAATAAAGTCACTCCAAGATACATGTATGACCAAATTTCACAATGTTTCACTCAAATAAATGTTGTTAATTTTAGAAACCATATCTCCAAGAAGGAACACGCATAACTCATGAACGAATCTCGAAAGCAACCACTATACCTACTTACTATTTGACCTTAGATGCGAAAGAAACCCCTCTATCAGAGATTACCAATATTGACACACCATGCCTTAACACCATTACTTCAAATTATGACTTTTTCGCTCATTCCATATTATAAAACCCTCACGCTAGTATAAGTTCGTTGGATTAAAGGATCAAGGTACAATTACTCAACAAAAATTATATTCTTTTCGGAGACCGATATAGCTTAGTCACATTGGGACAAGACCTCATTTTCATGATAGGATATCGAGAAGTTCCACCTGACCATAAGACATTTAGCTTGCATTCATGGCAAATCAAAACATCATTCGATATGGTACCTACTTGACTCAGATCACCCGTACAACAATTTCCATTCTTTATACATTTTAGTCATGCCTAGAGGGATTACACATTTGAACCTGCGAATTTTACCTAGTATAAATTCTCGAATACTTCAAATCATTGGCACCAAATTTCTGCCCTATATCCTTTCATACATAGACTATCCTTTTCAATTGACTGTAGATGCCTTAACGACACGATCATCTTTTACGCTCTCAATATCACTACCATATTCTCGAACACTTCATAATCATAAACCACTGCCCTGTTATGAACTAAGATGCTTACATTCTTTAAATAAGTGAATTAGTAGACTATTACCATACCATAAGATTCACCCATGTATCCAATAAACCATTCCACGAATTTTACTTCAAGCTATTTTACTACCATACGGGGAAATTGTTTCACGGAATTATTAAAAGAAACTATTTTATTACCACCCTATAAATTGATTTTTCCGTTATTGCACCAAGTATTTACTATTATTACGCGAAATAATTTTCATGTTACCTTGAAAGGAAATATCAGGATACCATTTTTAATAACAATGCGTTGAACACCATCTAAAACTTTTGAGAAAAGTAATACTATTTCGACTAAATCAAGCATCGCATCATTAGTCCTCAATTATACATAGCCTGATCACCTATGTATAATTCAGGAAGGATTATGCCATGAAGTAAATAATTTTTTTTTAAAGTATTGCTAATAACAATCTTCATGTAAAAGCGTTTTAAACAAGTAAACTCTTTTATAAATGTCTCTTTCTGACAAACTTTCCCTTGGATACTTACCCCACCTGTCACTCACTTAGCCATTAAGTTGGACTTTCCATTGACTTCTTTAGGAGAGACTTTCCCTATCAAGTACTGGGAGGATTACTCGATACAAGAAAAACAATAAAAGGGTTACTGAACTACTAACCTAGACTAGAAGTATACACCAAGACAATTTATAACTCAACAACAATTCTAAGATGCCACTAGACCATCTGAACCACCATCTCTGACCTAGTTCTCCAATACTATCATTCAAAGGTACTAGCAAGACTGAGCTACAGGATCGAACACATTGTGAAGGTACGCTAAACAACACTATAGAAATAATCCAAGCACCTAAGTGAGACTGTAAAGCAATTCATTTAAACATGGCCTCATCTAAACGCAAACTTCCCTGCAGTGAGTTTTACGCCAAGAATGATTGATTCGAATTATGGATATCGATATAGATTCCCCTAAAGCGTTGTGTCCTCAAGAAATTCTAGACAACCTCACCTATACATCAAGAGAGGCATCAGGCCCAAGCATATCTCCCCAGCTTCATGTGGAAATGAAATAGACATTCATCGACATAGTATCAATGGACACCCTCATTTTGCCAACATGATGACAATTTCAACGATAAACCATTTCAGGACTTAAGTTGGTTGAATACCCAGGCTTGTAGTTTTGACAGATAATCGCCAATAGTCATCTTCCAATATCAGGAACCGAACGCTAGACATCTATGCATTTATGCGAACATTACCTATCCTACTATTTTACCCTTGTTAGTGTTTTCACTTTTAAATGAAGTTGATTTAAAAATTGCGTTTATACAAATCACATACAGTCACCCCCAAGTATTCCATTCCGCTGCCATTCAGGTATTTTGGGGGTGTGACAGTAAATATCATGATGACCCAGTACAGAAATGAAGGCGTCACAAGTAGAGCGTCAAGAGTTAAAAGTGTGACGGCCTGCCAAAATGGACAACATGACGGCGTCAGATGTAGATCAAGGCAGTCCGAGGATTATTTTGGCGGCGAGATGACGGCGTCACCTGTTTGTTCTTGACGCCGTCAGCCTCTAATATCTATATATAGTTTTCTAATTTTCATTCATTAGAGAGGAACAAATTTGCCTAAGGCCGAACCATATACGAATTTTACAGCTTTTCAAGGGTTTTCAACCCTTGAATCCTTACATGTGTTATTAAGATAAGTCTTTTCTTAATTCAATCAATATGTCTATGTGTTGGTTGTCTATATCTTGTGCTTGTCTTGATTCCACCACGCTAGGCTAGATTTATCTTGTGTTTGCTTAGATCTAATGAAACCTAGATGTTGATTATGTGTTGATTACTTGTTTATGGTTGTATTGGATGAATGATTTCAATGTTAGGCTTAAGAAAACTGGCAGATCTCCAAATGGTAACATGCTTGAACGTCTTAGGAAACATGAACCGATGTGTACTAGGTTTTATTGGTTGTATTTAATGCATTAGTAAATTCTAATGATCCCATGTTAGGAGCTTCTTGCAGGCTCGACATAGGAGTGAAGTAGGCACTCATAGGATTGGGGAAGTAAGTACGCCACCCCATGAATGGTATTAAGGAATACAATCCGTCATCCACGCAACTATAACAAGTAATTAACGTGTAAAAGATATCTAGGGAGTAGTGAAATTTAAGTAAACACATTTCTCCCACTTATTGCTCACAACCTTAGTTTAATATAGTTTATTTTCATTTTTAGTATTTTATTTTGATTGCATCTTAGTATTGGGTTAGTTGACTAGCAACTAATTCCGCCTCAAATTCTTCAAAACCCGAGATTTTTATTTGCTTTCTAAAAAATATAAAAATACAAAAAGAATCATCTCTCATCTCTAGAATTAGTATTTAGGTTTTCTAATCCTAGCGACATTATTCCTAGCTGAACGATCAATCCCCCGGTACTTGTCACTATACTATACTACAATGATCAGGTACACTGCTTGATGGGGGTTGTAAGCTTTTCAAGATTCCTTGAGAGGTAAAGCCTGATGCGATTCCCACGTAACAATTGAACACTTGATTTTGACCGTTGTACCATTAGCCATTAGAAAAGTAAATAATGAGGGATTGCGTGTGCAAAACAGAGTAGTCATTTCTCATTGACTCAAACTTCCTTTAAACTGTTTCACTTTTTAATTCATGGTGAACAATTTTTTCAAACTCTAGTTGAAGAGAAGTCCACTTAAATGGGGAATTTCGTCCATTCCTCATATGGTATTGGTTTATTATACGTATGCAATGTTCAATTAACATATGTAACTTGTTCTTGATCAATATCACATTATCCCTGAACGGCTTAGATTAAGTGACATGCATGATTAACATATATAGTATTGGATGAACTAGATTAAAGCCATGGATTTGAACTGCAAGCTCTGAAGACAAAATGTAACTACTTTGACCTTGACATTGTTAAGTTCAAAAGTCTACTTTCGTTTTTGTTTCTTATTTCGTAGTTACAAAGACTCTTCTTTTTTATTCATAAAGAATGTGTTAAGGTCGTATTAGAAGTATGAGCCAGTAAAGAATAGTTCTGTTAATTACTAATTTAACAAATGTGGACTTGTCTCTGATAATACAATGCCTTCTAGATTTTAATGTAGACCGATTTCTTCTCTGATACTTAGAGTATTTACTATTTAGTTGACTTCCGTGGAAGTTTGAATTATGAGTTTGGCTTAAATGATAATGGTTTTTTAACCTCACAAAGCAATAGAAAAAAGTTATCGAGCTAAAGATCACTTAAATGATAATGGTTTTCTGGACCTTGGGACACTAGAGCTCGATTATGGATTCGATACTCTGTTGAATTCTGCCACAGACACGACAGGCATAACCAATATATTCTTTAAAGATAAACAAATGACAAAGAGAAACAGAGCATCCAGTTTATGAGTTTAGATAACAGTTGCTTCAGGTTAAAGCCATTACATAAAGGGGTCAATAATGAAAAACGATGTCATTGTCGACTTAAACTTATTTCAAAGGTTCATTGGTGTAACTTTGGTATATCAAAATTATAAATACCTCAGTAGGTAATGTAGAGAGATGTCAATTATATGATTATATCCAATACAAGATTGACTTTATTGATCTCTTTTCACAAACATTTTTTTAGTAACTCTTTACTTAGGTATGTAAACTCAGGTGTCATAAAACAACTTCAAATATTGAAAAACCAAGTAGCATTTTACACAAGTGTATGTCCACTTTATTTTTATTCCATACTCGAAACGAGAAATCAAGATTTATGTGGTGGTAGAGAGTGGTGGTGGTGGTGGTAGAGGGTGGTGGTGTTGGTTGTGTGGTGGTAGAGGGTGGTGGTGGCGGTAGAGGGTGGTGGTGTTGGTAAAAGGTGGTGGTGGTGAAGTGAAATAAAAGATCAAACTCAAATTACAAATTTAGTCCCTGAATCGACACGTGGACATATTAATCCTTAAAGCAATGAAATGACGATAATGCCCTCGGTGATGTGGCACTTAACAGGAAAACTAACGGAAAATGCCTCTCGGTGGCTTTTTTGCACATTTGCGGAATGTTAGTGGCTTTTTTTGCGTGTCTTTTTGTCTCGGTCCCATATTTGCGATTTCGTGATAGTTTAGGAACCATTTTTTCATTTTACCCTACTTTGAACGAGATCAATTTTGACATAAGAACATTCTCTCGAATTATCAAACTTTATGGTTAGGGAGGTGATTTGCACACTCCACAAATTGATTAGCACACTCTAATTTAGTGTGTATTGCCATTTATACCCTTAAATGCCAATACACACTAAATTAGAGTGTGTCAATAAACTTGTAGAGTGTGCAAATCACCTCTCTTATGGTTATCATTCTACTAATAAGAACTAAGTGATCACTAATAACATGCATTGTGTGCCTTTCAAAAAATTAAAAAATAACATGCATTGTGTCATTCAAAAAGCCACAATATATGATTGGGACAATTATGTTAAGGGACGGATCTTGCAAGATTCTAAGCACGATTTTTTTTACAAGTATATAAGAAATAAAGATAAACTAAAGAGTACGATTTATAAAAACTAGTAAAATATGTATTCCATTTAACATATTAGTGATATAACTAAGCAATATATGTATTTATATTATGTTATACAAAATTTCGAAAACAGATTGATTTCAAAAAAATCGAGATTTTTAATGAACATTTACACGCGGTGTCAAAAATACACCATGTTCCCAAATCCCAAGAACCCTAAGAACCTCCAAGTTACGCCATGATTATACGGAGTATTACTCTACGTTTTACATTTTAGAAGTATAAATTTGCTACCAACTACAGTATGTTTAACTGTGACCGGCAACATAGCAAACCAAAGTGCATATGAAAAAGCGCGTACTAGCTAGCTAGTTTCCTCACATTGACTTTTAACATATTTAGACTTTTTCAAACCGCTGTTGGATTGGGCTATATATATCCACCTATGATACTACCAACCTCATCATTACTCATTAAACTTATTCTCATATCAACTATTACTTGCACCACAATCAACCTAACCTCTAAGAATTAATTCACATATCTCCGATATGTCGATCTCCGTTCACAGCCGTGTCCTTCCGTTGTTTCTCATCGTGTTCGTCCTATTTTCAGGGTCTCTTTTCGCGAGACCGCTCACTGAGCCAAAGCTAAACCTAGCTTTGCCAGAAAAAAATAGTTTGGATTCGGATGGTGTCGAAGGCAAGAACCAAAAGGTTCCTTGTGCAATGAGTTCTTCAAACGATGAAGTTCGGTTGTTGAAGAGATTTGAAGCTGGAAATTATGAAAGTTTGTTTTTGAGCTCTCTTCCGAAAGGATCACCCGTGCCACCATCTGGACCGAGCAAGAGGACAAACGGCTTCAACAACTGATGAATCAAAAGGTTAAGTATTTGGTACAATAAGATTGGAATTGTTACAGAAATACATGTAAGTAGGAAAATATATACTTATATATAGAAATATAGATATGTAAAATGCAATTGATCGATATCAAGCGACTTGATTCGTTATTCGTCAACTTTGTTGAGATGTCTTGAATTCGTTTGTTCATTTTCTTTCGTTAGAAAAAAAGGTGTATATATATTTATTTTGTTTGAAATACAGCAACCTTATATTAGTTATTTTGATGAGAGCTATAAATGAAAATATATGATTGTTCGGTAAATTGGCAAGTTTTTATTTATTTATCTTTCAATCTTATGGAAAAAGTCATTGCGTTGGATTGATCATGGGTTCGGGAAAATGTAGAAATTTTTAAGTATCGAAGTATGTTCGATTCATGCAGGGCCGTCTCATTGATTTGGGGGCCCTGTGCGAAATCACAAATGAGGCCCTTATAATCCAAGTCTTTCATTATTTATGTATGTGGCCCAAAGTTTATCTTATATTTTTTGTATGTCGCCCGGTTCAACTTTGATAATATTTAACAAAAACACTAAAAATTCCAAAACGCTTATATATAAAACTATAAATATTAATAGATGTATACTAAATTGGGGGCCCCTTACAAAGGGGCCCGGTGCGGTTGCACCACTTGCACATGCTAATCGCCGCCACTGGATTCATGCATAAGATCATCTGATTACCGCAATTTTCGCAATACTCGTAGAAGATGATCAAATTTTGACAGACTGAATAAACGTTTTCTCATTGTACGTGTTCATTATTTTTGCTACGTCACGTAAAGGAATTATCTACTATCTAAAAATAGAGTGTGTTGATAGAATCATAAAACTTGGACCACATGCATCAAGGAATGACATTTTCTAGCGTTAATGATTGCTCAATATTTAATCTAGTTAAAGCTGTTTAGCGTGTTTGAATTTAGGAACATATAATTTAGTTAGACATGTTTAGCGTGTTTGAATTTTGTATCACGATATTGTTAAATTAGAAGCTAGGTGTTCTTCTAAAGATTAGCTTAGATTCTGGTTCATTATTTATTAAATAGATCGGTACGTGAGTCACTTTTGACATCATAAAGTTTGATTATGTTGTTAAAGCGTCGTTTATAAAATTTTATTGTTGACTTATTCATTTCAACAAGATGATTCCATCATCAAGAAATTGGTCAACCGTTGAGACCCTTAAGTTCTGTAAAGGGAAGTGATTGGCACACTCAAATTATTGATTGGGACACTCACAGTACAAGCAGATAAAGCACAGTGTAAGTTTTGTACAATTAACTAAAGCATTAAAAAAGTGTCCCAATAACTTTTAGGAGTGTGCAAATCACTTCCTTTCTGTAAAGGGCAAAAGGTTACTATTTGAACACGTAAAAATTATTCTCTCCGTCTCTAAATAATTATCAGGAGACAAGAATCAATTAGTTTAATAAAAGTGGCGCCAATTTTAATTTTTAACTATTCAAATAGAATATTACTTTACTTTATTTTCTAGTTTTTACTCAAAAGGGTAAATGGACAATTAATTTGAGACGTCCTTAAAAAGGAATATGGCCAATTATTTTGAGATGAAAGGTAATAATACACTGATGCATAATAGGGTCATGTTAAACCTTAATTGGAAAGAATTTTATACAATGGTTAACAAAAGGCTATTATCCTACGCTTACACAAATGTGAATTCACATTATTGGGGCAACTTATACTTTTTACCGAAGTAAATTTGTTTTTTTCAAATGGATAGATAAGCTTTATATACTTGAACGACAAAGTACAAAGAATGAATCCTCAAGATGGGAACCAACATAAAAACCACACCCGATAAAGCAAGACCAAAGATACAACACCAAGTGTAAACAAACAATTACTAGATACCTTCGACAACCTCCCATGCACACGAAACCCACGTAGGCCAATTGAAGCCAAAACATTTACACCGGTAGGATGAACCAAAAGAAATTTTGGCTAGCCACTTATTGTTACAAGAGAAGAATGATGAAACCAAAAAAATAAAACATGGAAGATGAACCAAAACCGAGAAGTTCCACCACTCAAAACACTTAAGCCAAATCGATTTCACATTCTAGAAATTAAAGAGAATAGGATCAGATTCGTCAATAACCGAATCACAAATGGACAGATGAGGGAATGGGCATCAATTCCCCGCTTATCAAGGTTTGAAAGATGTGGAATTTGGTCATTTATCACCCTCCTATTAAATATATTCACTTTTCTCGGAACCCGATTATTCTAGTTGAAGACCGACCTAAACACCCGACAGAAAGAGTACGAGAATAAATCATCTTCAAGATATGGTTTTCTGAGAAGCCTTTATTATTATCGAGAGACCATCTCCACCCGTCGCTAAAATCCGTCTCAAGAGAATCATCCAAAGATCTTGGAGAAAACAATTCATATTATATTCTAAAGCAAATAATTCAGGAAATTTTTCCTTAAAACACGGACCATTATCAAACCAGTTCTCTTTCCAAAATCTTATCTCGGAACCCGACCCAACTTTATGTTTAAAAGAATGACGGAATGGGATGCCTAAGGCATCAACGGCTCCACTAATGTTAAAAATATTTTGCCAAACACCCTTTCTTAACTGTGAACCAGTGATGAAATTCAACCCGTCATGAGGTCCATAGAAACTACTAATGACTTTGTTCTAGACAACATTCTTTTCATCCAAAAATCGTCATTGCCATTTTGCAAGTAGACCAAGATTTTTTCCCGAAAGCTACCAACACCGAGACCACCAAGATCACGACTAGCGATCATGTTTTTCCAACTAATCCAGACGACACCCTATTTTATCTTCCTTGAAACCCCAAAAAAACTACAACGAATCTTTTCTAGCTCATCAATAACATTCAACGGAGCTCGAAATAAAGATAAAAAAAAGGGGAGGGCCCCAAGAACTAACTTCGCAAGAGTAAGGCAACCACCTATTGATAAAAGACTAGACTTCCAAGAAGAAATTCGAGAGTTAACTCTATTAATCTCTTCGTACCAAGTATCAAAGCGACTCTTAGATTTACCCACCAGGAGACCCAAATAAATAAACGGGAGGGATCCAACCTTACAACTTGAGTTGCGAGCAAACATCTTAACTTCGTTCTGGTGAAAGCACTTTAGAATACAAATCAAGCCCTGACACATTATGAAAGCACTTCAGAATACAAATCAAGTTTTTTGCGTTACTTAAAGACCATTCACTAAACAAAAGTGTGTCATCGGCATATTGAATGAGAGAGATATTTGTTTCACCACCATTCACCGACACACCTATGGAAATACCTTTATCACAAGCCTATAAAATAGTGATTTGTAGAGTTTTAAAAAAAATGTTGACTAGAAGTGGAAAAAGGAGGTCACCTTGCCTAAGTTCTCATTCCATATGAAATTTCAAAGTTGGGGAGCCATTTACTAAAATAGAATCAAAGCTGATTGTAAGAAACCTGAAATCCATTTTTCACTAAACCCTATATGCTTCATAATGTCTAAAATAAAATCCCAACGCAGACTATCAAAAGCTCTTGTGAAATCTACGTTTTAAACAAGGAGGTTCGAAATCATAGATCCAAAATCAACTATATACGAAAATCAACAAAAACGAAACAAAACAAAAATCACCAAGATCAGAACTAAAAACACTCATGTTTTCTATAATGTTGTTATATGATGAGGCGAAAAGTGTACCGCTTTTAAAGGGTCATTTAATCCTCAATTCGAGATTATTTGATCAATTATTGCCCTAAATCGTTCCTTTTGTCATTTTATGTACTTTTGGAGAGAAATCTGGAAAAGAAAGCATTTTGGACGTTTTTGGAGCGTAAAAGTGAAGAAAACGACAAAGTCTCAAAATCCTTGCTGGAACAGTACCTGACGACGTCAAGGGATTACATGTGACGGCGTAAAGAGTGACAAAAGAGGTGGATGTGGAAATTATAACATGACGATACAGAATGTTTTTAAGCTTATTGGCCTGACGGCGTCACCAAGGCCGTCAGGGTCCAAATAGTAGTGGCGGCTCAGAGTGTTTTTCTACATGACGGAGTCAGAAGTGGATCTAGGCAAAATGAATTTTATCATGGCGGCGAGTTGACGGCGTCAGAGGTTAATACATGACGCCGTCAGGATGCATAGTCTATATATATTTTTCCAAATTTTCATTGTAAGTGTGCAACTTTGAGGGAATAAAACCCTGGACGAATTTTCCAGCTATTTGAAGGGTTTCAACCCTTTGTTTCTTCCATGTTCAATTGAAGATAAGTACTTTACCAAATCATTCAATATGTCTATGTGTTGTTTGATTATATCTTACGCTTGTCTTCTCTTTAACATGCTAGGCTAGGTTTTTATTGTGTTTGCTTAGATGTAGTGAAACCTAGATGTTGATTATGGGTTGATTGTTTGTTTATAATTGTTACGGATGATTGTATTCGATGTTAGGCTTAAGAAAACTGGCAGACTTCCATTGGTAACTTGCTTGAACGTCTTAAGAAACATGATCGGAGGTGTACTACGATTTTTGTTTGTATTTGATGCGTAAGAGAATTCTAATGATCCCATGTTAGGAGCTTCTAACGGCTCGTCATAGGAGTGAAGTAGGATCTTATAGAGTTAGGGAATATTGTACACGGCCCTACGACTAGTATTAAGGAATATAATCCGTCATCCATGCAATTGTAACAAGCTAATCAACCTGTAAAAGATATCTAGGGAGTAATGAAATCTAAGTAAACACAACTTTTCTCATTATTGTTTCCACCTCATTAGTATATTAACTTTATTTTCATTTCTTTTATTTTATTTTGATTGCATTAGTAGTTAATTGGGTTAGTTGGCTTGCAACTAATTCCGCTCACTCTTTCAAAACCCGAGATTTTACTTGCTTTCTATAAAATATAGAAATACAAAAAGAATCACCCCTCACCTCTAGACCTAGTTTAGTAGACTTTCTAATCCTAGCGACACTATTCCTGAGTTGAACGATCAATCCCCCGGTACTTGTCACTATACTATACTACAACGATCAGGTACACTGCCTGGTGGGGGTTGTAAGCTTCTCAAGATCCCTTGAGAGGTAAAACCTGTTGCGATGACGCAATTCTCACATATCATTATAGCATAACCATTGCTTGACTGTGATGGTGCTAATGTCTCAGGTAGTACTTCTAGTATGAAGAACACAACATACACTTTCTATGAAACTGAAAACGAAAATTCAGAAGGCATACAGAGTACTGAAACTTCAGATGATGAATATGAGTATGAGGGTGAAGGCACATAATATTTTGGTCAATTATTTAAGTCACCAAACACAACAATTGGTAAAATTGTTAAGAGGTAGAAAAAACTGTTTTGCCATCAAAACTAAATGATTATGCTTGTGATAAGAGTGTTAAATATGGTGTTGAAAAGGTTGTTAATTACTCTAATCTAATTTTAATAAACTATGTTTTCATCACTTGTTTGAGTAAGATAAGAGATCCATCATCTTATTTAGAAGCAATTAAAGTTAGTAGGTGGATAGAAGCAATGAACCAAGAAAAGGAAGCTCTAAATAAGAATAGAACTTGGGAAATATCTTAAATACCAAGTAATAGAAAACCCATTGTGTGTAAATGGGTGTATAAGGTTAAGTATAAAGCCAATGGTGAAGTAGAAAGGTTTAATGCAAGGATGGTAAAAAAAGGTTATAATCAAAAAGTAGAAATTAATTGTGAGAGAACTTTCTCTTCTATTATAAATTTTTTTATTGTAAGGTGTACATTTGGTCTTGTTGTAAAATAATAAAAGCCTTTATTTAAGTTAGATTTTAATAATGATTTTTATATGTAACACCCCCAATTCATGGATGAAGCGGAATTCGAACTGGGTGTTACTCGACGGCACAATAGTCACAATGATAGAAAACGAACTCCAATTGAGTCGTTTTGAAAAGGTTTATCATTCAAATTATATAAATATCAGAGATTACAAAATGAGGTCCCAATTGGTTCCATGTTTACAATGTATAATAAATGAGTTTTGAATGATAATAAAATTTATAGCCCTCTTGAGTATCTGTGTCCTTCCGTGCCATCCTTGATCGTCATGAACCTGAAATACATGCTTGAGAGGTCAACACAAAGGTTGAGTGATATTCATAGAGTTTGTTAAATCGATTGAACACAATATGTTGGTAGTGTGAGTTATAGGCTCACACCAATGTTTGGAAACAAAACAGGTAGGCTACGTTATTATACGCCCGGAACATGTATTATACACTAAGCTTATGACACCATAACGTTAACGTGTACCAATATCGATCGGCAGATTTATCCCGGTAGGTACTTTGCTAACATACCTAAATCTCAAATATTAATGCATTTGTTTGAACTTAGTCAATACAAATGGGATTCGTCAATCCCAATAGGCCTATTCACAATATTTGCGCTCACTATTGCTAGTGATTAAATGGTTCATAATAAGGGATCTCGGTTTAGCAAGGCTGGTACTTAGTGATAATAAAACAATCAGGCAAGCATACAATTTAAAAACATTGTGCTCGGTTAAAAATAGCATGTATTCCCCCCAAGGATTTGTAAAACATTGAAGTAATGTAAAGTGGGGCTATGAACTCACCTTAAGTAAGATAGCAAGTAATGAATGTAACGGTTGAATCATGAAGGTTTCAACGAGCAACCTATAATCGAATGTCGCGACTTAGGATTGGAGTAAAGAATATGAAGTAGTGCCTATATATATATATCTTGCATTTAGTCCATGATGTGGTATGATGTATATTGTAAGTCTTTGAAAGAAATGATTCATGAAACATGTATGTTTTGTATATCGTTTACTACCGTTCGGGCCGACATAATTCAGAAGTCATGTTAGTAAGCGTTCGAGGAGCCAGGACACTTTAACTCGTAAATCCACAACTCAACTCGACGGCTTACATAATGAACTCCTCACATGAGGCTCCCTACTATTGTAGTAGTTGATGAAATATATAGATATAAGTTTTGATCCGAAAGGTTACATGTCCGATATTTGAATAAACTTAGGAAAGTTTATTTGTACATGAAGATTGTTATTAGGGGTAGTTTCATAAGTCTTGAATGACCATTTTCTCTTGGTAAAATCTCATGATTTCCTTTTAAGTGAAGTAGATCCAAATTTCTTTGTTCAAGTTATCGCCTAAGTCATTGTTTCATGTTTACGCCTATGTAAGTTGGTATGGTCATTTCGTCATGGCCTTGCCATGCCCTTAGTCCTTGTTTCAAGGTCATGAGACACAACCTTGGCTCTATCCATGGTGGTGGTCTTGATTATAGGTCATAAGACCCCTTTGGTCTTCATAAACCATAACTTATATGTAATGACTTTGGCTAAAAATGGGCTGTTTTGATTTTGAAGAAATTTATCACTCGGAAAGCGTTTTCAGGGCTCGAGCTTCTTTGTTCCTGAACGAAAACGTCGTTCCGGACAACTTTCGTGTTTTAACTTTTTGATGAATCGGACCAGAAGTATGACTTTCAAAACCCAAATTTGATCAGAATGGTATTTGGCAGTTTGCCGGAAATCTTTGGTAACTTCAAATCGCCATAACTTTTGACTCGTTTACTCGTTTTAGGTGGTTCAAATTGCTATGGTTTCCTTGTTAAGTCCTCTACTGTAATATGTAATGATCCAATATCATAATTTTACCATTTTGGTCGTGGTTTTCCAAGAAAGTCACTAGTTTACTTGTTTTAGTAACTTGTTGTAACAATTAATAACAATAACTTGTTTTGCTCACTTTTATACATCATGGACATAACTACAAGACATAATATAGCACAAATAATATGTAAATAACATGAACATAATTATTTAACAAGAATCAAGTTAGGGTTTGGCTCACAACTTTTGGCTTTCAAAGATGAAAGGAAGTTAACATGTAAGGATAGGACTTTGATAGACTTGCTTCAACCCTTTTTCACCTCATGCAATCTTTCTACCCTTGTGATCTTGAAAGATGGATGATGAAGGTTGAGGTGAATTGAGTGGATTTAAACTCAAGAGAAATCACCAAGTATATTAGGGATTGGAAGAGTTTTGGTGAATGATAACCTAACTAGAGTTTCAACCTTGAAGAAGCACTTGAATCTTGCAAGAAATTGGAAGGAAATGAGCAAAGGATGGAATGGTTATGGGGTTTGGGGATGCACGGCACAAGAAGGGGGGAGAGGGGCTTTTATAGCTCAATGAGGAGGTTACTTTCCTTGACTAGTCAACACTTGTTCACCAAGTTCTACACATGTTCTCATCTAAGGCCTCCTAGCATGAGATTGAGCCACATAGTGTGAATGCCCCCCCCCCCCTAGTGGCGGTTTCAAGACCTTGGAGAACAAGGGTTGGACTTTGGATGATATTATCCAAGATATCTAGTGTGTTTTGACTCCGAAAAATGCAAACCGTAAGTTGTTACGCCTCAAAACGTAAAACCGGGTGTCGTAAAATTATGGAATTTGAAAGTATTGATAAACATGTCAATAAGTTCCATAATAAAATATAAAATGAGTGGTAGGTTCCATTTGGGTGTAAAACCCTGCTAAAAACTGGAAACACGGGTCTAAAACGCGTAATACGTAAAACGTACGAATATTGCGTAAAATTGAGAAAAGTAAAATGTTACTTTTCTAATGTTATAAAAATGATTTAAAATGACTTATAATGTCTAGACTGGGCTCAGTCTAGTATCGGTTGGTATTAAATGTCTTTTAGACATCAAACCGTAAGCCTAAAAATCACGAAATGACTTATAACATCAAGGGATGATTTTTGGTCAATGGAGGAGGGAAAGAATATGTTGACGACTTTTTCTAATAAGTTGAAAACTCAAATTGTCTTAGAAAAGCATTTTGTGGTCTAACGGTTAATCGCTCAAATGGTTAAGCGTGCTCATGCGAGAGTAGTACAGGCTTGGGTGACTTGCTGGGAAGTCTTTGGTCATGTTTTTCTCAGTCACGATTAATTCTCAAATAAATCATGAGTGTGTCAAATATTTCTCTGATGTGGGGTCACCTGACGGGGTCGAATTTCGTTGTACGTAGAATTTCTGAATGACGTTTTACCCTAAAACGTGTAATTCCTTAATAACTTTCACGAAAATGATCTGACGAATGTCAAACATTTAATTTGCCATGGAAATGATTTATCACTCGAGAATATCAAATAAAAATCAACTTTCGGGAAAGTTTCGGGAAAAATGAATAGTAAAAGTGAATAGTGAAATTTTCCGGGAATGGTAATTAACCTGAAATTGTGAATTGTTACAGTATATGTGATCTTGTTGAAGATGTATGATGAGTGCTTATTCACACATCCTTTTTAGACCTAAAAATCAGACCAAATACGTCAAATACTAACCAAATATGCCAAGAGAATGTATGTTTTTGTATTTGTGTATGTGCAGGTACGGATATGTGAAAAATGAACAAAAACAAAGCAAAACCGACAAAAACGAGCACGAGATTGGAAAAAGGTAAAAAGCCGAAGCCGAGGAAGAAACGTCAAATCAAATCCTCCAAGTTACAAGAAATGCATTTGGATCGTTCTCAGTCGTTACGTTTAATATTAAGTTGTATTAGTTACATTTTATAATGTTTTAAGCTTGAATTTTATGATTTGTAAAGGTCTAAGGGCTAATTATGCAACAATGTAAAAGATTAGAGAAGCCCTAGCCCCTAGCCTATAAATAGAGATGTAAGCCTCATTTGAGAGGTTGTTGTTTGTTTTATTTTAAGGGTTAGTTTTTAATTTTAAGTTGTTGTTCTTTAGTTTTTTTTATGGTTTTATTTTTTTGTCAAGTCTTATTTTACTTTCTCTCTCTAAAAAGCTTTATTTTTCTAAAAATCTTTAATTTCTAGTTGTTAAATTCGTGTTTTTATTGGTGGGATTTATTGTTTATGGTTAAACTAAGTTGTTTAGTAATAAATTTGGTGAAAAACATTAATTTTTAAGCTTTATTTTGGATCAAAATGGTGTTTTGTTATATTTTTATCGAGTTAGAATTATTTTTTTTAAATATCGAGTTAGGATTTACATATTAATATCGAGTTAGGCAGTTTCAAAAAGGACCAATTTGCAATTTATAAAAAGATGTATCGAGTTTGACTTTTATTTGCAAAATATCAAGTTTCAGTTTCTTCCAAATACTATCGAGTTAGATGTTTTAAAAAACCTTTATCGAGTTTGACTTTTGGCTATCGAGTTAGGTTTCATTTATTTATTTATTTATTTATTTTTTTTTGTTTTATCGAGTTAGGTAACTACATAGGGTCTATCGAGTTAGGTTCAAATATAGTGTATCGAGTTAGAGGTTTTATTATTTTCGAGTTAAGTTTTTTTATTTTTACCAAGTTTGATTTTTTTTGGCGAGTTAGCCATGATTATCGAGTTAGATAATCGTTGCCTCATCGTTTATTGAGTGAGGTTTTCTTATGCTTAATATCTAAACGAAACTCTGCCGAATTTTTCTAAAAATTTATCAAGTTAGGATTTATTATATAACAAGTTAATATCTTTTATTTAGTATCGTAATTTAATAAACATTTATAGTTTAATAATAACTAGTTCATTTTATTTCTTTTACTTATTTCCTTTTTAATTAGTCTTTATATCCTTTTCATTCATAAAAATTAAAAAGCCAAAAATATAATTTTCCTTTTACGTTATTTTTCTTTTATATCTTATTATTTAGAAAAACTCAATTTGCAATCGTAGGACTAGTATCGCTTTTATTTTTCTTTTTAAATTAGTTGTGTTAAGTTTTATTTACGCTTTCATTTCTATTTAATTTTTGAGAATGTTTGTTTTATTTGCTCATTTGTTTTGCATTATTTGCTTGTTCTCTTTACTTTAATTGCATTTTTATTCTCATTTGTAGTTTAATCAAAAACCAAAATATCTCTTCTATCCTCATTCACTTCACAAGATTCACAAACCGAGCCGACAAGATCAATTCAACCTTCGTTGGGAAAACGACCCGGGGAACATACTTTCACCGGTATTTCTTCGGAAACAAAACTATACAACATGCAAAAACAAATTTATCAATGTATATATGACTTTGTCAAATATTTTAGTAAAAGTGATAAAAGAGTTTGCAAATAGTTTAGTCATTACATGGTCTAAAACAAGTATCTAGAAAATGGAATAAAAAGTTAACATCAGTTTTGGTAGAAAATGTTTTTGTGCAAAGTAAAAATGATTTTCATTATTTACAAATAATGATAAAGAGGTTCTAATGGTTTTTCTTGTGTACATAGAAGATATTGTGATAACAGGCAATAATAAGATTAACAAATTTATATAGTTTTTGAATTCAAAGTTTTTAATAAAGGATTTAGAAAAAACTTATGCTTTTTGAAAATTTAAGTATTGGATATTCCAGCTGGTATTTGCTTAACTCGGAGGAAGTATTGTCTTGAGTTGTTATATTAGTTTGTAATGCTTGCAAGCAAACCTTGCGGCACTTTAATTAAAGGAAATTCGAAAATAAAAAATGTTTTGCTAAGTTTAGTGAAGATAAGCCTTTAACTGGTATTAATAATTACCAAAAACTTGTGCAAAAATTGATATATTTGACAACAAAAAGGGCAGATGTATCATATGTTGTATATTGCCTAAGTCAAGTGACGCATTGTCCTTTACAATCTCATTTGAGACTTGCATTTAGGGTGTTAAGGTATCTTAAAAAAGAACTTGGTCTGAGAATCACATTCAATGAGAGTATCAGTAATGACTTGAAAATATTTGTAGAATCAGAGTTTTGTTTCGTGGAAAAGTAAAAAACAAGCTATGTTAGCCAGATCATCAGCTGGGGGTGAATACATGGCAATGTGTAATGTATGTTGTGAAACTATTTGGATACTAAAAGTTTTAGCAGATCTGCAAGTAAATGTAAATTTACCTGTAGAAATGAACTGTGATAACAGTTATGAATAAAATTTCTGCTAATCAAGTTATCCATGAAAGCAGCAAACATTGTTAAATTGCTTTAAACTTTCTAATAGAAAAAAGTTGTTGTTGGAGTTATAAAAACTAAAAAAGTGAAGTCTGGGCATATTGCAGACTTGTTTACAATAGGGTTGTTTATTTTCGACCATAAAAGATTTTGTAGTTTGCTTGGCTTAAAGAATGTGTTTCAGGTCTAGCTTATGGAGAGTGTTGAAAGATAAGCTCGGATGAAACACTTTGGGATAATATGCAATTAACTCAAAGATTGTTCCAAAACTGTAACCGCGTCAAGACTTCAAGGACTAAAGATAAAGATCAAGAAGACTTGATGGGATAAAGTTAAAGTTGAAGTTGGCCAGCTATAAAAGGCATTTATCAAGGACCTAAAATTTTGACTAATTATGTGCCAAAATAGATGTGATAATAAGTTATTGATTTGTGAAAAGTGGTTTCTCATATTGTCACCATGCTGACACATTAGGTTTATCATTTTTTTATTACATATTTTATTTTATTTTATATTTTTTTAAAGTCATTCAATCATCTTTTTGATGTGTGTAAACTCTCTTATCTCTGTGTCTTTTGGGTAAGAAGCATGTAATTGTTTAGTGTTTTGTAATCGTTTTTTCTTTGTTTTTATGAACTTAAAACATACAACCAATACTTGTGAGTTGTGGCTAATATATGCAGTTTATAAAGCAATAAAATAGGAAGGTTGGTTGAATAATTTCTAGTGTGAAATCTTTAGTTTGTCATAGTTTTTATAAATTTCTAGTTTTCTGCCTTTCTTTAAAAAAAATAATAATGATTATAAAACTAATAATAATAAAAGAATAAAAATTATAAATTTCTAGTTTTCTACACTAACAGTTGCAAGTTTAACATTAAGCATAATGGGTATGATGGACGTATGACATTTTAAGAAGCATGATTGGTTTGAAAACAGGCCCATAAGCTCGCTGAAAGAGTGAAAGCCTCTTTTTGCCTTGGGCTTTAAAATGTTTCGTGCAATTTTTTTTTTTTTTTTTTTTTTTTTTTTTTTTTTTTTTTTTTTTTTTTTATTATTATTTTTTTGTTAATTTCTGTGTTTGAGTTTTGTATTTCCATTTAACTTTTAGAAACTGTAATGATCTTATTGGTTAATAGGCGAGGTTGAATACGAAAAAACTAATCAAATGTTATACGTTGTTGCTTAATTCGATTTTGGTCATGAGAAACCACAATTATTAATTGCTAGAATATTTCTATGATTTCACTAGTAGTCCTTTGATCCACAAGGTAGACACTTTCATGACTTGTGTATGTGTCATTCACATTGCTTGTTGTATCAAATACAAGTTAAACATTGCCTTTTTTGTTCAGACATATGTAAATGTGTTTAACGAGAATTGACACGTACGAGCCATAAAGTATCATGGGCTTGGGCCACAAATGACATTGCGGATACGAAACCGATTATAAATAACAATGGCATTCTTTTGGGCTTCTTTACACGCATACTCCCAAATTTGGCAATATTATTACATTTATTAACTTAAATGTAACTGATCAAATCAGCAGAGTTTTAGTGCTTTGGTTAAAAACAAAACATCAATCAAATTGGTATAAACATATACAAAAAAAAAAAAAAAAAAAAAAAAAAAAAAACATACATGTAACTCTACAGTAATTTCATGTTCACAACTTTATGATTCGATTTTGTTTAAAATCTGCATCTGGCTGATTAGTTAAATAACCTAGCTCAATTTTATACAATTTTTTTTTTTTTTTTAAATATTCTCTTATGATTGTTTCTGAAAAATATTTAATCCTTTTTTAATTAAGTGTTTCATATATACAAAAGTTCACGTGCAAATGTACGAAAATTTTATATTATTCATGTGATTGCATTAGTTACTTAAAAAAAAAACCCATAATGCATATAGAATAATGAAAAGAAAATGACATTTTAAGTGATGGCTGCTATCTGAGTCACATACTACTACATTTGGGAAAAAAAAAAAAATAACACCCTTAGGTTCACAATTCGTTACAAAAATTAGGCCCGTTCTGTTAAAGCCCGTCCCGTTATAAAATTAATTTAACAAGGTAATGAAGGCCGCCGCGTTGCGGGCTTGCGGCGGGTATTTTTGGCATGTGTTTCGGTTCGTTGTTTGCGTGTATGTACGTTTCTTTATTGCTATGCGATGATACAACATAGAACAAAGGTTATATGAGCTCAAGTTATTGATCTTCTCATAGTTAAATAAGCCCAACAAAAGGATGAAAAAAGGGCCTGGGTGTGGACTAAAAATAAGTAAAACAAAGAGCCCAGTATGCAGCTCAAAGAATATTGTTTTTTAAATAGCGAGAACCAATCAGGAAGTAGCATGGCACATTTCCATAGAATTGACGCTGCGTTATTATATAGTAATAAAACCCCACTAAGTTTCCATGATTTTATAAGTCTTTGGTTACCCAAAGTAAGCCATGCATGATTGATCAATCTCTCAATCTCTATCGATCGGCATTAGTGTGGCCTTTTTTTCAATCGATCGATCGAACCATTTTTTGGATGTGGGTCGCTTGGACGACCATGAATCCATTGGTTTTATGTGTAGTTATTAATATAAAATGTATTTTTGTGGGATGTGTTTTTTTAAGTGTAGGTCGCTTTATTATGGCAACCAATCGCCGGAGAGAGAAAGCTGACGTACCGGATAAAATGAGGGTTAATCCCTCCCCTTACAATGTTTAGCCTTATACGGAGTATGTATTATTTTGCAAATACTTTTTAAAGTTTTTTTTTTTTTTTTTTTTTTTTTTTTTTTTTTTTAAAGCCCTTCAAGCTTGCGTTGTTTTGTAAATTTTGTATTAAAAAGTATTTATTTTACTTTCTATTTTTATAAAACTCTTCAAAGTTTGGATGGTTCTTTGAATTTTAGTTAAATATTGATTATTATTTTACAAGTATTTATGAACAAAACTTAATATGTTATTTTGTAAAAGCGCCTAAGTTTGAGTTATTTTGTATGAACAAATTAATTTTACTTTTTAACATGTAAGTATTTATGAATGTTATTAAAACTTTTCTTATAAAGATCCTTCAAGTTGGAGTTATTTTATAATTTTCGTATTAAAAAAAAAATATTTTACTTTTCAAGTATCATAACATAAAAGTTTACAACTATATTTTTTTTAAAAATGTATCCATTGAGAATAATAAAAGTGAAGCAAAAATATAATATGCAAAAATATCCTTTTCTTATGTTCTTTTCTCTAAAAAGTAATTATCCTATGGGAAAATAATCCCTGCTATAAAACAGTAGAGAACTTCTCAGCTGCTAGTATAATTCAAGGATCGTTTGTGTGCATTAGACATGTTATCAGGGATCATTTGTATATCATTAGGGACCATGTTTGCACTGCTGCAAGAGATAACTCCTTGCTGGTTAAAGCAGACATTTTATCCCCTTATACAATATATAAAATTGTGGAAGCAAAATTACTATTCATAAGGCCCTTGGCAGTGGGTGCGGGGAAGCACGGCACGATGCCCTCCCCCTGCGGGAACACCGCCGCCGGTGCCTCCACACCGCACGACAAGGCAATTTTGCGGTGAACTTTACCGTGTCACATTTGAAAGAAATATAGACGTTGGAACCTTTATTATTCGAACGTTGGGAGTTATTTGGGACCAACGGTTACTTTTTTTTGTGTGTATATATATTGGACCAAACCAAACACACACACCATAAAAAAAAAAAAAAAAAAAAAAAAAAAAAAAAAAAAAAAAAAAAAAAAATCCGATTCAACCGCAAGTATATGGAGCATAAAAAATTGGTTCGACTTTATTTTTAGATGAGCCGTTCGAGTGGTTTAACGATAGTAGTCTCGATATTTTTGCTGCCGCGATTGACGAAGATGAAGAAGATACGGCTGGGTCGACACGAAAATCAGTGAAACGCAATCGGATCTCTGCTGCACAAAGATTGCATCATGATTATTTTTGTGAAGATCCAAAATTCGACGATGAATTTTTTGAAGATAGGTATCGTATGCCTAAAAGTTTATTTTTAAAAATAACGCGAGCTATTGAGGCTAGATTCGAGTATTTTCTGGAAGGTTATGATGCTTGAATGAAAAAAAGTTTCACAGCCATACAAAAATGTTCGTCTGCCATTAAACATCTCGCAACCGGTGCACCACCGGATGAGTTTGACGAATATTTAGAAATGGCACAAAGAACTTCACGTGAATGCCTTCAATTTTTTTGTGATGCTATTATTGAGTTATATGCTCCAGATTTTCTATGTAGGCCAACAAGTCATGATGTTCCATGTTTGTACGAAGCGCACGAAGCTCGACATCACATTCCGGGTATGATCGGTAGCCTAGATTGCACACATTTCGTTTGGAGGAATTGTCCAATCGAATTGAGGGGTCAATATAAAAGGGGTGACCATCAATACCCCACGATTATGATGGAGGCAGTGGCGTCTCAAGATTTGTAGATATGGCACGCGTTCTTTGGACCGCCGGGTTCAAACAACGATATGAATGTTGTGATGCAATCTCCGCTATTCCTCACCGAGCGTAATGGTACGGCACCTAAGTGCCCATTTGTTGTGAACGGCCATACGTACAAGCGTGGCTACTATCTTTGTGATGGCATATATCCGGCATGGTCTACTTTTGTTAAAGCGTTCAAATATCCAACTGACCCGAAGGAAAAAAAGTTCAAGAAATTACAAGAGTCGGCTCGAAAGGATGTTGAACGGGCATTTGGTGTTCTCAAGGGTAAATGGGGTATATTGAATCGACCCTTACGGCCACACACGATAGAAAGAATTAGAAATATAGTTTATACGTGTTTCATATTGCATAACATGATCATACATGACGCCGATACCGCAATCTCGCCGGTTCATATTCGGGATCCTCCGATCGAACCGGTGTTTGACGAAGAAAATTAAAATTGATTTTTAGAAAAAGAAAAATATTTTTTTACTTTTTATTTATTTTCTATGAATTAAAATTGATTTTTAGAATTTAAAATGAATTAAAAATAAGGAAAAATAGAAAAAGAAAGTGGAAAATTGAAAATTTAATTCTAAAAATTCTAAAATATTATAAAAGAATTTCTAAAAATATTTTTGTATTTTTCACAACATTTTCTGAATTTTTATTGATTTTTGGTAATTAATAACTATTTAAAAATTGGATAAATTCAAAAGAAAATTAAGAAAAATAGTAAAAAGGTTTGGAAAAATCTGGAAAAATTCTAGAAATTCTAAAATAATAAAAAGAACTCAGATAAAAAATTTTAAGTAAAAATGAAAAGTGAAAGTGCTTTTTCTGGTTAAAACAGCTTATCACAAGTGCTTTTTAATAAGCACTTGTGATACAATCTGACATAAACTTCAAAAACACTCTTAAGATGTTACAATGAGCTTAGTTTTGCAGAATATGATCAAGTATAGACACTAAATTCCACAGATGCAACAATTATTATGCAATAAGCTCACAATAAGCTCCAAACTTATGATCAGAATAAGCAAAAACAGAAACAGTAGCAAAGATGTGGTACCAAACACAACTACAACTCAGAATATCAATCAATTTGCAATATCAATCAACTCAAACAAAATGCAGGCCTATATTACCAAACAGTACTCAGTCTCAATCAGGCAACTTCAATGGATCCTTTAGCAGTTGAAATAAGATCTAAATTCCAAAGTTAAATAAGCAATACCAAGACTGACCAACAGAGATTTAGTATCAAACCAATTTATGACCTAAAACTTATGTGTAATAACAAAAATCAAGCTCAGTTCAGCAGACTTTGATCTAAATACTATGCAACTATTGACTATGAAAAATGCAATCTCATTTTGACTTTATGTGAAATGACCTAATCAAATTATGACTTAGACTTCTATTATTACTCTATAGCAACCTGTATTAAACACCAAATCAGCAAACTAACAACTATTCTATATTATACCTAGTTAAGCCAAACAGTCCTTAAATGTCAACAATGTAACACTAAAAGCTTCTAAATCTACCAATCTAAACAACAACTCAGATCCTTTCCAAGTCAGAAGCTCAGAAAAGTAATGACAGCTCAGATCCACAAAGTATGACAGATTAGCACAAGCAATACAGATGAGATATCATATAATTCTATCAATAAATGCAACTTGCACAGCAATGAGTTCCAATGAAACAGTGACTCAGATTCAAGCCATATCAATCTCAGATCCACAATTCTCAGATCTAGTATTATGACAGTTGCTCAACAACACTTAAATGAAACAATCAAACTTCACAGATCTAAGATTAATCAATGATCAGAACTCAATCAAGCAACAAATCAACAATAATTCACAATGAAACAGTAACTCAACATAAGCCACAACTAAACTCAGATTTCAAACAAACAGATTTAGCAAAGATGATAAAACAGAAATCAATCAAACTCAAAATTCACTTCTACTCTAATATATCATAAATCTAAACTAAAACTAAGGATCAAAAAGGATATTACCAAAGATATCCCCCTCAGCTAGAACAGAGGGGGCTCACTATGCAAGCCTATCTTTATGATAGGCCAAGTCCTTCCTTGTCTGACTTAGCTTATCCAAACCACCTCAGCAACAATGGATTTGTTTGATTACTCAGTCTGACTTAAGACACAAATCACTCCACTAAAAGCTATTTAGCTTAAATGGAATGTATAAAAATGAAAAATAGCTTTACTGAAAACTTTACTAGATAATATGTAAACATTTTTTATTTTTTTTTTATATTTTTCTTATTTTTATTTTTATTAATTTTACTGTAACTGAAATGAGAATTGAGTTAAAATAAGAAGAGATAAGCTGTAAACAACTGATTATAAACTAGATAAAGTCAGATTTGAATCATAACAAGCAATAAGAAAGTAATGTAATAGCTAAAATTTATAAAAATGAACTGAAATTTTATTAAAACTCAATAGAAAATTACAATGACTAATCTAAATACATTCTATATAAAATTCGACAGCATAACAATACCTAAAATCTACACACCAATGAGCTAAAAACTAACTCTATTTATAGGAGAAGTGAGAGTGAGGGGGTCTGATGCCAGGTTGGCGTTCCAAGTGAATTTTGTGCTTTCTTCCCTCTACTAACAGCCCTCAGATGAGATTTGTGCTTCTTTGATCATTCCTCAACCCTTGGATCACAATTAGTGATGTGGCTTGCCCAATCAATCCTTGCCATCTGTCCCAAGCGTGTGCTTATACTCTCTTTCCGTGTCAGAGGCTTCTGGAAGGTGAATCCAATGAGAGTTTGTGACGCATCTTGGCCAATCAGCTGCTGCCACGTGACCCTAATAGCATGTACGCTCTCTCTCACGTGTGCACAGTCACCTGTGGTCTTCTAGAAGCTCAAATGATTGGCTTAATCATGGTCAATTGAACCAAAATGGTAACTAGGGTTCATGTGAGTGTGAGGTGGTTCTGGGAATTTCGGGGGAAAAGGGAAATGGCTCGTTTGTTTATTTGTTATATGGTTTGACCATTTATTGACCCTTGACCTGGTGATATTACATTGACCGAAAATAGATTGGGTAATAGGGAAATTGGGCTTGGTTTATTTTGTGGACTTTGGGCCTAAGTGATAGAATGGACTTGGTAAAAATGGGTTAAGCTTATAATATTTTAAGTTTAAATAATCCAAGGACTAATTGTGTAATTAGCTGAAACTTCAAGGGCTGATTTTGTTGTTTTCTCAAAATAACTTCCAAGGACTAATCTTGCAAATCTTGAATTCATTTGGGATTGAAGTTGACTTTTGGATCCTAGCTTTGACTATTTGACCGTCTTCCACTCTCGTGCCCGATTTTCCAGTATTTGCATGATTTTTCGTCCTTTTGTGATTAATCCGTACCTGCATGTTCACAACATAAAAACACATGTTTTCTTGGCATTTGTTAGCTCATATAGTCAATTTGGGACGGTATTTGGCCATAAAATGGTATGCGAATTAGCACATACTAAAATCCCCCAGACTAAGATATTGTCGTGTCCTCACGCAATGTGATCAATTCACGCTTTTGGGATAAATAATTTCAAAACTCTTCCTACTAACTTTGTAAAATAGCAAAGAGGTTCGAAAGAAATAATAAAATCATTTATTTCCCGAAAACGCTCCGTTTTCCAAAATTTTCCTTTTATTCATTTATTTCACTTACACTTCCTATTTTTGTACTTTTCTTATTTCATACTTGTGACAGTTTGCTGAAATTTCATTATTTTGCAATAATTATTAGGGTCAACGAGTAGAAACACATTTCATAGAAAAGTGACCGTAAGGATAAAAATCGTCATCCTTGATTTTTCACAAGTCCCCAAACTAAGCGTACAAATGAGATCACTGCTTATCTACAAGTTAGATGCTAATACTACTCATAACAGTTACTTGTGGAAACTCCTTACTCCCATATCCTAGGTTTTGTATCTCAATATTTTATTTTGTTGAGAAATGAATTGCTTCATATTTTCTCGTTTCAATATTTTTTAGTCCGATAGTGATACCTAAGTTAAAACGATAAGTAGTTATTCATTTTCTCTTAAGAACCACTGCAATAGAAATTCGGTCCACATCAAGGAATTTTGGTACATACAATATCAAAAATATAAGTTGCGGAGTACTACACGTGCACCTCATGTGTCCAATTCAGAATCATCCACATGCACCTCACTGATGCGTGGGAATCGCACCAGGCTTTACCTCTCAAGGGATCTTGAGAAGCTTACAACCCCCACCAGGCAGTGTACCTGATCGTTGTAGTATAGTATAGTGACAAGTACCGGGGGATTGATCGTTCAGCTAGGAATAGTGTCACTAGGATTAGAAAACCTAAATACTAGTTCTAAAGGTGAAGGATGATTATTTTTTGTATTTTTATATTTTTTAAAAAACAAGTAAAAATCTCGGGTTTGAAGGACTTGGGCGGAATTAGTTGCTAGTCAACTAACCCAATACTAAAGATGCAATCAAAATAAAATACTAAAAATGAAAATAAACTAAATTATACTAGAGTTGTGAGCAATAAGTGGAGAAAATGTGTTTACTTAGATTTCACTACTCCCTAGACATCTTTTACACGTTAATTACTTGTTATAGTTGCATGGATGACGGATTGTATTCCTTAATACCATTCATGGGGTATCGCACATAACTCCCCAATTCTATGAGCTCTTATCTCCTCCTACACCATGCCCAGCACAACTATAGGGATTGTAAACAGTGGCTCATGCATTAAATACAACCAATAAAGACCTTAGTGCAATAGGTTCATGTTTCCTAAGACGTTCAAGCATGTTACCATTTGGAGATCTGCCAGTTTTCTTAAGCCTAACATATAAATTCATTCATCCAAAACAAACTATAAACAAGTAATCAACATATAATCAACATCTAGGTTTCATTAGATCCAAGCAAACACAAGATAGATCTAGCCTAGCATGATGGAATTAAGACAAGAACAAGATATAGACAACCAACACATACACATATTGATTGAATTAAAAGAACACTTATCTTAATTACACATGAAAGGTATCAAGGGGTTGGAACCCTTGAAAAACCTGTAAAATTCGCACCAAAATCGTACTAGGGTTTCTCCAAAACTTCTCTTCTTTAATGTGTAAAAATTAGAAAACTATATATAGGAAATAGGGTCTAACGGCGTCAAGACCAAATAGGTGACGCCGTCACCTCGCCGCCAAAATAATTCTCGGACTACCTTGATCTACTTCTGACACCGTCATGTGTTATTCATTTCCAGGCCGTCATACATTTTCCTCTTGACGCCCTTCCTTGTGACACCGTCAAATCTGTTCTGGATCGTCATGGAAATTGCTCTTGACGTCATCAGGATGTTACTCTTGACGCCGTCACCTACTGTTCCCAGCAAGGAAAATTAAGACTTTGGCGTTTTCTTCACTTCTATGCTCCAAAAACGTCCGAATTGCTTCCTTTTTCCAGATTTCACTCCCAAAGTACCTAAAATCACAAAAGGAACGATTTAGGGCAATATTTGATCAAATAAATTTGAATTCTGGCTTAAATGACCACCTAAAAGTGGTTCATTTTTGGCCTCATCATATACCCTTACACTTGAGATTTGCTTGTCCTCAAGTAAATGCGCTTTTATTCTACTCAAAATACAAGTTAGGGGTCATTTAACACTAACATAAAAGTAATTACAACAAATAATCGTTCCACTAAAGACCAATAGACAGGCACGGAGGTCATACACAAGCACCTCACAAATAGTGTTTAGATACTCACATCTCGCGGGTGTAATAAAGTATAGATTACAATATGGAAACGGAAGATATCTCTCACTACCTGTCATAGCAAAATAGATTACCATAGGATTGGGAAAGGATCAAACCTCCACTACATGGCGTAAGAACCTAGGATAAACTATCAAAGAGGTCTTTTAAAGGGTTGTAACGTTAGGTATAGGGATATGAAATACACGGTTTTGTTGGATAAAGGAAGTTTTACTGGTGGCGAGTTAACAATCTTGGTCAATTACATGTACAATATGGCGTTGCTAAGCCAAAACTAGACTCGACTTAAGCTAATAAATGAAAAATAACAAAAACATAAAATAAACATAGAATGAAAAGGGATGGTAGTCCGTATGTTTTTTTTTCTCATTTTCCTTTTTCTATTTTTTCTTTTCTTTTCTTTTTCTTTTTTTTTTTCGATTTTTTTTTTTCATACACTCTTACCCTACCATCCAAAATAATACATCATAGGGAATGGGAATTCCCCTTACACTTGAATCTTTACATACTTTACAATAAACTAAACTAATGACTCGAATTAAGAAAATCAAAACACTTGGAGCACTTTTAAGATTAACGTACGTATGGGGGTAATAAATGATGTTCTTCCCCATTATTCCATAAAATAAGTACTTACCCATGAGTCCCAATCGTCCCAAAACAATATGTACAAGGATATGACTCGACTTAGCAACCATGTAATCAATTAGATAGTTAACTTAAGGTTTAACAAATAACAATAATACACTAAAAATGAGCGCATACACGGAAGGCTAAGGCGATTTGGTTGTACATTTAAGTGGGGTGTAACAAATTCTTCCTTTAAGTAAAATGCTTAAAGTTAGAAACGAAAAGATAGGCTCGGAGGGGTGTACCAGGGGTTTCGTGTACTAAAAATGAGTACAACGCTAAGGGTGTGGGAAAAATTAGTTGACTTAACTAGCCAAGTAATATAACTTAAATGGTCAAGTAATTATGATACGGGTTTAACACAAGGGTGATCCTAATGCCTCTTATCATGTAGTAAATCCTACCACACGAATTTAGTCTCACTAGCGGTCTCGGGATGCATCACTAACGCAAGTTCTAGAATCTAAATGCTACCGGTACGCTCATAAGCGCTAATAGTAAATGCTTTTCCTATCAAATCTAAAGGCGAACCTCACATATTTGGGTGGAAAATTTTTCTGAATATACGGTTATGTGCTAGTCATACAATCTCCTATCTATGAGACGCTTGCTATGGCTAAAGTTTCACTCCTAAATGTTGTAAAAAATTTTAAATTTGGTGCTAAAATTGCACTAACAAGTATTTCTCATAGTTTTATTACACATCTACCATTAAACAAAACAAACTCAAGCGAAAGTGCATATGTAAGGTATCATCTTTTTACCCTCCCCTTACACTTAAGATGAACATTGTCCCCAATGTTCAAGTAAAGAATGTAAAAGTTAAAAAGTAAAAAGAATGAAATCAAATACTCCCCTGATTCGCTCGGTATGGATAATTAGGTGGCCAGGTTAAATCTTCCTCCAAGAAAATGAACAATCAAAGCTTCCCTTCCAGAATACAAATCATCTTCTTGTCATACATAACCTGTAAATCCTGAGAGAATAGACAAAACAACCTCGCGTAAAATCGGCGGCATCCTATATAAGTTACTAAATCCTAGAAAACAAAATAAGATATAATGCTTGTGGAATGAAGTTTGCAGATTTCCTGGAGATTATAAAACTTAATAATTCACAAAAACCATAAAACTCCGTTAGAAAAACAAAACCGGTAAAATTTCCAGATTTTTACACTTGACGCCGTCAAGAGTTAACTCATGACGCTGTCAGGATTGACCTGCAGAAATTCTTATGTTAAGTTTCCGGAAAATTTCTGGAAAAACTTGGTCCTACTTCCTGGAAAATCCTGCAAAACTTCATTATGACTCAATACAAGCATTTGACTCTAACAAATACGAATATACATGTTCATTTAATATTGTGGAAAATCATGATCGGTTTGTTTCTTAAAAATATATTTGGGGTTTCCCCTTACACTTATCTTTTGGAAAAATACTTTTAGGTGGAGTTAAGACTAGGCCAAAACAACAAAGTAAAGTATTTCCACTATTTAATTGAGAAACATGATCAACCAACAATAAAAATAAAACATGCATACGGAAACAAATAAAATCAAACAAACAAACAAACAAACAAATAAATAAATAAAGCTTGGGTTGCCTCCCAATAAGCGCTTATTTTTGTTCGAGTCGCGAGCCTGACTCTACCCTTATTTAACGGAAATAAGAGAGGTTTTCTCTAGACTTAGGATTAAGTGTGGGTGATAGTAGCGATACACACCAACTTGGTAATAGTATGCCTCATAAGGAAAGAGTGGTGGATGAATTATATGCTCAAAGGGGTGCGCTCCTATCATCATAACCTTACCTAATTCAATCGGGTTAATGGGTGGATTAATATTTTCTCTAAGAAAGGGATCATTTTCAATCAACTTTAAGAGATTACTAGTTGGGGATCCATCTTGACCTAATAAACCCGGTTTAAACCCATAATGTTTTTTATGATCACTCATAAATGGGTGATGTAAGCATGTAAGGTCATTTTCCACTCCTATATTGGTTTCCCCTCTACAAGGCTTAGAGTCCACTACCTTTATCCTAAGACTACCCGGACTATATGGTTTGATGGGTGGATCGGAACCTATCTCAATTCCTAAATTCACATCCAAGGATGGAAGATTAGGTAACGGTTTTGGTTGAGGCACCGGTTCATCAAAACTAGGAACTTCCCTAGAACTAAGAGTAAGGTTATCATTATAAGTATTCAAACCTATATCCTCTAGTCGTGTTTGGTTCAAAGGTCCTACCTCTATTGGGGTTCCTAAAGTCTCTTCTACTTCATCCGAATAATTCACGGGCGGTGTATATGCCTCAAATGATGGTAGGACTTGTGGGGTATTTGGTGGGTTTAAATTTTCAACTCTGTCCTCCATCTTATCAGGATTGCCAATGTGCTCAGCTTGTATTGTGGTGAAATCAAACCACCCCGTGTGCCCAGTTATCTCATCTATAGGTTTATCCCCAAACAATCTTCTTGCTTGTTCCCTTAAACTTGCTATCAATCGATCCGTAACAACGTTTGTTGGGTTGTTCATTTTTTTGGCAAGTTTGGCACAATTCTCTATGGCTTCCCATGCTTCATCAGCACTTAATCCCTAAAGGTCCCCATGTGCGGTATGGTCAATGTCCATTTTGGTATAGTGGTCGTAACGATGGTAAAATATTTCAATTTGGGACCACAGATCGAGGTTATGATGAGGGACTTTTTAGAGTAAATGTTTAAAACGAGCTCATGCATCATAGATAGGTTCATCCTCATGTTGTCTAAACATCAAGATGTCATTTGGAGTGGGTGAATTTCGTGGTTGGTAGTATGGTGGATTCGCGTTCTCCATAATGGCTAACGGAATAGTCAATGGAAAGGTTTTTCACAAACAAAGACACAAAGAAAAGACAGACTAAAGAAAACCTAAAAATAAAAATAAAATCTTAATAGAAAGGAATCTAGCAAGTAGACCTAATAAAAAGAGATTCTAACCTAGACAATAACTATTCCCCAGGCTGCGGCGCCAAAAACTTGATGCGTGGGAATTGCACCAGGCTTTACCTCTCAAGGGATCTTGAGAAGCTTACAACCCCCACCAGGCAGTGTACCTGATCGTTGTAGTATAGTATAGTGACAAGTACCGGGGGATTGATCGTTCAGCTAGGAATAGTGTCACTAGGATTAGAAAACCTAAATACTAGTTCTAAAGGTGAAGGATGATTATTTTTTGTATTTTTATATTTTTTAGAAAGCAAGTAAAAATCTCGGGTTTGAAGGATTTGGGCGGAATTAGTTGCTAGTCAACTAACCCAATACTAAAGATGCAATCAAAATAAAATACTAAAAATGAAAATAAACTAAATTATACTAGAGTTGTGAGCAATAAGTGGAGAAAATGTGTTTACTTAGATTTCACTACTCCCTAGACATCTTTTACACGTTAATTACTTGTTATAGTTGCATGGATGACGGATTGTATTCCTTAATACCATTCATGGGGTATCGCACATAACTCCCCAATTCTATGAGCTCTTATCTCCTCCTACACCATGCCCAGCACAACTATAGAGATTGTAAACAGTGGCTCATGCATTAAATACAACCAATAAAGACCTTAGTGCAATAGGTTCATGTTTCCTAAGACGTTCAAGCATGTTACCATTTGGAGATCTGCCAGTTTTCTTAAGCCTAACATATAAATTCATTCATCCAAAACAAACTATAAACAAGTAATCAACATATAATCAACATCTAGGTTTCATTAGATCCAAGCAAACACAAGATAGATCTAGCCTAGCATGATGGAATTAAAACAAGAACAAGATATAGACAACCAACACATAGACATATTGATTGAATTAAAAGAACACTTATCTTAATTACACATGAAAGGTATCAAGGGGTTGGAACCCCTGAAAAACCTGTAAAATTTGCACCAAAATCGTACTAGGGTTTCTCCAAAACTTCTCTTATTTAATGTGTAAAAATTAGAAAACTATATATAGGAAATAGGGTCTGACGGCGTCAAGACCAAATAGGTGACGCCGTCACCTCGCCGCCAAAATAATTCTCGGACTGCCTTGATCTACTTCTGACGCCGTCATGTGTTATTCATTTCCAGGCCGTCATGCATTTTCCTCTTGACGCCCTTCCTTGTGATGCCGTCAAATCTGTTCTGGATCGTCATGGAAATTGCTCTTGACGCCGTCAGGATGTTACTCTTGACGCCGTCACCTACTATTCCCAGCAAGGAAAATTAAGACTTTGGCATTTTCTTCACTTTTATGCTCCAAAAACGTCCGAATTGCTTTCTTTTCCAGATTTCACTCCCAAAGTACCTAAAATCACAAAAGGAACGATTTAGGGCAATATTTGATCAAATAAATTCGAATTCTGGCTTAAATGACCCCCTAAAAGTGGTTCATTTTTCGCCTCATCACTCACGCGCCAACAACTTATTTACATTCAATACTCTTATTCATACAACTTTCAACTTTCACTTTTTTTTTTCACTTTTCACTTTTTTCATACTTTTCATACTTCTCACTTTTCTTTTTTTCTTTACTTTTTTTCTCATAACATCAATGGAAGCTTATCGGGTAACTCCAAAACCATATAGATTATCAACTTTTGACTTTTGATTTTTTTTTTCACTTTTTGCTCTTATTTTTGATGTTCCTTGATATGTACCCAACTTCTAAAGCAAAAATTCTCTTAAGAAAACAAAGAACTAAATATTATTTAAACCGAAATATTTCTAATTAACCTAGAACATCTATTTTATGTGGGTGACGTTTCTGATGGGAGTAAAAAGTCACAAGTACCTCTCATGAGCTCTAAAGAGAACCACTACTCCATGTTTAGCATCTAACTTCTAAATAAACTCTATCATTTCTCGCTCTTCGCAATTTAAGATTCCAAATAATGAAACCCGCGAATACTTAGCCGATAATCAGCCACGCATATATAAAGTCAGATACGAAAACTTGCAAATTCTAGAAGAAGAATTCGCGTTTTCTAGCTCCTGATGTAAAAGACTAGCGAAAGCTTTTAAGCTGCGCATGTATAAAGTCAAGTACGGGAACTTGCAGATTCTTAAGAAAGAATTCGCATTTTATAGCTCCTTCTGTACAAAACTAGCACAAGCTTATGTGATCATCATTGGTTAAGGGAACAAGCTAGGGCTCAACACGCCCGGTCAAGTCAAAATATTTATTCCTACTCTCGCCAGCAAGAAAGTCAACAAGGTGTCAAAACACTTATTCAAACTTTATTATATTTTTGCACAACTTTTTCAACTTTTTCACATTTTTTTGTACTTTTTCATTGCTTTTACATCAAAATTTTTGAAAATTTTCAATTTTTTCAATTTTTTAATTTTTGGTGGAAAAACGGAGTTGCAAGAGTGCACGACATTGTGAAAAATGCAAGGTTAAAATCGAATCGAAGATTCACCCTCCCCCAGACTAGAACGAAACATTGTCCTCAATGTTTTACGGGTTAAGGTAATCCTAACAAAATTCTAGGCCGTTTATTAATTATGCCAAAGAAAACGTTAGTCGATAAGATTCACGGATATAGGATTTCCAATAAGCACCGATGAATGAAACTCGAGCGGAGAGAAGATAACGAGCACGAGAGTCATCATAAATCACAGACAATCCTAACAAACATCACAAACAACCACGGAACACAAGAGTAGAAAAGGCACCCCCTCCTCACGTTATTTGTTAGAAAATAAGAAGATGATATTGGATAAGCATGGGTTGCCACCCACGAAGCGCTTTGTTTTTTATTTCCGAGTCATGTAGCTTGACTCGATCCCCGAATTTAATCGTCCTTGGGGAAGGTCTGGAGATCCGGGACTACCATAGTTGCTACATCCCCTCCAAAATAGTGTTTCAATCGGTGACCATTCACCTTAAAATTGGGACCATCTTGTTGAGATAACTCAATGGTACCATAAGGGAAAACTTGGGTTATTGTGAATGGTCCAGACCAACGGGTTTTAAGCTTACCCGAGAATATCTTTAAACGAGAGTTAAAAAGTAGCACTTGATCACCAACGTTAAAAACGCGGTCTTTGATCTTGGCATCATGGATTCTTTTTGTTTTCTCTTTATATATCAAAGAATTCTCGTAAGCTTGATCACGGAGTTCAACTAACTCATTCAATTGAACTTTTCTGTGATCACCCGCGGTTTTCAAGTCAAAGTTTGCATGTTTTAAGGCCTAGTAGGCCTTGTGCTCTAGTTCGATGGGCAAATGACAAGCTTTCCCGTAAACCAGCTTATATGGTGTACACCCTATGGGAGTTTTGTAAGCGGTCCGGAAAGCCCAAAGTGCATCTTCTAATTTATCGGCCCAAGAGGCACGGTGCTCTCCTACTGTCCTTTCTAGTATACGTTTTAAACCACGATTGGAGACCTCAACTTGACCACTCGTTTGTGGATGATAAGCCGTGGAAAGACGATGTGTAACACCATATTTAAGCATAACTTTGGCAAATTGATCATTGCAAAAATGGGTCCCACGATCGCTTATAATGGCTCGAGGTGCACCAAATCAGGCAAAGAGACTCTTTAAAAACTTAACAACAACTCGGGCGTCATTGGTGGGGAGCGCCTTCGCTTCAACCCATTTTGATAAGTAATCGACGGCCACGAGAATGTACTTGTTTCCTCTAGATGACGGGAATGGCCCCATGAAATCGATGCCCCAAACGTCAAAAATTTCACAAACTTGAATCGCATTTTGCGGCATTTCATCTTTTCGAGAAATTTTCCCTTGACGTTGGCAAGAATCACATGTTTTCACCAATTCATGGGCATCCCGATATATCGTCGGCCAATAAAAGCCTGAATCGAACACTTTCTTTGTGGTGAAGTTGGCACCATGATGTCCCCCCGTGGGTCCACTATGGCATGCCTTAAGAATTTCAACGGCTTCCGTACCGTGAACACACCGCCGGATCACTTGATCCGCACAAACTTTTAACAAGTAGGGGTCGTCCCAAAAATAATGTTGGACATCTTTAAAGAATTTCTTCTTTTGCTGGGACGACAACCCTTTCCTAATGAATTTCCCCGCACGGTAATTCGCAAAATCGGCGAACCATGGGGTACTTTGGTCAAGTTTGGTCACACTCCCAAGTGTCTCAAGAGGAAAAGCATCATTAATTTCCTTTTTCTCAAGAACACTTTGATGGGGGTTCTCAAGTCGTGAAAGGTGATCAGCAGCAAGGTTCTCAGCTCCTTTCTTGTCTAGTATTTCGACATTAAATTCTTGGAGCAAAAGAACCCACCGCATTAAACGTGGCTTAGCGTCTTGTTTCGCCATTAAGTACTTAAGGGTTGAGTGGTCTGTATACTCTATGCACTTTTTAAGAAGCAAATGAGACCTAAATTTCTCAAAAGCATAGACAACCGCTAACATTTCCTTTTCGGTAGTTGTATAGTGATGTTGGGCGTCATTCATGGTCTTGCTTGCATAGTGTATCGGTTGAAAATACTTATTCTTACGTTGCCCCAGAACTGCACCAATAGCATAATCACTTGCATCACACATTAGCTCAAATGGTAAGTTCCAATCGGGGGCAACTAAGATTGGTACCTCCGTTAACTTCTTCTTCAAAACATTAAATGCATCGACGCATTCATTCGTGAAGTTAAACGGAGCGTCTTTCTCTAAAAGGTGGGTCAGAGGCCGGGCTATTTTGGAGAAGTCTTGAATAAAACGTCGGTAAAAGCCAGCATGACCAAGGAAACTTCGGATTCCTTTGACGGTCGTCGGATGAGGTAACTTAGCAATAACATCGACTTTTGCACGATCCACCTCAATCCCAGATTTGGATATTTTATGGCCGAGGACTATACCCTCTTTAACCATGAAGTGGCACTTCTCCCAATTTAGAACTAAATTAGTATTTTCACACCGAATTAGCATACTTTCCAAATGGGAGAGGTAAGAGTCGAAAGAGTTTCCATAGACGGAGAAGTCGTCCATGAACACTTCCATGGTTTTTTTCAATCATATCGGAGAAAATGGCCATCATACACCGTTGAAACGTGCCTGGAGCGTTACATAAGCCAAAGGGCATTCTACGATTGGCAAACGTTCCATACGGGCAAGTAAAAGTGGTCTTTTCTTGATCCTGGGGATCAATGGGAATTTGAAAGTACCCAGAAAAGCCATCCAGAAAACAATATAACTCATTTCCCGCTAAACGTTCAAGCATTTGGTCCATAAAAGGGAGCGGGAAATGGTCTTTACGTGTCGCATCATTCAACTTGCGGTAGTCGATACAAACTCTCCATCCGGTCACAAGTCGAGTCGGTATAAGCTCATTATCGTCATTCTTCACAACAGTGATTCCGCCCTTCTTTGGCACACAATGAACCGGGCTAACCCATGAACTATCCGAGATCGGATAAATCATTCCAGCATCAAGGAGTTTAATAACTTCCTTTTTGATCACTTCATGGATTTGTGGATTAACCTGTCGTTGTTGTTGGAAGGAAGCTTTGTGATTTTCTTCAAGTAGAATCTTATGAGTACAAAATCGAGGGTCGATTCCCTTAATGTCGGATATTTGCCAAGCAATCGCACTTTTATGCTCCGGAAGCACATCTAAGAGTCGTGTCTTCTCCTCATCTTTAAGGCCTTTTGATATTATAACCTGTAATTTATAATTTTTTTTCCAGGTATGCGTATTCGAGATGAGGAGGTAAATCCTTGAGCTCGAGCTCCGGAGGATTCTCAATAGACGGCTTAACTTCTTTTACGTCTGCCATTTTTAAGTCCGTTGGAGGGGAAGAAACAATCGGTTTTTCATTTAACAATTTCTCAATTAATAAAATGTCCCCCTCCGGATCAAAGTTATTATTATCAATTTCAGGTGAAAATGATTCATTTGAAAGACAAGCATTAATTTCTTCCCAAGCGAGATCACTTCCCTCAAACGGAGTGAGGGAAGGGGAAGAATCGGAGACGATCGGTTCAAAAGAAGGAGTGGGATTGCCACTCGAGGCATTTTCGGTAAAACCAAGAAATTCTTGAGCATACTCCTCCGTCAGTTCATCAATAACTGATGAGGCGAAAAATGATCCGTTTTTAGGGGGTCATTTAAGCCCGAATCCGACTTTATTTGATCAAATATTGCCCTAAATCGTTCCTTTTGTGATTTTAGGTGTTTGGAGAGTGAATTCTGGAAAAGAGGCTATTTTGGACGTTTTTTGAGCATAAAGTGAAGAAAACGGCAAAGTACCAAAAATCCAAGCTGAAAATACAAGGTGACGGCGTCAAGACCAAACGCTTGACGGCGTCAGACATGAAGAATTAAATATCGAAGGTGGTGACAGCGTCAGATGAACTGGTGACGGCGTCAAAGTGGCCAAGAATAATTTACCGTGGGTGGTGACTGCGTCACATAGGCCGTCATAAGTGGATCAAGGCCGTCCGAGGAAGTTTATGGCGGCGAGGTGACGACGTCAGAATTAACTCTTGACGCCGTCAGAACGATTTTCCTATATATAGTTTTCTAGTTTTTTCATAAAAAGGAAGAGAGAAGTTTTGGTGAAACCCTAAAGACGATTTTGGTGCCTCTTTCACAGGTTTTTCAAGGGTTCCAAACCCTTGAGACCTTGCATTGTAATTGAGATAAGTGTACTTTCAATTCAATCAATATGTCTATGTGTTGGTTGTTTATCTCTTGTTCTTGTCTCAATTCCATTATGCTAGGCTAGATCTCTCTTGTGTTTGCTTAGATCTAATGAAACCTAGATGTTGATTATGTGTTGATTACTTGTCTATTCTTGTTTTGAATGAATGATTTATATGTTAGGCTTAAGAAAACTGGCAGATCTCCAAATGGTAACATGCTTGAACGTCTTAAGAAACATGAACCGAGGCGTACTAGGTCTTTATTGGTTGTATTTAATGCATGAGCCACTGTTTACAATCCCTATAGTTGTGCTGGGTCATGGTGTAGGAGGAGATAAGAGCTCATAGAGTTGGGGAGTTATGTATACCACCCCACGAATGGTATTAAGGAATACAACCCGTCATTCATACAAGTGTAACAAGTAATTAACATGTAAAAGATATCTAGGGAGTAATGAAGTCTAAGTAAACACAATTTCTCCAATTACTGCTCACAACCTTAGTATAATTAGTTTGTTTTCATTTTCATTATTTTATTTTAATTATATAATAGCTTTGGGTTAGTTGAATAGCAACTAATTCCGCCCACTCTTCCAAAACCCGAGATTTTACTTGCTTTCATAAAAATATAAAAATACAAAAATAATCATCTCTCACCTCTAGAACTATTAATTAGGTTTTCTAATCCTAGCGACACTATTCCTAAGCTGAACGATCAATCCCCCGGTACTTGTCACTATACTATACTACAACGATCAGGTACACTGCCTGGTGGGGGTTGTAAGCCTCGCGAGATCCCTCGAGAGGTAAAGCAAGGTGCGATTCCCACGCATCAATAACATCGATACGGTTAACGGAAGAAACATCGTAGTCGGAGGAGTATCTCGCGGTTTGATCAAGGTTAAAAGTAACGGCTTCATTTCCAACACGTAAAGTAATCTCCTCGTCATAAACATCAATTAAAGCACGACCGGTCCTTAGGAATCCTCTCCCGAGAATGAGAGGAACCCGTAGATCAGCATCGAAATCAACAACCACAAAATCCGCAGGGAAATGGAATTTCCCAACATTGACAAAAATATCCTCAGCTATGCCAATTGGACGAGACGTAGATCGGTCGGCAAGCTCGAGGGTCATAAGTGTCGGTGTCAAGTTAGGAAGAAACAACTTTTTCCATATTGACAATGGCATAAGGTTAATGCTAGCACCAAGATCGGCCAAGGCGAAGCATTGAACCATACCCAGAAAATTGCACGGTATAAGAAACTTGCCAGGGTCTTCAAGCTTTTCGGGTAGCTTTTTAAGAAGAACCACTGAGCAATTTTTGTTCATTTGAGTCCTTGACATTTCAAAAAGCTTTTCTTTATTATTCAAAAGATCTTTTAGCATCGAAGCAAATTTGGGCATCAAAAGTATAGCATCCGCGAGACTTATATCAAAGTGTAACTCTTGAAAAATCTGATAGAACTTTTCCATTTGGTTTTTATCCTTCTCGCGGTGCTTTTGTTCGTTTAAGCGTGACGGATATGGCAACTTTGTTTTAACCGGTGTTTCATTTTCATTAACAACCTTTTCCTTTCCTTTAGACGTCGGGACCACCGGAGGTTGGATGTCTTCGGTCCTTCCATTATTAATAGGAATTTCCGTATCCGTTGTCACCTCGGGTTCACGGGTGACTACCTTGGGAGGTAGAGAAGAAGAGGTAGTCGGAGCCGTCGGTCCATCATAAGTAACACCACTCCTTGTTATGATCGCTTTTGCATCGCCCCTCGGGTTAGCGATCGTGTTGCTTGGCAATGTACCAGAGCCCGAGGGTCGATCATTTAAACGCTTGTTAATATCGTTGATTTGAGTCGCAAACAATCTCGTTGTTTCATCTTGTTTAGCAATTAAAGCTTGTTGACTCTGAATCAATTGTTTAATCAACTCTTCCGTGGGCGACGGATTTGGAATAACAGCTTGATTTTGATTATTGAAATTTTGCCACGGTTTTGAAAATTGCCATTGTTCTGATTTCCATGATTGTTATTATGAAAATTCCCATTATTTTGAAAATTGTTCCCTTGAGGCGGGCCTTGGTGGTAATTTCCCCGGTTTTGATTTTGTTGAAAATTCTGATTTTGTCCTTGAAAACCATTATTTCCACGGTTGTGATTTTGATTGTTATACGGATGTGGACCACCACAAGTAATACAACCTTGATTAACGACATTAACTTGTTGACTTGATTTTTCCATAGACATTGCATCAACTTTCTTTGTTAAAGCCACAATCATATTTACCAATTCATCATTATTTTTACCATTGTTAGACACTTGTGGTTTATTTCTTGACATTCTAACACGAGCCTTATTTTCAATTATCGTGAAGGCATCATTCGTGTTCCTAGCCAACAAGTTACCACCCGCAGCAGAGTTAAGCGATTCTTGGTCAGCATGACATAAACCATTATAAAAAGTATCAATCTGCTGAAGGTCAGTAAACCCATGGTTCAGACATTTTTCCTTCAAATCTTTGAATCGGTCCCAAGCTTCACTAAACGTTTCATCAAAAGCTTGTTGGAACCGAAAGATTTGAGAACGTAGGTTAGAAGTTTTAGAGGGAGGATAGAAGTAATTCACAAACTTGGAAGCGAGATCATTCCAAGTGTGAATCGAATTGGGCGGTTCCTTTTCCAGCCAAGTCCGGGCTGCTCCTTTTAAGGAGAAAGGAAATAGCTTCAATTTCACCACATCGTGAGGAACTTGGTTCATTCTTATAGTCTCAGCGATGTCGGTGAAATTTCTGATGTGAGCATAGGGGTCTTCGTGATCGAACCCGTGAAAGGATATACCCGTGATCAAATTGAGTAATCCGTGATTGATCTCAAAGTTGGCATTGATGTCCGGAATCACAATAGCTCTCCTCACACCATTGAATGGTGATTGGAGTTGTTCTTCCATTGGACGTGGATCAAATGCCGGTTGTTGTCCCATCGGCGGGATAACATTGTGCTGCGGACCACCCATCGGCGGGGGTCCGTTGTGTTCGTTTTGGTTCATCTCCTCGTCGTCAAGGAAATGAACCCGACTTGTATGTCGTAAAACCCGCTCGGGGTTAGAGAACGGAGACGTAAGACTCTCAAAAGAAGAACGGGTGTGCATATACCACGAGCAAAATCAAAAAGAAAATGAAAAAGAAAAGAGAAAAGAAAATCTTTTTGTTTTTTATATTTTTTTCACAAAAACTTTTTATTTCTTTTGTTTTTCTTTTTATTAAAACATAACGTTAATTGAAAATCGTTTCTTTCAATACCACTCGCGACGGGACGGGAGAGAAGAATGGATCTCTCTTCAGCTAGCAATTTAATGTCTTAGCTATCCATATTTCCCGCTTATTCGGTTGTAGTAATTGAATAATCCGATAAACAACTAAATTACGTTTTCGTTATATTGTGAGACTTTTTTGGTTTACAACGCCCTTCCTTTCGGTCGAGTCGAGGCTGTAAATTTTATTATTTTTTTGGTATTTTGTAAATACTTTAGGAAAAGTGTTTTGAATTTTTCAATTTTTATAGAAATATATATACAAAGTAGAGGAAGGTTTAACAAAACACGATTTTTTAAAACGATATTCAAAAATTCACTTCGGCCTTCCCCGGCAGCGGCGCCAAAAATTGATTCGTGTGAAAACCAACTATATAATATATAGTATAGTATCGAAGTGATCCGCGTAAAATACGGATCACCCAAGTCGTTTCCCAGTGAAGGCGAATGGAATCGAGAATAACGATTCGTGAAACCGTGAATTGAAAAGTGAAAAAGTGAAATTAGCAATCAAGATATTCAAATAATCACAAACAATAATGAAATATGCAAAGAGTACAAGCTAGGTATGCACCAAAGTGAAAAACGTAAAAACGGAAATGCAACCGCAAAATTTAAAACGTAACGTTTAATGAAAAATGATCCTACAAACTTGAAAATATTTTCTAAAAATCTTAAACTAATAAAATGAATTTTCAGAAAAAGAAAAATATTTTTTTTACTTTTTATTTATTTTCTATGAATTAAAATTGATTTTTGGAATTTAAAATGAATTAAAAATAAGGAAAAATAGAAAAATACAGTGGAAAATTGAAAATTTAATTCTAAAATTTTTAAAATATTATAAAAGAATTTCTAAAAATATTTTTGTATTTTTCACAACATTTTCTGAATTTTTAATGATTTTTGGTAATTAATAACTATTTAAAATTTGGATAAATTCAAAAGAAAATTAAGAAAAATAGTAAAAAGGTTTGGAAAAATCTGGAAAAATTCCAGAAATTCTAAAATAATAAAAAGAACTCAGATAAAAAATTTTAAGTAAAAATGAAAAGTGGAAGTGCTTTTTCTGGTTAAAACAACTTATCACAAGTGCTTTTTAATAAGCACTTGTGATACAATCTGACATAAAACTTCAAAAACACTCTTAAGATGTTACAATGAGATTAGTTTTGCAGAATATGATCAAGTATAGACACTAAATTCCACAGATGCAACAATTATTATGCAATAAGCTCACAATAAGCTCCAAACTTATGATCAGAATAAGCAAAAACAGAAACAGTAGCAAAGATGTGGTACCAAACACAACTACAACTCAGAATATCAATCAATTTGCAATATCAATCAACTCAAACAAAATGCATGCCTATATTACCAAACAGTACTCAGTCTCAATCAGGCAACTTCAATGGATCCTTTAGCAGTTTAAATAAGATCTAAATTCCAAAGTTAAATAAGCAATACCACGACTGACCAACAGAGATTTAGTATCAAACCAATTTATGACCTAAAACTTATGTGTAATAACTAAAAAAAGCTCAGTTCAGCAGACTTTGATCTAAATACTATGCAACTATTGACTATGAAAAATGCAATCTCATTTTGACTTTATGTGAAATGACCTACTCAAATTATGACTTAGACTTCTATTATTACTCTATAGCAACCTGTATTAAACACCAAATCAGCAAACTAACAACTATTCTATATTATACCTAGTTAAGCCAAACAGTCCTTAAATGTCAACAATGTAACACTAAAAGCTTCTAAATCTACCAATCTAAACAACAACTCAGATCCTTTCCAAGTCAGAAGCTCAGAAAAATAATGACAGCTCAGATCCACAAAGTATGACAGATTAGCACAAGCAATACAGATGAGATATCAGATAATTCTATCAATAAATGCAACTTGCACAACAATGAGTTCCAATGAAACAGTGACTCAGATTCAAGCCATATCAATCTCAGATCCACAATTCTAAGATCTAGTATTATGACAGTTGCTCAACAACACTTAAATGAAACAATCAAACTTCACAGATCTAAGATTAATCAATGATCAGAACTCAATCAAGCAACAAATCAACAATAATTCACAATGAAACAGTAACTCAACATAAGCCACAACTAAACTCAGATTTCAAACTAACAGATCTAGCAAAGATGATAAAACAGAAATCAATCAAACTCAAAATTCACTTCTACTCTAATATATCATAAATCTAAACTAAAACTAAGGATCAAAACAGATATTACCAAAGAAATCCCCCTCAGCTAGAACAGAGGGGGCTCGCTGTGCAAGCCTATCCTTATGATAGGCCAAGTCCTTCCTTGTCTGACTTAGCTTATCCAAACCACCTCAGCAAAAATGGATTTGTTTGATTACTCAGTCTGACTTAAGACACAAATCACTCCACTAAAATCTATTTAGCTTAAATGGAATGTATAAAAATGAAAAATAGCTTTACTGAAAGCTTTACTAGATAATATGTAAACATTTTTTTATTTTTTTTATATTTTTCTTATTTTTATTTTTATTATTTTTACTGTAACTGAAATGAGAATTGAGTTAAAATAAGAAGAGATAAGCTGTAAACAACTGATTATAAACTAGATAAAGTCAGATTTGAATCATAACAAGCAATAAGAAAGTAATGTAATAGCTAAAATTTATAAAAATGATCTGAAATTTTATTAAAACTCAATAAAAAATTACAATGACTAATCTAAATACATTCTATATAAAATTCGACAGCATAACAATACCTAAAATCTACACACCAATGAGCTAAAAACTAACTCTATTTATAGGAGAAGTGAGAGTGAGGGGGTCTGATGCCAGGTTGGCGATCCAGGTGAATTTTGTGCTTTCTTCCCTTTACTAACAGCCCTCAGATGAGATTTGTGCTTCTTTGATCATTCCTCAACCCTTGGAGCACAATTAGTGATGTGGCTTGCCCAATCAATCATTGCCATCTGTCCCAAGCGTGTGCTTATACTCTCTTTCCGTGTCAGAGGCTTCTGGAAGGTGAATCCAATGAGAGTTTGTGACGCGTCTTGGCCAATCAGCTGCTGCCACGTGACCCTAATAGCATGTACGCTCTCTCTCACATGTGCACAGTCACGTGTGGTCTTCTAGAAGCTCAAATGATTGGCTTAATCATGGTCAATTGAAACAAGAGTGGTCAATTGAACCAAAATGGTAACTAGGGTTCATGTGGGTGTGAGGTAGTTCTGGGAATTTTGGGGGAAAAGGGAAATGGCTCGTTTGTTTATTTGTTATATGGTTTGACCATTTATTGACCCTTGACCTGGTGATATTACATTGACCGAAAATAGATTGGGTAATAGGGAAATTGGGCTTGGTTTATTTTGTGGACTTTGGGCCTAAGTGATAGAATGGACTTGGTAAAAATGGGTTAAGCTTATAATATTTTAAGTTTAAATGGTCCAAGGACTAATTGTGTAATTAGCTGAAACTTCAAGGGCTGATTTTGTTGTTTTCTCAAAATAACTTCCAAGGAATCTTGCAAATCTTGAATTCATGAGGGACTGAAGTTGACTTTTGGATCCTAGCTTTGACTATTTGACCGTCTTCCACTCTCGTGCCCGATTTTCCAGTATTTGCATGATTTTTCGTCCTTTTGTGATTAATCCGTACCTGCATGTTCACAACATAAAAACACATGTTTTCTTGGCATTTGTTAGCTCATATAGTCAATTTGGGTCGATATTTGGCCATAAAATGGTATGTGAATTAGCACATACCAGAGTGATTGAAAGGAAAAGTAGGGGTGACACAAAAACCGAAAAACGGAATCGAAACCGAAAAAACCGAAAAAGCCGAACCGAAAAAACCGCCCCTTTTGACAAACCGATGGTGGTGGTTTTGAATTTTATAAAAACCGAATGTTTGGGGCGGTTTTTGGTTTCATAAGAAAAACCGAAACGAAAAAACCGCCCCGCCCCACCTTTATATATGCTTTTATATAATTTTATCTATATAAGAAATTTGCAATTTAATTTTAAAGATTTGAGTATACAACTTTATCTATTAAAAAAATAATGTTGTTTATTATCTATACATTCAAATTTGTTATATTTATAGACGCTATATATTTGTTTTTGAACAATAGTGTTCTTTGAATGTTTTTGCCAAACGAAAAGTGTAAAGCCGCAAAGACTAGCGTTTTATATTTTAAAAAATGTTTGGTGGTTTTGTACATTTTTCGAAGCTTGGGATTGCCGGATATTATGCAATTGTTGATATTTGTTTAAATATTTTTGCTTGGAACTTGGAATCGTAAACTTTATATAAAATTAAAACTTGCTTGTTTTCAAGTAAGAAAAAACCGAAACCGAACCGATTCAATATCAAAAACCGAAAAACTGAAACCGAAAAAACAGAAATCAAACGATTGGTAGTTTTCAAAAACCAAAATATACGGTTCGGTTTTTGGCTTTACTATAAAACCGCCCCACCCCGCCCCATGCTAACCATTAGGGAAAAGTGGGAGGGTGATGTGGCATAAGAGGATTGGTTGTTTGTGAGTAAATGTTGATGAGGTGAGAGATGCATTGACAACCCCTTTAGCATTTTCACTAACATCCCTTAAACAATTTCATAAGTATTATTTTAACTTCGTGTGGCTTAGTAAGTTTTTTTAAAAAAAAAACTTTTACCGTAACACCTAACTATTTACTAATGACAAATATGTCAGAGTCATTCTCTTAACTTAACGCGTAAACAAATAAATATACCAGTTTGTAAAAAGTTTACCGATAAAAACGTGTTTCAAATACGATAAAAATAGTTTAATATTACAATAATTATGAGTTCGACTCCTAACCGAAACAATGAAACCGTTAGAGAGTGACAGATACCACTTTTTACCGTTTGGACTATATACGTTTACATAGTGTTGTGCGCCGAGACGTGGAGTAGTGAACCAAGACTATCTATTCACTTCCAAAAGGTTTCCAGCAATACAACTATAAACTATTAAAATTAGCCTAACTTCAACTTGTCCAAAAAATATAGTCTAATAATGTCTACCGAATTCTTGTCACCGTTGAATTAAACAATTACGGAGTATTATTTAGAAAAAAGCAAAACGTGAAATAATGAAAATAAAAAAATATAACTTGAGAAAAAAGAACGGCAGTTTTGCATTGGTCCATCACTTTCAAAATACTTGGCTCCTACTTGTTTGTTTTTTTTTACCATTCAGGTATTTGTATATGCAATTATTGGTGTTGAGTTTTTATTAATTACTTCAATAATTGTATTTTTTTTTTTTTGGCATTAGTAGATGGTGGGCCGTGATGACCAACGACTACCATAATTTGGTGGGACTGTCACTCACTACCACCGCACACGAACCCTTCCGAACGTAGTATCTTCACCAAACTTCTTGTTTTGTTTCAATGTAACATATAAACATTTACTTAGAGAGGAAGGTATGGTGGCTCAAGCCAAAATCACAAAGAAGTGTTATGTTATGTCACCTACCCACCTAATTCTCTCTTTGGCGCAACACTTGCATTTTGGCGCCGGGGGAGGGGAGGCTTGGCTTAAGCCAAAACCTTGCCATATATGAATGGCTTGGCTTTGGTTCAAGCCAAATCTTGCCATATATGAATGGCGTGGATGAAATGTTACTACACTTTCGCTTTGACTCAAGCCAAATCTTGCCACATATAAATGGCGTGAGTGAAATGTTTCCCCGCATTGCCGTTTTACATTAGTTTTTTAGTGTAACATACAAAGTATAAAACATTTACTTACATTAGTTTCTTACATTGGTCATTGACACAAAAGACTTTTCGTTTATTCATTAATAACTTTTTAACGGTTGTGATGTGTTTTTAGAACTATGATATATCGATAAACCCTACGGGCAGCAACTTAGTGACAACATTGAGATGCGGCTCAGTTGATTTTCGATTAGAGGACTTTGTAATAATGGCTTTAATGTTTTATAGAAGGAAAGAGCGAAGATATACACTAGTATAGCGACACACTCTTTTAGACTATAGAATTGGCTTTGTGCTCAATAGATCATAAGTCCAATTCAATTGCACATATTCTTTGGGGATGTTTGTTTAAGCTTATTTAGAGGGCTTATTAGCTTATTAATTTATATAATAAAAATAAGTTTAGTCAAATGTTTGACTAAACTTATGAGCTTATATTTATGAGCTTATATGATAGGTTTTGATAAACTTAAAATTTAGGGAAAATTACATGTATATCCTTGAAAATTTCAAAAATTTCATATATAACTTTTTTACTAGTTTTTTATGCATAAAGTACAATGCATTTAATACATCAAAAGGATATATATGAAAATTTTGAATTTTGCAAAGATATTAATGAAATTGCCTCTAAAACTTATAGCTTATTTAAAACAGGTGAGCTAATAAAAAGGATGTTAGATAAAAAAACACTAATTCTCTCATTTAATAATTACATATTTAAATGTTTGTGTATTTTTATGTTATTTTACCTCGTCAATTATATAAGTAAGCAAACATTAAATATGGGCGTAAAAACGATAAGCCGTTTATAAAATATAAGCTTAAGCTTAAATCATAAACTTAGATTTTCATGATATTAGATAACCCGAAACCTTAAATATATATTTAAGTACTGTTTGAATTCAACTTAATTGACTTAATATGAAAAAAACTAAATTCATTAAGTCATTTGAAAACTATTTATTTGTGATTTAATAAAGAATAATGACTGAAAAATATTAATTAAATAAACATGTGTTTATAGAAAGTTTTAACAAACAATTGAATCTTAAAAAAAATGCCGGTCAAGATGAAACGACGCAAAATTAAATGACGAATTATTTTTTATTTCTTTCTCAAAAAAGTAAAGAGCATGGTCATATCAATTTGTCATCTTCAGGGTTAGGTAAAGAATAGTGTTTTCCATAATTATGTTTTCAAGCTCTCCAATTAACTTGGACCGTTGATTTTTTTTATTTACTTTAATTTTGATGTCGATAAATAAAAATAATATAGAAGTGTGTCCTCTTTTCGCAGGACAGCGAGGCTGCGGTGGTTCAGCACCTCAGATTTTCTAAAGTACTATATTTTTGTATCATTAAATTGTAGTAGGGAGTATTAAATTAATTAAATAGTCATGATGTCAGGGTGGTGACAATGGTCACTACAAAAAAAAATCATACCTCTCAACCCACCAATAATATCATTACACCTCACTCACATTTTTTCTATACCTCCCACCATTATTTTAGTGGCAATGGTCACTTTTTTCATACCTCCCAAACCTCTAACTTTTTATTTTTTATTTTTTATTTTCATAAATAAATAATTTAATAAAAACATAATATTTCATTAATAATTAAAATAAAAATACATAATACTTGGAAAAAAAACATAATTAATAGAAAATTACATAATACGTAAAAAAAAGAAAATAAATAACTAGTCATTTAGGTATGCTAAGTTTTGAGCCTCAACGTGCTCCGTAAGATCATATTGGAGACGATAATGGACTTGTTCGTCGAGTAACTCCGGTAGTACACTATCGTCATAAACTGGCGCGACCGGCGGATCCATTATATGAACCGGTGATATTGCCTCCTCGTCGTCTTTTAAAATCATATTGCACAATATGATACACGTATTAACGATTTGCCGAATCTTTTCGACCGTCATAGGACGGAGAGGACGACTGAGAATCATCCATTTGGCCTTAAGACGACCTAAAGCTCGCTCGATATCTTTTCTTGCAGACTCTTGTAACATCTTGAATCTCTTTTCCTTCGGCTCAGTGGGATACTTATATGCTTTAACAAACGTAGAATATGTAGGATAGATTCCATCGGTAAGATAATATCCACGTTTGTAATTACGTCCATTTACAGAAAATGAACTGTTTGGCGCCGTTCCATTTCGCTCCGTAAGATTCAACGGAGACTGATTCAAAACATTTATATCGTTGTTAGCACCGGGAGGACCAAAAAACGAATGCCAAATCCACAAATCGTATGAAGCGACGGATTTAAGCATAATAGTCGGGTATTGGTGATCGCTACGCTTATATTGGCCTTTCAAATGTCTAGGACAATTTCGCCAAACAAAATGTGTACAATCAATGCTACCAAGCATTCCAGGAATGTGATGTTGTTCTTCATGTGCCTCGTATAAGCGTGCAATGTCATGGGATGTCGGCCTACGTAAGAACTCTCGACCATATAATTCAATAACCGCATTGCAAAAATAATCAAAGCATTCACCTATAAAAATTAATAACGACAACATTATTAAAAAAAATAATAACGACAAAAAAAAATAATAACGACAAAAAAAAAAAAAATAACGACAACATTATTATAAAAAATAATAACGACAACATTATTAAAAAAAATAATACCTGACGTTCTTCGTGCCATGTTTAAATAGTCATCAAATCTATCGGGAGGTTCCCCCGTTGCCAGTTGCCGAATGGCCGATGTGCATTTATGTAATGCCGTGAAACTTTTTTCCCCCTCGCATCATATCCCTCTTGAAACCATTCGAATCTCGCTTCAATATCACCAACAATTCTTAAAAACAACCTTTTATTCATACGAAACCTATCTCGAAAAATATGGTGGGCAAACTTTGGTCGTTCAACGAAATAGTCATTATTTAGATTTTGTAAAGCTTTTTCACGAAAACGGGTGACAGACTCCCGTGTTTCGGTAGAGGTTGCCGTGTCCTCAATCGAATCGTACACGGCTAAAAAGGTTGATAGAGTACTACCCGTGAAAACATTTTGACCGAAACGTTGGGGGGGGGGGGGGAAATATAAATCATCGGATGACGAAGATGATGACAACATTGTGTGAAATATTTAGTAGTAATTTGTATTGTGTGTGGGATATTTGAATATGTGTAGTTTATTTGTAATGTGTAGTATTTATAGGATTTTTTTTTTTTTTTTTTTTTTACGCTCCAACGTTTCAATTAACGGCTAGTTTTCTCCCAAACCGCGTAGGTGAACTTCCCCGCTGAGCCTCACCGTTGGGGCAAACCGCTGGGGTGGCGGCGGTGTTCCCCGACGGTTTGCGGCAAACCGCTGGCCACCCCGCAACCATTGCCAGTACCCTCACTTGCACTAAAGGGTTACAACTTACAAATGCTTATAATTTTTCATATGCGATTCCTCTTGTTTAGAAAATATATGAAACTTTTACTTCGTGTGCAATTCTACTCAATACACTCAATACGGTACTCATTAACTACTCGGGTCGAGTCGCGATATAGAGATTATTGAGTGTCCATTCGATGTTAAAAAAGGTTTAAGGTCTTAAAGATTTTAGTGAATACGAGATAGACAACTTATTTAACATTTTAAAAGTATGGGAAAATGTTTGTAAAAAATGACTTTTTATAAATTTTGAACATTATTTAATATATTTATACGTAATATAGAGAAAGGGATCTAATGAAAATAATTATTAAAATGAACGCTGAAAAATAATTCTAGCCATATATTTTAAATGAAGAGAGAAAATTTAAAGGATTTATGCATCTATTTTTTATGTGCATTTGAAATGTGCGATCGTAGTTACTTCTACTTATTCTCATTTTATTTATTAATTTTTCTCATTTGATCAAAATATGTTTTTATTTTAATTATTATTCTTCTTTGATCATAATATATATTAGTAATGATTTGTGAGGTTGCGTTCTTATTGAAAAAAGCTTCACAACCAGTGATACATCAAATATATGAGTAATGATTTGTCGGGTTGTGTTCACTTTGTAAAGAGCCTCACTACTAAGTGCTGGAATAAAATCAACAAAAGACTTTTGATGGATGATACAAAGACTTGTGTATCCATCTCATTTTTAAATTTTGTGTTTCAAGTAACTCATTTGTAAACATAATATCTCATTTATATTAACTTACTATTGGACACTCTATAGCTCGAAGCTATTTTTAAAAAGAACGCAAACTCATAAAACGTTACTAACATATATTATGTATAGATATAGTAAAAAGTATCAAAAGTTTGCAGAAAGTTAATTTTTACAAACATTTTTCCTAACAAAAGATAACCACTAGCAATAAAAAGCTCAGTAAACAAAAATCACTTGCACAATGATGCATTGATAAGCACTCAACGGTCGATATTATTTCTCAAAATTTCAATGAAGCATTGATTAGAAATGTTAAACTAGTCGTATTCATACATTTTGTTGGAAAAAAACATGATATTTTCAACGGTCGTTATTATTCCTCAAATTAACATTTTCTTTCTAGAGGTTTTTTCAACTACTGTTTAAAAGCTTATTTATATTTTCATTGCATGTGTTACGATTGAAACGTGTTGTCGTTTTGTTATGAAATAGAAATTTGCTTGAATTGTAAAGTTTTGAGAGAGAGTAATTCGGCATTATAAGAAGAATACAATCATATGAAATACTTTTAAAACATAAAGTAATTTACGGGACCCATGCATCATTTGATTTATTTCAAGTGGTTTTAAGAAAAAGACGTACACAAAGCTCTTCCACGTCATATTTAAACATGTAATATGTTAAAAGGCTTTGAGATTTTTGGGTGGTCGGTCCAGTATAATATAATGTAATATTCTTATGATAATGAAATAGTGGTTTCCAGTTTTTAGTTTCGTTAACAATCAACTAAAATTTTATAAAAAAAAAGCTAATAATCAAACTCTATATTATCAAACATTACCATTTATGAAAATAGAAACCTTTACAACGATCCTAAATTTTACTTGTCTTTTAATCATGGGATTTGCTAAACACAATCCTATGGATTTTGTTTAAACATTCCATAATTAAAAAATTAACATTCAATAAACACCAAAAATTCTATACTTAAAACCACTTATCATTTTTAAAATGACTAAGTATATAATTATAGAATATATGAGTTCATTAATTGTTATATTTGTAATTTTGGAATGCTTAAACAAAACTCATAGGGTTGTGTTTAGTAAATCCTTTTAATCATATATAATAAACAAAGATTTTGCAGTAAAAGTGATAAAAAAAAAGTATCATTTTGTAATTTTAAGAAAATATATATACCACATATAAAGCACGAAAACCAGAATTAATTTGTTAAAAATTCAATACAAGTAAACTACTTAAATACCCTTGAATATTATAGGAATTAGACACCATAGTTTCCTAATTTATCATTGCAGAATTAATATTAAATAACTTTTCAACCTTCAATAACTTAACAAAATTAAGTGTTGAATTATATTACAAATTGGTTAATTACATAATTAATAGCGATATGAAGAAAAAAATGACAAAGATACTTCTTAACCAGAATACAATATACACCGTTTAAATCAAGTGAATCTACAAGAAATTAATTAAATAACAAATAGTTGTATATGGTCAAATGGTGATGGTCGGTGGAGATGTCGTATGGTTTATAAAAGCACTTCGAGTGGTTATAAGGATGGTTGTTGCGGTCTTGCTCATTGCTAGGGTTTGTGGTGGTCATTATGGATGGTTATGGATTTTTCGTGGTTTGACAGATGATTAGAAATTGAGTTCCATAAAACATGAAAGTAAAGCAGAAATAAAACCCTCATAGTATCATATACGAACATATGAAATAGATATCAACAACCCAAGAAGATAATTCTGCATACTTTTCGTAAGTACATCTAACAAAACACATTATTAAAATATAAAACTCTTGTAAATAATACTACGTATTATGTTTACTTAGAAAATTGTACTTTATCTTACATTAGCTACTAGGCTATATCTCTATTAAATTTTATATATAATAAAATTACATTATTTTTAAGGATAATTTAATACTTTTCTTGTATTAATTTATCAAGAATATCATTCCCGGTTACCTTTTTTAAAATTATTTGAAGCAAAAATCTTCATCATCTATAAAATTATTGTCGAGCAAGGTATGCAACTGAGAAAATTGGTCGTTGGAAAATGTGCTATCAAAAGACATTTAGTCGTAAGAACATTTAGTTACACGGGTACGCGCCGCCACATGCAACGTTCGTATACCCGGCTAGTCTTAAATAAAATGGATGATTGCTCAACAATCATTTTGCAGTAATATTTCAAACAAAATAAAATATTTAATTATTTATGCAATAGTGCCAACATATGACAAAATTAAAAGTTTTATGTAACATGACAATTGACATTATTAAATAGGATGTACTTGAACTTGATATGAGACGCCATGGTGGTTAACAATCGGATGTAGACCGATCGAGGGACTTGCAAAAACATTTTAAGGACTACAGAATGATAACATGGCCAACATGTGTAATTAAGAAAAACACAAACTTATTAGAAAGAATAACTTTTCATCTACTTCAAGTTACAGAAGCTCAGAGGCTGTGCTGTCTGTAACTAACCAAGAGAAAATTATATATGTGCAAAGTTAGGCTCAACCATTGGCCGTTGAACGTATCACATAGGTCTTCAAATTTGTAATTTTCAATGAGTATCAAGGTTTCTGTTTTATTTTATACTTAGTTGTGTATATAGGTTATTATATGTTTATATGTATAGTCATGTGTAGATGATTTTGTTAATATTATTAGCTTCAATATAGATCTAAGCCAAACATAAAAAACAAATGGCCAGGGAACATCCTTGTCAACGTTATACCATTAAATTTTGTTTTGAACGGCAACATCCATTAGAATATACGTAGTAATAAAATTTTGAAATCAGATACTCGTATATTCTGATTTGGTTCTAGGACCTTTTAAATTGGTACTTTGTTTAATTTCATGTTTGCTTTCTCATTTTTTTCGACTCGAAAACCAAATTTTCTCGGTTCGTAGTTTGATTTAGACAATACAGTTAATTTAGTGATGGAGATAGTAAATCATGCCACGCAAATTATTGATGAACATCACATGGCCGAGGAAAAATAAATCAATGATTAACAGGATGTTTGATTGCCTCTTAATTAGTCATTCAAAGTCATTTGTTGATCGGTTATGTTTGTTAAAGTTTCTTAAGCCTCTGGATCATTCTAATTGGCTTTGAACGGAGCAGCGCACAAGGCCATGCAAATTCATTCAGTAGCGAAATATGTCATGCCCTCTTGCACCCCTTTAGTGTTTTATTACATATCAATTTATAAAAGGACCACGTAATCATAAGTACAACCTCATATGTATCTTCTAGGTTGATATGAACAATTTTTTCATCCGTTCTTTTATTTACTTTTATTTGAAGTGGCAACTGGCAAGGCATATAGATATTTTCAAACATTATGCATCGCATACATACGAGCAAATAGCAATTTTAACATACCGGAAATTCACAAGAATAAACATGTTGAGTAATAATTTAATTTAGTGGCAACTTCATATCTTCTCAACTAAAACTTGAAAATTTCATATTTACCTAAATCATGCTTTATTGTATTTTGAGTAATTAAAAATACTACCTCCGTCTCAAAATTTAAAGTCCATTTTGACTTTCTTTTTGCAACTTTGACTTTAATTATTTTTTTTCGTGTTATATAGTAGTTGATGCAAAATATAAAAATTGATTGTGCTTAAATGTATTTTCATTGTTATACTTTTCATCAAGTATTATATAACATGAAAATATATAATTAAGGTTAAAGTTGCAAAATAAAAGTCAAAATGGACTTAAATTTTGAGATGAATGGAGTAAAGAAAAAAAAATGATATTTACGAAAGGTTAATATGGATGAGTTATCACTTCTCAAAATTTGCCCAACGTCATATTTTAGTAATATGGTAATTTTTAATTATGTTTTTAATTGTTTGAGTTTACGAAATAATAATAAAAGAGATATACACGTATTTGTATGTGCAAATCATTTAATCATAAATCGCCGTATAGTACGTATTAGATCGAAACCCTAAACCAACGGTAGTGTCACATTCTTGATCGAAAATATCTACCCTTTGAGAATTCTATAAAAGCTTCATTAAACATCTCTTAAACCTCACACACCATCTCTCATGGCTTCTTCTACCTCCCCTCTCATTGTCCACAATGACCTTGAAAACAAGCAAGAACTCGTTGGGTCTAGTAGTCGTCGTGCATCCATCACCAAAGTTCTTTTCGGGGTCCTTGTTTCGGTTCTTGTAATATGTGGTCTTATGGTTGCAGTCCATACCCATATACAACAACCTGAGGTTAAGATTGTAGACAATTCTAGCAGTGGAGATAAACCCTCTGTCGATGAGTTTTTGACTACTGATCCCTTGCTAGATGATGATTTGAAACGATTTCTCACGAAGCTGGAGACGAATGCTGGCGTTGAATGGCAACGCTCAGCGTATCACTTTCAGCCTGATAAGAACTTCATTAGCGGTACGTACATAATAATTCCTAACATATATATATAATATGATGATATGTGTTTATATAAAGTTCTTTAAACTGATACAAATTCTCTTTTCATGTACGTTGGCTGCGTATTCTGATGCATGATATTGGTGATTCTGGCTTTTAGATCCTGATGGTAAGCATTTAACAACTGCACTTGCGTTTACACAAATTCTTTAATTATTTTATTCATTCATAATGGAATTAATTGCATGAATATACTTTTGATTATATTATTGGAAAGGTTAATTATAATTAATCTCAGAAAGTAAAATATCGTATCAAGTTGTTATATACAATTGTTGTTGTAAAGAATAGTTATATACAATCTTTTAGAAAGGCACTCTCTACTAAAAAGAAAAAGGCATTTGTTTGCCGACAATTAATATTGGATCTCAAACTCAAAACTACGGTTGATTTAAACATCATAAAGATGTTAGTTAAGAGACTGATTAACATGTCTAACTGGCATGACTAAATGTATGTCTAATCCAATGCGTGATGTAGACAGTATGGGACCACTTTTCTATATTTAGGCACAAGTTTAGTCATACTTTTAGAGGCATCTCAATTATTTTCCGTTAGTTAAACCGAGAATTACATAGTGCAAGTTTCTAGTGGTGTTGGTGTGTACGATATTGTTTTGCTAACACTTTTTTCAAGTGCTTCAACACATGGAAAACATCTATTTTGTGATAATATGTGTTCTGAACAAACTATGAACATGACTTTTAATCTAATAAGAACACACTTTCTTGGGAGTCAAATATGACACATATAATGATCATAATATCATATTGTAACAGAAAGATAATTTTTTTGATGCAAATGTTTATGTATAGAAGCATCTGATAATACCATATAGTAAATGTTAAAGAGATTAATATGTTACAAAATTTACTTTGGAGTGAAATAGAAAAAGACAGGATTGTTGTTGGGTGATTATGATATGATGAATTATTGTACGGACTGACATTTTAAGAAAGTTGGAAGTTTGGAACTGTAACCTAAAATAGAATGAAATGATTGGATGTGATGCAGGGCCAATGTATCATATGGGATGGTACCATCTCTTCTATCAGTACAACCCGGAATCAGCTATCTGGGGTAACATCACATGGGGCCACTCAGTTTCCAAAGACATGATTAATTGGTTCCACCTGCCCTTAGCCATGGTCCCGGACCACTGGTATGACGTTGAAGGTGTCATGACCGGCTCTGCCACCGTTCTACCGAACGGTCAGATCATCATGCTCTACACCGGTAACGCTTATGACTTATCACAACTACAATGCTTGGCGTACGCGGTCAACTCATCTGATCCACTACTTATTGAGTGGAAAAAGTACGAGGGTAACCCTATTTTGTTCCCACCACCCGGGGTGGGGTTCAAGGATTTCCGAGACCCATCAACTTTGTGGATGGGGCCCGATGGTGAATATAGAATGGTAATGGGGTCAAAGCACAACGAGACTATTGGTTGTGCTTTGATTTACCATACTACTAATTTTACACATTTTGAACTTAAGGAAGAGCCACTTCACGCAGTCCAGCATACTGGTATGTGGGAATGTGTTGACCTTTACCCGGTGTCCACCACAGACGACGGAAACGGGTTGAACATGGGAGATCACGGGGAAAATGTTAAACATGTGTTGAAACAAAGTGGGGATGAAGATCGACATGATTGGTATGCGATTGGGACTTATGATGTGCTAAATGATAAATGGTACCCTGATGACCCAGAAAATGACGTGGGTATTGGGTTGAGATACGATTTTGGAAAATTTTATGCATCCAAGACGTTTTATGACCAACATAAAAAGAGAAGGGTACTCTGGGGTTACGTTGGAGAAACCGACCCTCCTAGTGATGACCTTAAAAAAGGATGGGCTAACGTGTTGGTATGTAAATTTGAACTAAACAAGCTCTTTTTTTATAGTAAAAAGCTAAAGTTTCATTAAAGCTATTTCTAATTCGGTTTTAACTTGCAGAATATTCCGAGGACCATCGTTTTGGACACAAAAACACAAACAAATTTGATTCAATGGCCAATTGAGGAAACTGAGAAATTGAGATCGAAAAAATATGATGAATTTAAAGACGTGGAGCTCCTACCTGGATCACTCATTCCCCTCGATATAGGCATGGCCACACAGGTGAGTTTAAAACTATCATATTTTTTATTTAATGTTTCGTGCAAACAAAAAAAGAATAGAAAAGAAATTAGAGAACTGAAAACTAATAATTCATTTAACACTTGCAGCTGGACGTAGTTGCAACATTTGAAGTTGATCAAAGGATGTTGGAATCAACGCTTGAAGCTGACGTTTTGTTCAACTGCACAACTAGCGCAGGTTCGGTCCAGAGGGGTGTCTTAGGACCATTTGGGGTTGTGGTTCTAGCTGATTCTGAACGTACTGAGCAACTTCCTGTGTATTTCTATATTGCTAAAGCCACCGATGGCACCTCAAAAACTTACTTTTGTGCTGATGAAACAAGGTTATTCTTAGTTTCCTTTTTCAGTTTATCATCTCCATCCTCACACCAAAACACATAATGACTAAATCAGTAATAAAAAATGGCCTATTTTATAATATAAACTCATGCAGATCATCAAAGGATACAACAGTAGGAAAATGGGTGTATGGAAGCAGTGTCCCTGTACTCGAAGGCGAAAAATACAACATGAGGTTACTGGTAAGTCAAATTACAATAACCATCTTTTAGTCTAAAATAGTTTATGTTCTTTATATTTAATGTAACTGTGGTATGATACAATGACAGGTGGATCATTCGATAGTGGAGGGGTTCGCACAAGGTGGAAGAACAGTGGTAACAGCAAGAGCTTATCCAACAAAAGCCATTTACGGTGATGCTAAGCTATTTTTGTTCAACAACGCCACAGGAATTAGCGTGAAGTCATCTATCAAGATATGGAAAATGGCGGAAGCACAACTCGATCCTTACCCTCTTTCTGGATGGACTTCTTAGATGATAAGAATGTAGCCTCTCTATTTGTATGATATTGGTGTCGTGAATCTGGTATTACTGTCATCAGAATTTCCTTTAGTAGACTAGTAGTACCACTCATGTGAGTTTATTAATTCAATCATTGTTCCCACTTATTTATAAGCAAATAATATTTGTCTTATTTTAAGTCCCAAATTATATCCAAGCTACTCTGCATTTTTTACCATAGAACAGTTATAATACCAGGAATCTTATGTTACATTCATGTGATCTCATTACCTTTATAAAGTCATATCTTGTGACTTGAAAAATCAAAATCAAACATATTCAGATAATAGCCTGATAAAATGTACAAAGCCATAGATAATGCAGTACTTCACATATAACGCGCAGTAATCAGGTCAAACAGATATCTAATCATCGAAACACCCCGAGACACAAAAAGATCAAATAAACTTGATGGTCAGTTTGTATCAATCCTTTGTTTGAGTTAGTGAGCCAGACTAGTAGAGTAAAACATACCAATAACATAGATTAATGCTTTGTTTGAACTGTGTAATAAATCATACAAGTCGACACAAATTCTAACGAAAGAAATAACAAATTTATATCAAAACTTGAGCAAATTGATGTTCATGTACAAAAACACCACTATGGATGGTTTTCAATCCGCTAATTGGGGAAGGAAAGACATAAGCTAACTTTATAACAATAATAATAATTTCTATCTTTGTTTTTACCTAAATCTGTATCAACACACGAACTCCTTCTTTAACTTGGTATCCTCGTCCCATGATTCTACGTATTCTTGGTTCAAATCAATTAGTAATCGGTGTTGTACACAGGGACGTGATGTTGAGTCATCAGAATTTCTCTGTGATGCTGCCGATTCATGGGATATTATGTGAGATGTTGTAGATTCATTCGAAACTCGATTGCCACTAGATGTTGACACAACGCTTGGAGGTAAAACAGAAAAGTTTATAATCCTTGAAATGTTAGATTTTTGTTCATCTTTTACTTCGTGAACAACGTGGTGATTTTGTTTGGTACTGCGTTTTTTCAAGTGGGTATGCCAATGGTTCTTGATTTCATTGTCACTTCTACCTGGTAACAGGGCAGCAATTGCTGACCATCTGCAAAACGTGCGAAAATCTTAATTTATAGCAGTGACTTTCTCCAATTTCTTATTTACCAAGTATAAGTTGGAATAACCTAATCAGCATTAAACTAAACAAAATAGCAAGAGTATATATCTAAGATTATCCCTAATTCATTGATCCCAGGCAAAACAAACTAGAGCTTATCTTAACGCTACTTGAAGCAGGCAGCTCGTGATTTAGGAGATTATTTGTTATAAAAACCAAACACACCCCCAAAGCCCCAATCAAAATCCAGTCTAACTGAAATTCGATTCAAAAGGTTAGTTAGACCACATACTTGTTTCCCATGTCAAGATGAAGTTTAATGATGATATCCTCTTCTTCCTTGCTAAAATTACCGCGTTTTACAGTCGGTCTTAAATAATTCATCCACCGCAATCTACAACTCTTGCCACACCTTGCCAAACCTAATTTCAACAACATGTAAATCAGATCCTCCATCCAGGCACAAAAATAAAATAAATCACACATCAGTATCTCCTAAGGGGGTGTTTGTTTAAGCTTATACGTGGGCTTATAAGCTTATTTGATTCCGGCTTATATGTCATGAGCCCCATTTTTTTTGGCCTGATTCATACGTCCCAATTTTTTTTGGCTTATATAAGCACATAAATAAGCCAGAATGAAATATAAGCCGGAATCAAATAAGCTCATAAGCCCGCATAATACACACAAAAGTCGAAATTTGAAAGGTTTGTGTTTAAAAAAAAAAATAAAAAAAAATGGCCTAGCTAATGTAAATGACCACAATAAATAAAAAGAATGGTACCAGCATATTTAGGGAGTTCGCGCCAATTCCAGTGACCATAACGTTCGATATAATCACGTAGCTTGTTATCTTCTTCTTCACTCCAGGCTCCTTTTTTAATACCATTTTTGTCAATGCAAGGTGCTCTCACCATTTTCAGATCTTTCTTCTTTAGTTTCTAGTATTTCTCTCTCTTTCATTTTTTTTTGGTTCTTTTGATGATGAGTCCAACTTTAGGTTTGTTAGCAGCAATCAACTACCATTTTTTTATTCATTTATTCCCTTCTTTTACAGTCTTACTACCTTCACTGTTGACTAGTCTCAGATATTGTCCTTTATGTTTTATCAAGTTTAAGCTTAGGTCCTTTGTTCTTTCTAGCCATTATAGTTGATGATATTGACTTGTTTGTGATTAAGAGATCCAGATTTGATTAACTTAGACTATTCGGCAAGGTAGGTGAAGGCATCACCATCCATGTTCAATTCACGCGCTATAGCCTTGCCTGGTACCTCAAGTCACGCATGAAACACGAAACCCAAAACAAGTTTTGGTGGTCAGACCACCTTTCTCTCTCCCACTTCTTTTATTATTTTTTATTTTGTGTGTGAGTGTGTGTGGGGTATTTAGTGAGGTATATTTGTATAAAATGAGTATTTAAGGAAAGGTAAAGTTAGGGGTGACCTTGACTACTAAATGGTGAAGTAAAGTGAAGGGAAGTGAGAGGAAAGAGAAAGCTGATGTGTCAGGTGAAAAAAAATACCTCTTTACCTACCAACCTTATAGTGAGTTTTGTTGTCACTAAAGCTGGACCACTTTTGCACTTATCATGTTTTGGTAGTTGATTATGATTATTTAAATGATAAGATTGATGTTGTATAACATAATACAATGGTATACAAAGTTTAGTATTAACAATAACCCGATGTAAGAAATTTAAAGATAAGCTATTATTTTTTTCGAATTTGTATTTTCTGGAATTTAATAAATCTCTACCAATTCATCTAATGAAGTAAAAACCGAAGATAATTTTTAAGTTACAAGCCCGAGTATCCAACAAAAAAAAAAAAAAAAAAAAAAAAAAAAAAAAAAAAAAAAATTGAACAAGTACATGTTCATGAAGAAAATGATAACTTGAGAATATGTTTATTTATTTATTCTTTTGTAATCCTACTTTATTGATCGCTTGTTTGTTGTCATGATCAATAATGATATTTATTTATTCTTTTGTAATCCTACTTGAGAATATGTTTACTAACATTTTGTTAATTTGAATAAAGAATGGGATTTAGTTTGAAGGTACAGGTGTAAAAGTATGAATAAGGGAGGTACCAAAGTGTATAATCGCTTGTTTGTTGTCATGATCAATAATGATATTTAATTTCTGAACCGGCCAGACGGATTTGATTCACCCAACACCTCTACTCCAATTATTTATTTCTGTTATGCTGTTTTTTGTTTTCTAGAGTTGTTGAAATAAAGCTTTTAGTCATACCATACTCTACCTAACCTAAACAATATTTATTAGCCTTTGAATTTACAAAAAAGGAAATCATCCTTCTAGTATTTGTCAACTTTATATTTTGGACTTATTGGCTTTTGAATCTGAAACATGATCTATTAATCTTCTTTTGCATTTGAACTTGTGGATCATTAAATCAAAGACGATCGATGTCGTTTAAGGGTGGATCTAAAGGGACTTGTGAGCGTGCGTGAGGGGACTCTTAAGTCTCACCCATGAGTGTGCGTGAGGGAGAGGGGCGGAGCCAGAAATTTTTTGTCGAGAGGGCACACTTTAATAAATTTTAGAAACTACATTATAAATTGGTACATAAGAGGGCAAATTACCAAAAAAGTCAAATATTTTCAAAATTTTACACTACATTTTTTTTCGCTAGGGGGACACCTGCCCCTTTGTGCCCCCCTTGTATCTCCGCCCATGGTGAGGGATACGGATTTTCTAAAGTTTGTTTTTATAACTTTAGTCAATTTGAACATGTATGAGTTATTGAATTTGATCCAATAGCTCAAATCAAAAGAAGTTCTTTTGATTTAAGTCATTTGATCAAATTTAATTGCTCACATTCCTAACTTTACTAAAGTTGCAAAAACAACTTTAGAGAATCTTTCTCTATTGTAAAGACTCAAAAGTAGACTTAAGCCAATTGATAGTTTCAGTGAGCTAAAGCGACGATTGTTTAAGATTTTAAAGCAAAACTATCTTCAATTGAAACACCTTACAACGAGACAATTTTGCTTGTGTTATGAACACATTTGATGGTTAAGGTGGCACTCTCGCAATGAAAGACGGGTGTTTTATTAGGCAAGTGAATTGACATAACTTGTAAGAGTTACTATTTATAAAGTTGATTATTGCATTTAATTATTGATTCACTTTTTTTTTACCCAAAATTAAGAAAAATACCATTATTGCATTTCTTGACGATTTTTAAACTTCCACTTTTGAAGATCAATCATTTAATTCGAGATATTGTTTTCCCATTCTGGTATAATTATAAATTACTTTTTTTTTAACAAATAATTATAAATTACTTTAATACACCATAAATGTTATAATGTGAAATTTTAGATCCTAAAATGTTTGTAATAAATTTCTTATCTATATAACATGCAAAAGTGCAAATGCATCATACACAAAAGTTCAAGAACAATAAACTAAATGGACAAGTTCATGAGACGCCTAGCTTTGCTACTCTTTTTTGTGCCACAACTATGTTGCTCGGCTAATCCATCGTCTATGGCATCAACGCCAAAGTATGCCGTGCATATCAAAGACAAGATCTTACGGATCTCAATGCCTGGTGTGAAATTCTAGACATCAAGCTAGTTGAAGACCACAAGCTTCAACCTGGCAAAAATTATATGTTTCCTGCATATCTCAAACAATTATACTTTTGTCATTTCACTTACCGATCAAGAGAAAAAGCTATCATAGTGTTTCAAGAGAACATGTCTAAAGATTGTGTCGGAGGTTTCGACAAAGATTGTATTTGGGAGGCAAGAGATGATGGTTTTTTATTTTATGATAACAAGAAGCAGTGGATTAAAAAAGATAGCTGGTAGATGTTAGGTTACGATTTTTGTTGTTGAAATGCTATTTACGAGGATGCGATATTGATTAAAGAAAATACATGTGTGTCGTTTGCTTTTATAGTTCATTTCAATGCTTTATATACATGATACATCACCAAACCAAAATAAGATTGTGATTTTCTTGTTTTGACATAGACAAGTTACTTGTAACTGTTTAATTGTGTTTCAAGATTCTCAAAATAGTTTAATTATATTTCAAGGGATTTAATCGAGCTATTGATTAGCGAATGCCACTAAGAAATGGCGACTTTAGGGCTTTAAGAAATCACGTTGCTAGTTTGCCTAGTTTAAACTCTAATTCATCGCATGTTTTTATTGTCTCTCAATGACCAATTCATCTAAAAGTAGGTACGTAGTTTTTGATATAATTTACAACTTTATTGAGTATTGAAATGCAATATATTACGAGAGAGATAATTGATGCATAACATATGTTGTATTTTATGTGAGTAAGAGAATAAGTAATTTATGAAGATAATGTATAAAGATTTAGTAATGCTTGATTTAATTTTCTTCTTACTTGTAGACATGTAAGTTAAGTAGGAAAGTTACCCAAACGTAAGAGTTAAGACTATAAATGAGTATGAAAATCAAGAAGTTAGAGCACTTCTTAAAGCCTCAAATCGATCAATGTATCTTTTACCCCTCCAATTAGTATCACCAAATGCTTCCTTCCTTGCTTATTGGCACCTTCTTAAAAATGGCAGAGATATAGAGTTCTTTAGGGCAAGTAGAGAATATTATCAAGTCCTTAGGGTGTAAGGCTTGATTTTATGATTGTGTGTTGTTTAGGGGTGATCAAGGGGTGTATTTATGCTTGGATTAACCCCTAAAAACTGTTACAAACGTCCCTAAATCATAATGGGGAGGAAATGATCGTACTCAAGGTTTAATGGTAGTTATAACCATGAATTAATGCAACTTTTAAAATCAGGCTTGCCTTAGCCTGCGACTGGGTTCAACCTTAGGTTGGAAACTGATTCTGGTGTGCTATATTTGAACCTCAGGCTGGCGATGTTACAGTGTGCTAGATTTCAACCTTGGGTTGATGATGTGTAGCAGCTTTGTCCTTCATTTTCCTTTACTTAATAAACTTCTTCGTTGTTCGACCGTGACTCCTTCTTCCTTCAAATCACTTTTTGATATTTTCTTTATGTTCGGGATTAATTATGACATGAGTCTTTATCTTTGACGTTCTTCCCGAGGCCTTTATCTTGGACGAAATCTCTATTCTTGCACATTCTTTTGAATTGTTGACTTTTTCTTTGTCTTTCTCGTTATTTCCTTTGATTTAGTTGTACCTGAACCTGAATACATCTTTTGTACCTTTTAAGCTTAAAACGTTCATAAATATAACAAAATAATATGCACAAATATGCAAATAACGCGACTAAAATATATAGAAAATTAGCGTTATCAGTAAAAAGGAACGTATGATTGTTTACCTTTGAAACATGATAAGCATAATAAGGTCTACCATAGGTACCGGGCTGACTATATTTTCTTTCCACTATATATCCTTTTCCACAAGAACACAAGAAAAAGATTATTTCGCTCCATTTGAGTTTGTGATGTTAAAGTGAGGATCATAGGTTATGAGTTTTAAGTCAATAATGGGTACGTAGTAGTTTTGCTTATACTAGCAAAATGTGCAAGGAATCATGGGGACGTAGTAGTTTTGCTAGATGCATGATTGAAGTGAAGTCGGATGAGGTACTTAGGGATAGCCTCACTGTTGAGATACCTTTACTTGATGGGCCAGGTTCGACTATTGAGAAGATACGGGTTGAATACGAGTGGAAACCACCTCGTTGTGATAAGTGTAAGATTTTTGGTTATACTCTTATTGACTGTCCTGAAGTTGTTTTACCTCCTGTTCAGCCTACTAAGCCTGTTAATGATGGTTTCAAGACTGTCAATAACAAGAAGAAGGGTAAGCAAGGTGGTCCTACAATTCCTAGTCAAGGTGGGTTTACTAAACCTGTTGTTGGTAAGCAGTTTCAGTATCAACCCAAAAAGACTCCTCCTGAACCTAAGAAAGTGGATGTCACTAAGAAGAAGACTTCTGATGTGGCTAGTTCGAGTAAAATGAAGATTTCTACATCTAGCCAGTTTGATACTTTTAATATGGATGATACAGATGCTTTTGGTATTCCTACTAATGACACCAACATGGATGTGGATTCTGGGCGTACAATGGAAGTGAATGAGGATGAGTCGTTAAAGCCTAGTAATGCATCACAAGATCCTCTTGTAAGTGATATGAAAGAGAAGAAGCAATTTGGGTCTCCTAAGATTAGTATTTCTTCTGCTCCGTCCACCTCTTCTACTAAGAGGGCTAACCCATTTTCTAAGGTGGGTGAGGTCGTGGTTTCCGATAGTGATGATGAGGATGTTCTTAACACGTTCGACGAATCAGCAAATCTTTTCGGTGGTGGTCATGAGCGTGAAGATGAGTATGATGACCATGATGACTATTCGAAGTAAATTTATGATATTTCAGAGAATTTGGATGCTCTTAATGCCATGTATGGCTTTAAACTCCAAGCTCGTAGGAAGTAGTTTACATTTTCATCAAAGTCTTGTGTTTATCATGTGTGTAGTGGTTTGTTTTCTTGTTTAGAAAACATGAAGTATCTTGTTATGTAAGCTTTTCGCCTATGTAACAGGCTGAGATATGAGAGTCACCCATATCCGTTGTACTTAAATGCTTTTTGGAGTAATATATTTACCGGGTCGTTTGACCTTTTACCCAAAAAAGTTTGAAGTCAATAATGTTTTGGTCAAAGTCAGTAAAGTTGTTGTCGTTAACTCTATTCTGTCAAGTATTTTCAAAGTACCCTACATCATAAATCACTGAATCACAACCGTTTGATAATCACGAGATCAAAAATACAATCAACTACCATATTCACTCCTGGTCAAATTATTTTTATAATTATTTAAATCATTTATAAATAATTTAAATTATTTTCACATGTTTGTTTAAATTTTTTTTTTTATTTTTTTTAAGTATTTGTAATTTGTATTTTTATTTAATGAATGAAATATTATTTAAGGGGTGATTTAATGAACGAAATATTAGTTTAAATGGTTGATTTATAATTTATATTTTTTTTTAAAGAAAGGTAGGTCGCAAATAGTGGTGTTAATGTGATGTTATGACAAGGGGTGATTTTGAGGTGTTGATGTTGAAATGTTAAAGGTAAGATGGCGCTGAGATGGCGGTAATTTGTTGATGGTTAAAATGTTAATGACACCACAGAAACCGAAAAGTAAAAGCACGAGATGCATATGGGCATCTACTAATCTACCTACTTGTGTGAAATGCAAATGGGCCTGCAAACTCCAAAAATCTCGCAAAGCAATTTCACATTTGACCATTGATTTTCTTACTATTGTTCGCTTTATTGTTTAGGCTGTGTTTGATTTTTTTTTTTTTTTTTTTTTTTTTTTTTTTTTTTTTTTTTGCCTCTTAACAGGCTCTGAATGGCCAAAATGTCTGAATCGGTCAGACATTTGGTCGTTCAGACCGTTTGTTTTTTTTTCTCCGTTCAGACGCGTTCAGATGCAGTAAGATCTTAATGGTTTAGACTTGAGAGGGGTGTCTGAATGCGTCTTGTTGCCTCTTGCTGACACAAATAAAAACCAAAAAAAAAAAATAGTACGAGCAAGCAAATGTGCGGTTCAAACATGAGTTTTTTTTTTCCCGTTCAGATGCGGTCAGATTCAGACATTTACGCATCAGATTCAGATTCAGATTCAGACCCTCTTAACAAACAAACACCACCTTAGTTTCATGACTTATATAGATACATATTGCTGTTTTGATTTTATTTGAAAACTTAAAATGAGAATTATAACAAATAATTATGATCATACATTTGAGATGCATCAATTTGAATTAGATGTATCTTTATTCATTTGTATGCATTTCAATTTGTTTCGAAAGTAACCAACTGACTTAGTTCAGATAGCCACCTGAGTTCTTTCTGGAACTTGAGGAGGGGTTTTACCCGGGTTTGAGTCTCGCAAGTGACATCCAGATTTTTCTCTTAGTGCGAAGCCGTGAGTTCTAGTGGTTTCCCTTTGCGGGTCTCTCCTAGTGGTTCGGTTCCGGGGCCTGCCTGTTTGGATGTTTTAACTCGGGGGGGGGGGGGGGGGGGGTCGGATTTCAAGTGTGGTGTCGTTCTAAAAAAACAAAAAAGTTTCGAAAGTGATATTTTGAAATGTAAGTAGTACTAGCAACAAATTTGACGCACAGTGGACGAAAAATACATAAGATTCGGTTAACTTGATGAAAAGCATCCAATATATGCATATGCATATAAAATTTTTTCTAGAAATATATTAGGGTGCATCTAAAACACTAGAGATGCATTTAAATTCAAGTCGATGCATATCTAAGATGTGATTATAATTATTTTTCAACCTTCTCGTTTAAGATTTCTTCTTATGTGATCATAAGTCATATGTCTATTTATATTATGCATATATACGTGTGCCACGTCAATAAACAAATTTTCTTAATCCTGTCCATTTAACGAACGGAAGTTGTGGCATATGTTGACGGTCAATGATCTTTGTCTTTTTCTGAACGAACAATGATCTTTGTCTCATGATGGTTGTGTTTGGCAAAGTCTTATAGAGGGCTTATAAGGGGCTTATAAAGACTTGGACTTTTAAAACAAGTCGGCTAATAAAATAAGTCTTGTTTGTTATGGGGCTTATGAAAGGCTTATAAAATAAGTAGGCTAAAAACTTTAGCCTCATAAAAAGGGATAAAAACTTTAGCCCGGGGCTTTTGAAGAATAAATTACTTATTTACCCACAAAAATATCTATACAAAACTCATTTAATTATGTTCATTTTTAATAATTTTGCAATAATAAGCCTCAGCCCGAGTCATTTGCCAAACAAGTTTATACAAATACAAATTTTAATTTCAGCTTATAATATAAGTCCCAGCCATAGCCCCTGCCACAGCCCTAGCCCATTTCACCAAACAAACTATAAGTCGAAATTAAAATACAATTACTTATTCTTTTACTTACATAAAATACAACAATTATCTCTCTCGTGACCCGTTTTAAAAAACCCGACATATAGATATAATGTATGAAGATTTAGTAATTGTATTTTAATTTCGGTTAACCCAGGATTTTTTTACCCATTTTTTTGGCCGGAACCGGTCGAACTGGTTAACCCGGCCGGGTTGACCCGGGTTTCAAAACACCGGAGACAATAAAAACCTGTGATGAATTAGAGTTCAAACTAGGCAAACTAGCAACTTGTTTTCTTAAAGCCCTTATAATCCGTCATTTCTTAGCGGCGTTCACTAATCAATAGCTCGATTAAATCTCTTGAAATATAACTAAACCATTTTGAGAATCTTGAAACACAATTAAACAGTTGCAAGTAATTTGCCTATATGAACCATCGAAACAAGAGAATGACAATCCTATTTTGGTTAGCAAATGACAAAAGCAAATGACAATCCTATATAAAGCATTGAAATGATAAAAGCAAATGACACACATATGTATTTTCTTTGATCAATATCGTAACCTCGTTAATAGCATTTTGACAACAAAAGCCGTAACCAAACATCTACCAACTATCCTTTTTAATCCACTGGTTCTTGTTATCATAAAACCAAAAACCATCATCTCTTGCCTCCCAAATACAATATTTGTCGAGACCTCCAACACAATTGTTAGACATGTTATCTTGAAACACTATAATAGCTTTTTCTCTTGATTGGTAAGTGAAATGACAAAAGTATAATTGTTTGGGATATGCACGAAATATATATTTTTGGCCAGGTTGAAGCTTGTGGTCTTCAACCAGCTTGATGTCTTCAACCATGATGTCTGGGATTTCACACCAGACATTGAGATTCGTAAGATCTTTGTCTTTTACATGCACGGCGTACTTTGGTGCGGACGCCAAAGACGACGGATTAGCCAAGCAACATAGTTGTGGCACAAAAAAAAGTAGCCAAGCTAAACATCTCATGAACTTGTCCATTTTCTTTAATGTATTTGAACTTTTGAGTATGATACGTTTGCATTTTTGCATGTTATATAGATGAGAAATTCATTACAGATACTTTTAATTTAGGACTTGATGTTTCACATTGTAACATTTATGGTGTATTAAAAGTAATTTATAATTACTTGTACCAGAATGGGAAACAATATCAGTAATTAAACAATTGATCTTTAAATGTGGAAATTTAAAATTCGCCAAAAAATGCAATAATCGCCTTTTTCTTAAATTCGAATCAATAATTAAATGCAACAATCACCTTTATAGTAGTAATAAACTTTGCAGACTCTCACATATTTGATTTATTCAGTTGCCTAATAATAAAAAAAAACCGTCTTTCATTACGGGAGTGCCAACTTGACCAACAAATGTGTTGTTCATAACACAAGCAAGATTGTCTCGTTGTAAGGTATTTCAATCGAAGATAGTTTTGCTTTAAAATCTTAAACAATCATCGCTCTGGCTCATGGATGCTATAAACATTGGCTCGAGTCTTACTCGTGAGTCTCGACAATAGATACATGGAAAAGGCTTAGAAATTTAGAGGACACATGGGATGCCTAATACAGTTGTAAATTAGTCATTATTTACAAACCATCAAATTTTTAAAATAAACATAGATACTTTTTTTTTTTTTTTTTTTTTTTTTTTTTTTTTTTTTTTTTTGACCGAGCGTAATACTCACTCACCAAAACCCTGTCACTTACTACCAACACGATATCATTGTATTTCTTTTCACACGCTCGTCACTCACATCCACGCCCTCATCTTCACTTACAAATTAACTATACACAATATTTATTTAATTATATGAAACACACCCACACAACACTCACAAAAACATACACACGCCTTTTCGTTGAGTTACGTGTCTCATCGAACCAATGCAAAACCACCTTTCTAACGCGTGAGACTGTGAGAGGAACCCTTCTTTAACACACCTCATGGGTGAGACTTAAGAGGCCCCCTCACATGCTCACATGGTGATAGGGCAAGATTTGGTTCTATAAATTATTTGAAACTAGAAGAGTACATATTTATAGGCAATTTATAATATTTACTTTTAAACTCTAACTTATAATTTAATGTTTTTATGGGAAATGTAAGTCAAACCTTGTCAAATGTCACGGGGCCCACATCATTCTGTTGAACCAAGCGTAATCGGATCGTAGTCGGTCGCTTACTAGAAACCGTTCGGCGAGAACGGGTCCCATTTCCTTATCACGTGACCATCACTTCGCAACTCGGTCGCATCATCTACGATTTCGAACCGGTCGAATTCCGATGTGCATGAAAAAAACCGAGACACGTGTCATCATGATTGAAATGAGACAACTGTGAAGAATGTCTGATTTCCGTAAAGAATGGAGGTATGGCCGATTATGTGACGTTAGGAGAGTAGTAGGCAATAAATAAAATAATAAATAGGTGAGAAATATGTATGCAGTGAGTGTAAAAGGGTAAACTAGGCAAAACGTGATTCGATGTCCTAGTTTTAGTAACATGTCACAAAGTTGAGTCAAGTTGGAAATAAGTGTTATCTTCGATGCTAGTTTTGCAAATTTCCATATATTCATCTCGTGGTCATTAAGGGTTTTTTTTTTTTTTTTTTTTTTTTTTTTTTTTTTTTACCAATACTTTTTTTAACATTAAAAGCTAGCAAGAAGCTAGAAGATTACAAGCACCAAATAACAAAAACCACTCCAACGAAACAACCTAGACGACACCTAAACACAATTACAGCCAACGAAAGAATACTCAATCACCTAGATACATGCTAAGCCTAAACATGAACTTGAAAAAACCAAAGAACACCTATAAAAACCCATATCATCGACTAAGTTAGTCGTCTTGTTTTAATTAAGTAACTCGGTTTGAGCTTGATCGAATATAAATTAATACGATGTCAAAATATTATCATGACTTTGATTCTTTGAAACATATAGTAGACTTAGGTTTGAGTTTATAATAGCATGTATTTGGAATTTTAGCTTAATTGTTGTTTCATATTGTTGATCAAAGTGAAATTGAACTCATTTTATCCAATACTGAACTCATTTTATTGAAAACGAAGTGAAATTGAACTCATTTTATTCAATACTGAAATCATTTTATTCAAGACGTGAATTCTTAGATATGTTTACGCTAATTTTGTGAACGAGTTAAACATAATCACAAGGTAAAGTGTCCGAGTTCGTGAATTGTGCTCCGGTATAGAAGATTCACTAAACAATAAAACAACCAAGCAAAGTTCACATACGATGTGTGTAATAGTACACCTATAAGTTGAGCTCAAACTTGTCTCTAGCCAGCTTAGCCAAAACTTGATCCTACTCTTTAAGCGTATATCATTGCTTTTTTATTTTTTCTGGAAAAACATATTGTTTTATAAGTATTATTTTTCTAAATTAACCAAAAGGTTGTGCCTGAGTTGGTACACACTTCCGAAAAACCCATGAGCCACTAGAGAGATTTTGTGGATAGAAGGTCAAGGGTTCGAATCTCGGTTCCTGTTCACTGCAATTGGTGCCCACTGTGCCAGGAGAGTTGCCGGGATCAGAGTGTTCCCGTCAAGTTACATTTTTTTTTTTTTGAATTATTTTTCTAAATTAGCTACACTAGTACTAAATCATAATCCTAAACATCTTTTTATTTTTGAACATCAAATTTAATTAAAACCACTCTAGCAAGAGGCTAGCATCAATGTTATTATATTAAGAGCCATGAGACCCGATGTTTTTAGTCAACCGTATCACAACTAGTGCAATGTTACCAGATCATAACTTTGCGTAGTTCGTGTTAGATTTTTTTTTTTTTTTTTTTTTTTTTTTTTTTTTTTTTAATTATTATTTTTTTTGAAATCTTTTATATAATAAAAGAATTACATCATTTCAGAGTGTTTTTGAAAATCCTTTCTCATTGAAAAAAGAATTGGACCAATAGCAGAGCTAAATTTTGCCACGTAGGTGAAATCAAGCAACATGATTGGTCAATAAAAAGTCAAAATTAAATTGATTTTGGTCAAACTTAATAAATTTGGTGGAGAAATTTGGTTAAGAAAAAAATGCATAAAAATATAGGTGTCAAATTTATGAAAACAAAAACTTAAAAAAAGAGGAAGTAATTAATAAAACTTTAGTGATTGAATTTTAAATAATTTATATAGAGTAAAGTGTAAAATTACAAGTTTCGATGTTTTTTTAATAACTTTATAAAAAACACAAATAACCCCTTACACTTTATACCCCCTATACTTTATAATAGTAACTTTGTTTAAAATTAAATGAGACTTTCATCCATTAAAATTACAAAATTTGGTAAATATGCGAATTAGTTTTAATATACGTTAAATATTTTTTTAAACTAATGTTAGTTTTAAACTTTCATCCATTAGAATATTTTTTTAAATAAGAACTCATTTGGTAAATATGCGAATTAGTTTTAATATACGTTAAATATTTTTTTAAACTAATGTTAGTTTTAAACTTTCATCCATTAGAATATTTTTTTAAATAAAGACTCATGTTGCTATTTAAAAGTTTAATTTATACGTACACGGGTTTGAAATACGGCTAAATTATTAGTAACGGGAATATAAATATCAAATGGTAAGCACGATACTGTGATATGAAAATAAATATACATGATTCTACTTATAACAACGACTCATGAAATTGTTATTTAAAATTTGTATATGGATATCAATAAAAACATTTTAAAAACTTTACGGAGCATATTTTAACTTCATCAACGCTCATTATGTGCTACTAAATTCACACATTTTATAGAACATGATATCAATAGTTAAAGTTAAATAACAAAATCAACCTCAACCTCAACATGTCTGTCAGTTAAAAACGTTATAAAAAGCTAATTATTAAAAAAACAAACAAACAAACAAACACTTGGGTTAGATAGTCATTGTTTAATATAGAAGGTGTTTTCCTTAAATTATATTAAAAAAATGCACGCATCACAATTCTTATTTGATAACAATCACTTCCCAAAAAAAATTAAAAAAATAAAAAATAAAAAAAACGTTGGTGTTTTCCTTAACTTTATTCATTGACGTGATGTTTTATTTAAAAATAATAATAATAATAAAAAAAAAACGTAATAGTTGGCCGTTGTAAACGAATTAAAAGTATGTACATGAGAATTATTCAGCAAGAATATATAGCTTTAATCAGGTTATTACGTTACTATACTGCGATAATGTTATTGAGTTGGTAATCACAGATGTGAGATACAACCATTATTCTATACTTATGATTTATGTGTAAACCTCTTTTTGCTTCTGAATAGAATCCGAAAGAGACCTTAACAGAACTTTGGCTTATGCCTTATCTAGCTGATAGTATTTAGTAATTTTTTTTTTATAGTTTAACTTTTTTGTTATACACACCAACTTTTTGTAACTCTTTTTTATGTTTTGTTGAAAACTTCAACACTTAATATTTGTGTTTTTACTATAAACACGCTAAACTATAATAGAATTAGTTGTGAGTTCAGGGGTTTTTACTAGGCTTCTAAAAAAAGCTTATAGCTTTATCATACACTTATTGTATTATGGTAATTGAATAAGCCAATAAGCACTTTTAATAAACATAACCAAACACCCCTTTAGTTCTAATATAAAGTTTTCTTATTTGATGTTATGACTAACTTTGGTGTTATCCTCGCTATAATGCAACACATTAGTGGTTTTTGCAGTTTTATTGTCTTATCGCACAAACTAAAGTGTAATGTAATTTGTTGCGTACGTTTTTTAAAGGAGGATTAAGTATCAACACTTGATTGTCGTGGAATGATTTTCTATGCCTGCTCAAGTTATGAATGTATAATTTAGTTGAGTTGCTGATTTAGATAATACATGAATGTATTTTAATGTACCAAAGATGTGTTTTAGTGCCAATATAGGAAATTTTATGGTAGGAATTCTTTTCGGAGTGTAATTTGTCTTTGAATGAGTTAATAAAACTTAGCAGGTGTTTGCTATCATTGATAACACTATAAGTGTCAACCAACGGTCTAAAATATGGGTGTCTTTTACCTTGATGATTTAGACCAATTGTAAAGAAAGTTGCATTAAAGTGAAAGATCAGTAAGGATTCAAACAATCCTAAAAGACTTGCGAATATACTTTTTGTCATTTTTTCATGCATTTATAATTTACTTATACAAGTAATAATAATTTCCTTATATAGTTCGGGCTTAGAGAAAAATTATTCTTATACATTATACATAAACGTAAGATTAAATTTGAGTTCTACCCATTACATATTTTTTCGTTTATCTTTATGTAATAAAGAAGCTATAGTGTAAGCATATATGTTAATTTGGTAATTTTATGATCAAACATGAGAAGTAAATAACACAAACTTATGAAAATACAACTTTTCAAACAAAAATGTACATTAATAAAAATGATGTGATGGTTATTCATAATTAAGGAAATGAATCAATCTTCAAAGCTATTTAAATATGCTACATATTTTAACGAAAATATAAGTAAAAGAAATAGCACAATTACAAAACACATCGTAAATTGATAGCACGGGTTTGCAAAACTAAAAGCATATATCACTAACATCTCATGCAAGTAAAGTATTATCATGTGATTTTACTTGAATAATAAAATATAATTTTTAAGCCAAAAACATTCTCCTAAAATAATAGATACGTTATAACATATACATATATTTTTAGTTCACCAAGTAAAATTATTTGAAACATGTTAAGTGGTTCATTTCTTAATCGATAATAATATATAATTAAAACGAAATTTTAAAAAACCTGTGCGAGTACAGTTATTATAATTAGTAGTTGACGACACCAAATTGAGATCATGAGTCATAATGTAGATTAAGATTTATTTAGATTTATTCACGACATAGTAAATTATATGAAACATTAAAATAATTGGTATACTAGCAGACAAAAATGACATATGCACCAAACTGCCAACAAGCAACGGCTCATATTTTTTCTTTTTCTTTTTTGCCTTTGTACATCTCATCTCACTGTCCATTGAAATAGACATAAATTTTGTTGCTTTCACTTACAATCAACGAGCGGGGTACCCGCGCGTTGCTGCGAATATTTTGTGGTTAATATAAATTTGAAATAAAACGTTTGAAAAAAATTATTGTTGAAATGTTGTGGTTAATCTAAACTCGAAATAAAACGATTGAAAAAAATTATTTTTGTTATTAACGACTAAATTTGCAAAAGATCGATAAACGTAAGTGCTATTTTTTTAAGACTAACTTTGAAATTAAAAATTAACCTGAGGTGGTCTAAAAATAAAGTTAAAAGGAAAAAAAAAAAAAAAAAAAAAGAGGATGAACAGTACATGCTAAAAAAAAAAAGAAAAGAAAAAAACGGATGAACAGTACTGCTACAGTCCATGCTACAGTAACCGACACACACAAAACCACTGTTTCGTCCACTGTAGCTGCTACAGTACTTGCTACAGTAAACGTTCCCCCTTTTAGTATATATAATAATTTTCCAACAATTTTTTACAATGCTTTTCTAAAAAAGAATTAATGTAATATGGAAAAAGGGGATTGATACTTACAAATATGAAATTGATTCATACACATAACAATCATTATAAATTAGCCATTATACCCTCATTTATACTTTAATCATATATTATTTGGAGGGCATAATAATCAATTTACAATGATTCTTATGTGTACGAATCAATTTCATATGCGTAAGTATCAATCCTCATGAAAAAAATGCTATGTTACATAAAGATTTATTTTACAAGAAACGTTGTGTTAAACAACCTTTGCTGATTCACATAACAATTTATTTTAAGAATTGATTAGGTTTATTTGACAAACCATTATCACATTTATTTGCAAATCTTGCTTTATAACCTGCCTAACCTGTATATATGCCTAATATATAAAAAAGAATTAGGTTTATTTAACAGGTTTGGGTTAAAAACAAGTCAACCCGTCTAACCTGTTTAATAAACGGGTTGTGTTTGGGTTGAGTAAGTATTAAACAGGTCAACCCGTGAACTCGTTTAAATATATAAAGTCTAAAAATAAAATATATAACCTGGTTTTTATGTTGGACGTGGATAAAATATATTTTGTTATATACTTAATATGAGTGAATTACAATTATCCCTCACATATCATTGAAATTGACGTCATAAAATTGTCGTATAGTTATTTGTATGTTATTTTTACCATATTTTAGATATTTATAACATTTTTTCCCTTTAAACTAGCTAAATCAAGAAAGCACTCTATTTACTTAAACGGGTTAAAAGGGTCACAAACGGGTTACACGTGTTATGCAGGTCTGGGTTAGGGTTGAGTTTCTTGACACAATTAATAAATGTGTCGTGCTTGAGTAGAGGTTATACTAACCCGCCAACACGCGAACCCGAATAAATTAACACGAACACGACTCGATTGCCACCCCTAATCGTTAGGGCCTATTTTCTTTTTTTACACCTCTCCATTTGTTTACACAAAGTTGAGTTATTTATTGTGATTAGTTTAGAGTTTATTTCCAGATTAATTTTAAAGTTTAATTTTTAAAAACTTCTTTTTTCAGATATGCTTGTTTAGGGTGCGTTTGGTATGTCGTCATTAATCACAATTGGAATGATTTTGATTGTAGTTGTGGGCCCCTCGGTATGAAAGATTCATACCTTACCCTTTTGAGGTATATAGAGTATGGAACATTTCTATCAATAATTACCATAGTGGTGGGCCCTTCATCTTAAACAAACACCTTTAATCACTTTCATAGTTATAGTCTCATTCTCATAATGGGATAGCAAATGCACCCTTAAGGTGCGTCGGTATGCCGCCATCAATCACAATAGGAATAATTTTGATAGTAGTGGTGGGCCCCTCGGTATAAAAGATCCATACCTTACCCTTTTGAGGTATATGGAGTATGAAACATTTCTATCATTCATTACCATAGTGGTGGGCCCCTTCATCTTAAACAAACACCTTTAATCACTTTCATAGTAATAGTTTCATTCCCATAATTGGATAACAAACGCACCCTTAGTCTTTAGTGCTTTTGCCATCTTTAGACTTTCTTATCATCTATCTCGAATTATCTACTGCCTTTAATGCCAAATAATTTAACAATATCAAAAGAAAGTTTTACTTCTTTTAGATCACAAGGTTTGTTAACTTAAGGTTAACATTTCACCAGGGCCGTCTCATAAATCTATGAATTTTTTGAGGGCTCTGGACAAAATCACATAATGAGGTATTTCGAGAAAAATTGTTATATATAAAGTAACAGCGTTTATAAGATATAATGCAATTAGTTATCTAAATGTTTTAACATATTACTTATTTAAGATATTTTTTCATCTAAATATTTTTTTTCCGTGAAACATATGTGTACATTTGCATATAATTATTAACGTGACAAATTTTGAGGTCCTGAGCGGTCACACACTTTGCACACCCTCAAAGACGGCCCTGCCTTTCACCCACTGCCACATCAGCATTTAACCTTTCATCATTAGCTTTAACTTGGTAGGGCGGTGTGGTTAACTCACTTTAACTCAGCAAGTTAAAGCTTAACGCAACGTTAACGTGGGGGGCGGTGTGGTTAACTCACCTTAACGCAGACAAAGTGATTTTTTTTTAAGTAGCCCTTAACGCAACGTTAAGGGGTTAACGCGCTGCGTTAACTTGCTTTTAACTTGATAGGCGATGTGCTTAACTCACTTTAACTCAGCAAGTTAAAGGTTAACATGAGATGAAAGTCATCACACCGTATGCTCTTACAATGATTTTTTGACACTTAGGATGATTAAAGGTCCAAAGAAAGAAATAACAACAACAAAAGTTTAGGACCCACAATTTCTTGTCATACTATGGCTATGTTTGACAAAAGTAGTGGTGAGCAGTAACAATGAGCTGTGAGCTGTAGTCAAATCTTACTGCTCACCGCTCACAGCTTCTTAAAGAAACATTAGAAAAATGGACTTTCTTAAAAAATAGCAAAACTCACCGCTCTTTTGCCAAACGAGTATTAAAAATTAAAAAACGCATTGCCCACCGTTTATCCTAAAAAAGCTCCAAAAAGTTCAGCACAAACATAGGCTATGTACTTTATATCACTATATCATTCCATGTGAATTGCATAAATATCATTCAGAATCAACTTTTCCATCATTATTATAGATTAAACTAACGGACCACATTTCTCGAAAGAAAATTTCCAAATAATCATTAACGAAGGTTAAATATCAACCGTTAAACAAAACCTTAAATAATACTAGTACTAGTATGTTAAACCCATACTAACTAGTGATTTACTGACATTGTCGACACTCACAGTTTCACTAAACCATGAAGCCAACTAAACCCTTTAGTGACATTGAGCATGCACCTATTGACACTCAGGTCGTCCCGTTACTCGACCAACCCGAACCACCAACGCGACCAGATGACGTATCTAAGCGGCTGCTGATCAGGGTTCTGTCAACTATTACTTTGGTCGCTATACTTTTTGTTGCAGCTTTTGTACTAATTGTCATTAACAAGCATCAGCCTATTGATCACACGGATACTACTAATACGGTACTGCCTGAGAGTGCTGTATTGGATAAATCTCCGTTGCAGTACTCTCAGTCTGACCGTCTCAAATGGGAAAGGACTGCTTTTCATTTTCAACCCGCGAAAAATTTCATCTATGGTACGATACAATCTATAGCATTTTTCGTAATTATTGGACCAACTTGCTATATTTAGAAAGTTTTGGCTTAAAATTGTGCTTATATTTTTTGTTGAATTTTTCATGTTTGTTGCTGATGGATTCTTACTTCAGATCCCAATGGTATGTATCTTGGTTTGTTACAGCATTTTTAAGTCCATATAATTCTTTCTATTTGTTATAATATGTTTAGAGGCCAATTTACATGTAGTAGTTTGAAACAACATAAACATATGAAAACAAGAGATAGATAAGCACTTCTATATTTTTCTGCAACAAATTTTGGTGATAAGGAAATTAGTACCACAATCACTTAAACAAACCTAAATCAGCCAGCTTATTTGTTTTGACGAATTCATGGTGTGTCGGGTTTTCCATTTTAGGTCCACTGTTTCACATGGGTTGGTACCATCTATTCTATCAGTACAACCCGTACGGTCCAGTTTGGGGGAATATGTCATGGGGTCACTCCGTGTCCAAAGACATGATCAACTGGTTCGAGCTTCCAGTTTCTCTAACACCAACCGAATGGTATGATATCGAGGGTGTTTTAAGCGGGTCCACTACGAAGCTGCCAAATGGTGAAATATTTGCTTTGTATACTGGAAACGCATTTGATTTTGCACAAATACAATGCAAAGCTGTACCCGTGAACTCATCTGACCCACTTCTTGTTGAGTGGGTCAAATACGAAGGTAACCCAATCCTGTACACTCCACCGGGGATTGGGTTAAAAGACTATAGGGACCCGTCAACAGTTTGGACAGGTCCTGATGGAAAACATAGGATGATTATGGGGACCAAAAGAAACACAACAGGACAGATACTTGTGTACCATACAACTGATTACACAAACTATGTAATGTTGGATGAGCCAATGCACGCGGTTCCCGGTACTGATATGTGGGAATGTGTTGACTTTTACCCTGTTTCATTGACCAACGATAGTGCCTTTGATATGGCGGCTTATGGTCCGGGCTTAAAACACGTGATTAAAGAAAGTTGGGAGGGACATGGATCGGACTGGTATTCTATCGGGACATATGATGCAACGACTGATAAATGGACTCCTGATAATCCGGAATTAGATGTTGGTATCGGGTTGAGATGTGATTACGGAAGGTTTTTTGCATCAAAAAGTATTTTTGACCCGTTGAAGAAAAGGAGGGTCACTTGGGGTTATGTTGCTGAATCGGATAGTGCTGATCAAGACCTCTCTAGAGGATGGGCTACTCTTTATGTACGTTATTATCTATTTGGTGTTTATTTAAAATGATGTAAGTTACTATATAGTAAACGTATTGATGTTAATGATTATAACAGAATGTTGGAAGAACGGTGGTACTAGATAGAAAGACTGGAACTCATCTACTTCATTGGCCAGTCGAGGAAATTGAAAGTTTAAGATCCTTCGGTCAGGAATTTAAAGAGGTCAAGCTTGAGCCCGGTTCAATAGTTCCACTTGACATAGGGTCAGCTACACAGGTACACGGGAAAATAACTCAAGTCAACTTCTTTTTTTTTTTTTTTTTTTTTTTTTTTTTTTTTTAATCTATTAGAACCTGTCTTTGAAATGTAACCTAACATATGGCTGTTGCAGTTGGACATAGTTGCGACATTTGAGGTGGATCAAGATGCCTTGAAAGCAACAACTGAAGTCAACAATGGGTACGATTGCACTACAAGCTTGGGTGCAGCGCAAAGGGGAAGTTTGGGACCATTCGGGATTGCGGTTCTTGCTGATGGAACCCTTTCAGAGTTGACTCCGGTTTATTTCTACATAGCCAAAAATACAGATGGAAGTTTGGCAACACATTTTTGTACTGATAAGCTAAGGTAACATTAACAAACACACAAATAATTTTGAAACCTTATACATGTTTTTAATGAATGATATCTTATTCTCTTGGATCGGGGAAAAAATACAGGTCATCACTGGATTATGATGGTGAGAGAGTGGTGTATGGGAGCACCGTCCCTGTGCTTGATGGTGAAGAACTCACATTCAGATTATTGGTAAATAATTTTTTTTAGACATCTGTTCTTATTCAGTATTGTTCTTGCTCGTTAATTTGACTGTATTAATCATCATTCAATAAAATTGGACTTAATGCGTATGTCAATGTTTATGCAAAATTAGGTGGATCATTCAATACTAGAGGGGTTTGCACAAGGAGGAAGGACTGTAATAACGTCAAGAGCGTATCCGACAAAGGCAATATATGAAGGAGCAAAGGTCTTCTTGTTCAACAACGCCACTGGTACAAGTGTGAAGGCGTCTCTTAAGATATGGCAAATGGCTCCTGTTCAGATTCAGCCTTACCCTCTTTAATGAATCACTTATTTCATTTCTCTAGTCACTATTATGCATTCCAGAGGGAAATAAGAATGGAGAAATGGAAACCAATCAAATTTATTTGTTTGGTGAAGAATTGTAGAAAATTGATGGAGAATTGGTAGTGCAAAAAATTTAAAGTTTCATTTCTACTACATTCTGTTAGGAAATGAGAGAAATGAGATTATTTTGTAATATTCTATTCGTTATGTGTATTTTAGTTGCAAGCAGATTTACGTGAATGTTTTATGTAATCAAAATCATGTTGGAATTTTTAATAAATGCTTGAAAAATAAAGAAATGGAATTCATTTGTGTTTCAAAGTTGATATTTTATAAATGATGTGAGATTGATTGTTTATTTAATTCGTTGATTTGTCTCATTTGTTTATAAAAGCATGCTATGTAAATTATTTCATTTTTTTTCCTCCTCAAACAAAAGTAGTTTCTTTTTCTCATTTATGGTATCTAAGTCTCTATTGTTATCATGATTAAAATTCTCAACTAGTTTCATTTATCAAATTTCTATTCAAATCCTGAAAAAATCAACCGACTTAGCTCAATTAGCCACCTGAGTACCTTATGGAGCTTGTAGAGGGATTTTATCTGGGTTCGAGTTTCGCAAGTGACAAAAAAAAAAAAAAAAAAAAAAAAAAAAAAAAAATCCGGATTTTCCTCTTAGTGCGAAGCCGTGAGTTCTAGGGGTTTCCCTTCGCGGGTCTCTCTTAGTGGCTTGGGTCCCAAGGCTGCCCGTTTGAATGGTTTAACTTGAGGATTGGATTTCAAGTGTGGTGTCGTTCTAAAAAAAAGTTAGGACACAAAGGAATCCGGATCCAAATCCGGGTTAAAAACATAACAAAACCCGTTAAAAATTAGGTAAACCGTTAATTTGTTCCCGCCATGATATCTCTAAACCCAACAACCTTATCCTTATTTCATCCCAAAACCCTAAACCCTAACCACCGACCACCCAATCTCCGCCCTATCACCGCCATCTCCACCGAACGCGCCTTCGAATTCGACACGGGCGACACTTTTTTCCGCACCGAAAGCGCCACGGGCCGCGACCTCGCCGTCCTCGCCGCCACACTCCACAAACAATCCACCGGCACCCTCCGTGTCCTCGACACAATGTGCGGCTGCGGAATACGCTCTCTGCGGTACTTAGCTGAAGCGAAAGCTGATTTCGTATTGGCGAATGATGCAAATGAGGAGTGTAATGGTGTCATTGTGTCGAATTTATCGAGTGTTTGTAAGGAGAGTGAGGGGAGGTGGAATGTGAGTCACGCCGTTGCGAATAGGGTTTTTGCGGAGAAATACGTTGAAAGGGAGTTTTTTGATTTTGTTGATATTGATTCGTTTGGGAGTGATTCGAGCTTTTTTAGGTTGGCGTTTGATACGGTTAAGTTAGGTGGATTGTTGTATGTTACTTCAACTGACGGGTTTTCGTCTGGTGGTCATCGACCTAACCAGTGAGTTTATTAGATTCTAGTTCTTATAGTGTTTTACTGATGTTTAATATTGGACTTATGTTTTGCGTGTTTTAGTTCTTTAGCTGCATATGGAGCATATATTAGGCCAATGCCGTATGCAAATGAAATTGGTTTGAGGATGCTTATAGGTGGTGCGATACGTGAGGCATCTGTTTTGGGTTATTATGTTGAGCCACTTTTCTCGTATTATTCGTACCATGGGCCAGTTTTTAGAGTGTTGCTACGTCTTAATCGAGGAAAATCACCCCATGGCATGTACTAGTTGTTACACAAAATTCTATTAACTTAAGTAATTTGTGTAGAAAACGTGTTAATATAGGTTTTGATGTGTTTTGTAACAGGCATTATAGGTTTATTGGATACTGCGAATCGTGTGGTCACTCTCAAGCTATTTCTTGGGATAAACTTGGTCAAATGAGTTGTCCTTGTGGATCAGATGTATGTGTTTGTTATCTAAATCAGTATACAGTTATATTTCATGTATGGCTATATACATGGTTAAAGTGTTTTGATGTTACAGGTACCTGATTCACTTGTTGTTTCCGGGCCTCTATGGACAGGGCCTCTTCACTCTGCATGTTATCTTACGGAAATGCTTAGTTTGGCGGGAGAGTGGGGATGGTTGGGTGATGGGACAAAAAATGATCTTGATAAACTGTTACATAGGATGATTGATGAAAGTGATCTTAATTTACCATTTGGTTACATCCAACTTGACGAGGTGAATACTGTTTTTATAGTCTTTGTACTTTATAAGATTTTTGGTCGGTGTGTTTTCACCAAACACATATATGCTATTCATATTTAGAAATTTTACTTGGTATTGTGTATTTTATATGTAACAGATAGCAAGTCGTGCGAAGGTCAATTCCCCTCCTCTCGTGAAAATAATGAGTGCCATCCACCAGGTACTTCTGCCAGATCTAAATATAGTAACTTTTATACCTTTTACTTTAAAGAAGCGGGTATGACATTATTTGGCATTTGCTGTACTGTTTGTAGGTCACTGCTATATTGATCTAGTTTTTTGAGTTTAAGATTCGTGTATCCTCGATCGGCTTCGTGCAAGGAATTTTTTAGTATACTTTTAGCTTAGGTTTTCATATTGTTAATTTTTTATGGTTTATTTTGTAGGAGGGATATGTTGTTAGTAGATCACACATTTCCAACAACGCAATCAAGACAAATTGCCCCATGTCAGAGTGTGTTAGGATCGCAAAGGAACTCCAACAGTTGTGATTTATTATACTTTGACAAGCCTTGCTGTGAGCTGGATGCACACTTATGATGATAATTTGAACTCCGTAAGTCCAGAGGGAAGTTTATTTCTGGCAAAGCTCGGATTTTTGTGGTTTAAGAGAAACAGGCTACGAAGTCTATACTTGATTTGGTAAAGATTGTCCCAAGCTTTGCTTGGAAATGGTTACTAGTAGCTAGAATGTGAAACATAGTCATAATACCAGATGTTACTTTCTTACTTTTTTATCAGTATTGCAGCCTAGGTTTGAGGTCGGTGTTGGTGTTGTAATATGATAGGAAACGGTCACAAAATGTGTGGAAATTAAATTGTTACTTGTGTTAAGATACAAACAATGTTAATGACCATAATGTATTCTCAGTTAGTTTAGCAATGCATATGTTTAATTATGTTTAACTTAAATATAAGGTAAGAATGGCTTGGTTTTAAAGATGGCAAAATGAGTGGGTTGTGAAGGTTTAGTAACGGGTCAAAACAGGCAAGTTTTGTAGACTTGTGATGCTGTTATAAATGGAGGTGGAATGTGACTCAAGCGTTGCAAAATGATTATCGGGTGAAAATATGTACAGAGAGGTGAAGTTTTATTGATATTGATTCATTTGGGAGTGACTTTAGGTTCGCATTTAATACTGTTTACGTAGGTGGATTGTTTTATGGAACTTCAACTGAAGGTTTTTCTTCAGGTGGTCATTGGCCTAACCAGTGAGTTTATGATACTTGAGGCTTCTTTATTGGTTTATTACGGTTCTCCTCTTTCTCGTATTGTTTGACTATTTGTACCATCGGCCTGTCTTTAGAGTGTTGCTACGTCTTAACCAAGGAAAGCCACCCCGTGGCATGTACTATTTGTTAGACAGTTTTTATAAAACGTGTTTATAACTTTAAAGCTTCTGAAGTGCTTTTGTAACAGGCTGTATAGTTTGTTGGCTATTGTGAATCACGTGGTCACTCCCAAGTTATTTTTGTGAGATAAACTTGATCAGATGAATTGTCATTGTGGATCAGATGTATGTGTTTGCTATTGTTCATGTATGACTGCAAGATGGTTTTGGATGTATTTTAGTTGTACCTGATTCACTTCTTGTGCTTCCTATTTTAGAGAAATCTAAATATAGTCAGCGTTATCCGTTATGTTTTCATATATTGTAGGCAGGATTAGCTGCAAATAAATTGCACTCAAACAACGTAATTGACCTTTGCACGACTTGCTGTTATAATATGACAGGAAGGTCGAAAATATGAGTAGATTATACATATTTCCCAACCTCCTACTTACCGAACAATCAAACACTACTCTCATCCAACAAAGACATCTTTGTCCTCGAAGTGTTTATTCTGGACGGTTGTATCAGAAACTTAAAAAGTTATTGCATCAGTTGACATTGCCAACCATATTACTACTTGGGGGATTTCGCATGAACTACATGGACTAGAGAGACCCAAAAGGTACCAATAGTCTGGTTCTTAAAAGACTGAACCACAAACAACAAAAAATATAACTGTTGCAAATCTCATTATCAAGTATCAGCAGGAGTAGTTGGGGCACATAGTAAGCTAAGATTACACACAGTAAAAAAGGCAAATCAAAGGACATGGTTTTATTCATATTTTGCATACAGAACAAGGCTTAGCCCCAGGGCAAAATGGGGCTTCTCTTTGTTACATGTCCAAATTCCAGTAGAACAACAAAACAAACTTCTGTGGATTTAAAGTCAAGATTCTTCCTTTTACGGGCATTCATTCTCATAGACTTCATTAGCATTCTTCCACTTGATGACCTTCCATATGTTCTTCAGATAATCTGGTCTCACAATTCTTGTACTGCATTATTAACAGAAGAACATGAAAAGCTAAAATACATGATCATCAATGTGAACTAACTGAAGGATGTCCACTGCAAACCACTGCCAATACATTGTGATTTTAGGTAAACAAAGATGCAAAAAATATGAAGAAAAAAAACACCAAGGATTAGAGTCCAAGAGGTCGATGACAAAAATTTATATAGTAGACAAGGACTGTCTAACATACCACCCATCCAGAGCCCTGAACAGCAGCACCTTCGGCATTCATTTTCGTAATCAGTTTCTCCATAGAACCAAAGTGCTGGTCAATGGCCCGCCCCAAAGAACCATGTGGTGGCTCACCACCCCCTGCCTGCAAAAAATAAAACAAAATAAAGTTTTAGCTTTCAGTCAAGTAGGATGCTTGGAATCAACACTTGATTATCAGGAAACAGACTTACACTAATAGGGGCAAGATTCTTCCAGAAAATTGAGTGATTCACATGACCTGACAAGAAAAGAATAAAGGGTTACATGTTTAGTTAGAACCTGGGACACCCGCAGACAGAAGAGGTAATGCACCGTCACCACAATAACTAGATGCATAAACTATGAGATGCAACAAGAACAATAAATGCGTAGAAAGGAATGATAGCATATCACAATCATATAGTCAAACATACCTCAATGATTGTTTACTACACATTCATTCACACAAAGGTGAGTTATATTTGGTACTAAATAACTAACAGATATCTTAGAATAATCACAATAATTGGCTTATCGCCACACAAACGAACAAGCCAATGTATAGCCAAAAAGTGGCAAGGAAGGAATATGGTAGCAAGCATATTAATCAAGGAGTTCAGTGATTTCCAAAAGGAAAAGAAAAAAGGGCCTCCTTGAATAGCTGCTTGCCATATCAACAATGGCGCTACAACAATACAATATGCTTCCTTGAAGAAGCAGCAGTAGGCCCAGGAAACCAATCATCAATTGCTCACAACGATATCTATAAAATGCAGAAATGAGTTCTGTTGTGTCCAAAAGAAAAAGCACATCGAGCCCACTAATGGAAGCCACAGCTACTACCAGTGATTTAAAATTCAAGTATGCTCCACAAAGAAAGCATTTATCACACCTACGAATTCTATAATTTTGCAGGAATCAAGTCAAATTCTTCCACGGCACAAGACCATAACTATAACACTACTCAAACTACCACACACTTCCTTCAGATATATGATTGATACATCATACATGTATTTATGAACTTCTCCATAACTATTAGTCTTCAAAATGTCATTGCTGCTAACTTCTGATTAATTCCATCTCAAGCAGAGGATCTCCACTGAAAACAGCCAACCATCCAATGACTTCATATCATCAATGACCAAAAAGAACCTAAAAAATCATAGATACATGAAAGATTATCTAAAGAGCAATATATGTAACATATGCATGTATAGTGTGCACAAGCAAAAAATATTCATTTAAATGGTCACGTTGAAACATGGTATCCATCTCAGTTCTTATACATGCCCGTATCAATGTCAATTACAACTTTAACCAGGGAAAAACATTTGGTTACTAACCACTTGTCTCAAGTAGCATTCAAAGATAACATGGCAAGTGGACGCATATCAATATCATTAGTTCTTTGCAATATACAACTGCTCATATAGACCCAACTAGACTTTTGAGAGGTAAACCAACTTAAATAAAAAAGATAACTAACATTCCCCACAGTAAACAAAAAAAAACATCAAAGTTATCTGCATATGTAACACTTAAAAAACAGCACGATGAAACCAAGATGTCAATTGCATGATCCTAATCACAAAAGGTAATTAGAAATAACAAGTACACTAAAATTTGATAATCGACATTAACATAACTAACACAAATAGATATCAGTATCCACAGTTTAGCATTATATGAATTCAACAGTGAACAAAAAAACATAGAACAATTAAGTACTCGGCAGTGCTAAAACTTTGATTGGTCAATTACCTTCGTATCTAGTCCTGCTTATTTTCAATGGTGGCGCACTTAGGGGCGGGTGGTACCCAAAAGAGACTATCAACATACTGAACAATTTTATGAAAAGTATCTGGTGAATTAGAAATATTGCTTGTAAATAATTTGACAACGGCTGCATCTGGATCATACAATGCAAGGCGATCATCCACTCCGAAAAGGAACAAATTATTTGATGTGAAACAAATTGGAATGATACTTGCATCAAACGGCGGAAATGTGTGATGTTTCACCCAACCAATATTATTATCATCATTCATCACCCATACCTCACAATCACCATTTTCAATGCATGCCATCACACAAAGCTTTTTGGACAAAACTCCCAAAACAATTTCCGCATTACTTTGTGGAAGTGATATCTCATGAAAAGTTTCAAGACCCAAATCAAAAGAGACTATTGTGTCTCTTGACTGGGTGTCAACCTCACAAAGCCAATACAGATGTCCATCAGCACAAACTTCATCTTTATTGAAAATCATTGAAATATGGGAAGGAAAACCAGGGACTGATTTCCAGCTACCCTTTCTTAGACTATACACCTCCACTTTTACCGACCCTTTTATACCACCATGTTCACCCATTCGGAAGGAAACTTTGACAACTTTATAATCATCGTTTCTGGGATCAAACCCAAACCGAAAAAGCTTATCACCCTCATCGGGAGGGTACGATGGGAGAACTGTTAAGGCTGACAGAGAAGGGTTCCAAATGTAAGTGTCATCCGGTCCATAATTAGAAAAGCATATTATACCATTAACTGAACCGATAAAATAAGAGGAGTCAAATAAAGGTGTATCAACTGGGAGTTTAATTAAATTGGGGATTTGGAGAATGGAAGATCGAGTTATGAATGTTTGACATGTATGAAAAAATCCGTCATCAAATACCAAGAGAACTTCATCATCCTTATTATACGTGTTCATGGAACGATCAAGGTGGGAGTTTATGAAAGATGGCTGAGATAAGAGAGCATTCCAGGATTTAGAAACACACCTCATTCGAGCAAGCGTTTTTGCTGGTAACCTGATCAAAATATCCCATAAAACATCGTCTGGGATGTTCGAGCCAACATTCGTGATTATCTCCCCTCTTGCACGTTTTCGTGAAGCAATATTCCTGATCTTCTCCCCTCTTGCACGTTTTCGTGAAACAATAATCGTGATTATCTCCCCTCTTGCACGTTTTTGTGAAACAATATTCGTGATTATCTCATCTCTAGCACGCTTTAGCGAACAGATGTTCATAATCTTCTCATCTCCGGAGCGTTTTGTTGAACCCATATTCCCTTGAAGAGCTTTTTCCAGTTTTTATAAGGACACCCACACACACACACACCCACACCAACGCCAACACAAACACATACACATACACACTCACACGAAATATATAATTAAATTAATATTAGAGTTAATTTCATGAATGGTCCCTCTGGTCTGTTGGGTTTAACAGCTATAGTCCTTATAATTTTTTCTAACGGATCCAGTCCCTGTGGTTGCGACCCGTAACGTTTTTGTAGTCGTCATACTATTTACTCTGTATGAATTTGGTTGGCGTGTTTCCGCCAATATACATTCATGCTATTTATGTTTTGAAAGTTTACTTGGTACTGTGTTTCTCATATGTAACAGATAGCAAGTCGTGCAAAGGTCAATTCCCCCCCTCTTGTTAAAATAATGAGTGCCATCCAGGTACTTCCTGCCAGATCTAAATACAGTCATTTTTATACCTTTCAAAAGAAGCGGGCATACCATTATTTGGCCTTTGATGCACCAATTGTGGGTCACCAGAATAGTGATCTAATTCTTGATTATAAGATTCTTAAATCGGCTTCCTGCAAGGAATTTTTATAGTATACTTTTAGCTTAGGTTTTCATATTGTTAATTTTCTATGGTTTGTTTGTAGGAGGGGTATGTTGTTTGTAGATCACACATTTCCAACAATGCAATCAAGACAAATTGCCCCATGTCAGAGTGTGTTAGGATCGCAAAAGAACTCGATCCAACAGTTGTGATTTATTATACTTTGACAAGCCTTGCTGTGAGCAAAATAGTGCCGACTTATTTTTCACTATTTGGGCAAAATAGTGACCATATAGTACATGAACACTAATATTTGGTCATCCGTGAACAGTTAGTCACCAAGCTCAAAAGTTAGTCACCAAACTTTTTTTTTTTTTTTTATTTCTAGTATTACTTATAGTGATCATTTAAAATATAAATTTATATATCATAAACTTTTTAACATTTTATATTTTGAATTTGTATGCTATATCAAATAAAGCACAAATTACCTTTACTACATTGTCATAATTTGGACTAAATTATACATTATATATAACCCTTACTTATTAGTGTTTTACAACTTTATATCAAATAAAAATATAATGTAAATACTACTGATTTGATTGATTTGTATGGGAAAACGAACAAACTGCGCATGGGAAGACCAAAAATTAAATCTTACTCGGTTTAATTTATGCAATGATTTAGTTTACAGCCACATAAATCAGTATATATTTGGAGTAGATTATTATTTAGTTTCATCACTATTTTTTAGGTTTTATAAAGAAAACACAATTTGTTACTTAACCATTATCAAATCATCACCAAAAAAACATGCCTGGATCTCCTAATCTCGATGAACTGAAAGAATTGTGTGGGTCTGATAAACTTCACAAATGTATCAAGTTCATGTTTTCTCAAGAAATTCCTCTGAATGAAGTAATGATCCAGTGGTTGGGTGCGAAGCGTGATGATCTGCAGATAAGTGTTGATAAGTGCAGCGAGAGAATCAATGTGGTTTTAGATCTTAACTTTGATGAAGAAGAAGCTGCTGATGATGGTTATGAGTCCCTTCATGAGGGTCAAGTGTTGGAGTGCCATTTGCTGGAGTCCCTTTTGGCCATGTTGGTTGACCTTCGTGCTCTGATATCCAAGAAGGAGGAAGCCATTGCCATTATGGATGAGTATGATCAACCTAGCTCCAGTTGAATGATTGTTTAGGGTCTTTTTGGGTTGGTAATTGTGTTGATAGTTTGGTTGGGTTTGGTGGTTCAATTCTTTGTTATGTTGTTGGTTGTTGTTTCGATGGAACTACTATATTTATATATAGTAATCACCCTGCTGAATCTTTTATATAATGAATATGATTTAGGTTTTTATGTCATAATCTTGTGTTTTTTTTTTTTTTTTTTTTAAGTAAACTTTATTTATAAGCAGTTGATTTACCTTATCTCTAACACACTAAAATATTACACACATAAGAAACGCATATTAGTGAAATAGGTATCTTCAGCGATTTTAGGGGTTTCAAATTGAAGTAACAAAAATGAAATCAAACAATAAACAATCAAAATAAACGCTCTATACAAGATCTTGATTGTTTTATCATCAATGCTGGCATCTATTTGGGTGTTGATAAGGCGAAAAGTGTATCGCTTTTAGGGGGTCAATTAAGCCCAAATTCGAGATTATTTGATCAATTATTGCCCTAAATCGTTCCTTTTGTCATTTTAGATACTTTGGAGAAGAAATCTGGAAAAGGAAGCATTTTGGATGATTTTAGAGCGAAATAGTGAAGAAAATGACAAAGTCTCCAAGTCATGTTGAGATTGGTACCTGACGACGTCAGGAATTGCATGTGACGCCGTCACTCATTGACAAAGAGGTGGATAATTAATTATAATGAGACGCGCCAGAATGTTTTTGGAAGATTAACATGTGACGACGTTACCTAGGCCGTCACGTACAAAATACAAGAGACGGCCAAGAAACAAGTTACACATGACGGCATCAGATCTGGATCTAGGCAATACGAGAAGAATTATGGCGGCGAGTTGACGGCATCAGACTTATAACGTGACACCGTCAGGCCCAAAAATCTATATATAGTTTTCTAATTTTCATTTGTAAAAAAGGAGAGTTTTAGGAGAACTTGGGAACAAACCCTAAGTCGAATTTTACAGGGTTTTTCACCCTTTTATCATCCATATTTTAATAAAGATAAGTCTTCCAATAATCATTCAATATGTCTATGTGTTGTTTGATTCTATCTTATGCTTGTCTTTACTTTAACATGCTAGACTAGGTTTTCTTTGTGTTTGCTTAGATGTAATGAAACCTAGGTATTGATTATTGGTTGATTGTTTGTTTATGATTGTTATGGATGAATGATATCGATGTTAGGCTTAAGAAAACTGGCAGACTTCCAATTGGTAACATGCTTGAACGTCTTAAGAAACATGAATCACATGTGTACTACGATTAATTGGTTATATTTAATACGTAAGTGACTACTAAGGAGGCCATGTTAGGAGCTAGTTGTCGGCTCGACATAGGAAGAGGTAGGAGCTTATAGAGTTAGGGAAGATCGTACACGGCCCTACGAATGGTATTAAGGAATATAACCCGTCATCCATGCAATTGTGACAAACTAATCAATTAGTAAAAGATAGCTAGGGAGTAGTGAAATCTAAGTAAACACGTCTCTCCTATTATTGTTTTTCTCCACAATTACTTTCGTGTTATTTTTATTTTATTGCATTTGTAGTTAATTGGGTTAGTTGACTAGCAACTAATTCCGCCCATCTTCCAAAACCCGAGATTTTTACTTGCTTTCCAAAAACCATAAAAATACAAAAATAATCTTCTTTCACCTCTAGACCTAGTTTAATTAAGTTTTAACCCTAGCGAACACTATTCTTTGAGTTAAACGATCAATCCCCCGGTACTTGCCACTACACTATACTACATCGGTCAGGTACACTGCCTGGTGGGGATTTCAAGCTTCTCAAGATCATTTGAGAGGTAAAACCTTTTGCAAGGTTGCAAAACCACGCATCAAGTTTTTGGCGCTGCAGCCCGGGGAATAGTTATTGTCTAGGTTGAAATTTCGTTTTATTAGGTCTACTCATTAGATTCCTTTTTAGTGAGATTTTTATTTTCATTTTATTAGCTCTCTTTAGTCTATCTTTTCTTTATGCCTTTGTTAGTAAATTAAGTTCATTGACTGTTCCGTTTGCCATTATGGAGAACGCGAACCCACCAAAACCGGCACTAGAGTTTTACATGAAGAAATGTAATTATACTAATTTGGATATATCAAGATGGAGGAGTGAAATGAGGAGGGCGGGATCTTGCATTGATTTTAGTAAGTACCTTGAGAAAAGAGACCAAGCGCATAAAACTTTTAAAAAAATCACCTTAGGAGCTCCATCAAACCCTCAAAATGCCTCATTTAGTGAAACCTATACACCATATGAGCCTTCACCTAGGATAGTTTCTTTTGAATCCGACCTATATTGTGAGATGGTTAATGTCAGACCACCTAGGTGCATGCTTGGATTAGATTTCACTAAGACTTATGATGAATATAAGGAATCCTTTAGGCAAGAAGAATATAGTGATCAAGTTATTGAGAATGATTCTTGATGACGTATAGTCTATATTTGGGTCACGAGCCCAAATGATAAACATCACTAAGGCCCAAAACCACCATGAGTGGCTATTATAACTTGGGCCGCATTGATAATGGGATTGGGCTCACGTAGACCCAAGCCCAACCAAACTATATACGGTATAGATAAGGATCTTCTATCTATGGAATAGATATCCTTAACCCGGATAAGCACCACGCGTGCGAAGAGTAAGGAGCAAGAAACCTACGAGGATTCCTCACCTATATAAGGAATGACATAATTCTCATTAAAGGTACGATTCACATTCCCTAAACTCTTTACGAGAACCCTAAAAACCGATTACTTACTCTCACGCAGGAGGATAATCGTGGGAGACAATCCCACGGTAAGCCGAACGGTGTTTGTTTATTTTCTTAGTGCGCAGGTTTCAAGCATTAAGAAGCGAATTGATACGAGAGCAAGAGCTCAAACTAGGAACGCCCAACTTTTGTATCAACAAGTGGCGCCATCCGTGGGACCAACACCAAGAATCAAGGAACTAGAATGACAAAGAGTAAAAATTCAAGCCAGCGGACTCCGCAGGTGGAAAAAACACGTGACCCCCAGAGGAAGAATCAACAAGATTCAACCCCTAGGCAGGCCTCTGGAACAACCAGTACGCCTGGTCACCAAGAAACGGGACCTACCCAACCTCTCCCAGCGGTGGAATTGCCTGTAAGGACTACCCATGTCGCCACCGTAGTCCCAAGCGTTGAAGAACTCCAGCGCACCCTCTTCAATACTCCTCACCAAACGGCAACTACAGTGGACAACACTGTACCGCCGGGCGCACCTAACAGGGATAGGGTACCCAATACTGAGGCAGATATTCTTGCAGCGAATGAGGACGCACCTGACTTAACGCTGAGCAATTTTGTATCCCAGAATTATGAAACTCTAACCGCCCTTATGCAAGAAGAAGCGAGGAGAAGGTCAAATACGAGTCTGCAAGCCCGGCTCAACTTTGGTCCTGAACGCGAAGCATCACCACCGCGCCACCTACGAGGAAGACGCGAAAACAATGAAAAACGTATCACTATCCATGATAGGCGGGTTACGATATCTGACTCACAATATTCAGAGGAATATGAAGACGGCGAGAGGCGCACTAATGTTCATTCGAGACTTGGTAGTCGAGGGATACAAGATAGATTAGGACCTCAACACTCACCAAGCGAAGGTTCCTCCAGGTCTGGGAGCAAAAGAATTCATGAAAGATTAGGGAGAAGAATATCCCCAAGCGAAAGCCCCTCAAGCTCTTCGTCTGAAGGAAGCCGGCGCAAGTACGGCAAAAGAGATTACTCCTCCTCCAATGACTCCTCGGACAACGAGGATAAGGAAACAGGACACTGGAAGTCTAGAGGAAGACGTCGCGAAGAAGAAGACGAAGACATGTCTCTTCCGTGGCATCGCCAGAAAGTTGATGCATTTACACGACGCATCAGCGATTACTCCGATCACAAAAGGAGGCGCATGCCCACTAATGTCAAAACATATGATGGAGCAGGTGATCCGGATGACCACCTAAAAAATTTCGAGTCGGCCGCTACCATCGAAAATTGGCCACAACCTGTGTGGTGCCATATGTTTAATTCCACCTTAGTAGGGAATGCGCGCACGTGGTTTAGCAAGCTCCCACGACGGAGCATCGGCAGGTTTGAAGAATTACGGAAAGCATTCCGTTTAAACTTCACCCAAAGAAATAAGTGTGCTAAAAACCTTGTTGAACTAGCCAGAGTAAAACGGCGCCAAGGGGAATCAACCAGTGCTTATGTGGAACGCTTTAAAGATGAGTGCATACATGTCAAAACGTGTCCCGAAGTCCTAAAAATTTCAGGGTTCATGAATGGGATTAATAACCCCGAACTCATTCGGAAGCTAAACGACAAGGTTCCCCAAACCTTCGATGAGCTAATGAAGCGCACAAGATCCTTCATACAAGGAGAAGCAGCCGCTGCGGACAGCAAAAAAGGCTACTCAAATTATAGGCAACAAGAACAGCCTAGGAGACAATCCAACGATCAGAATAGCAATCGTGACAGGAATTATCGCAGTGGAAGAGAAAATGACAAATATACCCCTCTTTCAAAGACTCCGAGGGAAATATTTGTAACAGAAGGTGCAAACTTCCCAAAACCTCCACCAATGCGTACCGCAGAGGACAAGTGCATAGGGAATGGATACTGCGAATACCATGGCCAAAAAGGCCATACAACCTACGAGTGTGTCCAGCTACGACAACTGATTGAAAAATTAGTAAGAGAGGGCAGAATGGACCACCTCGTAAAAAACATCAAAGAAGGGAAGGACAAGCAAAGGAATGGAGGCAAGAAAGAACCTCCCAAAGACAAAGCTGACATCATCTACATGATACAGTCATGGCAACGCAAGATAAAACAAAACATCAGTCAAAAATTCTCTCCAGAAAAAGAGATATCCTTCCCTACTCTAGTTGCGGACAACGCAGTAGTAGAGCCACTAACTATTGAAATACATACGGGGGGACATGATATCCACAGCATGTATATCGATGGGGGGGCATCCGCAGACATCCTATATGACCATTGTTTCAAAAGGCTACGACCTGAGATACAAAGTCAATTGATACCGGCCACAACTTCGTTGACTGGATTCACAGGAGAAAAGATTTGGCCTATGGGACAATTGCGCTTGCTAGTAGTTGTGGGCGATGAACAACACTCAACAGCAACATGGATAAATTTCATGGTAATCAAGTCTCCCTCACCATACAATGGCATCATTGGGAGACCTGGAATATCATCCATGCGCGCTGTACCATCCACAACACATGAGATGCTCAAATTTCCAGTGGAAGGAGGAGTTGTCACCCTCTATAATACCACGGTACCACCAAAAGAATGCAACGCAGTAACCACTGAGGTGGAGAGTATTCCAGAACAGCGCACAGAAAAAACACCAAACTTAAAGGTCGCTATTCACCCCGATTACCCAGATCAACAAATTTCGATTGGAGGATCTTTATCTGACAAAGGTAAAGCAGCTATGTGCGCACTCTTGCAAAAGAACCTAGATATCTTTGCATAGGAACCAAAGCACATGACCGGAGTGCCACGCTCTATCACAGAACACAAGCTACAAATCCGACAAGGATATCCCCCAATACGACAGAAGAAGCGCGGCCAGGCCCCAGATCGTGCAAAAGCTATTCTGGAAGAAGTACACAAACTTGTAGACGCAGGCATCATGCGCGAAGTATACTATCATGACTGGCTTTCTAATCCAGTGATGGTAAAGAAGAGTGATGGCAGTTGGAGGATGTGCGTGGACTTCACAGACCTCAACAAAGCATGCCCACAGGACTGCTATCCACTGCCGGAGATAGACTGGAAAGTAGAATCCCTATGCGGATATCCTTTCAAGTGCTTCCTAGACGCATACAAAGGATACCATCAAATCCATATGGCAGTAGAGGACGAAGAAAAAACAGCTTTCCACACAAGTCAGGGGGTCTATTGCTATACGAAAATGCCCTTTGGCCTAAAAAATGCAGGCGCAACATACCAGCGATTGGTGGACACAGCTTTCGAAAAACAAGTAGGTCGAAACTTGGAAGTCTACGTCGACGACCTTGTCATCAAGAGCCACACAGAGGATAAATTGGTGCGCGACATCGAGGAAACGTTCAAAACATTGGGAAAAATAAACACGAAGTTAAATCCCAAGAAGTGCACCTTTGGCGCAACAGAAGGCATGTTCCTCCGATACTTAATAGAACCCGATGGAATCAAACCTTGCCCAGAAAAATCAAAAGCTGTTATCGATCTTCCCTCACCGCGCACACTCAAAGAAGTCCAGTCATTAAACGGAAAGCTAGCTGGGCTAAACTGTATCTTGTCTAAATCAGCAGATAAATCACTCCATCTCTTTAAAACACTCACGAAGTGCACCAAAAAGGGAGACTTTCGTTGGACTGAAGAAGCAGAAGAAGCTTTCCAGCAGCTAAAACAACATCTGGCATCACTCCCCAAACTTGTCGCACCGCGACCAGGGGAAGAGTTGATCATGTACTTATCTGCAACCCACGGAGCAGTTAACGCAGTACTATTGGCAGATAGAAACTCCGTCCAGACACCCATATACTTTGTAAGCAAAGCATTGAAGAAGACAGAGACTAACTACAGCGCCATGGAAAAGCTGGTCTTAGCTCTAGTATTCGCAGCTAAAAGACTACGCAGATACTTTCAGGCACACCCAATAGCCGTAATCGCAGACCAGCCAATCAAACAAGTTATCTCTAAACCTGACGCATCAGGGCGGCTACAAAAGTGGAGTGTCTTGCTAAGTGAATATAACATCTCGTATAGACCACGCACTGCAATCAAGGGGCAGATATTAGCCGATTTCATTGTTGAGAAGCCAGATACCGATAGTCCAACCTCAACAACCAAAACAGATCTACAGGAACCCTGGATTCTGTTCACAGATGGATCCTCATGCGTGGATGGATCAGGCACAGGCCTTATTCTTACTAATCCAGAAGGAATGGAATTCACCTATGCGCTGCGTTTCAAATTTACAACCACAAACAATGAGGCAGAATACGAAGCCCTACTCGCTGGACTGCGTATTGCAATCCAAATGGGTGTACGCAACCTGGAGGCAAACGTAGATTCCAGGCTAGTCGCTAACCATGTGCTAGGTGAGTATGAAGCCATGGATGAACACATGATCCAATACCTGGAAAAGACCAAGTCCTTAATTCAGAACTTTGATAGGTTCACAATAAAACAAGTACCTAGAGGGGACAACAGGAAAGCTGATGCGCTTAGCAAGACTACATCTACAAGCTTTGCGCACTTATCAAAACAGATATTGGTAGAAACCCTACAAAACAAGTCAATCTTGGAGATGGAAGTATCCACAGTGATAGAAGAACAAGATCCTACGTGGATGACACCTATCATTGAATTCATTAGCAAAGGAGTCTTACCACAAGATCATAAGGACGCTCGAAGAGTACGGCACACAGCGCAGCGATTTGAACTACGGGACAACATCCTATATCGACGTTCTTTCTTGCAACCTTGGCTCCGATGTGTTTGACCTCTTCAAGCAGACTATGTACTCCGAGAAATCCACGCCGGATCATGTAGCATGCACTCAGGACCACGGTCTGTTGTAGCGCGCGCCCTACGGTCATGGTATTATTGGCCCACTATGCACTGCGACGCGCGAGATATGATAAAAAAAATGCAGCAATTGCCAAGTACACAGGCCAATTCCGCGCCAACCACAACAAGAGCTAACCCCCATCACCTCACCATGGCCATTCTACAAATGGGGCATTGACATCGCAGGCCCTTTTCCAGTTGCAGCAGGAGGGCTAAAATTCCTCATCGTAGCCATAGACTACTTTACGAAGTGGATTGAGGCAAAGGCAGTGGTGAGTATCACGGGCAACCAGGTAAAACGCTTTGTATGGGACAATATTGTATGTCGCTTCGGACTACCTGGAGAAATCATATCAGACAATGGGAAACAATTCTGCGACAACCCATTCAAAGATTGGTGCGCGCAATTGAACATCACACAACACTTTGCTTCAGTAAAACACCCACAAACCAACGGTTTAGTTGAGTGTGCGAATCGCAGTCTAGGTGAAGGAATAAAAGCGCGCCTTGACAGACACAAAGGAAAGTAGGTGGACGAGCTATCACATGTCTTATGGGCGCATCGCACCACAATCAAAACCAGTACTGGAGACACACCATTCTCCCTTGTCTACGGAATAGAAGCCGTCATACCAGCTGAGATAGGAATGCCAACTATACGAACAGCAGAGGTCAACGTCACAACAAATGACGAGGAGCGGCGCATAGACTTGGACTTACTGGAAGAAAGATGTGAACGCGCAGCTATACGCGAGGCAAAGGCTAAGGCAACAATGAAGAAGTATTATGATGCAAAAGTCAAACATACTTCCTTCAGGCCAGGAGACTTTGTATACCGCGCTAATGACGCAAGCTACGCAGAAGACACAGGCAAGCTTGGACCCAAATGGGAAGGACCCTATGAGGTCACCGATGCGCTAGGCAATGGTGCATACAGGTTGCGCGATATGGAAGGTCACGACCTAGCGTGCACTTGGAATATCTGCAATCTCAAAAGATGCTAACTTTAGGAAAGGCTACGGCCCACAAACAAACATCTTTGCACACTAGTATGTGCCCAATAGTTGTTTGTTTTTTCTTTTCTTTGTTAGGAATTGTTTTTTACTTTTTCAAAAACTTGCAAGTATCAATAAAACGTTATGGTTTCTAGCTAACTCCATAACACATTTTACTTTATTGCGTACATTCTTATATGTGTCAATATTGTTATACTACATTTTTGCCTACATGGCGTGCATGCACTAATTAAAGACCCACGACGGCATAAAGGATGAGTAAACCTACTAACTAACTCATTGAGTAAGAGGGTTGCAAACCCATCAACATTGGATCACGCATCCTTGCTAGGCGCCTTACCTTCAAGACGTTGAAGTAAGTCTTTCTTGCGCATCCCACGAAGGATGCACAAATGTCACGTACAAGCTTAGCAAACAACGAGCCAAGACTCTTGGTCACACAATAAAACTTTGCAAACATAATGCAAGTTTATACTTCTAATTTATCTTAAGTCACGCACTTAATTTAAATATAATTCCAAACAGAGTATCTCATTTAATCTTTTTACATATAAAGACAAACAACTACCATAACACGCAAAAGATATACTTTGTTATTTATACAATAAATATACAAGTAAAAAAAAAGCTTATATGCTATGACGATGCTCAGGACTATCTTCTGGAGCAGCAAAGCTTCCTGCCTTTTGAAGCTTCCTCAAGAGCAACGCATCCTTTGGCGATACGGTCGCTACACTAACAGGAATCCCATCAGACCTGGGAATATGTGCAGTGCCCACACCGCATAAGACGGCCTTGCCCTTAATACCCTTTTTCTGGGCAGCTCTTTCTGCGTGCCGCTCCAACACCTCCTTAAGAGGAATCTCCTTTTCAAGAGCAAAGTGATTCAACATATGGCGTGGCTGTACAAAAACAGGAACCTACAGCTGCGACTCATCAGGCTTGAGGAAGTAGTCTGGCTGCGCTTCTGCATCCTCCAGGATATGGCGCCCCAGGGTCAACCCCTTTATAATTACCTTTATGGGGTTATCCTGGTCGCGCTCCAGCCGCGCAATGTGAGGAAGCTCAAGCAGCTTCATTCCCTCCATCGCCTTCATCAGCTCGTCATATGCATTGGCATTGTAAGCAGGCACCTCAACAAGCTCCACCTTCAGCAGCTTAGCCTCATGAAGCTCTTCCATGGCTTGCGCCCTACCACGCTCAACAGCGCACTGAACCACCTTTCCAAAGGTCTCCAATACTTCCGGAGACTCCAAGGTGCCCATCGCAGCCAGGCGCAAGCCATGACTGATCAACCACCTACATAAACATGAACAAAACTGAATTAGAAGAGACAAGCCAACAAATATAATAAGGCAGCATTGCAGGAAAATACGTAAGGACGTACCTGCGCTCAGCTATGGTAGACATCAGATGAGGGTATAATTCCTCATCATAGTCTATGCTCAGACCACGCAGCTTCTCCTCCTGCACCTAAATAATCTTCTCCATGCGCAACCGAAACTCATTAATGTTCGCAAAATGTTCCTCCTTCCTCTCCTCAAGATACCTTACCGCCCAGGTAAGGTTGGCCCTAAACTGATGAAGTTCCCCGCGCTCTTGCTGCAGCTCAGCCATCGCGGTCAACTTTTCGTTAGTGACCTTATCTGTGTGCGCCCTAGAGGACCCCACCTCCGCTTGCGCCTCAGCCAGCTGCGCACGAAGAAGAGCTATCTCCTCATCTTTCTGGGCAAGAGTGCTACTCTCCCTGACGTATCGCGTCTTCAACTGAGCAACTAGCTCAGTTTGACGCTCAGCAGTAACAGCCAACTTCGTCAACAGCTGCTGCGCAGATACGTCCGCACCCACCTTCACTCCCTCCTCCTTGTTTTCATTCTGATGAGGGACCACACTCTCCACAAAGGCCGCATCATCCTTCGCAGCATGGTCACTACAATGAATAAGGAAGGAAGTTAGCGCATATTACAACAAGTAATAATAAATATACAAGCATGAGGAATATCACTTACAGAAGCGGAGAAACCTTTACAGCCTCCTTATCCGCGCCAGAAGTGGATGTGTCCTCCTTTGCGGATGACTCTACATCCGCGATCAGATGGCGCCTCCTCTTGGAAGTACCACTGCCACCAGCCTCTCCTTTGCACTTTAGATTCTGCACTACCACTTCAGGCTTCAGTACCTCTACGCTATCAGAAGATTCAGCTTGCACTTCCTCCACATGTGCAGGCTCCACAGTCGGAGCCACGCTCTGTACTGGCGTCACAAGAAGAGGGGGCGAATCTTTATGACCAATTGGCCCCAATACAGTCAGATGCCCAGCAGTCGCCTCCAAGAGCGGTTGCTCGTTCTCCCTCAGAAGGCGCACACCAACGGTCACCTGCTTTGGCTTCTCCAGCTTCACCACGGCAAACAAATCCATCTCTGCGCAACACAGGAACAAATAACAAAACAGAGATTAGTTATTAAAAGTGCGCATACAGAAAAACTTACATTATTGGAAGCAAACAATTAAAAGGGATGAACACCCACCCCAGCCTTCCTCATCAATGAAGGTTGGCACCTCGTCAGCACCATGGAAATAGTTACGACTCAACCCCACGTGCACCAAAAACTCCTCAGGATAAGGGTTAATGGGGATGCGGTTGGCATTAATAGTCTGCGCATCTGCCAAGCTATATGAACCGGGTGCGAGGTGCCCATCCCTCGGCAACGTCTCTTGAGTATAAAACTCAAATGGTGATGGAAACACCACATCATCCACCCAGAAAAAATACTCCCTCCAATGCCTCAGGGAATCTACCTTCTCGGTATAGCACTGAAGGCTCCCTGCGCGCTTCGCAAAGGATACCCATCCATGCGACCACGTTGTGTGGTAAAACGCACGGAATAGGTCGACAGTTGGGTCTATCGCAAGTAAACGATAGTTTACTTCAAAATTTGATATCTTCGCCGCACCTATACAGTGCAGCTGACAGATATGAAGGCGATAGAAATTGAGAACGTTGCTCAGAAATATGGATATTGGTACGCGATAGTTAGCGTACTCAAAGAAGCGCGTGTATAACCCTATTTTCCCTTTGGGGAAATCGGCAATACACGCATCGACGTCCGGAGCCTCTGGATGCACATCCAGAGGAATGAAGTAATCAGATGAGAACTGACGCACGTCATCCTCATCCATCGCAGAGCGAAACTCCTCTAATTGAGCAACCATTTTTACTGTATCTACTAGAATGCGCACACGGAATTACCTAATAAAACAGTTGATTTCTTTAAAAAAACGCTTTGAAGAAATGAGAAATGGTGAATGTGTGTTTTTTACTGTGTGTTTTGGTAAAAGGGAGGCGGTGACTCTTATATAGGTCATTAAAAAACCCTAGATGAAGGCCACGTGGATCCCTCTCATAAAACGTGTGGCTGGAATACGAAACGGTACATGCACTTTTTCCCGTTTTCCAAGGAACACGTGGATGCATCCCCCGTTTTTCGAGGCACCTTTTTGAAATATCTTAGATTGTATACATATTTCTTCATATTGGGCGGCAAAATTCTAAATTTGTCCCGCTACGCTTACCACTGTTCTCACTAGTCTAGCATCCGTGGCTACGAGCCGCGCACACTAGACTGGGGGGACATGATGACGTATAGTCTATATTTGGGTCACGAGCCCAAATGATAAACATCACTAAGGCCCAAAACCACCATGAGTGGGCTATTATAACTTGGGCCGCATTGATAATGGGATTGGGCTCACGTAGACCCAAGCCCAACCAAACTATATACGGTATAGATAAGGATCTTCTATCTATGGAATAGATATCCTTAACCCGGATAAGCACCACGCGTGCGAAGAGTAAGGAGCAAGAAACCTACGAGGATTCTACACCTATATAAGGAATGACATAATTCTCATTAAAGGTACGATTCACATACCCTAAACTCTTTACGAGAACCCTAAAAACCGATTACTTACTCTCACGCCGGAGGATAATCGTGGGAGACAATCCCACGGTAAGCCTAACGGTGTTTGTTCATTTTCTTAGTGCGCAGGTTTCAAGCATTAAGAAGCGAATTGATACGAGAGCAAGAGCTCAAACTAGGAACGCCCAACTTTTGTATCAACAATTCTTATGAATCGGACCAAGAATTTGAGATGAATAGAAAAGGATTTGAGATACCTAGGTGCATGTTGGGGATTGACTTTAGCAAAATACATAATAAGCACATAGGTGATCTAGATGTGATGGAGGATAAGGCGAAAAATCCAAGTCCACTAAGTACTCCACAAGTCCCATCATCATTTGAGGCATACACACCGCCCGTGACCTACCCGAAAGAAGTAGAAGAGACTATAAGAACCCCAATAGAGGTAGAGCCCTTAGACCAAGCACCACTTGAGGATATAGGTTTGAATACTTGTAATGATAACCTTACTCCTAGTTCTAGGGAATTTCCTAGTGTTGATGAACCAGAATCTCAATCTTTACGCAACTTTCCATCCTTAGATTTACATCTAGGAGACAAAAGAGGAACCGACCCACCCATCATCCAATATTATTTGGGTAGTTTTAGGATGAAGGAAGCCATTCACTCACCCCCTTCACCTCACGTGGCATATTTCCACCCTAAGGGTGTGTATCGCTACTTTCACCCGCACTTAATCCTAAGTGTTGGGAAAACCTCCCCTATTTTCGTCAAATAAAGGTAGAGTCAGGCTCGTGACTCGAACAAAAACAAGCGCTTATTGGGAGGCAACCCAACCCATGTTTTTAATTTTTTGATGTTTTTACTTTATTTGTTTATTTGTTTGATTGTTTGATTTTATTTGTTTCCGTATGCGTGTTTTATTTTTATTGCTTGTGGCTCATGTTTCAAAGTACATTGTGAAATTGCTTGATTTTGTCTTTAACTTCGTCTTGATTACATATAAAGGTATTTCGCAAAAGATAAGTGTAAGGGAAATCTAAATTTGTTTTTAAGAATGAGCTTGAACATGAATCACAACAATATTAAATGAATGTGCATATTAGTATATGTTTGAGTCAAATGCTTGTATCGAGTCATAATGATGTTTTGCAGGATTTCCAGGAATTAAGGCATCAGTTTTTCCAGAAATTTTCCAGAAACTTAACATGAGATTTCTGTCAGAGCACTCTAATGTCGTCAGGTGTAAAATTCTGAAAAATTTTGCAAGTTTTGTTTTTCTGCCAGAGTTATAAAGTTCTTGTTAATTCTTTAGTTTTATAAACTCCAGGAAATCTGCAAACATTCATTCCACAAGCATTATATCTTAATTTGTTTTCTAGGATTTTTAGTATATATAGATTGCCGCCAATTTTACGCAAGGTTTGCCTTGATTGTTTTCTCAGGTTTAACAGGTTAAATTAGACAAGAAGATGATTTATATTTTTGGAGGGAAGCTTTTGGTATGTGCTAATTCACATACCATTTTATGGCCAAATACCGACCTAAATTGACTATATGAGCTAACAAATGCCAAGGAAACATGTGTTTTTATGTTGTGATTATGCAGGCAAGGATTTAACACAAAAAGACGAAAAATCATACAATTACCGGAAAAACGGGCACGAGAGTGGAAGATGGTCAAATAGTCAAAGCTGAGGTCCAAAAGTCAATTTCAGTCCTTCATTTATTCAAGATTTGCAAGATTAGTCCCTAAGACATATTTTGAGAAGTTGACAAAATCAGCCCTTGGAATTCTAAAGTTTACACAATTAGTCCTTATAATTTTCATTTCAACTAATATACAAATTACAACTTATCCAATATTAAAAGCCTAGTCCATTTTCATCATAAGTCCAAATCACTTAAGCCCATTACCCAAACTCAATCTCTCGGTCAAAGGGTCAATAGTCAAATATGGGTCAAAGCATTAATAAATAAATAAACGTGCACCCTTTTTCCCCCTTTTCCCCAAATACCCAGAACCACTACACCCCCAACCATGAACCCTAAATTACACCAATATCAAAATTGGTTCATGCCTTTGCAATTAACCATCATGAGCTAATCATTAGGCTTCTAGAAGCCCACCTCACGTGTCTATGCACATGTCAGAGAGTAATATTGAGCAACGGAGGACACTTGGCAGCTCATGATTGGAAAAGACGTGTCATACTCTTGCCTTGGATTCTGCTGACAAGTCAGAGAATGTAGCACAACGAGAGGGGGACAGATGGAAGCATACTATTGGATAGGCCACGCATCAGATCATGATCCAAGGGCTAAGATTGGATTGAAGAAACACAAACTAATCCAAGGGTGATCAAAGGGACTGAAGAAGCACAAAGAGTGGTATGGATCGCCAACCTGGCAATTAGACCCCAACCTCATCTCCTCTTATAAATAGAGGTGTTTAGAGTTCATTTTTCATGTAATTTTTTGAGTAGTGTTATGCTATCAATTTGTGTACTCAACTTAGTTTTTTTATTTCACTTTGTAATTCAGTATTAGTTTTAATAAAAATTCTCTTTAGTTTATAAATTTGTCTCAACTGTTTCATTATAATTTCATCTTATTGTAGCTAATTGTTTACATATAGTTTTAAGTCTTGTTTCTTAATGATTTTCACAAACTCATCAAGTTTTTAGAATAATTTTTCTGTTTTAAAAGTTTTTACACATTAAAAGAAGAAAAATAATAAAAATCAGAAAATTAAAAATAAAAAAAATATAAAAAAAAATAAAAAGTTTCAAATAAGTAGTTTAGATCTTAAATAAGCTGATTTAGCTTATTATAAAATACATTCAAGCTTATATAGCTTGTAGTGTGCATTGTACTGTTTCATTGCAAGTGTATGAAATCCAGAGTTTGTTGAGGTGTATTGTGGATAAGCAGTGTTAGAAAGGGAAGAACCTGCCTATCTAAAAGATAGGCAAGCATAGTGAATCCTCCTCAATTGTGGCTGAGGAGGAATAGCTTTGTAAGTGATTGATAATTTTCATTCCACTTAATTTCTTAGTATTAAATTTGTTAGTTTAGATCTGAATTTGTAGTTGTTAGATCTGTAGTTTAGTTTATTGTAGTGGCAGAGTTGAATTTGATTGATATTTCTGAGTTTTATATAGTTGTTAGTTTAGCTAAGTTTGATCATTGTCTATTTGAATTTAGTTAAGTGAATCTGTTAGTATTGAAATCTAGTGTAGTGATAGTTGATAGCTTGTTGCATCATCTGTCATATTTGTGCTTCTGGATACTGAGCTTATGTTGGATCTGATTGTTACACATTGCTCTTGTCAGTTGATTGAAAGCTCATTAAATCACTTGATTGAGATTGTAGTGTTACTGTTTCATTAAATTGGTTGTATCTGTGGTATATTGTTGATTAGTAGATCTGATGTGCTAGTGGGAATCTCATATCTGTTATATTGAATTTCTGAAAGGTAGTATATAGATTGATCTTGTGGTCATTGGTTATCTAGTTGTGTACTTGTTAGTAACTTGTGACTAATTTGGAACTGAGTTTTGAAGAATTGTGGATTGGATAATGACATAACTGTTTCTTCTAGTGGTAAATTGTATTAAGGAGTGTTTGGATTATTGAATTTAGACTGAATTCTCATTAAGTCAGTGCAGTGTTTTAGTTTAGATTAGTCAACTAGAGTGCATAAGGTTCAGTTTTAGCTTAAATTTAGTTTGATATTAATACAGAATTCTGATCTAGCTTAATTGTTAGTATAATAAAAATTAGCTGAAAGCTTGGTAGATATAGTTTCAAGTTTGATTAAAGTAGCTAAAATTAGCTTAATAGAAGTTTTTAATTACTGCTGAGAGTAGATTTAATCATATGAAATCAGAATAAGTCACTTTAGAATTAGTAAGTAATAGTTACTGTTGCATTAGGTACTAGTCCATAAGCTGTTGTACTTAGTTTAATTTTTAGTAGCATACAGTAAGATTTGGCTTTAGAATTGATTAAACTTGAATCTCAGTAGTGCTATTTGTCTTTTGCCCCCATTACCACTGAGTTTTGAGCTTATCTCAACTGCTTATTTGGCCATTGAAGTTGCTTAACTGAGATAGTGGTCTGCTATTGAATTTAGGCCTGCAATTCTGTATAAGTGATTGAATTTGTGATTTGATTGTTATTCTGAGTTGTATCAGTGTAGAATAAGTGTTGAGCATTACCAGTTTACTTCTGTTTCTGCTTATGCTTGTTCTGCTTATTGTGGGCTTATTCTTTGAGCTTATTGTTTCAAATTGTTGAATCTGTGGAATTTTGAGCTAATACTTGGTCATATTTTGCCATATCAGAGTATTTTGCATCATTCAAAGTTTGTGTTAAAAATTCAAAATAGTTTGGATCACAAGTGCTTATAAATAAGCACTTGTGATAAGCAGTTTCACCTAAATAAGCATTTCTACTATTCATTTTTATTTCAAAAATTTTATCTGTGTTTCTTTTAATATTTTAGATTTTCTGGAATTTTTCCAGATTTTTCCAAACCTTTTTACTATTTTTCTTAATTTCTTTTTGATTTTATTCAATTTTAAATAGTTTTTAATTACCAAAAATCCATAAAAATTAAGAAAAGGTTGTGAAAAATACAAAAATATTTTTAGAAATTCTTTTTTAATATTTTAGAATTTTTAGAATTAAATTTTCATTTTTCCACTTTAATTTTCTATTTTTCTTTATTTTTAATTCATTTAAAATTCCAAAAATCAATATTAATTCATAGAAAATAAAAGAAAAGTCAAAAAAAAAATATTTTTCTTTTCCTGGAAATTCATTTTATTAGTTTAAGATTTTTAGAAAATATTTTCAAGTTTGTAGGATCATTTTTCAATAAACGTTACGTTTTAAATAACGCGGTTGCATTTTCGTTTTTACGTTTTTGACTTTGGTGCATTATTAGCTTGTACTCTTTGCATATTTCATAATTGTTTGTGATTACTTGAATATCTTGATTGCTATTTTCACTTTTCAATTCACGGTTTCACGAATCAATATTCTTGATTCCATTCGCCTTCACTGGGAAACGACTCGGGTGATCCGTATTTTACGCGGATCACTTCGATATACAACTATATATAATATATAAGTTGGTTTTCACACAAGAATCAGCTTTCAACGTTCATTTTCTTGGAGAAGGATCTAACCTTGTTACTACATTATCCACACCGAACGAATCAGGGGAGTATTTGTTTCATTCCTTTACCTTCATTACTTTTACATCCTTTTTATTGAATATTAGGGACAATGTTCAGCTTAAGTGTAAGGGGAGGGTAAATGATGATACCTTAGAGAATGCAATTGTACTTGAGTCTGTTTTTTTAATAGTGGGTGTGTAATAAAACTAAGAGAAATACTTGTTAGGGCAATTTTAGTGCCTAATTTAAATTTTTTTACAACATTTAGGAGTGAAGCTTTGGCCTTAATAAGCATCTCACTGATAGGAGTTGTATGACTAGCACAAAAAACCGTACCACTCAAAAATTTTCCACCCCAAATATGTGAGGTTCGCCTTTAGATCTTTAGGAAAAAGCATTCATTGTTGGTGCTTATGAGGGTACCCGTAGCATTTAGATTCTAGAACATACGTTAGTGATGCATCCCGTGACCACATGTGAGACTACATTCGTGTAGTAGGATTTACTACATGATAAGAGGAATTAGGATAACCCTTGTGTTAAACCCGTATCATAATTACTTGACCAATAAAGTCATAATTACTTGACTAATAAAGTCAATTAATTTTCCCACACTTTTGCGTTGTACTCATTTTTAGTACACGATACCCCTAGTACACCCCTCAGAGCCTATCTTTTTCATTTCTAACTTTAAGCATTTTACTTAAAGATAGAATTTGTTAACAATCCACCCCAAATGTACACCCAAATCGCCTTAGCCTTCCGTGTATGCACTCATCTTTAGTGCATTATTGTTATTTGTTTACACCCTTAGTTAATTGTCTAATTGATTACATGGTTACTAAGTCGAGTCATATCATGTACATATTGTTTTGGTACGATTGGGACTCATGGGTAAAGTACTAATGTTATGGAGTAATGGGGAAGACGTCAATTATTACCCCCATATGTGCGTTAATCTTAAAAAGTACTCCAAGTGTTTTGATTATCTTAATTCGAGTCATTAGAATAGTTGATTGTAAAGTATGTAAAAATTCAAGTGTAAGGGGAATGTAAACCCCCTATGATGTATTATTTTGGATGGTAGGGTAAGAGTGTATGCAAAAAAATAATAAAAAAAATAAAATAAAATAAAAAAAATCAAGAAAAAGAAAAAATATATATAGAAAAAGAAAAACATACGGACTACTATCTCGTTTCCTTCTATGTTTATTTTATGTTTTTTTAGTTTTGATTAGCTTAAGTCGAGTCGAGTCTTGGCTTAGCAACGCCATATTATACATGTAATTAACCAAGATGATTAACTCGCCACCAGTAAAGATTGCCTTTATCCAACAAAACCGTGTTTATCATGTCCCTACACGTTATGTTATAACCCTTTTAAAAGACCTCTTTGATAGTTTATCCTAGGTGCTTACGCCAAGTGGTGGAGGTTTGATCCTTTCCCAAGCCTATGGTAATCTATTTGCTATGACAGGTAGTGAGAGATGTTTTCCATTTCCATATTGTGATATATACATTTATTAAACCCGAGAGATGTGAGTATCTAAACACTATTTGTGAGGTGCTAGTGTATAATTTCTGTGCTTGTTTTGGTTGAAGTGGAACGATTATTTATTGTAATTAATTTTATATTAGTGTTAAATGACCCCTAGCTTGTATTTTAATTAGAATAAAAGCGCATTTGCTTGAGGACAAGCAAATCTCAAGTGTAAGGGTATTTGATAAGGCGAAAAGTGTACCGCTTTTAGGGGTCATTTAAGCCCAAATTCGAGATTATTTGATCAATTATTGCCCTAAATCGTTCCTTTTGTCATTTTAGGTACTTTGAAGAAGAAATCTGGAAAAGGAAGCATTTTGGATGATTTTAGAGCGAAAAAGTGAAGAAAACGACAAAGTCTCCAAATCATGCTGAAATTGGTACCTGACGGCGTCAGGAATTACATGTGACGCCATCACTCATTGACAAAGATGTGGATAATTAATTATAACGAGACGCGCCAGAATGTTTTTGGAAGATTAACACGTGACGGCGTCACCTAGGCCGTCACGTACAAAATACAAGAGACGACCAAGAGACAAGTTACACATGACGGTGTCAGATCTGGATCTAGGTAATACGAGAAGAATTATGGCGGAGAGTTGACGACGTCAGACCTATAACATGACGCCGTCAGACCCAAAAATCTATATATAGTTTTCTAATTTTCATTTGTAAAAAAAAGGAGAGTTTTGGGAGAACTTGGGAACAAACCCTAAGTCGAAATTTATAGGGTTTTTCACCCTCTTATCATCCATGTTCTAATAAAGATTCTTCTATTAATCATTCAATATGTCTATGTGTTATTTGATTCTATCTTACGCTTATCTTTACTTTAACATGCTAGGCTAGGTTTTCTTTGTGTTTACTTAGATGTAATGAAACATAGGTATTGATTATTAGTTGATTGTTTGTTTATGATTGTTATGGATGAATGATATCGATGTTAGGCTTAAGAAAACTGGCAGACTTCTAATTGGTAACATGCTTGAACGTCTTAAGAAACATGAATCGGATGTGTACTACGATTAATTGGTTATATTTAATGCGTAAGTGACTACTAAGGAGGCCATGTTAGGAGCTAGTTGTCGGCTCGACATAGGAAGAGGTAGGAGCTTATAGAGTTAGGGAAGATCGTACACGGCCCTACGAATGGTATTAAGGAATATAACCCGTCATCCATGAAATTGTAACAAACTAACCAACTAGTAAAAGATAGCTAGGGAGTGGTGAAATCTATGTAAACACGTCTCTCCCATTATTGTTTTTACACATTTACTTTCGTGTTATTTTTATTTTATTGCATTTTTAGTTAATTGGGTTAGTTGACTAGCAACTAATCCCGCCCATCTTCCAAAAACCGAGATTTTTACTTGCTTTCAAAAACCATAAAAATACAAAAATAATCTTCTTTCACCTTTAGACCTAGTTTAATTAAGTTTTAACCCTAGCGAACACTATTCTTTGAGTTGAACGACCAATCCCCCGGTACTTGCCACTACACTATACTACATCAGTCAGGTACACTGCCTGGTGGGGATTGCAAGCTTCTCAAGATCCCTTAAGAGGTAAAACCTTTTGCAAGGTTGCAAAACCACGCATCATGTGTTTATCAAGTCATTCATGTATTAGTTTTTTAATTGTATGCTAATAAGATTTTTAAGTTGATTAGTTTATAATTTTTTTTTATTTGTGGTTCAGATGGATTATTAAGGGTTGCTTGATTCTTATTGTCTGCTATAGATGTTATAGAGTGTTTGGGATGTATACTTTGGTGGGTGATTTTTATGAATTTCAGATTTTTATAGCATCAGCTTATTTACTCTAGCTTATTTTTCAGCCCAAACATCCCCTCTTAGACTGTTTATGTAACAGTGGTTTGCCAATTGTTTATTTATATATTTGAGGCTATTGCTTGATTTAATTAGATTATTTGTGTTTAAGTAGCTTGTTTAGTTATTACTCAGGTTGTGATAACATTACACAACTGTACTAAGAAATTTTGAAGATTTCTTCAGGTGAATCATGTTCCATTGTGGCTAGTCTTCGTTGGCGACTAATATATATAGTTCTGGCAAGAATTATAATCATTGATCCCTTGAAAACGCTCGTCCCAATGGATCATGATTGGCCAGAAGATGTTGAGAAGGTTCAAGCCAGTCTGCATCAAAAAAGAAATTTCTTATATAAGCCGACTTTGATGGCTTGGATGATGATGATATGTTTGATGTGGACTTTGATGGCTTGGATTACGAAGATGCACATTTGGCATTTGACCCGGAGAAATCTCCAAAATTATATTAGTAGCTTTTAAGAATGTGTAACTTTTAATTCCCGTACTTTGTAAGATGTGAATAAAGAGCAGGTTGTGGAATTTCAAGGTGAAAAAATTGTACAAGCTTCAAAGATCATGGTGAAGACTAATAATAGTTTGGGAGAAACTGCTGCCGCTACTAGTAATGTTGAAGAAATGGCTAAGGTGGTACAACAAGATCAAGTTTCTACTGCTGTAGAGGTTGCAAAGAGAGTTGATGAAGCTGAAATAGCTAGCTTTATGTATGATAGAAAGGAAAGAGGATAAGGTGTTTGTAGTGTTGATATATTTATGTTTGTAGCATGGTTAGATAGGTTTGGATTGTATGTTTTTCTTTGTATCTGATCTTGGGAATGCCCATATCAGCAATTGTTTATGTGCCCAAGATCAGTAATTGTTTATGTTGTAAAAAACCTTTTGGTAAGTAATATAATTCACCTTTTGTTAGAATACAACTGTGTTGTTTGTTCTTTTTAAAGTATACCATAAGATTCCGCATTGTGTTTAATATACATTCAAGTCAGTTTCTATACTTTAGTTTATGAGATTACAAACTCTCTCTCGATGGATGGGTTATGGGTTCCTAGTGATGCCTCACTCCATATCCACTTTGCTACTGTGGTGGCAGGTTGAGTGGTATAGTGGATTGGAGTTGGGGAAATGTAGCTAGATGGTAGGTGCACTTTTGGTGACTTTCTGTATTGAGATTGGATGTATCTGATGGATTAAGTGAAGCATGGTGTATGATCTCTGTTGCATCAGAGTTTTTGGATGTATCTGATGGATTTTGTAACAATTTTCATTAATAAAACAGATATTCTATAAGAGGAATATAAAATAACTTATAAACGTAAAAGACCCAAGGGTGGAAATGGTTGAGTTTTTGGTGTTTTGAAGGGGAGGTCACAGGTTCGATACCTGTGTCTTCCTTTGTCCCTCCCCAAAATTTTTAAAAAGCCCTCTACATTTTTTTCATCAAATTTCGAATTCTCCCTCCACCCATTTTCATCTCCACCCACGTTTCTTACATTTCTCACCAGTCACAGCCACCATTTACCAGTCACATCACAGCCACCAATCACCATTCACCAGTCACATCACAGCCACCAATCACCATTTACTAGTCACATCACAGCCACCAATCACCATTCACCAGTCACATCACAGCCACCAATCACCATTCACTAGTCACATCACAGCCACCAATCACCATTCACCAGTCACCATCCATCACTTGCCGGTCCGGCCATCAACAACGAGGGAGGTTCATTTAGATTTAAATTAGGTACTTTTTTGAATTAGGAATTCATTATGTTGTAATTTTAACTTATGATTCATTTTCATTGTCAATTTTATTTGTTATGGATTTAGTGGTTTCTTGTTTCTTTGGTACTTTTTTGAATTAGGAATTCATTTTGTAATTTACACATTTTTCTTAATCTCACGTTTTCATATTTGACATTGAAGCTTTAGATTGATGCCCAATACATTCAAAGTAACATATGATAACCTATGAAGAACATTGAAGTGGTGTTTAGAACTAGGCAGTGCTTATCCTAAACACCCCTTTATGTAGTCAAAGCAATCACTACCTATATACAGACATTCCATTGTGTTGCAATTCTTCTAGTAAACCTTATTAAACACTTGTGACTTGACATTGTAACTTCATCAATCTAAAGCTTCATATATGTACTAAACACTTCACATTGTAACTTGTACTAATCCCACATTTTTCTTAATCCGTGAAGTATTAAATTTATGGAAAGAAAAAAACTTGCAATTCAAAAGGAATTTAGAACTTAATATTAATATTTAAGATCATTAAACATCGTCTATCAACAGGTACCATCAACCATCCATCTAACATACTTCATAATCCACATACTACCAACACCATAAAAACATCATAAAAACTACCAACACCATCAACAATTAAACAACAAAACACAAAAGACACAAACATAGACAGCATATGAACCACATCAGTATGGCATTGACCGAAGCTTATTGATGAATTTGCCCAAATCACCTAGACGCCTTTGCTGTTTGGCAATATCAACAACCAACACATCACATGCCACACTGTCCTCCTCCTGCATCCTCCTTAAATCAGCAATGCTTTCATTGGCAGAATCAAAAGCAAATAAAAGCTCTAGCTCCTTGATCATCTTGTCCCTATGGTTTATCAGCACTCTTTTCTTACAAACCTTTGCCCTCAAATCATGAAGTTCATTCAAAGTATCTTCAACCTCTTGCTCATAGTGAACTAGCATTATTACTTTTGAATTTGCAACCAAATAACCATTAATACTATATTTTACTAATGTTTAGTTGTAATATTTACAAAATAAACATTTTATCCCACATTAGAGTTGGGCCCAAATAAAATAAGTATTAATATCTGAGCATGCTAAACTTTATACTAGCAACACTAACTTTCACTAGCAGTAGTAACTTTTAATCCCAACAATGAACATTATAATAAATGCTTTGATGCTTATATTGGTTTAACTTGTAACTTGTAGGATATATACCTTACCATTTGACCTCAACAATAGCATGGACAAGTCTTGGATGACAAGTAGTAGGACCAAGAAACAATATATTGATGGAGTAGCAGCATTTATTAAGTATGCACTACACAACTTGTAGAAGATGAAGAACATTGACCCACGAGTTAACATACGACAGCTTAAGATGCCATGTCCGTATACCACATGTTTAAACCGCATAGAGCAAACAGTGGATGAATTGGAGTACCATTTATTCTACTACGTGATTAATCTAAAATACACAAAATGGGATAGACATGGAGAAAAGGATGAGCAAGCAACAACAGCCCAAATACCTGATAATGCAGAAACAGAGTTTGTTGACGACACGGATTTCGACATGGAGTCACATTCAAAAATTCCAACAGATGGCCCAGCAACAGTAGAAATGGTTAATGCTACAAAAGAAAATTTTGATGACGATGACCTTGCCAAGTTTCAAGAACTATTATTAGACGCGGATAAGCCAATTTATAAAGGATGTCCTGACTTCACAAAGTTGTCCGCAATAGTTAAACTACTCAACTTGAAGGGTAAGCATGGAGCTTCTGATAAGTTCTTTACTGAATTACTAGGATTGTTAAAAAAAAAGATGCTACCTGCTGGTAACGAAATGGTTGAAAAAACTTATCAGGCCAAAAAAACTAATGAGAATGATGGGATCAGGATACGAAAAGATACATGTATGTAGCAACAACTGCATTCTTTACTAGAAGACTAACAAGGAGTTGACTGTTTGTCCAACTTGTGGGATATCAAGATGGAAGGTGGATAATAAGACACGTAAAGTGTATGAAAACATTCTGGCAATGGTAATGTGGTACTTTCCAATTATACCAAGACTGCAACGACTCTTTAAGTTAGAAAGTATTTCAGAAGATCTAAGATGGCACGCAACAAGGAGGGTAACAGATGGTGTTTTACGTCACCCCGCAGATTCACAGGCATGGCGCATCATAGATGAAAAATTCCCCCAATTTGCTAAAGATCCGAGAAATCTACGGCTAGGAATATCGGCTGATTGGGTTGACGTCAACTCAGGAACTAGGCATCACAGTGTATGGCCAGTTTTATCTGTCATATACAACCTTCCTCCATGGTTGTATATGAAAAGAAAGTTTATCATGCTTTCAGTATTGATATCGGGATACCCGGGAAATGATATCTATGTATTTTTAGAACCGTTGGTTAATGATCTGCATACATTATTCGAGGACGGGGTTGATACATATGATGCTTCCACAAAAGAAAAGTTCAAACTGCGTGCCGCTGTGTTATGGACGATAAATGATTACCCTGCACTTGGTACATTATGTGGCTGCCCATACAGTGGATTCAAAGGTTGTGTAGTATGTGGGAAAGATACACACTGTGTTAGACTTTCCGCCTCATCCAAGCAAACTTATGCTGTAAACAGACGATATCTACCATACAACCATGTGTTCAGAAGGCAAAAGACGGCGTTTAATGGACAAGGAGAATTTCAGCATGCTCCAACTCCATTGACTGGGGAACAAATGTACAATGAGGTACAACTTATTGAAAGTAAGTGGAAAAAAGGAAAACGAACAAATAGCAACACCTCGAATAACCAAGAAGATACGAGAGGCAGAGGTGGGAAGATTACAAAGCAGAAAAGGAAAACAACAGAAGCAGAGGGTAGTGCAAGCCAAGTAATGAACCATATTGGAAGAAATTCAACATTTGGTATCGAAAGCTAAAGTATTGGAGGCATAATTATGTTCCACATTGTATTGACTTCATGCATGTAGAAAAGAATGTTGCTGAGAGTCTAGTCGGAACTTTGTTGAATGTTCCTGGAAAGACAAAATATGGAATGAATGCTCGATTGGATCTAGAAGAGTTGGGGATAAAATAAGAGTTGTTTACTAGGAAAGAAGCAAACAAAACAACACTACCTCCAACAGGTTACACATTAACGAATGCTGAAAAGGACATCTTTTGTGAAACATTAAGCAACATCAGGGTACCACAAGGCTATTGATCAAATTTCTCTAGTTTGGTCAGCCTAAATGATAGGAAGCTCATTGGCCTTAAATCGCATGACTATCACATGTTAATGCAAGAGTTTTTGCCCATTGCTATACGATCAATCATGCATCCACCCACACGATTTGCTATTATCAGGTTTTGCTTTTTCTTTAAAGCTATATGTAGGAAAGAAATCATCTTGCAAGAACTAGATAATATGCAACAAGAACTTTTTGTGACAATGTGCCTTCTCGAGAAGTTCTTTCCTCCGTCATTTTTTGATATTATGATACACTTGACTATGCACCTAACTAGGGAGGTAAAATTATGTGGTCCCGCATGCTTTAGGTGGATGTATCCCTTTGAAAGATGTATGAAGGTTATTAAAGGACATGTGTGAAACAGAAATAGAACAGAGGGATGCATTGCTGAGGAGACTATCGCGGAAGAAACAATAGAGTTTTTTAACGAGTATCATAAAACCATGAAAACTATTGGTATTCCACGTGATAAACATGTAACCAATGAAAATGAGGATGGAAAGCCATTGTCGGCCGGCAAATCAAACGAAGTTTCCGGTGACGTCTTTCAGAAAGCACAATTGTATGTAATATAGAATACAGATGAAATTGTACCGTATATCGAGTAAGTATTACTAACACATGTCTATTTCGTTGCTTAAAATGTTGTATCAAATATAAAATCAAATACATTGTTTTGTTTCAGGCGACACAAGGAACTTTTGAAAACAACATACCCGGGTAAACGAATGGCATTGCTGGAGAATGAGCACACTAAATCTTTTGCTAAGTGGATATGCGAAGAGGTAATTACTCGTATGTTGTTTATACTAATTGTTTGTTTGTTGCTAAATATATATAAGTGAGTTGAGATAAAATGTGAAGTGTGTTTTATTGATAAGTCCTTAACTGGTGTTTGTGATAAGTTGTATACCATTAGGTGTACCATTCACCAAGAAACATACATAGCTACAAGATCCAAAACCAATAGTAGTAGTCTATAATAAATAAGCACTTACCAATTATAAGCCCAGCAACTTTGTCAGTCATAGAACCTAGCATCATAATTGTCCCTCCTGTATATGACATTAGATAGAGGCCCACCAGCACACCGTTTCATTAACCCAAACACTCCTATTCTTTAATTGTTTGTTTGTTGTTCCTGCAATTTAAAGGTAATATATACTTGTAATGAAATTCAGGTTGAGAGAGAGTTAGCGATATCCAAAGATAGTGTATCAGAAACAGTGAGGTGGATATCATTTGGACCACGCGCCACCATAGTGAAATACGAGGCATATAACATCAATGGATATACATTTCGTACGAAAAGTAATGATGGCATAGTTTACCAGAACAGTGGGGTTAGTGTTGAGGCAGCAGATCTTCACATATCCAAAGAAGTTGCAACCACAAGAAAAGCATTTTATTATGGGATTTTACAAGAGATATGGGTACTAGATTACCGTTTGAGGCAAATTCCTCTTTTCAAATGTGATTTGGTTAATTCAAAAAATGGTGGGGTCAAACGCGATAATTTTGATTATACATTGGTAGACCTGAATAGTTTAGGCCACAAGGATGATCCGTTCATATTAGCCTCACAAGCACGACAAGTTTTTTTATGTGAAAGACCAGACAAATAAAAAATTGTCTATTGTCTTTAATACACCTACCAAGAATTACAAAGATACGTATGACGATGTCGATGAGGAATTTAGTACAGTCATTCACGAGCAAAATGATAACATATTGCCGTGAGTAAATCCACAAGCAAAAGATAACTACTATCGAACCGACTGTGAAGGTATTGTTATACGAAAATCAAAGTGAAGCACATGTCATGCTCAAGCTGTAACACTCTATTTAGGGATTTATTTTTGTCTACAGAACCTATTTAAGCTTTTGTTTTGCTGCAAATACTCTTTTAAAGGATTTATGTTGTTGTTGTATTAATTGTTTAGTTCGTACTTGCGAATCCTCTTTTAAAGGATTCCAGTTTATACAAAACTTTAACTTCTAGCAGCATAAACTGTGTACTAGCAGTATTAACTATGTACTAGCAGTAGTAAACACCCTACATATTTTTGTTACAGTTTTCTTGTATATGCAGTTTTCATGTATGTGGTTATGCCTTTATATAGTTCGGGCATTTTGTTGAAAAAAACAGTGTTTGGTATGAAAGATTCTCAATTGCAGGCACTTTGTTGAAAAAAAACACTGGTTGAAAAAGTAGTCAATGTGTAGTCATGACTAATAGACTGAACTCAATTAAGTGAATATCAAATTACATAAGTTATCAGAAATGTGTGACCATATGTATCGAATTGTGACTACACTTAAATAATGTGTGACAAAGTATGACTATGATTTAGTCGCACAAAAACTCAATGTGACTAATATCAAGGTTAATGATAACTGACTTCACATTTTGCTATAAATAATAGTCACATGAATATTTCACAATGTGACTTTTGAATGTATCGGTCACATATAATACCCTTATAATGTGGCCCAAACATCATTTAGATACACATTTGTAATATGGTGTGACTGTTGTAAAGCCTATAGTCACATGATCGTGCTTCAATTAAATGTGACTATACACATTAGGATTTGGCAAGCAAACACATACTAAACTTTAGACACACATATTAACTTACGTGACCATATGTATCGAGTTTTCGTTACACTTAATCATGTTTCTATGGTTTAGTGTGATCATATATGACATTTGGTCACATTCTTCAAGTGTGTAACATATATTTGTCACTTTTAAATGCATATCGTGACTAACGCTTCAAACTTACTTTTCAGTTGTCACACATTTCAAATTCATGTGTAGCTAAATATTCAGCAAAGAATAACAGTCACGTTTAAATAATGTATGACAAACTTGACTATATAATTTAGCCACATACACAATTACTTCATGTGACCATATATCTATTTTGGTCACATTGTTCAATTGTGTGACATATATTTGTCACATATGTATATCTATAGTGTGACTAATGTTTAAAGTTGATTTGTATCTGTCATACATCCTGAATTAAAAGTGACTAAATAATCGAAAAATATTTACCAGTTACCCTATAGTCATATAAATACACAAATGTGTGACATATATTTTCCGAAATGGTCACACAAGTTGGATCAAGTGTGGCTTTTTATTTTATTCTCGTACATTTAGTCACGTAAATCCGTTACAATGTGACAGTTCAAAATCGAGCATGTGTGACGAAAGGCCAAATCTGTACTAGTGTGAAGTGTTTTTGTAACAGTTGGCTGTATAGTTTGTCGGCTATTGTGAATCATGTGGTCACTCTCAAGCTATTTTCGTGCGATAAACTTGGTCAGATGAATTGTCATTGACTGCAAGATGGTTTAATTTTTGATGTATCTAAATTTAGTCACCTGATTCATTTCTTGTTATCGGGCCTCTCTCCACTGTGCTTCCTGTCTTTACCAAAATCTAAATATACTCGCTGTTATACGTTATGTTTTCATATTGCTAGTGATTAATAATGTAGGCAGGATTAGCTGCAAATAGATTGCACATTTCAAACAACGTACGTAATTGATCTTTGCGGACTTGCTGTTATAATATGACAGGAAGGCCAAAAATATGAGTAGATTAAACATATTTCCCAACCTCCTAGTTACCAAACCATCAAACACTACTCTCATCCAACAAAGACATCTTTGTTCTCGAAGTGTTTATTCCGGACTATTGTAAAAGAAAAATAGTTGTTGCATTAGTTGACATTGACAATCATATTACTTGGGGGATTTCGCATGAACCACATGGACTGATGGACTAGAATTGTGTGGTTCTTAAAAGGCAGAACCACCAACAACAAAATATGTAACTGTTGCAAATCTCATTATCAAGTATCAGCAGAAGTAGTCGGGGCACATAGTGAGCTAAGATTACACGCAGCAAAAAAGGAAAAACAAAGGACACGATTTTATTCATGTTTTGCATACACAACAAGGGCTTAGTCCCAGGGCAAAATGGGGCTTCTCCTTGTTACATGTCCAAACTCCAAATGAACCACAAAACAAACTTTTGTGGATTTAAGGTCAAGATTCTTCCTTTCACGGGCATTCTTTCTCATAGACTTCATTAGCATACTTCCAGTTGATGACTTTCCAAATATTCTTCAGATAATCTGGTCTTACATTCTTGTACTGCATCATATACAGAACATGAAAAGATAAATACATTATCATCAAAGTGAACTAACTGAAGGAAGAAATTAATGATGAATTAAGTTTCTAAAGCTGTCTACATATATGAACACACTCTATATGACAGACCATGACAGTTTAAAAAATCACCTGTAAGTAGTATGCATGCTCCCAAACATCTATGCCAAGCAGAGGAACCAAACTTGCACCTTTTGTAACGAGTGGGTCCTACAGTAGAAGTAGATATTCAGTTACATGGTGATTCTTGCAAATGCTGAGAAATCTTGATAGTTTATTCAGTACAATGATCACGAACATCAGTTAAATAAATATAGAAAAAGTAAAGATCTGTAGTTTAAAAAAGAACACCAGGTCCTGAACGCAAACCAAATAAAGTATGAAAACTGTGGAAAACATGCACAAATGTTGTTTATAGAGCGAATTTGACCTATAATTTGCATTCAATCACTTAAATATGACACTAGGAATAAATCACTAAAGGGTATGTGATTACACGACTGACAAAAACTATTAACTCTGTACCTGGTTCGCAGTTGTTTCAACCACAAGTCTTTTCAACTCTTTGTCCGCTGCAAGCCACTGCCAATACATTGTGATTTTAGGTAAACAATGATCTAAAAATATGAAGAAAAAAAACACTAAAGATTACAGTCAAGAGGTCGATGACAAAAATTTATATAGCAGACAAAGGATTGTATAACATACCACCCATCCAGAGCCCTGAACAGCAGCACCTTCGGCACTCATTTTTGCAATCAGTTTCTCCATAGAACCAAAGTGCTGGTCAATAGCCCACCCCAAAGAACCATGTGGTGGCTCACCACCCCCTTCCTGCAAAAAAAATAAATAAATAAAATAAAAAGTAAAATTGCTTTCAGTCAAGTAGTATGCTTGGAATCAACACTTTATTATCAGGAAACAGACTTACACTAATAGGGGCAAGATTCTTCCAGAAAATTGAGTGATTCACATGACCTGACAAGAAAAGAATAAAGGAAATACATGTTTAGATAGAACTTAATAGACACCCACAGACAAAAAAGGTAATGCACCGTCACCAAAGTAACTAGATGCATAAACTATGAGATGCAGCAAATGCGCAGAAAGCCAGAAAGGAATGATAGCATATCACAATCATAGTCAAACATACATCAATAATGTTTTATCACACATTCATTCACACAAAGGAGAGCCATATGTGGTACTAAATAACTAACTAATAACTGAGAATAATCACAATTATTGGCTTATTGCCGCACAAACAAACAAGCCAACGTGTAGCCAAAAAGTCGTAAGGGGGGAATATGGCAGCAAACATATCAATCAAAGAGTTCAGTGACGCCCAAAAAAAGGCTTCCTTGAATAGCTGCTTGCCATAGCAACAATTTGCTTCTTGAAGAAGCAGAAGTAGGCCCACGAAACCAACCATCAATTGCTCACACTGATATCTATAAATGCAGAAATAAGGAGTTCTATTATGTCCAAAAGAAAAAGCATATCGAGCCCACCAAGGGAAGCCACCCCAAACTACTACCGCTGATTTAAAATTCAAGAATGCTCCACAAAGAAAGCATTTATCAAACCTACAAATTCAATAATTTTGCAAGAATCAAGTCAAATTCTTCCACGGCACAAGACCATAACTATAGCACTCAAACTACAACACACTTCCTTCAGATGTATGATTGATACATCATACATGTATTTATGAACTTCTCCATAACTACAAGATCTTTTATGGGTTTTCACTGAAATTCATAACAATTAACTATCCCCCAAAGAACCAAAGGCCTCTTGGCCCAGCGGTATGTGGGTGGCCCATCAACCTAGAGGTTGTGGGGTCAAGTCAAGATGGAGACATGTAAGATAGAATTTGTGAGATAGGTGGTGTAGGTTGTAAAAAGTTGCCGTTCTTAAAAAAAACACTATCCCCCAAAGATCATTGTGCGTTAGTCAAATTGCAAAACATCCTCTGTTATCTATACACATAGCTAGTTCGAGTGCATAAAAATCTCAACTTTCTCATACATGATTCTAACAGACATAATTCAGATCAAACTCAGTACTTTCCACGATCAGAGTCCATGTTTTTATGTCAAAACTAAGCACACTTAATCCAAAAATGATACAAACTAAATCACAAGTTTGAACAACAAAGTTTCATTTATGCCATTGCTTATAAAGTGATGGTGCAGTTTAAAAGCTGTTTCGTATGCATTGCTTATATAAGCACTTGGTAAAATAGTCCCCATAACCCACTCCGCCGGGATTGGGTGCCGTTGTTGTTGTGACTTGGTAAAATAGTGTTTGAATTCAATTATTTTGTAAAAAAATAATAATAATAATAATAATAATAATAATAATAATAATAATAATAATAATAATAATAATAATAATAATAATAATAATAAATTAATAAAAAAAAAAAAAAAAAAAAAAAAAAAAAAAAAAAAGAGAGAGAAAAAAGAAAAGAATAAGACCGAAAAAATAAATATTTTCTAGAAATTCCCAATCTAATCCATTTAATGGGTTAAGGTACTTTTAGTTTCATCTCAAATAAGCAATTTGAAATAAAGCATCTCCCAAACTGCTTATTACACTCAGCTTATTTTACCCCAAAACAACAGACAAACAAAAGCAATTTGGATAATCTAAACACCTAAACTGCTTATCTACTTAACTCCAGTTATAAACTAAGCAGTCAAACAACTTAAATAAGCATTCAAAACATTAAATTAGTCACATCTAAGACAAACCCATATCACATATCCAACCAAAACTCACAAAAAGATTAAATTTTTTATTTATACCTCCACCATTAAACTTAATAGCACTCTGCAACTTAACAGCAGTTGAAGCATCACCCTTAGCAATAGCCTGATCAAGCTGCTCAAGAGCCTTGTTATAATTAGTAATATAAGCTTGATGATGCTTCTGATGATGAATCTGCATGATTTCACCACTGATAGCAGGTTCAAGTGCCCCATAGTCGTAAGAGAGATCTGGAAGGGTAAATGTTTGCAACCCACGAATTTGTTGATGGAATTTGGAAAATAGGCCTAGGGTTTTGCCTTTGCTTAGGGTTCTAAGAGCCATTTTTTTGTTGTTGTTGTCGGTATAAAAGACTAAAAGAGGGATGTGGTGGTGTTTTTATGTTGGGTGTTGAAATGGTTTTACAAATGGAATCTCTGTGTGCCACGACTTTGTAGAACATGATAATTATTCCCTATGTGCTGTAATAGTATTACAAAACTACCAATATTATTAAATTTTAGACAAAAATACACAGTTTGTCTCTAAATTTTTCACGAAACATCACAGGACACCTTAACTTTTGAAAAATATCATGTGGCATCCAAAACTTGAGATTTTGAGGCCGATTGCGTCCCTCAGCCCGTAATAGAAACAGCAACGTATTCTTGGTGAGGGCAAAATCATCATTCACTGTAGCAATCTAGTTTCTAGTCGTTGTACATTGTCCCGGTTCCCTATATTACTGTGAGTCAAAATTATATTGTCACTCATGATCCTTTAATCTTTCCCCCAAAACCTTTCCTCCTTCAACATGGTACGCTGCTGGTGTGGTAAGCAAGCTATAACACGCACTTCGTGGACATTGGCCAACCCAGGGCGTCGATTCTATGCTTGTTCTGATGAAGTAAGTGCGTTTTAAGATTGATTGTATTACCTTACTTTCGCAAGTAGCAAAGTACATTGTAACAATGGTGGTTCATTAACGAAATGTCATATTAATGATTAGGGGTCTTCTTGTCGGTGGATAAGATGGTATGATCCTGAAATGTGTGCACGTTCAAGAATGATCATACCAGGCCTTTTTAGGGGGAGAAATGAGCTCCAGGAAAGATTCGAAGTTGCTCAAGGTGATGTGTGGAAGTTGAAGATTTACCTGGTGCTCAGTTGGATATTGTTCTTGATTGTTTATGCACTTGGTTAACTTTTTAGCTTTCAAGTATGATGGCCGTGTTTTGTGTTTTGAGGAAAATGTAATTACTTGTTAGGCCACCTTGGTAGTGTTAGAACCTTTACCAAAACTAGTTTGTACTAGTATGTTTTATCTTTAGATTGTATTGAATGGTAGTAACATTGTCTCCAACATGGATATGAAGTTTGGTTCTTTTTCTGAGTTTACGTTATGGGTATATATGCAGATGCATAGAAATTTGGTTATAATTGACTTTGAATAGTCAACATTCTTTTGAAGTTTTAGTTTTGGTTAGTTTTGCCTGCATCAATTTGTAGTAGCATATTATGCAGTCATACAGTTAGATATAACATACGTTGCACACAACATACATATTTTGGACACAATTGCAATTCAGAAACATAACATGGTTCTGTAGATAATGCAATTGGATATAATTTCAAATGCATAAAATTTCATACTTTTCGAAGCATGATAATCAGAGTACATAACTTGTTCATAGTTAACATAAATAAATATTGTCTACTTCATTAGCATAACATAAAGAAAGCCCTATGGTGAGGGCATCATTCTATCCATTAAAGCCTGCTGCCTAGTCACTCTTCTGGTAGTATGATGGGATGAAATAGAAACTGCTTGCACATTACTTGAATGGACCTGAGATTCAGACTGTGATTGATCTTGCTGCTGGGATTGACACTAGGATTCATCAATAGGTTGATCTTGACTCTAAGATTGAACACCTGCAATTTCATCTTGTTTCTCTGTTGCAACATCCTGAGTACCTTGATCTTGAATTCCAGACTGGACACAAGTTCCTTCAACTGCAACATCTTCACTTTCATCAACACCTGTACCTTCAGCTTGTGTATCTGCTGCAACTTTGTTCCCTGTAGGATGTGTCTTCTTTGATGCAACCTTTTGAGTCACTTGTTTACTTTTTCCCTTAGAACTTGAACTATTTTGTTTTTTACTGCTAGTTTGACTACTTTGGGTTCCACCATAGCCAATACATGTTTTTCGGTTGTGTTCAACAATGCCACAAACACTACACCTTACACTCTTCCAAGCCTTAGACAGTTTACCATTCTTGAAAATCTCTTCAGTTTCAGGAGCTATCCTTACTCTTTTTTTACTAGTTGAGTTAGCTGCATTTGCTTGAGTCTTTGGTGGAACAATAGTTGTTGGTACAAACGATTTTTCCCAATGCTCATTGCTAGTTATGGGGGAGACATTGTGTTTGTATGTTGCTTCCCAAGTGTTGAGATAGTAACAAGGATGCGCCCATGTTTCAACAGCTCCTACTTGTTGTCCATTTAAAGCCATATTCCAATTGGTAGCGACAACATGTTTACATGGTAAACCTGTAATCTCCCATATTCTGCAAGTACAAGACTTCTCTACAACATTAACTACACATTGGTCTCCCCATGGTCCACTGACCTGAAACTTATCTCCCCCATTCCATAAAACATTATACCTAACCGCCTCTTTCTTAATACCTTCTAACATGTGTTGTGCAGTAGGTGTTAGTGGCCCATCACTCTTCTCAATGACCTTTGCAATATGTATTATCCTCTTCATACAGTATTCCCTGGTGTATTCTAATGCTGTAATAATTGGTTTGTTTACACCCTCAATTATTTTCTCATAAAACACTTGACACATGTTATTAAATAACACATCAGAATGGGGTCACCCTAAAAGAAGACAAATAAAGTTGTATTACTTATAAATTTCATACTACTTTACCATATACCACTAAATTTACACAGTTAGATGACTTACATGAGAAATGTGACCTTGACCAATGGATTGGTGGTATCTGACTTAACCAAGCATGGGCATCTTGACTAAATGTCTTTAAAGCATCCATAGATCTCTCAAAGTGTACAACAGTTGAGGCTTGCACATCTCTAAAGATGGTCTTTGAAGGCCCTACCTTGCCAATTAACTTTCATTTGCTCATGAATGCTTTTAAGACAAAATCTGTACTCCGCGTTTGGGAAAACTTCACTCAATGCTGATGTAATATCCTGTACAAAAACAGGTATATTTAATGTCTGTTTAAAAAAATAGGAAATTCAATTCATTTATAGTTCATGGGAGTACCTTGTTCATGTCAGTAACAAAAGTGAAGATTGAATTTGGCTCAAGTTCAAGATCATCAGATAAACAATGAAGAAACCAAGTCCAAGCTATTGTGTTTGCTGATTCAGCAAAAGCATAAGCTACCAGGTATATACCATTGTTGCTATCAATTCCCACAGCTGTTAGAAGTTGACCCTTCAAAGGACCATCAATTCGAAAAGCATTTATCCCCAACAACCGTCTCTGACAGGCTTTAAATCCTTCCTTCAAGGCACCTAAACAAACATAGAGTCTCTTGAATTCTCTTGTTGGAAGACTATCCTCAGCAGGCCGTTCCACATGAATCACAACTGTTGTATCAGGGTTCCTCTTCTGCAACTCTTGAACATAGTCTCTCAATGTGGTGAATTGGAGCTTGAATTCCTTCCTAATGCCTCTGACTACTATTCTTTTAGCTCTTAAAACCTTCTGCATTGAGACTTCAAGCTCAAATTGGTTGGTAAGCTGAATATGAACCGACTTGACAGGAATCCTTGGATTGGTTTGAATCGTATCTTTAATTTTCTTTGAGATAAAGTTGAGGTCAAAATGTTTGAGCGCCCTTGATTGCAAACAAGTGTGTTTATCATTATATCTTCTCACTGCCCAACCACCTTTTTCAGTACCATCCCTGCCGACAAGCAACAACCATGGGCAGAGTATTTGGGAAGGGTCATTTTTACCAGCAATTAATGCTTCCAAACCCCTTCTTGTTAATTGACCTCTAACTGGGACTATACCTAGTACAGCAGTAGCGATTGGGCTAGATAGGGGAACACAACCCATACATCTGACTCTTATTCTTTTTTTTGTCATTCTTTAGAAATAGCAGCTCCCTTCTTGTTTCTATGGAATGCTCTCTTACCCTCTCTTTCACATCTTTTGCAGTATCAAAGCATTGATCACAATAAAAGAAAGTTTCAACAACACCATCATCAACAGAATCTGTCATAACCCTTGGCACCCGAGAGTGACCTATGCCTGATTCAGAAGCATAAGCAGTGTAAAATGCATCATCATCCAACACAGGTAATTGAGTTTCCAAATTCAAGTCATCACTTTTATTAGTAGATGTTCCTACGTTGCCTAACTAATGAGTCTCACTCTGTTGGAACAAAGCAACCTGTACATGATTATCCTCAGTAACAGTATTTTCATTTGCCTGAATTGTGTCATCACCTACATTGCCTAACTGACTAGTATCACTCTGTTGGAACAGAGTGATATCAACATCACCATCCTCTTCCATGTTATTGTCACCAACAAGTTCTCCTCCTACATTCTCTAACTGGTTATCCTGATTGACTTGGAATATAGTAAATTCCACATCAGTGTTACACCCCGTGCCCGCTTTGACCAAAATTTAAAACTTTTTTGCATGGAAACGACGTATCAAAACTGACCTGCTGTTACTCTTTTCACTATTGGCAAAAATCTATAAACTTTCAGACCATGAGACTAATTTTAAATGATACTAGACTCAATTATCTTTAAAATTCCGGGTGGCACGACCCGTGACGACTTACGGTTTAAAAGATATGATTTTTCTAACATGACCCATTTTATGCACTACTTGCTGTCCCAAACACCCCTTTTTCTGCATATCCCTTTGATGCACTTTTTACCCATTTTCCGGAAAAACGAGTTTTATAACATGACATTATACCAAAACTTCCAAAAATCATTAGGATAATATAAACATCAGTTATATGCATAAACTTGGTCATAATGACCCGCAAAAATGTGCTTTACAAAGTAACGGGTGGAAACACTCATTTTGACCCATTTGCAGACTACACTTAACCATATCACCTTTAACCATAAAATTAACACTTTAACTGTAAACCAAACACTCATTTAACATTAAAAACCATGAAAACTTTGATCCATGACCATTGACCCGTTCACATCCCAAAATGGGTACAATTAGACGTTATGCCAAACGCCCCCTTAACTTGATTGTAAACACATGAACTATACTATAACTTGTCCATTGACCACCAATTTATACACTTGACACTTGACCATACTTTACATAACATTAATGACTCACGGGGGTACAAACATGACACTTGAGCTCGGTATACTACCTAGCTCCTACTTTCTTACCATTCCTTCTACTTCACATGTCCAACCTTAGTTCTTATCCAAGCCATATCTTCACCCATGAGTAACCTACAAAACATTTTCAACTAAACAATAAGCTTTCGCTTAGTAAGTAACTAGATTAACACATGATTAACATGTTAGTCCACATATATGCTACACAAATACTTCAACCAATAAACACATAAACATCACAACATACCTTAGCCTTTCCCTACTCATAATCTATCACTTGAGTTGGCTAACTAGGCAAACCACCTATCAAGGCCACACTCACTAAATCAAAGCTAACAACCATGTCGTAAAGGCAAGCTAACAACCATGCCATGAAAGCAAGCTAGGCCATCCCGAAGGATGCTAAATACATGCCATAAAAGGCAAGCTGGGCTATCCCGAAGGATACCAAAACTAACAAATCGGGTTCATACTTATAGTCACATAATATGTAAACAATCATCTTAAACACATATCAATCAAGTTACTTACCTTGCTCATCCAAGCTAAGCTACAAATCAATAACACCATCAACATCACTATTCATCATCATCATCATCCTTCATAATTAGCCAAAACCTAACAACATAACAATCAATAATCATAAACAAGGGTTTATATAAAACCCACCATAACTTATACAATCATCCTTCTACATCATCATATGATCATACATTGATCATATGATGAAAACCCACTTAACATATTAATCTAAACCACTTAATTATCAAGATAATGAATACTTACTTGTAGAGAGGATTATAGCTAGATACATATCACTAGTGTTGGAGCTTCAATCCTTCACCAATTTACCTCCAAGATCATCCTACTCTTTCCCTCTCTTTCTCTCTTGCCGACACCACATACACACACATACTTCTTATCCAAAATGAACCTTATAGAAGTCCAGAGAATTCTCTAGACATTTGATAGTTGGAAGTTTTCCTAAATGGCAACTTTAGTCCCTTAGGTCCTGTAACCATTCATCCTTAGTACTAGAACAAGTCGGTTCTAGTGCTAGTTTGAGGTTTTGGCAAGAATAGTCCCTGCAGACTAGAACAAGTTGGTTCTAGTACTAGAACAAGTTTGTTCTAGTACTAGAACAAGTTTGTTCTAGTACCAGTTTGGGATTCTGTCAACTTAGGTCCCTTAAGTTCTTATCCCTCTTACTTATGACACATAGTACTTCTAAAACCACATTACAAAATACTATGACTATCGGGTTTGACAACATCACGACATTTGTTGACTAACCAACCATGTAAGGCTCTTAGTCCATTACATCTAGGGTAGGGTCCAAGTACCCGGGAAACGGGTCTAACAATTCTATCCCCTTTATTTAGATTTCGTCCTCGAAATCTTTCGTCTATTACTATCCAAAACTAAATCTCAACGTAACAACTTATTACTCTCATGCTAACTAAGCCATTACCTTGCAACGATCTAGATGATCTTGCAAAGTCTAAACTTGCTATACTTAATCATAATTCATATTATACTATAGGCAACACTTCTCATCACAAGCTCATCTAAAATTCCCACAATTGACGACTAGTCATATGGGAAATTAACTATTTTGACTTTATATAAGTCAAACTTCACACTAACATCACTTCATTCACAAATGCACTACATGACCTTACGTCATATACCGGCCAAAATTACACTTTACACAATATCAACACTTATCTACTGCCAAAAACCGGTAACTTATCTCGCAATATATACATAGTACCATATAAACGGCACTTCCAAAAACCAAATCTACGCATTACTAAAGCAATCTTCTTGTTAAGTCGTGGGAATTCCACCCATCATCTTATCAACTTAAAGCAAAAAAATCATTCTAGGCGTTTATCTTAAGGTTCATATAGGACCTTAATGCCGCTACAAGATTGTTATGATCGTTTATAGCTCGAGGTTTGTTAGACCTCATCTAGGGATTACACAATAATAAAGATAAAGAACATGTACGCAGCGGAATAAACAAAACATCTTTATTATTGCTAACAAGGTTTCTCGTCATCATCTCTACTCTAACATACACCACCTGGGCATTTTCCCCTAATGCCAGGTTCCCACACACACACACCCCTTTGGTGTTTACATCTTGTACGTTCTATTAAACCAATTCCCTGTATTCTGTTTATATAATACAGAATTAGGGTTACAAGAATACTACGAAGGACTAAAATATAAATCTTTTTTTGCAAGCAAGTCCTTGTCTTTTGCAGTTTCTTCATTCTTCACTTTGTCTTCTTTAGTCCTTCATCTTTCACATGTTTTGTCTTATCAACTCAAGTATAAGTCCCAACAATCTTCCCCTAGTTGATATGACAAAACCAAGTAAGCATGAACTTCCCCTGAAGTTATTATGTATGAAAGATTACGAACTTCCCCTTAAACAATGCTATATCACCAAGGATCTTCAAGTTGCAGCTTCTATGTATATCTTCTTCCCCTTTTTGTCATCATCAAATAGGGGACAAATGTAAGCAACCTTGATCTTTACAACCACAAATCAATATTACACGTCCAATTCATCTTTCCAATGTTTCAAAGTCGCCACCATTAAGTTTTCCGCATCTTGAAATGTACTTGAAACAATAGAAATCCAAACCATCAGTAGTAATAACAACTAGCAGTAGCAAAAACCTTCACCTCGATGTAGCATATAAATGGTTAATCATTTTAACAATAAGCTTCCCCTGAAACCCATATGTTAACCATGTTTTGAATGTAGGCTCTATGTAATGATTACTGATGAAGAAAACTAAGTATAACCAACTTGATACTGAAGTAGAACAACCCAAACTTGTATCTTATATCTTGTACTAATCACGTGACTCCAAACTTATATGAAACAGAAAATATAAGTAGACCGCAATCTCTTGACAAAATCCTCATCTTCAATGAGACACTGAGCACAATAACGTAATTCCTTCAAGTGATAGTTAACTAGGTCTTCATCCATCCACCCCTTGACCTATGAAAACTAGATTTTGACAAGTCTTCGTCACAACCATAAAGCACGAACAAGTTATCTTCAAAGTGTCATACCTCACTTTGAGATATGATAAGAACACAATCTCGAAGAATTCCACTTCAACATCAAATAGGTGATAAAAACTTTTCTTCGTAACCAATTAAGCAATAAGAACGAGCCTTTGTAATCAGGTAAGAACCAAAACCAACATCTTGTGTGTGTCGTCCAATATCTCCAAAAATCCAAAACCAAATCAGTATCGACCAAAAACCAATCTTGTGTGTCTTGTCTTCCCCCCCCCCCCCCCCACTTTTTGTACCATGTCCACATGCTCAATACACCTTTTGAATAAATTTATTATCACCATATTAACTCCATCACTATGTTAGTACTAGGGTTTATCCACTTCCCTCGTACAAAACCAAATCCATGTACTAAATCCACATACATATATGAACAGCCATGTAACAATAAACAACGTAATCCATGCACATAAAACCAATCGAATATATGCCACCCACTATCAATTGTATAAGGTAACCCCCACACGACAAAAATTATCAACGCATGAATATGAGGATTCAATGAGCAGCGTTTTTAAAATATATCACAACAACAACACTTCATAAGAATTAAACAAGTATACCCCACAATCATTAACTTTGTCATCCACAATTAATTTAGTACGAGGATATACACCAACCTGAACTTGTGCAACCTTCCTTTTCCACCAAACATAGACCAGCATATCGAGTAGTACAATAAGAAAGATAACAGTGGAAACATAGCGTTGGCAGTGGAAAATTTCGAAGCAGCAGTGGTAACAATTTAACTAGCAGTGGAAACGAACAACTAGCAGTGGGAACATATTAAGCGTAGCAGTGGTAAATTTGGAATGAGCAGTGGGAATGATTGTCGCAGCAGTGGAAACTATCTAAAGTACCAGTACCATTAGTCATAAGAAGTATAGTTGCCTAGCCCACATCGATTCATCCACAAGTATGTCTACTCCCAACAACAACGTATATCATCAATCACATCTGTAGAAGCACTAGCGTATCTCCATATATTAAATCAGTAAGTTCATAAAATAAGCATTACTTCCACAATATATCCTTAACTCTTTTTAACGTAACCTATATCAGCAACACAAATCAAAGCCGTATACAGCAACAATAACAAGCATAAATACCACCTTCAGTGCAAACTCTAAACAACAGTCGTTTCCTTCAACAATCTTTGCTCAAACAAATCAGTCAACGATCAAGCAATAATGAAGCACCAAAAACCCTTAACAGCGTTTTAGGGTTTTAATCACAGTTTATGAATCATTAGGGTTTTAATATAGTGACCAGATTTGTAAAAAGTGACCCCTAAAAGTCGATACTGTGAAAAACTCTAATTTGCTCTAAATACTTCAATCAAGAGAATAAAGCTCATGTAATACATGACAAGCAATAGATGGGTCGATATCAATAAACTGATAGCACCACCAACCCATGATGAGTAGTGAAGAAAATAATATGCTTGTACAAGGTTATTAAATAACCATCTCTCCACCGACCCATGATACAAGTTACTTTCTTAAACCATGCAATAAACGATAACTCTTCTTTAATATCACAATGAGATAATAGGAATGCTTAGGGTTTTTGACTTTGTTGTGTTCATTAATAATAACGATTATCAGAAAAACCCTAAAATAAATCGTACAGTACCTTATTTAGACCTGCTTCTTTCCATCGAATAAAAACCTTGTAAGATCCCTAGATCACAAGCCAACCTGTCTCTGATGCCACTTGTTATGATCGTTTATAGCTCGAGGTTTGTTAGACCTCATCTAGGGATTACACAATAATAAAGATAAAGAACATGTACGCAGCGGAATAAACAAAACATCTTTATTATTGCTAACAAGGTTTCTCGTCATCATCTCTACTCTAACATACACCACCTGGGCATTTTCCCCTAATGCCAGGTTCCTACACACACACACACACCTTTGGTGTTTACATCTTGTACATACTATTAAACCAATTCCCTGTATTCTGTTTATATAATACAGAATTAGGGTTACAAGAATACTACGAAGGACTAAAATATAAATCTTCTTTTGCAAGCAAGTCCTTGTCTTTTGCAGTTTCTTCATTCTTCACTTTGTCTTCTTTAGTCCTTCATCTTTCACATGTTTTGTCTTATCAACTCAAGTATAAGTCCCAACAAAGATTTTATATCTAATCTCTTCTTATAACGTCTAACTTGTTTTAGTTTTCACTTTCTCATATCTCTACCCGTATTCATGTCATATCGGCTACACATAAGCCCATTCATTTATAACTCTTTACTTACATAAAAAGGCGTCCCAATCTATGCAAGTAAGGAATTATAAACTTATGGTTTGGTGATTTATAATTTCTTTATTTAAATGAAGAGGCGTCCCAATCCATTTAAATAAGGAGATTATAAATCCTCCTACTCATGTACTTCCGACACAACAATTATACTTACTTTACTTTCCTTCTTTTCTAGCCTTGGATCCAATCTCACTAACTATTCATCCATGTCATAAAGACAAGCTAGCTATCCCGAAGGATACCATAATATCCATGCCCTTGCGGCAAGCTGGGCCACCCCGAAGGATGCCATAACTATCATCCATGCCATAAGGCAAGCTGTACAACCATGCCATGAAAGGCAAGCTAAGCTATCCCAAAGGATACTTTCATACATGCCAAGAATATAGGCAAACTGATACGTGGAAATCGCACCAGGCTTTACCTCTCAAGGGATCTTGAGAAGCTTACAACCCCCACCAGGCAGTGTACCTGATCGTTGTAGTATAGTATAGTGACAAGTACCGGGGGATTGATCGTTCAGCTAGGAATAGTGTCGCTAGGATTAGAAAACCTAAATACTAGTTCTAAAGATGAGGGATGATTATTTTTGTATTTTTATATTTTTTTAGAAAGCAAGTAAAAATCTCGGGTTTGAAGGATTTGGGCGGAATTAGTTGCTAGTCAACTAACCCAATACTAAAGATGCAATCAAAATAAAATACTAAAAATGAAAATAAACTAAATTATACTAAGGTTGTGAGCAATAAGTGGAGAAAATGTGTTTACTTAGATTTCACTACTCCCTAGATATCTTTTACACGTTAATTACTTGTTATAGTTGCGTGGATGACGGATTGTATTCCTTAATACCATTCATGGGGTGGCGCACTTAATTCCCCAATCCTATGAGTGCCTACTTCACTCCTATGTCGAGCCGGCTAAGAAGCTCCTAACATGGGATCATTAGAATTTACTCATGCATTAAATACAACCAATAAAACCTAGTGCACGTCAGTTCATGTTTCCTAAGACGTTCAAGCATGTTACCATTTAGAGATCTGCCAGTTTTCTTAAGCCTAACATCGAATTCATTCATCCAATACAACCATAAACAAGTAATCAACACATAATTAACATCTAGGTTTCATTAGATCCAAGCAAACACAAGATAGATCTAGCCTAGCATGATGGAATTAAGACAAGAACAAGATATAGACAACCAACACATAGACATATTGATTGAATTAAAAGAATACTTATCTCAATTACACATGAAAGGGATCAAGGGCTAAGAACCCTTGAAAAACCTGTAAAATTCGTACCAAGTTCGTACTTAGGGTTCCTCCAAAACTTCTCTCTTTTTAATGTGAAAATTAGAAAACTATATATAGGAAATAGGGTCTGACGGTATCAAGAACAAATTTGTGACGCCGTCATCTCGCCGCCAAAATACTCCTCGGACTTCCTTGATCTAGATCTGACGCCGTCAAGTGTTATGTGTTTCCAGGCCGTCATGCATTTTTCTCTTGACGCCCTACCTTGTGACGCCGTCAAATCTGTACTGGATCTTCATGGAAATTACTCTTGACGCCGTCAAGATTTTCTTCTTGATGCCGTCACCTACTGTTCCCAGCAAGGAAAATTAAGACTTTGGCATTTTCTTCACTTTTATGCTCCAAAAACATCCGAATTGCTTCCTTTTCCAGATTTCTCTCCCAAAGTACCTAAAATCACAAAAGGAATGATTTAGGGCAATATTTGATCAAATAAATTCAATTCCGGGCTTAAATAACCCCCTAAAAATGGTTCATTTTTCGCCTCATCATATACCCTTACACTTGAGATTTGTTTGTCCTCAAGCAAGTGCACTTTTATTCTACTCAAAATACAAGTTAGGGGTCATTTAACACTAATATAAAAGTAATTACAACAAATAATCGTTCCACTAAAGACCAATAGACAAGCACGGAGGTCATACACAAGCACCTCACAAATAGTGTTTAGATACTCACATCTCTCGGGTGTAATAAAGTATAAATTACAATATTGAAACGGAAGATATCTCTCACTACCTGTCATAGCAAAATAGATTACTATAGGCTTGGGAAAGGATCAAACCTCCACCACATGGTGTAAGCACCTAGGATAAACTATCAAAGAGGTCTTTTAAAGGGTTGTAACGTTAGGTATAGGGATATGAAATACACGGTTTTGTTGTGTAACAATTCGCAATTTCAGGTTAATTACCATTTCCGGAAAAATCCACTATTCACTTTTACTATTCATTTTTCCGAAACTTTCCCGAAAGTTGATTTTTATTTGATATTCTTGAGTGATAAATCATTTCCATGGCAAATAAAATGTTTGACATTCGTCAGATCATTTTCGTGAAAGTTATTAAGGAATTACACGTTTTAGGGTAAAACGTCATTCAGAAATTCTACGTACAACGAAACTCGACCGCGTTAAGTGACCCCGCATCAGAAAAATGTTTGACACACTCATGATTTATTTGAGAATTAATTGTGACTGAGAAAAACATGACCAAAGACTTCCCAGCAGGTCACCCAAGTCGGTATTACTCTCACATGAGCACGCTTAACCGAATGGGCGATTAACCGTTAGACCACAAAACAAGTTTCTAAGACGTTTTGAGTTTTCAAACTTATTAGAAAAAGTCAACATAATTTTTCCCTCCTCCTTTGACCAAAAATCATTCCTTGATTTTATAAGTCATTCCTTGATTTTTAGGCTTACGGTTTGATGTCTAAAAGACATTTAACACCAACCGACACTAGACTGAGCCCAGTCTAGACATTATAAGTCATTTTAAATCATTTATATCATATTAGAAAAGTAACATTTTACTTTTCTCAGTTTTACGCAAAATTCGTACATTTTACGTATTACGCGTTTTAGACCCGTGTTTCCAGTTTTTAGCAGGGTTTACCACCCAAATGGAACCTACCACTCATTTTATATTTTATTATGGGACATATGGACATGTCTAACAATACTTTAAAGTTTCATAATTTTACGACACCCGGTTTTACGTTTTGAGGCTTAATCATTTACGGTTAGCGATTTACGGAGTCAAAACTAGCTACATACTTAGGATATTATCATCCAAACACCAAGAGTCATCATCTAGTCACCTTATCCCATTCCAAACCGCCAATGTGGGGGGGGGGGAGTCACCATGGGTGGTTAAATCTTGACCATTGATCTCTAGGATAGTTACAAGTGTCTTAAACTAACCATGGTTAAATTCTAACCCAATATATGGTTAACTATTTTTCCTACCCTATAAATACCAAGCTAAAACACATATAAATCTTGCACCACACCTTCTTATAACCTTCAAGTCCTAAAACCTAAGGCACTTTTCTTATATTTTGTAAGAAAGTTAACTAGTTTTTGAAAGAAAACTAGTGTTTGATCTTCAATCTTGGAAATTTTCTAAGAAAAGTTGTTATAACTTTAAAGTCTCCAAAAAGACGTCGTTATAATCTTCAAATAGCTTTGGACTTCAAGAAGGCGTCGTTATAATCTTCAAATAACCTTGGTTTATCAAAGATTGCAAAGGGTTGAAGCAAGTCTATCAAAGTCCATTTCCTTACTTGTTACTTCCTTTCTTTATTAGAAAGCCAAAAGTTGTAAGCCTAAACCTAACATGCTTCTTGTTAATTTATCATGTTCATATCATTTACATGTTATTCTTGCTATATTATGTGTTGTATTTATGTCCATGATGTATAAAAATGAGTAAAAGATGTTGTTATAATGAATTATTGCAACAAGTTACTAAAACAAGCAAACTAGTGAATTTCTTGGTAAGACCTGATCAAAATGGTAAAAATATGATATTGGATTATTACATATTGTAGTAGAGGACCTAACAAGGAAACCATAGCAATTTGAACTACCTAAAAAGAGTATACGAGTCAAAAGTTACGCCCATTTGAAGTTACCAAAGATTTCCGGCAAAACTGCCCAAACCTTCATGTCTTGCATTCTGAGTTTTTGAAAGTCCCACTTCTGGTCCGATTCATCAAAAAGTTAAAACATGAAAGTTGTCCGGAACGACGTTTTCGTTCAGGAGTAAAGAAGCTCGAGACCTAAAAATGCTTTCCGAGTGATAAAATTCTTCAAATTCTAAACAGCCCATTTTTAGGCGAAAGTCACTAGATTATAGTTATACTTTGAAGGGAACAAGAGGTCTTATGACCTATAATCAAGACCACAACCATGGCTAGAGCCAAGGTTGTGTCTCATGACCTTGGAACAAGGACCAAAGGTCATGGCTAGGCCATGACGAAATGACCATACCAACTTACATAGGCGTAAACATGAAACAATGAATTAGGCGATAACTTGAACAAGCAATTTGGATCTACTTCACTTAAAAGGGAACCATGAGATTTTACCAAGAGAAAATGGTCATTCAAGACTTATGAAACTATCCCTAATAACAATCTTCATGTACTAATAAACTTTCCTAAGTTTATTCAAATATCGGACATGTAACTTTTCGGATCAAAACTTATATCTATATATTTCATCAACTACTACAATAGTAGGGAGCCTCATGTGAGGAGTTCATTATGTAAGCCGTCGAGTTGAGTTGTGGATTTACGAGTTAAAGTGTCCTGGCTCCTCGAACGCTTACTAACATGACTTCTGAATTATGTCGGCCCGAACGGTAGTAAACGATATACCAAAACATACATGTTTCATGAAACTTTCTTTCAAAGACTCATACTATACATCATACCACATCATGGACTAAATGCAAGATATATATATAGGCACTCTACTCCGACCCTAAGTCGCAACATTCTATTATAGGTTGCTCGTAGAAACCTACACGATCCAACCATCACCTTCATTACTTGCTATCCTACTTAAGGTGAGTTCGTAGCCCCACTTTCTATTGTTTAACTATTTTACAAACCCATGGGGGGAATACATGCTATTACTTTTCTACTCGAACACGATGCTTTCTAATGTATGCTTCACGACGATGTTTTATTATCACTAAGTAACGATTGCCATGTTCGAAGTCCCTATATCATGAACCATTAGTCACTACCTTTAGTGAGCGCAAATATTGTGAATAGATCTATTGGGATTGACGAATCCCATTTGTGTTGAACAACGACGAGTTCACACAAATGCACTATATTTGAGATTTAGCGGTATAACGGCAAAAGTACCTTGATAGGGCTTCTATAATGCCAATTTTGTTGGTTCGATGTTAATATTTTGGTTGCATGAGCTTAGTGAAATAAATAACGATTTTTGTTTTCCAAACATTGGTGTGAGCCTATAACTCACACTACCAACATATTGTGTTCAAACGATTTAACTAAACTCTACGAATATCACTCAACCTTTATGTTGACCTCTCAAGCATGTATTTCAGGTTCATGACGATCAAGGATGGCACGGAAGGACACGGATACTCAAGAGGGCTATAAATTTCATTATCATTCAAAAACACATTTATTATACATTGTAAACATGGAACCATTTGGGACCTCATTTTGTAAATCTCTGATATTTATACAATTTGAATGATAAATCTTTTAAAACGACTCAATTGGAGTTCGTTTTCTATTATTGTGACTATTGTGCTGTCAAGTAACACCCAGTTCGAATTCCGCTGCATCCATGAATTGGGGGTGTTACATGTTGGATAAAGGAAGTTTTTCTAGTGGCGAGTTAACAATCTTGGTTAATTACATGTACAATATGGCGTTGCTAAGCCAAGACTAGACTCGACTTAAGCTAATAAATGAAAAATAACAAAAACATAAAAATGAACATAGAATAAAAAGGGATGGTAGTCCGTATGTTTTTTTCTCTTTTGCTTTTCTATATTTTTTTTTCTTTTTCTTCTTGTTTTTTCGATTTTTTTTTTTTTTTTTTTTTTTTTTTTTTTTTTTTTTTTTTTTTGCATACACTCTTACCCTACCATCCAAAATATTACATCATAAGGAATGAACATTCCCCTTACACTTGAATTTTTACATACTTTACAATAAACTATTCTAATGACTCGAATTAAGAAAATCAAAACACTTGGAGCACTTTTAAGATTAACGCACATACGGGGGTAATAATATGATGTTCTTCCCCATTATTCCATAAAATAAGTACTTTACCCATGAGTCCCAATCGTCCCAAAACAATATGTACAAGGATATGACTCGACTTAGCAACCATGTAATCAAGTAGATAGTTAACTTAGGGTTTAACAAATAACAATAATGCACTAAAAATGAGCACATACACGGAAGGCTAAGGCGATTTGGTTGTACATTTAAGTGGGGTGTAACAAATTCTTCCTTTAAGTAAAATGCTTAAAGTTAGAAACGAAAAGATAGGCTCGGAGGGGTGTACTAGGGGTTTCGTGTACTAAAAATGAGTACAACGCTAAGGTGTGGGAAAAATTAGTTGACTTAACTAGCCAAGTAATATGACTTAAATGGTCAAGTAATTATGATACGGGTTTAACACAAGGGTGATCCTAATGCCTCTTATCATGTAGTAAATCCTACTACACGAATGTAGTCTCACTAGCAGTCTCGGGATGCATCACTAATGCAAGTTCTCGAATCTAAATGCTACCGGTACACTCATAAGCACTAATAGTAAATGCTTTTCCTATCAAATCTAAAGGCGAACCTCACATATTTGGGTGGAAAATTTTTTTGAATAGTACGGTTTTGTGCTAGTCATACAATCTCCTATCCATGAGACGCTTGCTATGGCTAAAGTTTCACTCCTAAATGTTGTAAAAAATTTTAAATTTGGCGCTAAAATTACACTAACAAGTATTTCTCATAGTTTTATTACACATCTACCATCAAACAAAACAAACTCAAGCGAAAGTGTTTATGTAAGGTATCATCTTTTTACCCTCCCCTTACACTTAAGATGAACATTGTCCCCAATGTTCAAGTAAAGAATGTAAAAGTGAAAGAGTAAAAAGAATGAAATCAAATACTCCCCTGATTCGCTCGGTATGGATAATAAGGTGGCCAGGTTAAATCTTCCTCCAAGAAAATGAATAATCAAAGCTTCCCATCCATAATATAAATCATCTTCTTGTCATACATAACCTGTAAATCCTGAGAAAACAAACAAGACAACCTCGCATAAAATCGGCGGCATCCTATATAAGTTACTAAATCCTAGAAAACAAGATAAGATATAATTGATGAGGCGAAAAATGATCCGTTTTTAGGGGGTCATTTAAGCCCGAATCCGACTTTATTTGATCAAATATTACCCTAAATCGTTCCTTTTGTGATTTTAGGTACTTGGAGAGTGAATTCTAGAAAAGAAGCCATTTTGGACGTTTTTGGAGCATAAAAGTGAAGAAAACGGCAAAGTATCAATTTTCCATGCTGGAAACACTAGGTGACGGCGTCAAGAGTTACACCCTGACGGCGTCAGACATCAAGAATAAAATACCGTAGTTGATGACGGCGTCAAAAGTCATCCTGACGGCGTCAAAGTCCCAAGAATAAAATACCGTGGTTGGTGACGGCGTCACATAGGCCGTCATAAGTAGATCAAGGCCGTCCGAGGAAGTATTTGGCGGCGAGGTGACGGCGTCACATGGTTGTCTTGACGCCGTCAGCCCAGTTTTCCTATATATAGTTTTCTAGTTTTTCACATAAAGAGAGAGAAGTTTTGGAGAAACCCTAAAGACGAATTTGGTGCAACTTTTACAGGTTTTTCAAGGGTTCCAAACCCTTGATACCTTGCATTGTAATTGAGATAAGTGTTCTTCTAATTCAATCAATATGTCTATGTGTTGGTTGTCTATATCTTGTTCTTGTCTCAATTCAATTATGCTAGGCTAGATCTCCTTTGTGTTTGCTTAGATCTAATGAAACCTAGATATTGATTATGTGTTGATTACTTGTTTATTCTTGTTCTTGGATGAATGATTTTATATGTTAGGCTTAAGAAAACTGGCAGATCTCCAAATGGTAACATGCTTGAACGTCTTAAGAAACATGAACCGAGGCGTACTAGATCTTTATTGGTTGTATTTAATGCATGAGCCACTGTTTACAATCCCTATAGTTGTGCTGGGTCATGGTGTAGGAGGAGATAAGAGCTCATAGAATTGGGGAGTTATGTATGCCACCCCATGAATGGTATTAAGGAATACGATCCGTCATCCATGCAATTATAACAAGTAATTAACATGTAAAAGATATCTAGGGAGTAGTGAAGTCTAAGTAAACACATTTTCTCCAATTACTGCTCACAACCTTAGTATAAATTAGTTTAATTTCAATTTTTATTATTTTATTTTGATTGCATCTTAGTTTTGGGTTAGTTGAATAGCAACTAATTCCGCCCACTCTTTCAAAACCCGAGATTTTACTTGCTTTCATAAAAATATAAAAATACAAAAATAATCATCCCTCACCTTTAGAACTAGTAATTTAGGCTTTCTAATCCTAGCGACACTATTCCTAAGCTGAACGATCAATCCCCCGGTACTTGTCACTATACTATACTACAACGATCAGGTACACTGCCTGGTGGGGGTTGTAAGCTTCTCGAGATCCCTCGAGAGGTAAAGCCTGTTGCGATTCCCACGCATCAAGTTTTTGGCGCCGCAGCCCGGGGAATAGATATTGTTTAGGTTGAATTTGATTTTTATTAGGTCTACTCATTAGATTCCTTTTTAGTGAGATTTTTATATTCTTTTTATTAGCTTTCTTGTAGTCTATCTTTTCTTTGTGCATTTGTTCGTAGAAACCTTTCCATTGACTCTTCCGTTCACCATTATGGAGTACGCGAATCCACCATACCACCAACCACAAAGGCCATTCTACCCTATTGACATCTCGAATTTCAAACAATATTGAGATGAACCCATATATGATGCATGGACTCGTTTTAAAATTTTACTTCAAAAATTCCCTCATCATAGTTTCTCTTTAGCATCCCTAACCCAAACCTTTTACTATCGTGTCAGCCGATGTGACCAAATGTGCATTGATGATTTTGCCAATGGGGGCCCTAGGGAATTAAGTGCTGAAGAAGCATGGGATACCATAGAAGACTGTGCCCAATATTATTATAGAGTAGACAACCCAACAAACAACATCACAAATCAATCAAAAACAAGTTTGAAGGAGCAAACAGGAAGTTTGTCTGGGGATGAATATACTCATGTTGAGATACCTAGTTGGATGGCACCTAATATCATAGTACAAAACAAACATATAGGTAATCTAGGTACAATGGAGGATGAGGTGGATAATCCAAGCCCACAAAGTACCCCACAAGTCCTACCATCATTTGAGGCACATACACCGCCCGTGACTTACCCGGAAGAAGTAGATGAGACTATAGGAACCCCAATTGAGGTAGAACCCTTAGACCAAGCACCACTAGAGGATATAGGTTTGAACACTTGTAGTGATAACCCTACTCCTAGTTCTAGGGAAATTCCTAGTGTTGATGAACCGGAACCTCAATCTTTACACACCTTTCCATCCTTAGATATATTTCTAGGAGACAAAAGAGGAACCGACCCACCCATCAATCAATATTATCCGGGTAGTTTTAGGATGAAGAAAGCCATTCACTCACCCCCTTCACCTCACGTGGCATATTCACACCCTAAGGGTGTGTATCGCTACTTTCACCCACACTTAATCCTAAGTGTAGGGAGAACCTCCCCTATTTCCATTAAATAAGGGTAGAGTCAGGCTCGTGACTCGAACAAAAACAAGCGCTTCTTGGGAGGCAACCCATGTTTTGTATGTTTTTATTTGTTTGTTTGTTTGTTTGATTTTATTTGTTTCCGTATGCATGTTTTATTTTTATTGTTTGTGGCTCATGTTTCAAAGTAAATTGTGAAAATGCTTTATTTTGTTTTTAACTTCGTCTTAATTGCATATAAAGGTATTTTGCAAAAGATAAGTGTAAGGGAGATCCAAATTTGTTTATAAGAACGAAATTGAGCATGAACCACAACAATAATAAATGGACATGTGTATTAGTACTTGTTAGAGTCAAATGCTTGTATCGAGTCGTAATGATGTTTTGCAGGATTTTCCAGGAAGTAGGACCAAGTTTTTCCAGAAATTTTCCGGAAACTTAACATAAGAATTTCTGCTGGTCACTTCTGACGGCGTCACGAGATTACTCTTGACGGCGTCACGTGTAAAAACCTGGAAATTTTACCGGTTTTGTTTTTCTAACGGAGTCTTAAAGTTTTTGTGAATTATTAAGTTTTATAATCTCCAGGAAATCTGCAAACATTCATTCCACAAGCATTATATCTTTAATTGTTTTGTTTCTATTCCTAAGTCTGGAATTACATCTAGTTGTGAGTTTTCTCTGTTCGGATTGATGCTTTGGGTTTTTGTGTTTGTTTTCTCAGGATTTACAGGTTCTGTATGACAAGAAGATGATTTATTTTTCTGGAAGGGAAGCTTTGATTGTTCATTTTCTTGGAGGAAGATTTAACCTGGTCACCTTATTATCCATACCGAGCGAATCAGGGGAGTATTTGATTTCATTCTCTTTACTTTTTCACTTTTACATTCTTTACTTGAACATTGGGGACAATGTTCATCTTAAGTGTAAGGGGAGGGTAAAAAGATGATACCTTACATATGCACTTTCGCTTGAGTTTGTCTTGTTTAATAGTAGATGTGTAATAAAACTATGAGAAATACTTGTTAGTGCAATTTTAGCGCCAAATTTAAATTTTTTTATAACATTTAGGAGTGAAACTTTAGCCATAGCAAGCGTCTCATGGATAGGAGATTGTATGACTAGCACATAATCGTATATTCAGAAAAATTTTCCACCCAAAAATGTGAGGTTCGCCTTTAGATTTGATAGGAAAAGCATTTATTATTAGTGCTTATGAGTGTACCGGTAGCATTTAGATTCTAGAACTTGCGTTAGTGATGCATCCCAAGACCGCTAGTGAGACTACATTCGTGTGGTAGGATTTACTACATGATAAGAGGCATTAGGATCACCCTTGTGTTAAACCCGTATCATAATTACTTGACCATTTAAGTCATATTACTTGGCTAGTTAAGTCAACTAATTTATCCCACACCCTTAGCGTTGTACTCATTTTTAGTACACGAAACCCCTAGTACACCCTTCCGAGCCTATCTTTTCGTTTCTAACTTTAAGCATCTTACTTAAAGGAAGAATTTGTTACACCCCACTTAAATGTACAACCAAATCGCCTTAGCCTTCCGTGTATGCGCTCATTTTTAGTGCATTATTGTTATTTGTTAAACCCTAAGTTAACTTTCTAATTGATTACATAGTTGCTAAGTCGAGTCATATCCTTGTACATATTGTTTTGAGACGATTGGGACTCATGGGTAAGTACTTATTTTATGGAGTAATGGGGAAGAACATCATTTATTACCCCCATATGTACGTTAATCTTAAAAGTGCTCCAAGTGTTTTGATTTTCTTAATTCGAGTCATTAGATTAGTTTAATGTAAAGTATGTAAAGATTCAAGTGTAAGGGGAATTCTCATCCCATATGATGTATTATTTTGGATGGTAGGGTACGAGTGTATGCAAAAAAAAAAAAAAAAAAAAAAAAAAAAAAAAAAAAAATCGAAAAAATCAAGAAAAAATAAATAAAATAAAATAAATAAAAAAAGAAAAAAAAAACATACGGACTACCGTCCCGTTTCATTCTATGTTCATTTTATGTTTTTTGTTATTTTTTATTTATTAGCTTAAGTTGAGTCTAGTCTTGGCTTAGCAACGCCATATTGTACATGTAATTAACCAAGATTGTTAACTCGCCACCAGTAAAACTTCCTTTATCTAACAAAACCGTGTAATTCATATCCCTATACCTAACGTTACAACCCTTTAAAAGACCTCTTTGATAGTTTATCCTAGGTGCTTACGCCATGTGGTGGAGGTTTGATCCTTTCCCAAGCCTATGGTAATCTATTTTGCTATGACAGGTAGTGAGAGATATATTCCATTTCCATAATGTTATATTACTTTATTACACCCGAGAGATGTGAGTATCTAAACACTATTTGTGAGGTGCTTGTGTGTGATCTCCGTGCTTGTCTATTGGTCTTTAGTGGAACGATTATTTGTTGTAATTACTTTTATATTAGTGTTAAATGACCCCTAACTTGTCTTTTGAGTAGAATAAAAGCTCATTTGCTTGAGGACAAGCAAATCTCAAGTGTAAGGGTATATGATGAGGCGAAAAATGATCCGTTTTTAGGGGGTCATTTAAGCCCGAATCCGACTTTATTTGATCAAATATTGCCCTAAATCGTTCCTTTTGTGATTTTAGGTACTTGGAGAGTGAATTCTAGAAAAGAAGTCATTATGGACGTTTTTGGAGCATAAAAGTGAAGAAAATGGCAAAGTATCAATTTTCCATGCTGGAAACACTAGGTGACGGCGTCAAGAGTTACACCCTGACGGCGTCAGACATCAAGAATAAAATACCGTAGTTGATGACGGCGTCAAAAGTCATCCTGATGGCGTCAAAGTCCCAAGAATAAAATACCGTGGTTGGTGACGGCGTCACATAGGCCGTCATAAGTAGATCAAGGCCGTCCGAGGAAGTATTTGGCGGCGAGGTGACGGCGTCACATGGTTGTCTTGACGCCGTCAGCCCAGTTTTCCTATATATAGTTTTCTAGTTTTTCACATAAAGAGAGAGAAGTTTTGGAGAAACCCTAAAGACGAATTTGGTGCAACTTTTACAGGTTTTTCAAGGGTTCCAAACCCTTGATACCTTGCATTGTAATTGAGATAAGTGTTCTTCTAATTCAATCAATATGTCTATGTGTTGGTTGTCTATATCTTGTTCTTGTCTCAATTCAATTATGCTAGGCTAGATCTCCTTTGTGTTTGCTTAGATCTAATGAAACCTAGATATTGATTATGTGTTGATTACTTGTTTATTCTTGTTCTTGGATGAATGATTTTATATGTTAGGCTTAAGAAAACTGGCAGATCTCCAAATGGTAACATGCTTGAACGTCTTAAGAAACATGAACCGAGGCGTACTAGGTCTTTATTGGTTGTATTTAATGCATGAGCCACTGTTTACAATCCCTATAGTTGTGCTGGGTCATGGTGTAGGAGGAGATAAGAGCTCATAGAATTGGGGAGTTATGTATGCCACCCCATGAATGGTATTAAGGAATACGATCCGTCATCCATGCAATTATAACAAGTAATTAACATGTAAAAGATATCTAGGGAGTAGTGAAGTCTAAGTAAACACATTTTCTCCAATTACTGCTCACAACCTTAGTATAAATTAGTTTAATTTCAATTTTTATTATTTTATTTTGATTGCATCTTAGTTTTGGGTTAGTTGAATAGCAACTAATTCCGCCCACTCTTTCAAAACCCGAGATTTTACTTGCTTTCATAAAAATATAAAAATACAAAAATAATCATCCCTCACCTTTAGAACTAGTAATTTAGGCTTTCTAATCCTAGCGACACTATTCCTAAGCTGAACGATCAATCCCCCGGTACTTGTCACTATACTATACTACAACGATCAGGTACACTGCCTGGTGGGGGTTGTAAGCTTCTCGAGATCCCTCGAGAGGTAAAGCCTGTTGCGATTCCCACGCATCAATAATGCTTGTGGAATGAAGTTTGCAGATTTCCTGGAGATTATAAAACTTAATGGTTTACAAAAACCATAAGACTCCATTAGAAAAACAAAACCGGTAAAATTTCCAGATTTTTACACGTGACGCCGTCAGAAGTGACCTGCAGAAATTCTTATGTTAAGTTTCTGGAAAATTTCTGGAAAAACTTGGTCCTACTTCCTGGAAAATCCTGCAAAACTTCATTATGACTCAATACAAGCATTTGACTCTAACAAATACGAATATACATGTTCATTTAATATTGTGGAGAATCATGATCGGTTTGTTTCTTAAAAACATATTTGGGGTTTCCCCTTACACTTATCTTTTGCAAAAATACTTTTAGGTGGAGTTAAGACTAGGCCAAAACAACAAAGTAAAGTATTTCCACTATTTAATTGAGAAACATGATCTACCAACAATAAAAATAAAACATGCATACGGAAACAAATAACAAACAAACAAAAATAAAATCACACAAAACATGGGTTGCCTCCCAAGAAGTGCTTTTCTTTATTTACGAGTCTTGTAGCTAGACTCAAGGTCATGAGTTACTACGTGACCTCATCATCAAACGTCACATCCTCCTCACTAATCATTTCATTGTTATTTTCTTGATAATGTTTTACGCGTTGTATGTTAACAGTAAATTCCCTACCTTCATCGTCTAATAACACCACGGCTCCAGTTTTAGAGGAATTCTTCACTGTAAACGGTCCATACCATCTAGACTTAAGTTTTCCCGGAAATAATCTCAACCGAGAATTGTACAATAGGACTTTGTCTCCCTCTGAAAATTCTTTGGGTTTCTTAATTCTCTGGTCATGCCATCTTTTTGCTCTCTCTTTATATGTGATGGAAGATTCGTAGGCTTCTAACCTAAGCTCATCAAGCTCGTGTAATTGCAAGAACCTATTAGTTCCAGCAATTGTGTAATCTAAGTTACATGTCTTAAGCGCCCAATAAGCCTTATGTTCTAATTCCACTGGTAAGTGACATGCCTTACCATACACCATGCGAAACGGGGTCGTTCCAATAGGTGTTTTGTAGGCGGTTCGGAATGCCCATAAGGCTTCGTCGAGTTTAAATGACCAGTCTTTTCTATTTTGACTAACCGTCTTTTCAAGTATTCTTTTAATAGCCCTATTGGTGTTTTTGACCTGGCCATTGGTTTGTGGATGATAGGCGGTGGAGAACCGATGGGATACTCTATACCTCTTCATGACCTTTTCCATTTGTGCATTGCAAAAATGGGTCCCCCTATCACTGATGAGAGCTTTAGGAATCCCGAATCTAGCGAAAAGCTTTTTCAGGAAATGAATAACTACTCTGGCGTCATTGGTCCTAAGGGCTTGTGCCTCAACCCATTTTGAAACATAATTGATGGCGACTAAAATGTATTCGTTCCCCCTGAAGATGGAAAGGGTCCCATTAAGTCAATTCCCCAAACATCGAAGACCTCACATACTTGTATAAAGTTCTGAGGTGCTTCATCCCTATGTGATATGTTCCCGGCCCATTGACATGCATCGCATGCCTGCACCATCTCTTTTACATCACGGAAAATTGTGGGCCAATAGAATCCCACATCGAAAATCTTTCGGGCGGTGGTGTTTATCCCATGATGCCCGCCAGAGGGACCAGAGTGACATTCCCTCATAATCTTTACTGCCTCACTTTCCAAAACACAGCGTCTTATAATTTGGTCTGGACACCTTCGGAATAAAAATGGTTCATCCCAAAAGTAGTATTTTAGCTGAGAAAAGAACCTTTTTCTTTCGTATCTAGTCAGGTGTTCAGGAACAAGTCTACTTGCGAGGTAATTAGCAAAATCGGCGTACCACGGCTCCGAATCAATCATTAACATGAGTTGTTCATCAGGAAATGAATCCCTAATCTCACTTCTATCGTGCTTATCCAAGGGGTTTTCGAGACGAGATAGATGATCTGCAGCCAGATTTTCTGCCCCCTCTTATCGCGAATCTCAACATCGAATTCTTGTAGCAACAAGATCCACCGAATTAGTCGTGGCTTAGCATCCTGCTTCGCAAAAAGATATCGAAGAGCCGAGTGATCAGTGAAGATGACTGTCTTTGAAAGGACAAGATATTGTCGGAATTTGTCGAACGCAAACACTATGGCTAATAATTCTTTTTCGGTGGTGGAGTAATTCTCTTGAGCGGGATTCATGGTTTTGCTAGCGTAGTAAATAGGTTGGAAAAGCTTGTCACGCCGTTGGCCCAATACAGCCCTGACAGCGAAATCGCTAGCGTCACACATGATTTCAAACGGTAACTCCCGGTTGGGTGTGATCATGATTGGAGCTTGTGTGAGTTCCTTTTTTAAGAGATCGAATGCATCCTTGCATTCTTGGGAAAAATCGAACGGAGCATCCTTCACAAGTAATTGAGTCATTGGCCGAGCAATTTTGGAGAAGTCTTTTATGAATCTCCGATAAAACCCGGCGTGCCCCAAGAAGCTGCGTATTGCTTTAACAGTCGTGGGGTATGGTAACTTAGATATAGCTTCAACTTTAGCTTGGTCCACCTCTATTCCGTTCCCTGAGATCTTATGCCCTAACACAATCCCTTCTTTTACCATGAAATGACACTTTTCAAAGTTTAACACCAAGTTGGTTTCCTCACAACGTTTAAGCATCTTTTCTAGATTAGCAAGACAGCGGTCGAAGGAGTTCCCAAAGACTGAAAAGTCATCCATGAATACTTCTATGCTGTCTTCCATGAGTTCGTGAAAGATTGCGGTCATGCATCGCTGGAAAGTGGCGGGGGCATTACATAGCCCAAAAGGCATCCTTTTGTAGGCAAATGTTCCATAAGGGCAAGTAAACGTGGTCTTTTCTTGGTCCTCAGGTGCTATGGGAATTTGAAAATACCCAGAGAATCCATCCAAGAAGCAATAGTACTCGTGTCCAGACAATCTCTCTAACATTTGATCAATGAAAGGTAAGGGAAAGTGATCTTTCCTCGTGGCATCATTGAGCTTCCGATAGTCAATGCATACCCGCCATCCAATGACCGTTCTCTGGGGCACCATCTCACCCTTGTCATTCTTAACTACAGTCATTCCACCCTTCTTAGGTACAACCTGCACAGGACTGACCCATGGGCTATCCGAGATTGGGTAAATCAATCCTGCATCCAGAAGTTTGATAACTTCTTTCTTTACTACGTCCTTAATGTTAGGGTTCACCCGCCTCTGGGGTTGCACGGTAGGTTTATAATCTTCTTCCATGAGAATCTTATGTGTGCAAAAAGTTGAGTCAATCCCATTAATGTCGGCTACACTCCATGCGAGCACCCCTTTATATTTCTTTAGGACCTCTAAGAGTTTACCTTTTTGTTCATGTTTCAAGGAAGAGTTTATGATTACCGGCAGTTGGTCCTCTCCCTGAAGGAAGGCATACTCTAAATGGTTAGGAAGCTCTTTAAGATCTAACTCAGGAGGTTCGATAATAGAAGGTTTGAGCTTGTTTTCGGGCTTTCGGAGCTCGAGATGCTCCGTTGCCTCTTGTCTGGGGTAGAAGGAGACTGCACCAACATCCTCCATCTTTTCTGCCTCTAGCAAAGGCAGAAAACTCTCGTCCCATAGCCAGCCTTCCTCGATCTGTTCATCGACACAACTATCAATGACAACTGTGAGTTCATCGACCTCCCCATGAAATAGAGCCGGTTGGCTGCTTCGAGGGAGAGGTCCATAGAATCCTTAATGTCGAAGGTTGTGCTATCGGTTCCCACTTGTAAGGTTAATTTGCCGTCATAAACATCAATGACTGCACGAGCGGTAGCAAGAAATGGTCTCCCTAAGATGATGGGTACCAAGTCATCCTCCTCTATATCCAGGATTACGAAGTCGACCGGGAATTTGAATTTCCCAACTTTGACTAGCACATTCTCGCATATCCCTACGGGGTACTTGACTGATCTATCGGCTAGTTGGATGTTCATACGGGTAGACTTTAATCCAGAGTATCCTAGTTTAAGAAACATAGAGTGAGGCATGAGATTGATACTTGCTCCCAAATCGGCAAGAGCATTCTTGATTGATAGATATCCTATGGAGCAAGGCAGGATGAAGCTGCCCGGATCGTCTACCTTTTTTGGTAGCCCTCGATGGGTCACCACTGAGCATTCTTCCCCCAGGGTCACAAGACCCTCGAGTTTCTTCCGATTAGCAAGTAGTTTTTTAAAGTATGCGCTATACTTTAGCATGTGATAACAAGCATCAAGGAGGGGTATGGTGACAACCGAGTCTTTTAGGTATGACAAGAATCTCTTTTTATCATTCTCAGTTTTCTGGTTCCTTAATCGGGATGGAAACGGGATTCTCACAGGTTGGTTAGGTAGGGTTGATGGGGAAGGGGTCGTCAAGGGAGGTTGGTCGGGGGTCGCCGCCTACATCCTCATCCTCCTCGCCAGGTTTGTTTGGATCGGGGGCAATGGGGGACGAGCTTGGGTAAGGTGGGTCTTGGTTGTTGTTCCAGCTCGAGTGGTTATCGCGAGCATGAGGTCTTTTTTGCTTACTGATGGCATTTCAAGATTATCTAGGGCTGAGTTAAGCTTGTTGAAAAATTCTCCAATGTCATCCTGCTGCTCGTCGAAAAGCTCATTAAGACCTTTCATTTGCAAGCCTTTTTCTTGAGTGAAGTGACCAAGGTCATCTTCAAAAGTGCTCCTGATTTCGAATTCAGGGCCTTCCTCTCCTTCTTTTCATTTTACCAGATTTCCCCAGAGGGTGTAATCGTCATTTTGGTAAAAAGGCAAAAGGGAGGGATCAGCATAAATGTCCCCTCCTGACAAGCATGCATGTTCAGTTGTGGCTGCTCCTCCGCATTCTTCTACCTCATGCGGGCCCCCACAGTAATCGCAGATTAAGTAAGGATTCGACAGTTGTTTAGGTAACTGCGATCCAGCTAGGTATTCCGCTCTTTTGTGAATTTTTCTCAACCGATCTGAAGTGATTTCAGAAATGCTGACAATCGACTCAGGTTCATCCCAAGTGTCATCCTGGTCTTTAGCATATTCTTCAATCCTATCCCATCCTTCTTCGGCACTAAGATTGGCCAATCTCCCTTTTCTAGATTGGTTAATTCCGTTTCGATCGTTAGAGGAGATATTATCGTAGAAGATTTGGACCAAGAGCCAAAGCTCAATGCCATGATGGGGAACTTGTCTTATTAAATCTTTGAATCTAATCCACGATTTATGGAAGGGTTCGTCCTTCCCTTTTCGGAAACGGAGGATCCTATCTCTAAACGCTGAGGTTTTTCCAGGTGGAAAGAACTTCTCATAGAACTTGGATATGAGTTGCTCCCATGTGAAAATAGATTCAGAAGGGAGTTTATCATACCATTCTTGGGCTTTTTCATATAGGGTGAAAGGAAAGAATCGCAATCGGGACGTGTCTCTAGTAGCCCCATCCGTATGGAGGGTGTCTACTATTTTCAAGAAGTCTTTAATGTGTTGGATTGGATCTTCCTCATCTAATCCACAAAACTTACACACACTTTGGACAAGCCAAACATCGTTTGCATGCAATACCTCGTTGGTGTGTTCGTTTGGGTAGACAATGGCGTTTGAGAAGCCACGAGGGGTTGGGGAGGAGTAGTCCTTAAGGCGCTTAGGAATGGGAGTTGCGGGGGTACTCATCTCGTCGTTGGGTTGGGAGCTAGGGGTTGTAACATGATTTTCTGAATTTTCTTCAGAAAGGGGTGCATCAAAATCGATGGCAACGCTAGATGGTTCAGAAGTTGAGTGATATTGTCTCAATCTATGCATTTCTCTTTCGGGTTCCGCATAAGGCAAGACAAGGTTTCTAGTGGAACTACGACTCCTAGTAATCCTAAGGTTAAAGGATTCGTCGTTTGCCATGATGGCAGGTGGTGAAGAGTTACGAACAAAAACACAAAGAAATAAGATAGACTAAAGAAAACCTAAAAATAAAAATCAAATCTTACTAGAAAGGAATCTAGAAAGTAGACCTAATAAAAAGAGATTCTAACCTAGATAATAACTATTCCCTGGGCTGCGGCGCCAAAAACTTGATACGTGGAATCGCACCAGGCTTTACCTCTTAAGGGATCTTGAGAAGCTTACAACCCCCACCAGGCAGTGTACCTGATCATTGTAGTATAGTATAGTGACAAGTACCGGGGGATTGATCGTTCAGCTAGGAATAGTGTCGCTAGGATTAGAAAACCTAAATACTAGTTCTAAAGATGAGGGATGATTATTTTTGTATTTTTATATTTTTTTAGAAAGCAAGTAAAAATCTCGGGTTTGAAGGATTTGGGCGGAATTAGTTGCTAGTCAACTAACCCAATACTAAAGATGCAATCAAAATAAAATACTAAAAATGAAAATAAACTAAATTATACTAAGGTTGTGAGCAATAAGTGGAGAAAATGTGTTTACTTAGATTTTACTACTCCCTAGATATCTTTTGCACGTTAATTACTTGTTACAGTTGCGTGGATGACGGATTTTATTCCTTAATACCATTCATGGGGTGGCGCACTTAATCCCCAATCCTATGAGTGCCTACTTCACTCCTATGTCGAGCCGGCTAAGAAGCTCCTAACATGGGATCATTAGAATTTACTCATGCATTAAATACAACCAATAAAACCTAGTGCACGTCAGTTCATGTTTCCTAAGACGTTCAAGCATGTTACCATTTGGAGATCTGCCAGTTTTCTTAAGCCTAACATCGAATTCATTCATCCAATACAACCATAAACAAGTAATCAACACATAATTAACATCTAGGTTTCATTAGATCCAAGCAAACACAAGATAGATCTAGCCTAGCATGATGGAATTAAGACATGAACAAGATATAGACAACCAACACATAGACATATTGATTGAATTAAAAGAATACTTATCTCAATTACACATGAAAGGGATCAAGGACTAAGAACCCTTGAAAAACCTGTAAAATTCGTACCAAGTTCGTACTTAGGGTTTCTCCAAAACTTCTCTCTTTTTAATGTGAAAATTGGAAAACTATATATAGGAAATAGGGTCTGATGGCGTCAAGAACAAATTTGTGACGCCGTCATCTCGCCGCCAAAATACTCCTCGGACTGCCTTGATCCAGATCTGACGCCGTCAAGTGTTATGTGTTTCCAGGCCGTCATGCATTTTTCTCTTGACGCCCTACCTTGTGACGCCGTCAAATCTGTACTGGATCGTCATGGAAATTACTCTTGACGCCGTCAAGATTTTCTTCTTGACGCCGTCACCTACTGTTCCCAGCAAGGAAAATTAAGACTTTGGCGTTTTCTTCACTTTTATGCTCCAAAAACGTCCGAATTGCTTCCTTTTCCAGATTTCTCTCCCAAAGTACCTAAAATCACAAAAGGAACGATTTAGGGCAATATTTGATCAAATAAATTCAATTCCGGGCTTAAATGACCCCCTAAAAATGGTTCATTTTTCGCCTCATCACAAACCATGCTAGCGAAGGCAAGCTAACAACCATGCCATGAAGGCAAGCTAGGCCATCTCAAAGGATGCCAAAACACATGCCGTGAAGGCAAGCTAACAACCATGCCATGAAAGGCAAGTTAGGCCATCTCGAAGGATGCCGAAAACACATGCCATAAAGGCAAGCTGGGCTATCCCGAAGGATACCAAAACTAGAGAATTGGATCCAAGCTATATCTAACTTATCATCTTTACTCACTTTATCTTTCATATACTTTTATCATTAAGTACACGCTATCACTTCAACACTTCTCATTGCCTTGAGCAATTTCAACATTCGCTACCACGTTTACATTCATCTAGACAAGTTGCTATATAACACTTGTTAAATTATGTTTGCATTCTCACAATGCTACTTATCATTTATCCGTCAACCCCAAGTTGACTCATACATTCACTACATGGCATCTCTATTTTAGACAAGTTTTATATGATGCTTGTCCATTTACAGTTTACACATTCTCTATGTGTCCTTACCACATACTTTTACTATTATCCGTCAACCCTTGTTGACCATGTTCACAACTCATACTATCACTTCATTTAGTCTACTCAACTTTACTCATATAAGCCTTACATAGGCTTATTCTATAACATTTCCATTAATCTCATCACATACTATCCAATATATAAACATGACTATACTCATGTTTTACGATTCTTCTAGCGCTCTTCATATCACTTATGAATTCTAGCGCAATCTATGTCTCATTCATCACTTCTACTCATCACGCTTAACCATTTACTTACTAGCACATTTTACTTATCATGTTTTATATATAACATGATCTCGTCACATCTTAACCGTATACTTTAACTTTTCTTATTTTAATTAAGCGTGTAAGACTTATGCTTCAAGCATCTACTCATTATTACATCTAATCGTTCATGTCTCACGAAATACGCATTCCAATGCATCTATCTCAACTCATACACTTCTGTGAATTGTGCTCTCATGCACATCACATAAAACTTAGACATATAATAAACTACTACCATAGACTTAACGTCACATAAACAATAACACTTAACACTTAACACTTATCTAACAAGTTTTAAAATATTCATAATCATAATCAAATCAAATAGTCTATGGCTCATACATCACATTGCACAATCAATCTATGTCTAAGCATCAACATTCTAACTATATGCAAGTGTTAGCCTACCTTATAACTAAGGCATCATAAAACTTTAATTCCATTACTAGCCCATCTTTAATACCACATAGCATTTCTACTCGCATTCCATTTACCATAACTCTATCATACATTCACATAATTACGATGCAAACGCTGGCACCAACTGAGGTGTACGGCCAACTAATCATTCAAACACTTCAAGTCCTCCACTAACTAATACCTCATACACATCAACACTATATCATACATCCATCACTTATCATCTATAAGTTCAACTAGCATAAAACATAATCCGTCTCACACTTAACAATTACTTTTCCGCATTACTCAAACTTATGGCCATCACAATCTACGAGTGGTTTAAGACTAGGCAACCTATAGTGGAAACCTAATTCACTTAAACCGAAGCTCTGATACCAATTTGTTACACCCCATGCCCGCTTTGACCAAAATTTAAAACTTTTTTGCATGGAAACGACGTATCAAAACTGACCTGCTGTTACTCTTTTCACTATTGGCAAAAATCTATAAATTTTCAGACCATGAGACTAATTTTAAATGATACTAGACTCAATTATCTTTAAAATTCCGGGTGGCACAACCCGTGACGACTTACGGTTTAAAAGATATGATTTTTCTAACATGACCCATTTTATGCACTACTTGCTGTCCCAAACACCCCTTTTTCTGCATATCCCTTTGATGCACTGGTATGTGTTAATTCACATACTATTTCATGGCCAAATACTGACCCAAATAGACTAAATGTGCTAACAAATGCCAAAGAATTGTGTGTTTTATGTTTATGAACGTGCAGGTATGGATATCTCGTTAAAAGACGAAAAACAATCAGAAACAAGCAAAAATGAGCACGAGAGTAGATGCATGTGCAGATTAGTCAAGGAAAGTCAATCCAGAGCTTTAGAAGACCTCAGAGATTCAAGATTTATCAGATTTGATCCCTGGACGAAGTTTTATGAGATTGTCATTTCCAGTCCTTCAAGTTTCAGAATATGTCATTTATGGTCCTTGGAAGTAATATTTTGAGAAATACCAATTACAACCCTCAGAGATTAAAGAAAAGGCAATTGAAGTCCCTTGAAATATTTTTGAAAGAATTTCAGATTCAGCCCTTGCACTTTCAGATTATTATAAAATTGGTCCTTGTAATTTCATAATACCAAAAATCTGAAAACAATACCAAAGTCTAAGCCTGTTCCATTCATTTGGTCCAAGTAATATCAAAAGCCCAAAGCCCAACCATCCACCAAAGCCCATACCCGGTAAATCATCTACCTCGGGTCAAAGTCAACTCAGTCAAACCTATTAAAATAACTTTACCCTTACCCGCCCCCCAAATCAACCCCACGCCCAGAAATTACTATTCATACAAGAACCCTAACTTACCCTGCTCCCTTAATTACTGAGATTAAGGGTGTTTTGGTCTAATCACTCACTTCTAGAAGATTGTCAGACGTGTCAGGGGAATGTCAGAGACTCAAGAAGCACACGCATGGCTACGTGGCATCATCTCATTGGACAGAACGCGTCACAAGGGCTTGATCCTAAGGCTGATATTGCTTTCAATCATTGGGTATGGATTCAAAGGCTTGGATGATCTCAAATGAAGCACATCACACGGATTGCCAAGCTGGCAATCCGTGACCCCCTCCCTTCTAGATCTCTCTCTCGTACTATATATAGAGGTGTAGAAAGCCTGTTTTAGGTGGTGGAGTTTAGGCTAGCGAAGCTCTGCCCGTTTAATTACTCAGTCATTGTAGTTTAAATTTCACTTTCAATTGTAATGTTTTAAATTTCAATGAAATCATCTTTTACCTTTAATCTTTACAGTTCATTGTTTTAGTTTAAATCTCTTTAAATCTTAGAAGTGTAATAATTTTGAATCCAATTGTTTACTGTTTCATTACAAATCAAGTTTTAGTTGTTCATTAAGTTTCATAAAAATTCAAAGAAAAAATAAAAAAAATAGAGTAAATAGTTTCTGTGGTTGATTCAGCTTTCAATTAAGCTTGTTAGTAGTCAAAATCAGCTTATCAGTAGCTTACTAGCTTTAGTGAGTTTGCTGTGTGGTCTTTAGTTTAATTGTTCATAAGTTTCATTTAAAGTCAAATTTGGTCAACTATTGGATTACTTGGTGAAATTTGACAAGCCAAATCAGTTTTGGAAGGATTTGAGCCTGTCTAGAGACAGGCTAGCATAGTGAATCATCTCTTTTCAAGCTGAGATGAATGGTTTTGTAAGTGTTGATTTCTAATTCTAGTTACTTTTTGCATCTGTTTAGTTATAGTTTAAATTTGAGTTGCTACTGTTGTATTGCTTTAATTAGGTGATGTTTCAGTAGATAAGTGGTACTTGAGTTCTATTGTTCAGTTGTACTCTTATTTGATTGTAACTGAGTTTTATAGATTTAAATTTGTTCAATTCTGTGAATCTGAGTTATGCTTAGATCTATTGTAGTTTATTGACTATTTGGACTCTAATACAGTTAGTAATCATTGTTTGTTAATTGTTGCTGAAATTGGAAGTTTAGATCAGTGAGCTGTAGTTAAAGTGGAAGATAAGGTAGTGTTTGGATTTGAGGTTTACTGTTAGTTGTAGTAGTATAGAAGCTGTTTGATTGGTACACTTAGGATTCTTTAGTGATGTTATAGTTAATTAGAACTTTAAAACAGTTAGTTATTGAATAAATAGTCAGAGTAGTTGTTAAATTTGATTAACTTTTAGAGTAAGATTAAAACAGGTAGTATAAAGATAGTCATAGTTACAATAACCATTAACTAAGCTTAAATCAGTTTAGAATTAGCTTATAACAACATATAAGAGTAGAATTAGTAGCTTAAATTTGGGAAAAGTCATAGTAGTATAGCATTAGATTAGTCAACTGAATTATGATTGTAGTTTCTGATATCAGCTGAACTTGGGTAGATTTAGAGTAGCATAAGAGTAATTCTGAAAGGGCTTTTAGGTGTTATAGAATCTCAGTAGTACAGTGATCAATTTGCCCCCATAATATTCTTAGTTGGAGCTTATTAGGACAGCTTTTTGAGGCCTGCTAGTTAGTAGTTTAGACCTTATTTATGATTTGAGCATTTAGGTCTGCTAGAGCTTATTTGAGTTTGTGTTTGTGCTTTATTGTCATTTCTGAGTTGTATTGATTGAGATTTAGTTTGTTCATTCAGTGCTTAGCTTCTGGCTTATTCTATTGCTCATTTGCTTGTTGATTAGCTTATTTTGAACTGCTTTTAGCTTCTTATATGTCATTCTAAGTTAAACTGGTTCATTTTTATGCTTATCTGAGCTTATTGTAGCATAATACTTCTGTGATTTCAGTTTGGTTCAGTTTTGTTGCAAGTGCTTATAAATAAGCACCTGCCATAAGTTATTTTCTGTCCAAAAAGCACTTCTGCTTATTGTTTTCATTCCAAAATTTTTCTGCAATCTTTCCATATTATTTTAGATTTTCTGTAAATTTTCCAGATTTTTCTGGATTATTTTACTATTTTTCTTAATATTTCTTAGCTTTTAATCAATTTTTAATACTTTTAAATCAACAAAAATCCATAAAAATTCAGAAAAAGCTTTTAAAAATACAAAAATATTTTAGATAATTCTTTTATAATATTTTAGATTTTTCAGATTAGATTTCATAATTTTCCCATTATTTTTCACATTTTCTTTTATTTTTAGTCAATTTTTAATTCAATAAATAGAAAATAAATCATAGAAAATAAATAAAAACTCAAAAGAATATTTTTCTTTTTCTTAAAATTCTTTTTATTAGTTTAAGATTTTTAGATAATTGTTTCACACTTGTAGGATCATTTTTCGTATAAAAGTCGCGTTTTATTTCGTACGTTACGTTTTAAAAATTACGTTTGTATTTCCGTTTTTACGTTTTAGACTTTTGTGCATATATAGCTTGTACCTTTTGCATTATTCACTTTATCTTTTCATATTTTGAATTTCACCATCACTCATCACTATTCACTTTTCACTACACGATTCCCAATTCGATTATTCGAAACTCCATTCGATTTTCGTTGGGAGAACGACCCGGGAAATACTTTCCTAAGTATTTCTTTGGAAATAAATATATACTATAATTGAGCACACATCAATTTTTGGTGCCGTTGCCGGGGAAGGTCGAAGTGAGTTTTTGAATAATTGTTTTGAAAAATCGTGTTTTGTTAAGCATTCCTCTACTTTGTATATATATTTCTATAAAAATTGAAAAATTCAAAACACTTTTCCTAAAGTGTTTACAAAAATACCAAAAAAATAATAAAGTTACAGTCTCGACTCTGCCATGGAAGGGAGGACGTTGTAAACCAAATAAGTCTCACAATATAACAAAAACGTGAAATTAGTTGTTTATTGGATTACTTCAATTACTACGACCGATTAAGCGGGAAATACGGAAGCTAAGACATTAAATTGCTAGCGGAAGAGAGATCCATTATTCTCTCCCGTTCCGTCGCGAGTGGTTTTGAAAGAAACGGTTTTCAATTAACGTTACATTTTAAGAAAAGAAAAACAAAAGAAATAAAAAGTTTTTGGGATATTAAAAAAATAAAAAAAATAAAAAGATTTTCTTTTCTCTTTTCTTTTTCTTTTTGAATTTGCTTGTGGTGTATGCACACCCGTTCTTCTTTTGAGAGTCTTACGTCTCCATTTTCAAACCCCGAGCGGGTTTTACGACATACTAGTCGGGTTCATTTCCTTGACGACGAGGAGATGAACCAAAACGATCAACACAATGGACCCCCGCCGATGGGTGGTCCGCAGCATAATGTTATCCCGCCGATGGGACAACAACCGGCATTTGATCCACGTCCAATGGAAGAACAACTCCAATCACCATTCAATGGTGTGAGGAGAGCTATTGTGATTCCGGACATCAATGCCAACTTTGAGATCAATCACGGATTACTCAATTTTTGAATAAGCCATTATGGTGAACTCGCATGCTAAAATCACCATGTCGATATGCTGTTCAAAAAGTAAACAAAACACTGTTACGATTCTATAACAAAAAAGGGGAACACCATTAAACAATCTAAGATACATACGCTAGTAAAAGATCATCAAAGAAAACACTAACCATATTGCCTCATTGCCCAACTTCTCTCTACTTCATGGCTATCAAAGTAAGGTGCATCCCTGATTTGCCATAATGTAAATCCAAGGTTTGAGATTCTTGATTTTTTACTTAAATTATTAGATTTGGTGGGTGACATTGCATTAGGGTTTTTTTGGTAGGCTTTCAAAACAAGTTTGGGGATGAGCAATGAATACTTGTGCTACTTATATTAGTCATAATGGCGGGAAAAAGGATTAGACGTCTGCTGGGAAGTAAACAGAGAGAGAGAAAAATGCGACTATGTAAAAAGATAGGAATACCCTCCAAACTAAACATGTAACGGGGTTTTGGGAACTATAACGGGACGTTGCTGTTCCTATTACGGGCTGAGGGACGCAATCGGCCTTAAAATCCCAAGTTTTGGATGCCACACGATGTTTTTCAAAAGTTAAGGTGCCATGTGATGTTTCGTGGAAAGTTTAGGGACCAACGGTGTATTTTTGTCTTAATTTTAGCTTTTTCTAAAAAAAAAAAAAAAAAAAAAAAAAAAAACAATAGGTGAGGGTGAGTCTCACAACTCAGCTCAAAAAGGCTAAGCAAACACTCTTACAAAGAATAAGACCTAACTTAGCATAAGAATGATATGTATATTTATGCGTAACAAGAAAAAAACCTATCTAATTTGATCATGAAAATGAATGTCATATGCATTAACATACTGCCATTGTGCACTAGTCACATAGTTATCAAGATCTTCATCATCATACGGGCTTTGATCATAGGCGTCATCCTTCCAGCTTTCAAATAAGCTCTCCTTGCTGCCACCTCCACCACCACTTTTGGGACCAATCATTCTTCATTTAACTAGAAATTTCATTTTCAACTTCAAACACTTCATCATCTTCATCACTTTCCAAATTAACAAAATCAAAATTCGAATAATCAGCCTTTTTCCAAATACTTTTCATACCTGCATCACAACCCACACTAATAGAAGACGTACTAGTCGAGGCGTGAAAAGGAGCAGTAGAAACCACATAAGGGCTAGTAGAAGCCGTATTTGAATCTTGAACAATCATACTAGGCGTAGCATTCCTTAAACAAGGATTTTCAATAGTAGTTGTTACATTATTACCACTTTGTTTAAAGTTTTTCATAGAAGAATCAACTATATCATCAAGAGCAGCGAAACCATTGGAGGTACTAACCACATTAATAGGTTGTTTTGAAATAGAAGACACATCAGAGGTACTAACCACACTAGAATTTTGAAGAAAATATTATTTTGTGATTTCTGATGCAAGTTTTAACAAATAAAAGAATTGCCGAAAAACGTGAAAAAAATGACAAAAGGGAAATTTGTCGAAAGTATATAAAAGTGTTCGTCTGTTGAAAAATAATTAAATGTTTGTCGCGATGGCATAATTTTTTTTTCTTTGGCAATTAACGATTTAAAAGGTATTATATGTTTAAAAAGATAAATTGAACGTGAATTTTTTATTTAATATGAAAAATGTTGGTATGGTGGAAAATTTTGATATATAAAAAAGATGTGAGATTAACAAAGAACGCTTTTTTTTTAAGAACAAATGGGTGAATCCTAGCTAAGGGTGTCATAAATCACGATCCGAACTAGACCTGAACACGAATAAGGATAATTGGGTTAGGTTACTCGGGTTCAAAATCTAACTCGGGTCAATCGAATTGACAATACAAAATAGGGTGGGGTATCGGGTTCAAAATACTTTTCTTATTCGGGTTGGGGTCGACCCGATTGGCCCTAGTTAAAGGTTTTTTTTTTTTTTTTTTTTTTTTTTTTTTTTTTTTTTAATTGAAAGCCCAAGTAAAATGGTCCATGTAGTAAAGTTACCACATGTCGGAGTTGCTGCTGTTCAAGGTTATAAGTTTACTGAGGCTCTCGTAATTTTCAAGATTTGGATTGTTTATTGGTTTTGAATCATTACATGTACGGCATTGTGTAGTTAACTGGCTGATTTAAAAGTAAAAGTTTTTTATTTTTATGTAGCATATGAAAATCATAAAGATAAATTGGATTTTGTCAGAAAATGTGGATTGTTGAGTTGAAGCTGTGGACAATGTGGTAAGATCAAAGATGTATGCGAGGTGTTTGGGATTACATTTTGAAGGTAATTATATGATTATTGTAGATGGTATGTTTTAGCCTCGACCCGACTTGGATCTAACCCGTTTGACCCGAACCCGACCTGATTAACATCCCTAATCCGAGCCATCCATATTTTCATTAAAAAAAAAAAAAAAAAAAAAAAAAAAAAAAAAAAAAACCCTCATTTCCATTTTTATTTTTTTATTTTTAAAACAACATATATTGTAAACGTTAAATATTCAAGCTACGAAAAATAGACCATCACGATAAGAATTAAATTATCTTTATATAGATGTGCACTTATATATATTTTCGATGATTTTTTTTTTCAAAATTTCTATCCAGAAAAATCACACGTGATTTTAAAATCATTTGTGATTTGTTATTTTTCTGATTTGTAAAATTTTTGCCCAACAAATCACTTGTAATTTGTTATTTTTCTAATTTATAAAATCACTTATGATTTTTTACTTTTCACAAGTCACATGTGATTTTTAAAAGTGATAAATTACATATGATTTTTCTAAACAAAAAAAAAAAAAAAAATGTCGAAAGTATATAAAAGTACGTATTTATAGAAAGATAATTTAATTCTCGTTGTGATGGTATAACTAATTTCACGTAGCGATTAATGATCTGTGAGATATTTTAATTCAAAAAATATATATAATGAAAGTGATTTTTTTTTTTTTTTTTTTTTTTTTTTTTTTTTTTTTTTTTAATATATATAACTATAATTGTATGATTTATTCTTTAGATAAAAACTGTTCCGTATGAAACTTTTGTCATATAGAATGTCTCCTCATATGTTTTAGCACATTAATGTTAGCTCAAAATCTCCCTTTCGTTAAATCAATGGAACTATCCCTAATTCAAATATGGTTATCATCTTCAAAAACATTATGTATTGTCGAAATATCACACATGTTACTTGATGTCAAGTGGAGTCGCGCTTAATAAGTTACTAAGTAGATATTGATATCGAGCCCAGATACCAAAATCTCAACTCGGAAAGCACATGCACTAGCCTTATTGAATGAGTGCATGTCATTTAACTTCTTTACCTTTTGTGTATACATATTTTACATAATCGATCTCACTCGCGCCAAGTTTATATAAGTAACAAATCCATCTATACTAACCTAGATTAACATTTTTGTTTATGTTTAATTGTTTAAATAATATTTGTCTTAAAGGATTTCAAGTTAAACATAATGTTAATTGATCAAACGTTGTATCACGCTCCAAACATGAAAACAAAGGCTGGCTTGTGCTTAAATTTGAACTTTCTTTTATCTAACCGATTCAAGCTCGAGCTTGACATGTTTCATTGTCATTGCCAACTAGACACGGTTCGATTACACCCTACTCAAAACTTGATAATAAGTTATAATTAAACAGACAACATACATGATTGTGGGAATATATGTGGTTTTATATATCTTATTTTGAATAAAAATGGTATGGATTCTAGTAAATATGGCAAAATAATGGATACTAACTTCAGACTGAGAAGTTTGATATGTTTCAGTGAAATCACATTTTGAGTTTAAAGTTGAAGGTTTTCAAGATTTTGAAATTACCATACAACAATCATTAGTTATAAGGTCAACCTAGACACTTCAATAAGTAATATATGGGATTAGAATTTAGAGCATACTGTAATTTTACGATCATGATAGTTTTTTTAGCACATGAATGATAGCTAAAAATAATCAAAATGTATTGCCATTTTAATTAGGTTTATATATATTACATCATATGGGCTTTGAGCAATCGTGGGCCAAAACATGCATAGCTGTTCATAAGACCCAAGCTATTAAAAGCCTAATAAGTATTAGATTACCACCAGCACGTGCTTCGAGTGGCATGGGATGGGACTAATTTTTCCAAAAAGGGTAGCGGTTTTTTAATCGTAAAAAGATGATTTTAATTTCCCACAAGTCCTTGAAATGCGAGGTTTGTTACATTACGAGGATGTAAGCCGCGCATTGCCGCGGGCATTATACAATATTACGTTGTGAGGATTAAATTTGCAAAAAATCTATTAGATGAAGGACGAAGTTTGTATGGATTTTTTTTTAAATTGTTAAAGATAACAGTCGTTAGCTACTTAACGTCAAGTTAGTGATTAAGAACGGACTTTGCAATAGATGTATAACATAAAGGACCAATTATTTAAATTATGAGAGGAATAAATTTGCAACGAACCTCTGAGATGAAGGACCAATTTTGTACGGATTTTTTTTATATGTTAAAGATAACGGTCGTTAATTAACAGTCGTTAAGTAATTAATGACCGTTAGTTACTATAGCAAAAATTATTATTTTAAAAATTTACTATTCATTCACTCACAAAATCACTATAGCCGAAATTATTATTTTAAGTTGGGGAATAGTAACCAACGCTAAATGTAATATAGTATAATTAGGCTACCAAATTTATTATTTGATAATAAGGTATAGTTTTCCACAGAAAGAAAGTTAAGAGGCTTTGTAAATTGTAACAATTAGTCTTTGAGGGTTAGCGAAGCTTCAAAAACTTTAATTTCTTGGGCGTCAAAAATTATGTCCGATGTACTAAAAGTTTCTTTTAAATATGAATAAAAGCCTCAAAATCAAGATTTCCCAACAATTTGCATTAAGTAATGCTTTACTATTAAAAAAAAAAAAAAAAAAGAAAAAAAAAAAAAAAAAGAAAAGAAAAAAAGTCACCTAGTACTTGAATACTAACAATTTTCAACGTAAAATGTTCTCATTATTTGATTTTTATAAAGTGCCTTTACTTTTAATGACCCATTTCTATTTTTGCTCAAGGCTTTTGAAAACTCAAGAACAACTCAACAACAATTTATAGCACATTTTGACCCGATTTATAAGTTATAGCTAAAAAACTAACATCATCGTAAAATAAATATTACCTAAATATACTTGTTAATATGAAAGGACGATGATTCTTAGTCGAATTATGATGTAGTTAGTCACATCATACCTGATGGTGAAATGTGTGATTTGTGCATAATAATACACGAGTAATAAAAATTTCAACGATAAAACCTAATCTTATCAGAACAAGAATACGAAAAAGTAAGATTTAGACAATCACAACCTATCTGCATAGGTAAAATGACTTGTTTCGTAATGACTTCCAACATACGATGATCACAAAGATAAAAGATAGATATATATATCAGTGTTCTAAAAGGCGCGCAAAGTGCCACAGAAGCGTCGCCAAGGCGCGAGGCATGGTCTCGGCGCTACAAAATAAGGCGAGAAAAGACACGCCTTTTGGTAAAGTGTGGCGCCACTTTTTGAACTAGTTTATTTTTTATTTTAATAATTTTTTATTATTATTTTTTATTTTTTTGAACTATTTTGAACTACTAGTAGTATTTAGAATTTGGCCTATTTGATATATGGGTCTGGTAATTATATATTAAGTACTACCTCCGTCCCAAAATATAAGTCCATGTTTGAATTTTCAAAGTCTTTTTCTTCTGACTTTGACCGTAATTATTTTTTTTCGTGTTATATACTTCTTGATGACAAGTATACCAAGGAACATACATTTGAAACACAAATCCATTTATATATTTCCATCAAGTATTATGTAACACGAGAAAAAATAATTACGGTCAAAGTCTGAAGAAAAAGACTTTGAAAAGTCAAACATGGACTTATATTTTGGGACGGAGGGAGTAGTAATCTAAATGTCTAATATATACGGGTAATATGATCCAAAATTATAAATACATAAATCTATAAATATTCTTTTGCCGCTTTGTGACGTTTTAAAAAATGCAAAAGCTCCGCCATGGTGCGTAAGGCTTGAGACGCGGCCACGCCACCACCCCCACCCCACATCTTTTATAACCTTGATTATATATATATATATATATATATATATATATATATATATATATATATATATATATATATATATATATATATATATATATATATATATATATATATATTATTTGTACACTTCATTCTGCACACTTAAAAGCTTAAAGGGAAAATTACACAGATAGGTAACGAACTTTGAAAAATTTTCAATGTTAGGTAATGAACTTTCTAAAATATTAATATAACATACGAAACTTGTTGTAACCGTTAAAGTTATGCAATATGACCGATTAACACACGTGGGTCCCACATGTGGCCCCAGATAACCACATATATCCTCCCTTTCCCTTTTTCATACGGCATTTTTTCTAAAACCTTAATTTATAGCGGTAATATCTTTTTTCTAAACACAAATCAAATCTAAACCAATTCAAATCACAATCATGTCTTCCTCGTCTTATTTATGGTATGACAACTGCAAATGTGGGAGGCCTTCGATAGTTCGATGGTTGTTACTTCATGGACACAAGACAACCCTGCTCGTCGTTTTGTTTGTTGTCAAAATCGCTGGGTAAGCTTACAACAGTTGTTATATTTTAAAAGTGTAGTAATGTAATTAGTATAAACCATTTATTTCATTGTAGAGACCTGGCACAAATAGGTGTGAAGATTTTGATTGGTATGACCCTGAGGAGGAGTGTGAATGGTACCGAATGCATCTTTTTGAGATGTACAATAAACTTAATCCAAACAAAAGGCGTGAAGTTCAAAGAGAAGTAACAAGGCAAAGGAGGATTGAACAACTTGAAGGTGAATTGCAAAAAGCTAAGAAAAAGGCCACTGCTTGGAAGTATGCATTCATGGTTGTATTTGTAGTTGTTCTAGCTTTGGTCCTTGGCCTAAATTAGTGTTAGGGTGGTAAGCTTTAATGGTTGTCCTTAGGATTGTGTTGTTATGTTGTTTTAGGGTTCTATTTAGTACTAGCTAAACCCTTGTAAACACAATCAAATGTATGCTGTCATGATGGTTATATGCAATAATATTATGGCTTTCTCTATTTCTTTGTTCCTAAAGCAAGTTTAGTTTGATTGATAGAGATTTTGGTTACAATTGTCTTATTTAAGGGTGGTTTTAGTTATGCATTTAAACCACTAACATACCTACAATTCTTGCAACCATAAGCAGCCTATTACATTAAAAAGCCCTTAATCCATCTTCTTTTTTGCCTTTCCTTTTAGATCCTTGGGGTCTTTGACAACAAATGGTTTGACACCATATTCTCCACATTTTTTGTTACATGGCAATCCTAGTACCTTAAGCCTTGCTTTAAATTCTTTCTTTGCTTCTTTTTTGGATGTAAGCTAACTGCTACTTCCCATTTTCTTTGAAACCTGTGGAAAGCAATCCTCTGCATTTATGACATATTTTGGGAAGTAACCCTCCCATGAATCTTGCTGTGCAACATTGGTAGCATCAGAACAGTCACTTAAGAGGGCAAACATTGACTCAGAGCTGTCACTTGGAATGTTTATGATCTCTGCACACAATAAGCCAAAAAAAAAAAAAAAAAATTGTTAGTGTTTACTGGTATTCTTCTCATCAAAAACCACCTTAAAATGCATTGTGGAATACCTTTGTTCTTATTGGAAGACATTATAGCAGTTGTATGTTTGTTTGTGGAATACCTGTAGTATACACTTAAATAGGGAGGCTTTAAAACCTTTTGCAGTGAGTTTGTGGTCATTTATGATGGATGGTAGAAGCTGGAACAATATTGCAGTTAGTATGTGGTCACTTTTGATATTGCAGGTTCACAAGGAGAATAGTAAGATTCTATTGTTGAATAAACCATTGACTGAATTGACTGCATTTACATAAATCAACATAGAATATATATACTAAATAACATTTGCATTAATCAAATTGTAATGGTTGGGGGACAGACACATAGTTTTTGGGGCACAACTTTAACAAAAGTTGTGCTAGTTGTGCATAGTTTAATACATCCTCCACAAAAGTACAAAATATTACAAATTTGATAATGCATACATGAAACTGTTTTCAAGGCTCATCAACATCCAAAGCTGACTCTGGTGTTGACCCATCACCCAATGGACCAAAACATGGTTTCTTCATTTTCTACTCAAAAATCCTCTCAGATCTACCCCTGTGTTTTGTGGTAAATCCTCAAAGGATCATCATGAGCACATCTATGGACCAGCACATCTACCTGATTGCACATCCCTACCACAATAAACTAGCAATTGCTTCCAATCATTTCTCATAAACCACAATTGATACCCATTTGCTACCCCATAATTAGCTAAAGCAAGTTTGAGTTGTTCATTGGTCTCAAACCTCATACCTAAAACAGGTTCCATTTTATCCCATTGTAGTGTAGGATCATGTCTTGGATGATACCTGACTTAGCTCTATACTTAGGATCTATGTTATCTGGGTCATCTATCACTTCTCTTGTAGGTTCATTGACTGCTTCATCAATGAAACCTTTATAGTGACCACTATTAGAGCACTTCAACAGAAATGGATCCTTAGTAGTTACAACCTTAATTTCTACATTATCATCACCTTCAGTAAAAAACTCAACATCACTATAATCTTCTTCATCACTAGAACAATAAGCATCTCTGGATTCATTTCCTAAGTCAACATTATTGGTTTCTGCAAGGTCCCTAATATCTAAGGCATCATCATCTATATGTTCAGCATACAAATCCACAACCCATTTAGTTTCATAACCAACTGTTACAAAAGCCTTGACATCATCATCATTTTTAATTTGTTTGATGCCTAACCTTAATGGTGTGCCTACTTTGCAATAATACAGCCTCCTAAGTGAATTATGCACTAAATGCTTAACTAAATCAAATAGTTGATCAAATGACATACCTTCAAACCTAACATCTGTGATTTCCCCTCCCAAATAATCGAAAGGTTTTAATGTAAAATAACCATCGTGGTTTAAATTAACTGTGAAAACACGATTCTTGTCCGGTTTATGTTTTGTCATATTGCTTAATACATAGATTAGACAAACATGATTTATGGAATTGAGAATTGGGGGTGAATTGTTTTTGGGAATTAGGGTTCTTGTGGAATTGGGGGGAAAACGGTTTTTGGTAAAGTGAAAGTCAATGCTTAATATGTGTGGGTCAACACGTTTTATAAAAGAAAATTTGTCTTTTTTTAAAATGTTACCGGTTTAGCCAGTCACAGGTTGCAAAAGTGCAAGTTATTGCATAACATTGATAGTTATATAAAGTTTTATTGGTTATATTAATGGGCAAATAGCACAAAAAGATATCAAAGTTAAGGTCCATTTCCAATCAAGGTATCCAACTTTTTTTCTTGCATAAAAAGATTCTCAACTTTTTTTTGACGGATTTGGGTTTTTTCCTAACTTCCATTAACTTACTTCGTTAGTAAATTACATGTTTGGTCCTTGCATATGTATAACCATTTCATGCACAGTCCATAACAAAAAAAAAAAAATCCAAAAAAATATTTTCGAAAAAAAATAGGAAAAAAAATTTTAAAAAAATAGAAAATCAAAAAAATCAAAATTAAAAAAAAAAATAGAAAAAAAAATTAATTTTTTTTTAAATTAAAAATTATAAAAATTAAAAAAAAATAGAAAAAAAATTAAAAATTAAAAAAATATAAAAAAATAGAAAATCAAAAAAAAAAATTCGAAAAAAATTTTGAAAAAAAATTTTCAAAATTTTTTTCGAAAATTTTTTTTCGAAATATTTTGAAAATAAAAAATTTTTGAAAAAAAAATTATTTTTCGAAAAAAATTTTGAAAATAAAAAATTTTCAAATTTTTTTAAAAAAAATTAGAAAATAAATTTTTTTTAAAAAATTCAAAAAAAAAAAATTTCGAAAATTTTTTTTTGAAAAACAAAAATTAGAAAATAAAAAAATTTTGAAATTTTTTTTGTCACTGAACTGATTAGCAACACTTTTTCTGTCACTGATCGTTTCTGCTGATCGTTATTTCATTTCTGCTGATAAGCTTAGTGACAGTTTAGCAACAGTTTTTGACTTTTCGTTTCTGCTGATCGTTATTTCATCTGCAGAAACGAAAACTGTTGCTAAATTGTCACTAAGCTTATCAGCAGAAATGAAATAACGATCAGCAGAAATGATCAGTGACAGAAAAAGTGTCGCTAATCAGTTCAGTGACAAAAAAAAATTTTGAAATTTTTTTATTTTCTAATTTTTGTTTTTCAAAAAAATATTTTGGAAAATTTTTTTTTGAATTTTTTAAAAAATTTTTATTTTCTAATTTTTTTTTAAAAAATTTTGGAAATTTTTTATTTTCAAAAATTTTTTCAAAAATTTTTTTTTCAAAAAATTTCGAAAAAAAATTTTGAAAATTTTTTTTCAAAAATTTTTTCGAATTTTTTTTTGATTTTCTATTTTTTTAATTTTTTTTTAATTTTTTTTCTATTTTTTTTATTATTTTTATTATTTTTTAATTTTTTTAATTTAAAAAAAAAATAATAATAATTTTTTTTCTATTTTTTTATTTTTTTTTAAATTTTGATTTTTTTTATTTTCTATTTTTTAAATTTTTTTTTTCCTATTTTTTTTTTGAAAATATTTTTGGATTTTTTTTTTGGTTATGGACTGTGCATGAAATGGTTATACAAATGCAAGGACCAAACATGTAATTTTCTAACGAAGTGAGTTAACGAAAGTTAGGAAAAAACCCAAATCCGTCAAAAAAAAATGTTGAGAACCTTTTTATGCAAGAAAAAAAGTTGGATACCTTGATTGGAAATAAACCCTAACTTTGATGCCTTTTTGTATTATTTGCCCTATATTAATATTTTAGAAAGTTCATTATCTTAAAATTTGGGGTCCATTAATGTAACAAAACAAAAGAAATAAAAAAAGAAAAGAAAAGAAAAAAGAAACAGTTCGTCCAAAATGGTGATGAACAAACAAACATGCCGAACGCATCATCAATTCAACGCCTAGACAATACTAGTAATACCAATCCCAATACCTAACTACCACCCCCACTTTGTTTTTTTTTTAGGTTCTCATTTTTGTCTTCACCTTATATAACATTTTTATAAAATTCAGTTGATTTATCTCTCAACTGATTTAGTGAAATCACAATGGATGATTCACACGATGCCTGCGATCACGTGGATAGAGATAACAGCACGTGCTCAACATCCACTAGTTACCGCTTATTTGATCGCCAGTCCACTATCCATCAGTTGATGGGCGGCGGTAAAGGTACTACTCCTTCTTAACCTAATTTCCATTTACCCCTTTAATTGTTGTTACTTATTCTCAATTATTTTATAAAAAATTTAACTTCACTTATAAATTTTTGTTATTACATAATTTATAGTGTATTAAGAGTTGGAGGACTTGTCTTAGTGCGTCTTACTCGATAAGAGAAATTGAAAACTCGTGTTAATATAATATATTTGATGGTTTATTAATTATGGTATATTTATGATAAAAAGTCTTGTTTCTTATTTAGATAAGTTACTTAAATAAATTGCAGAAACGAGCGCTTAAAATCATTCGGACAATTATACAAAAACAAACAACATTATTTCGTTTATATTTAGACTTTCTAGCCACTTCAAGATGTGGTGGTCAGATTCAGACCTAAAACATCTTAATGAAACAAACACACCCTTAGTCGCGCCGAAATAATTATCCTTATGTAGTTATACTAGTTGAAATATATTGATGAAATTGTGATTTTGATTTGTGTTGCGGTGGATGTTGACTTATTTTTCGTGTTTTGGTTGTTAGCGGCGGATGTTTTGTTGTGGAAGAGGAGGCGTGTTTCGTTAGGGATTATTATTGTTGCCACTGTTGCTTGGCTAGTATTTGAGCGATCAGGTTTATCGTTTTTAACGATTTGTTCCAACGTTTTGCTGTTTCTGATAGTGTTGCGGTTTCTACATGCCAATTATGCGTCTATGAGGGATAAGTATGTGTCATTTTTTTATTACTTTTGGATAGTGTGATGATTGAGTGATAAGTTTGGGGCGTTTGGTTAATATTAGTTGTTTCGAAATTGCAGGCCGGTTCAGGGGTTGCCTGAACTAGTATTGTCGGAGGAGATGGTCAATTATGCTGCTGCGTCTTTTCGTATAAAAGTGAACTATATGTTACTTATGGCGCATGATATCACCCTTGGCAAGGACTTTAGGCTCTTCTTCACGGTCTGTTATCACAACTTCGTATGAGGCTTGTTAGGTTCTATATATAATAGTATTCTGTTTACTGATGATTAATAAAGAAACATTTGTTTTGTAATGTTAAAGGGAACGTGACAACATTTTTTGTTAAAAGATGCAGGTAGTGGGCTTTCTGTGGCTGTTATCTGTCCTTGGGAGTTTAATCTCTTTCTTCACGCTTGCGTATATAGGTACGAGTGTTAGTCTCCATGATGGGTCTTTGTTTAAGCTTATATGTGTCCTTATGAGCTTCTTTGATTTCGGCTTATATTTCATATAAGCCCCTTTTTTGACTTATTTTAAGACTTTGAGGCTTATATAAGCATGGTATATCTTAATAAGCTTATAAAAGCCTATAAGTCTCAAAATAAGCCGGAAAATTGGGGCTTATAAAATATTAGCTGATACCAAATAAGCTTATAAGCCCACAATAAGCTTATAACCCGCATATAAGCTTAAACAAACACCCCCTAAAATTTCTTACACTGTTGATGTTTAATATATGTAAGATCTCAATTTGTATGTGTTATCTGCATGTTTCTGATAGCTTTAATCTCTTAGAGGTGTTGGAGCACAATAAGTGAATTGCACGTTGATGTTTGAATGCTCAACTATTGTAGTAGTACTTCTCATAAACCCTAAGAATGATTGGAAATGATACTGATATTATAGTGTGCTCAGTTCTTTATATGCGATATTATATTATTGTGAGCATTACAAACTTGAGAGAAGAGAAGACTAGAAATTTTTAGGTTGTTATAGACTTATAAGAACTACAACATCACATGCACATTGTATACACAGAGATCTTGAAATTTTGACATGTCACCAGCAGTGGCAGTGTTGCCCATGTTTTCCCCAATCACCCTTTGAGGAGTCCGTGTATTCTCTCACAGTCGTTGACTCATTTCAGCCCATCAAGTTTTTCTTAGCTGAACTCCAATAACTTTTGGGTGTCTTCTCGTGTCAAATCTACCAACATGCTCAAATTTGTTTATTCCACAAAAGACATGAAAAATCAATGAATTGTAATGATATTTGACTTTAATCATCTGATATATGGATTATGGAAGCGAATTTACGAGTTGATAGTAAACTAGATACATCTTGGTGGGGCTGATGGTTGGAACCAGGGGCAGTGGATTCATGATGATGGGAAGTGGTGAATTCACACGACGGCTGGTTAAAAAAAATACGTTTACATATATTGGTACTCGGAGTGTCGGGTATTGGATTCACTTGGTGAATCCAGTGTGGTTTTTAGAAGTGGTGATTTTAGGCCTGGATGAACCAAGAGGGCGAGAATGGTGTGGGCGAGAAGTGGGCTTGGTGAATCAAGTGTTAGGTATTTAGAGGGAGAGGCTGAGTAAGCTAAATAGGCAAACCTAATGCTTAGAATATGATATCTGATTAGCATACTCCTACGATCACGATTATTTTGACAAAATATCTAAAAGGGTCCTCCAAAATTTGGCACTTCTTATCCACATCTTTCTCACCTGTGCAGTCTGTCTACGTCTCTATCTACCACCACTTGTGATCTCATTCTCACCACACCAATTCCTGTGAATAAGCCATCTCAGATAACTGGCCACATGATTTTTCGCTTCCAGCCACTAGATGCGTGAATCCTTTCATAAGCATTACTCACATCCGATAGTTTGCTGATGAATCCAGAATATTTAAGTTCCATCGAATAAAATTGGCTTGTAAATTTGTTAGTGTAGTACTCATACATTTGGGAGCGTTATCAGTATGCTGAGCTATTACATGCATCTTTCTCATCATCTTAAATCGAATGCCTTTAATAACATACACAAAACTTATTCCGCTTGTAGATTTTTATTCTATATAAGCCCTGTGTGTATGTGTTATGTGCTTGTTTCTACTAGCATTAACCTCTTACCAGCGTTTGACTTTAAATCAGTGGATTGCATCTTGACTATTAATTGCACAACTCTGCTATTCTCTTTCTCAAATCCTAAGAATAATTGGAAATGACACTAGATATGTTGCACTCTCAGTTTAACGCAAGCCAAGTAATGTACATTGGAAGGGTGAGTGTAGATACAAGTTTGAAGTAAGAGAACACTAAGAATATAAGTCATCTGTTATGATTTAGAAATTAGAGCTAATTTTTAAGGGTCTTAGTGTATGATGAGTTCGTTAAGTGAATGGAAAGTCTGAAAATACATGGGATTCTGTGCAACTAGGGTTTGTAGTCTAGTGATATGTGTGACAACCTAGTGGTTGTGGGAACTAGTCCCTTTTTGGGGCAATTTTGTGAAATATTTGTTGATATTGTGAGATTGTTAGTTGCATCCATAAAATAAATAAATATAACACATGAGATTCTGTGCCATTGGACATGGAGCTACAATCGTCCATTTGAATCATGTCACTTCCATATGCATGACATTTTCGTAATTCTATTTAAGGTAGAGAACCTTGAGATAAATGGCCTTGCAACTGGTGTATGTTACTATGTTAGCATGAGAATTTCAATCAGTGAACTGGTAGAGAAAACTTGAGCATCTCTGTAAAACGGGTATGGTGTTACACGGATTCTGAAAAACTTTTAGAAGCAGCAAGCCCTGTAGGCTAGTCACGTAAGAAAAAGTTGGCATCTTGATAAAGTCATAAACCGCTTGTCCCTGGAAATTGACAAGAGCGTAAGAAATATGTATTCTGTTTGCGTCTGGACGCCTCCACCATCTTTTTCTTGTCTTCTGTCTATCATATCCTTAACTTTAGAAGAAGGGAAACCAGTATAAATAAAATAAGGTATCACTCCATAAGTACCTGTCAGTTTTCCTGAAGAGTCTAAGGGGTGTACTGAAACAGTGAAACTAACATGTGTCATTGTAGAGCTTTATCCATATGAATTTTTGTTGTTTAATTAGTATTCCATACTATCATCAGGCATTGCTCTTCAACACTAATTCTGAATCATATTGATGTTAGATTTTTTTAATTTTTTAATATTTTTTACATTTTCTCCAGAGAAAAAGAATCCCATGTTAACAGTTGTGGACTTATGGTTTAACATGACTTCTAACTTTGTCAATAGATGATGATTGAGATGTGATAATGTGATAGTGAAAATGATGACAGGATAACGATTGGAAAATTCAGTAACATAACTCTGTAAATGTTCATTTGGAGGGTTCTACAAGGATATAACATTGCTCTGTAAATATAACTTAACTCTGATTATGTTAGCATTAGCTTCTTGATGTTTGTGGTTATTGTATTTTTTAAACCAGCTACCATATATTTAAGTTTTAGCAACTGTGTAATTACTAACATGTTTTTGGATTCAACTGTGATTTCAGGAACAATTTTGTCGGTAACCCTACCTGCATTGTACAATAAATATGAAGCACAAGTTGATCGTTGTGCTGGTACAATACACAGAAGCTTTTCAAGACATTACAAGATAGTGGATGAGAATGTTATGAACAGACTCCCGCGCAATGTACCCAAAGACAAACCAATGTAACCGAATATGTTATGTAGTACATTCATTCGTAAATCCTTCTTGTTTTTTAATGAACCATGTAATTTGTAGGACCTTTTCTGTACTTTGCCAAAAATAAAAACCAGGAAAAAAGAATTAAACTGATTCTTTGGTCTCTCTAGTGAGGTTCATGCAGAGTACTCCCTCTACTTGATGTATCTGCATTAATCAAACAAATTTTCTTTCTTGTGAAAGATGTGCATGGTCCTACCACATGTTACCATCCAACACAGCATATGTTAGCTTGTGGCTGATTCAAAGACATGATGGTCAAAACGGGTAAAGCGAGGTTCGATTATCTATTAATTTTATGTTAGTGCAGCAAAGAAAAGGTCGACAGTGGTGTAAAAAACATGAAGTACATTGGATCATCTCACGTGGTATGGATGTGATTAAAATAAACTCTTAAAAATTGTCATTGATTCCAAGTATGAATACCCAACGGTGTCGTTACAGAGAAAGTCCCTCGGTTAGATTTAGGAACTGTTTGTGTTAGGGTTGTAAACGAATTGCACGTACAATGAACATTTCATTAACCGTTCGATAAAAAGTTCGTTTATGTTCGTTTATTTAGTTGTGAGCCACACACTAAAACCAAAATGCGGGGGGATGCACCGGTCGACGACTTGGGCGAGTAGGGTGCCAACTGAGAGCAAGAATGCGGGCCGACTCTCTAGAAGAAGGTGGAACCATAGCATTTTTCACATCAGTCGCTGCCTTCACACCACCACGCTCTGCCATATCTCAGTACATTGCACCCATCAGTCTTAGCCCTTCCTGTTAATCAAGTGAAGTACAACAAGTCACATTAGCATTCAATTCAACATAGTTAGAGTATAAACATTTAATAGCAAGTCTCGGCCCTTCCTGTTAATAGAATTTTATGTTTTAGAATTTCATGTAAACCTAAGGATCAAGGTGGTCTTGGTCTAAAGCAATTAGGTCGTTGGAATGAATGTTTAAACAAATTTGGAACATTGCGACTAAAAAAGTAAGTCTCTGGGTCAAATGGGTGAATACACAGTACAGTTGGATATGGAAATCAATTATTAAACTAAGGGCAAAATTCAGATTCTCACATTGTTCATGTACTGGGTGATGGAGCAGAAGCCGATTTTTGAAATGCTACATGACAAAATGTTGGCATTTGAGTAGTATAATCACTTACAGGAACAGGCATGAGGCTAGAATTCCAGATAACATCAAAGTGGCTCATATGATTGATAATGGCAGTTGGCAATGGCCAAACAGTTCATGGCGTTCTCAGTAAAGAAAGTTTGGAATGTAATACAGGAGGAGATGCTTATGGTCAATTGGTATAAGGTGTTTTCTCACATGAGCCTCTTCTTCAACTGTAAATTCTCAATTCTCACATGAGCCTCTTCTTCAACTGTAAATTCTCAAAGAAGGTCTCCAATGTGCTTAAGAAGCTAAAGACGGAAAACATGTCTAATGATTGGAGGAATATCATTGAGAATATGGCTGTTATTCCTCCAATGACTCGACTGCAAGTCTGCTTAGAAGAATGACTCTAGCTAGACCGCACGAAACACACGATTGTTCACACAAGTACACTGTGGAAGCCTTAATAGATAGCATTGTTAATAATCTTATACTGAAACTTATGAGCATTAGAGTAAAAAGGTCTACACAAGTGCTCAAAGTTGCAGAGTTGGAATGTGCAAATGCAGTATAGTACAAGATCAGTTCCAGTCTACTTAAGAGTGTTTGGGAATGTTCTAATAAGCACAGTGAGTCATGGTGGGCTTCTGCAGCTTGGTCTTTGGTTAGTTCATCTTACTCATAGGAAATGTAGTCCACTTCCTTTGGAACTTGGTGTTTGGCTATGAAAATGGTGAATAAGTACAGGACATCACAGTTGATCCAACTTGATTTCCGTAAGTATGAATATGATCAAGAGGGCTACATGATAGAGAATGTTACGATGATGCAGATTCAGTTGTATGTTGGTTTTGATGTAGTTTCAGTTGTGTGTCTATAATGTCCAGATTGTTGCTAAGGGCCTGTCCTTTGTTCTAAGTGACATTTGTAAGTTGCTAATTTTTGTGATAGATATATATTACAGTTTCACAAGAAAAAAAGGTGCTCATTCAGGGCAATTCTCTAAGCTACAAGGCTTTCAGACAACCGCAGTAAAAAAAAAGTGTTCAATGTGGTAAAAGTTACGTCACATCCCTCTTTTAACCTTGTAATCGGGTCATTTACCAAATACCCTTATAGATTGGTTACCATTTTTAAGGTGAAAACAAAGGTGCGTGGTACGTCTTTTATGCACTATGCCCTTTTACAAATGTTAAAATATATCATTCAGTAAATGAGAAACTTCATTATTAAAAAAAAAAAAAAAAAAAGAAAAAAAAGGCAACTGTAAACAAGTAAACTATTTAAAGCCAGAAACTTTGCCAAAAACAATTAGTGCTTTGACAGACTTCATTAAATATGTTTTATGCTTAAAACTCAATTTTGTAGAGAAAATGGGAGAATACTATTGAATAACTGAAGTGTTATTTGTAGGAGTTACCGAAAGTAGAGTGCGTCCATGTTCAAACTGAGCTTTTCTATGCCCAGGATCAGCAGCAAGCTTCATCCATTTCTTTGATTCTTGACAGTCTTGAGTGATCCCCCTTCCTGAAGAGTAACAAATTGCTACTTCATACATAGCATGAAAATTCCCACTTTCTGCAGCTCGTAAATACCAACTAGCCTGTTAAAAAACATAACAAAATTATGAATTTGATCCTGCCCCGCTCTGATTGAAGTTTGAAAACACGACAAAAATGCCATCTGATTGAAATTTGAAAGATTGATGCTTTTGCAAAAATAAGAAATAATGAAGACACAACATTTCACAAGAATTAAGAATTTGTACAAAGTTGCATTTATTGTGGGTATTAGTATTCGATTATTTTGTCCGGTTTATGGGCTTATTGAACTTTTGATGAAGCTAATATGCTCATTTTTAAGGGCTTATGAACTTATGGCATATTTAAGTCCTATGCCCAAGTTGATAACCTCATCATTCCTAAAAATTGAGCTTAATAAGTTTTCAATAGTTCAGTAAGCCCATAATCTGCACTAATAACCTAAACAAACTACCCTTGACTATTTTGTCCAGATTTGTGAGTTCCACTTGAATGATATGAAAAGAAACTAAGATGTTATAAAGGGTCTTATTAACTGAATAGTTGCATGAAAGTAACTTATACGAATAAATAGGCAATCTAACAACATACTGCTTCTTTTAGATTCTGGTTTGTTCCAATAGCCCGCTGCAAACAAAGGGCGAGCTGGTATTGCTGACGAACATAGTCAGCTTCAGAAGCTTGATATAACCACTTAACAGCCTCCTTCATGTTTGGCGGTTCAGCTGCATTTGTTGAAATAAAACATTTAAAAACTTATACATCTATAATACACTTTAAAAGAAAAAAGAAAAGCATACAAACCAATATAACAGACAAAATTTCGCTGCAAACTATCTGGGGAAAAATAATAAATAGCATATACATTGATTAAAATGTAACGAAATCGGCAAAATTCCCAATTAACAACAAACCCTACGCATATAGTAATACATATGTTAATTTCAATCCCCATTATCGCAAACTAAACCATAACAGAACTCAAGCAATAGTTACGAGATTGCATTAAAAACCTCTGTGATTTAAGGCCCCTAACTTCTTAAAATTGCAACAAGCTTAATCCTAATACCCATGATGTACCAATCATACCAATAACCAATGAATATAATCACAAAATCTTCAAGTATCGCGTACAACAAAAATAAACAAACACCACAAACAAACCATTTTGTTTACTCAAAGAAATGAAATGCGCTAGGATAATTGAACACTTTAAGGGGTTTATTTAGGTGCTTATACGCAATCTTAAAATGAAACGCCTATGCACTGCAAGACTATCCGGATTAGGAGGCCAAAGAGCTTATAACTTCTTATTTGCTTATTTTACACTAAAATAAGCACTTAGATATAGGTCCCAAACACCCCCTTGAAATGATCATTCATCTTTTTTCTTAATATCCACAAGCTCAACCACTAGAGAACCCAAATAAATCATCAATGTCGAAATAATTAATAGTCAAATACTATACACACACTAACTCCAAATACAGTACTTTAAACCCTCTAAATAGCCAATAGTTGTCATCAAAACTTCCAACTCTGTCTAAGGGGGTGTTTGGCTAAAAATTATAAAAATGGTAAACCTTATGACATATTTAAGTGGCTTTAGCATAGACCCTTTTTTTTACTCTTCAATGATAAGCTATCAAACACCTCCTTATTAGATACTCTCGAATCCATTCCAAAATTACTCTCTATTTGCCCATGTCTCAAAATAAGTGTTCACTTTAAATTTCAACCAATAATAAAGCTTGTAAAAGGTCACACAACTTATTTATGGCTTATGAGCTTATCTGTTTCTACTTAGGAGGTGTTTGTTTGGGTTTATATAGCCAGCTTATGGCTTATCCGGTTTTGGGCTTATGTCTCATAAGCTCACTATTTGTGGCTTATTTTGAAACTTTTCGGTTTATATAAGTTTATTACATCATGATCAACTTATATAGGCCGAAAAGTTTCAAAATAAGCCACAAAAATCTCAACTTTCGAAAAAAGGTTATTTTGAAACTTTCGAAAAAAGGTTAAAATTAAAAGAAAAATAATAATAATAATAATAAAATTACACTAAAATCTCAACTTTTTCGGCTAGCCATGGGGGCCACCCCCCCCCCCCCCCCCCCCCCCAAAGTGTATACATAAGTCCACCCTTGCTTATGAAACATAAGCCCAAAACCAAATAAGCCATAAACCGGCTATATAAGCCGAAACAAACACCCCCTTATATTTCATAAGCCTCATATTTTTGGCTTATTTTGGGACTTATTATAATCTGACAAGTTTGATAACCATATGAAATACAAGCCGAAAACCGATAAACTCATAAACCATACGCAAACTCATTCGACAACAACAATAATATTATACCATGAACAGGAACAGTATGATCACCATCCTTGTAGTTCTTGTCAATCTCCCAAAACACCAAGCCAGCATCCACCAGAGCTAGCATGTACAAACTCGCCTTCTTACACAAAAACTTATCGAAATAGTTGGAAAACCACCCCCAGTTTCGGTCCCGAATTCGTAGTAAAGTCTTCTCCTCCCATAATGGCCAGAGACCATTTCTCCATGACTTACAAACCAAACATGCTCTTTGAATGTCACGTAACTTGAAATGTGAACCTATTTTGTCTCGTATGTCGTGTGGTAACGAGCTGAAGTCATGCATTTTATCAGTTTTCGGGTTTTCGAGTACAAGGGTTTTAAGGGTTTTTGATAGGTGACAAAATGTTTTTTCACTCTTCATAACTATACTAACTTTTTGACAAAATGTTCCTTCATTCGTTTGGTTTGTAATGGGTGGGCATATTGTCTAAGGGTGCGTTTGCTTCATGGGTTTTGATTGGGTTTTGGGTTTTTAAAAAATAAATGTTCACTTTCAGGATTAGGATTCAGGAGTGACACCAAAATATTTGGGGTTTGTGTTAAATTAGATGAGTTAAGTAAGTTTTACTAGTATGATATTTGTGGGACATACTTCTTTTTCTATTGTCTCCTTCTGTCATTTTTATTTTTTTAGCAGCACAATAACATAACTTTAAATTAAAAATCATTAGTTTCTATATAAATTAATTGCTCCTTCTGTTTAAAAATTGTTGTTATGAGAGAAAAATTACTTAGTTTAATAAAAGTGAGATCTCTTTAATTTTCAACCACGCAAATAGAATATAATTTTGAGACGGGATGAGTATTATTAATTAAATATATTGTTTTATATCTCTTACATCAAATTCAAATCCTAATCTAAGTTTAAATCCAAATCCAAATTATAATGCTAAACACACTTACAAACCAAATAGACCCTAAATTTCTTTTTGTTATCCAAAAAGATTATCCACTATTAAAAGTAAAAGTTAAAAGTATATAAGTTTACCATGTTACCTTTAATCATTATTTTTTTTTTTATTTATTTTTTTTTTGAAACATAATCAAAATTATTACTTTATTGACAAAATTAAACTGTGTTTTGTTGGTGCATAATAATTTTGAGACGAACCGAGTATTATTTTTGTCTCACAATAAGCGTTTATTTTAAAAATGCACATGTTTTTATAATGCATACTAACTATGTAATTCATCAATAAAATAAAATTTCTACCTATTTAAGTCTCTTTTGACTGGTTAAAATATGAAGTCGAAATTTATTTTGTGACAACTCAAAATAGTTTTGTTGACACTTATTATTGCACAAAAAAAGTATTTATTCAAAATATTAGTTATTTTTTAGTGTTAAATTTAGATTTATATGATAAAATAATAAATCACACGAAAGAAAATGAAATCCTATCACGTTAGGTTTTTTTTTTTATGTCACTAGTGTTGAAAGTTGAAACCCTTTTTTTAGTTCAAACCTCTCAAACAATCAACACATTTACCCATCAATCCCAATCCTTCTTCTCAAAACCACAAACCAAATAAACCCTTAGTTGATATGCTAATTTAAAAACATCATTCCCACGGGTAACATAAATATGAAAACACATGTTTAATTTACTTTAATTATGTGCTAATTTGGACATTTGGTAACTAATGGATAGGTTTTGTGTTGAAACATCGACACGTAACATCATTACTAGAACATCTTTTGATATTTGTGATCAAAATTAACATCCTTTTCTTCTACACAACATCAAATTGGTTTTCTATATAAAACCTTAGAAGACCATCAACAGTTTATTTATACTTATAGATTTAACCGAAACAACTAACAAATGTCATGTGGTTGACACATATATGTCTGAAAAATTATGTTTTCTTTTCGTTTGATATTTAATACAAGGTTAAAAAATTATGTTTTCTTTCTAAATTGTATATAAGCCCATAGAAAACCATACCATAAGTCCATAAGCTTATTAAGCCCATGAAAAACCATACCATAAGTCCATAAGCTTATTAAGTCCAATTGTTAAGGGGTAGAACCCTGTGGTACCCAATTTTTCTTTTAAAAAGTTAATAAGTTCAAGGTCATCACAAGTTAATAAATTTATTCAATTGCAAAAAGCTATAAAAAAATTGGGTTGAAGTGTAAAATTGGGTCAACAATTTCAGTTGAAAAATGATATATATTCCTAACTTTTGTTTCTAATTATTCTCCTAATGGCAGTAGAAAGATTTTTGAAAAGTTATAACATTACTCATTTCATTTTACAGAGTTAAGTGCAGAATTTTTAGTTTTCATAACTTTTAATAAATTTATAAATACAAACACATAAGTAATGATCTAGAGGAGTAAAAATATTGGCACATTCCATTGTCATCGTGTTTTTTAAAACATTGTTTATCAAAAAAAAAAAAAAAATTAAAAAAAAAAATAATAATAATAATAATAAAAATTTACAGTTATTCAAATCCAACATCTTGGTGCATAATTTCTAACCTTCGACCATCGGATCTTCAAACATTTGTAACAAACAAATATTATACAATCAAACATAAAATACAGTTTATATAGGTATTTTACATTATTTTGCTTAATATAAAATAGAACTTAATAATATAACGTACTATTATAATAATAATAATAATAATAATAATAATAATAATAATAATAATAATAATATGACTCGGACCGAACCGAGAAACCGGTCTGAACCAGATCGACCGGACCTATTTTGGTCCAGTTCTCGGCCCACACTTTACCTCATATTTGGTCTTCGGTTCGGTACGGTCTTACGTATAACCGATCATTATGCCTTTTTGGATCGGACCGACCGAAGAACCGGACCAGACAAATTCTGTCCGGTCTTTGATCCGGGGTTTTCGGCTAAATTTGTCTCTGTCCGATCCATTTTTTTTTGGGTCCAGTCCTGGTTTTGAACCATGATCAGTCCTAGCCATGTCTAATCACAATCACTTAGAATGTGAAATTTCATACCACAACATCAACTAACAAAGTATGCCAAAAGTTCTCCTCAGACTAACGTATGCGATTTAGACAAACCACATATACAATTGTTGCAATTTACCATTTTATTTTTTAGTTTTAAGTGTTGTATTGAAAGCCATAATAAAAGTTATTATGTTATTATTCAGGGTGCGTGTGCATCTAACGGCACTTTTAGAACTAATGTTTGATTATAGAGAAATTTGAGAACCCGATAAGTGATTGGAGAGCAGAGTAAGGCTAGGATTGGGGAAATTTTGTGTTTACTTTGACTAGGTGAAAATCGTTGGAAGTTAAAAAGTCGAAATCAAGTCTATGTTTGCGTAATTCATACGATGGCTTTGAATGAGAAAAAAAAACAGCACACATGTTTTATACTCTGTAGAACTAAGAAAATAAGATCTGTTAATTTGTCATGTAACATGTTTTGTCTTGCTAGGTAGCCATTAGTAAATAGTAACATTTAAAAGCATGGCAGATTGATTACGCCACCTTATTTTCTCTAAAATTGTTCAAAAGGAGTTTTGCTATATCCTTTTACTAAATTATCTTATAAATTTTGCCACATACATTACAACATTAAATAGTTTTTCTTCACTCATTCTCTCTCTACATCCAAACCGTTAATTCTGTCACTTGACAGGATCCTATGAGTAAGCGGTTTTGTAAGATAATTTAGTAGGAAGATTTAGCATTTTTGTACAGACTTCAAAACATTAACAAATACTCGAATAGTAAAGATACTGTGACAGTTGAACATCACTTGGAACTGTTTCTTTAGGAAGGGTTAGTTAGCACCCACGAATCAGATGCGCCGCTAGTAGAGTAACTAGCGAGTGCTGAGTCATCCTTAATCAGCTTACTTTATTCATTAGCTATTTAGACTACAAGCCGTTTTTATGTTAGTTTTATACATTCAACCCCCTTATTTTATAGACATGTCTACAAAATTTATAAATGAATAGCTTAAACAATAAAATACAACACTATAAATTAATTTTTGAAGCAATATCTATCACTATGACTTTTTGCTTTAAGCACAATCCGTCTCCCTTAACTAAAAATCCTGGCTCTTCCCCTGCCACGAATGCGTTGGATCACGATTTCTCTTTCGATATAAACCTTTTGAATTTTTATTTGATTTTACTATTTTATGATATATTGAATCTTCTACATGCAAGGGCAGAGCTATTAAGGGACCGGGAAGGGTCTCGCCTCCTAGGCCTAAGCCCGTTAATGTATTTTTCGTGATTTATTTATTTATTATTTTTTTTTTTTTAGTCTCGGCCCTTTCATTTAATGTTCTTTCCGAAAAAAATTTGTTTCAGCCCTTCCAAGAATTTTTTTTTTAGTTCCACCACTCTTTACATGTTACATTGAGAAGAAGAAAAAACAAACAAAAGCAAGAATGTGAAACTGAAAGTGATTGATTTTTAGGTATAACCATAGGCCCTATAGACAGGAAACCATGTGCACATGGCTTGGTACATTTCATTTAATATAAGGTGTCAAGCTTGTCAAAATTTGGTCTCCATTTTCATATATGAACTACAGATTTGACACAGAGAAAAATGAAAATTCGGTGATTGATTAGTGTTTAGATGTGAATAATTCATATGACATGATCTCATATGGTTTCATGGTTTCGAAAAGACTACGTCGATCTGTTACAAATCTCATTGATTGAGAGTTATGTATGGCGTTGTAACTTCTTTAACCTACCATTTATGCTACACCAACTAACCAACTTATAATTAGTACTAACTACCAATCTAGTTGAAATAACTTTCTGGTTAGTTATAACATACGTAGTACACTCCTATGAATTAATATATGGTAGGTTTATAAACTCCCTCACATGCCGATCATGGCTTCGTATAAAAACATAGGCCAATTGGTTCATGCGAATTGAATTAGACGAACCCTGCTGGTTTAAACATGTAGGTTTTCATGTTATGTCCTTTTTCTACCAGCAGAGCCGTCCTTGAATTTTTAAAAAATTTTAAAGCTATGTACGAAATTACATAATGAAGCCTTTCAAAAATGAATGTTATATATAAAGTGTCATCGTTTATATAATATACTGCAAATAGTTATCTAAACGTTAAATATTTTAATCATTTAAGATATTTTATCATCTAAATACTTTTTTCTTTTTGAAAAATATATGTGCACAAGCATATAATTGTTAACGAGGCAAATATTGGGGTCATAAAATTTTTAAGGCTCTGAGCGATTGTCCACCTTGCACACTTTCAAAAACGGCCCTGTCTACCAGTAATAAGTTAGCTTCTCCATACTATTTTGATTGGTATACAAATATAGACCGGCGAATACTATTTTTATCACGATTGGATTTTATATGAGAAATTGAAGATGAATGTGATATATGTGTTACATTAAGCAAGTTTCGAGCTAGCATGTGTGCGTGTGTAGGGGTGTTCACGGTTCGGTTAATTAACCGAATAAACCGAAAGCCGAACCGAACCGAACCGAAATAAAACCGAACCGAACATATAACCGAACCGAACTTGTTAAAACCGAACCGAACCGAATTAAAAATTCGGTTTTCGGTTTGGATATGGGTTTAGCTATCTGAACCGAAAACCGAATTTATATAAATATATATATTTTTTATATATTTATATTATTTTAAATATAAAAAATATCCATTAAAATATTATACTAATATAAAAAAACACTTTTTTATGCTTGAAATATTTTTTTTTCCAAAAATATATATAATTAAATTAAAAAAAATATATAAATAGTGTAATTTAAGTAAAAAACTCGGTTTTCGGTTTTGACCCATAACCGAACCGAACTTCGGTTCGGTTCGGTTATAGATATTTTCGGTTCGGTTCGGTTTTCGGTTATGACCCAAAAAAATTTTTTAACCGAACAAACCGAACCGAATAAACCGATTAACCGATAACCGAACCGATGAACACCCCTATGCGTGTGTGTGTTTGCGCAATTATAAAAGAGAACCAAGAGCAAGTAGTAACGAATGAAGTAAAAACAAGAACAAGTAGCAAATGAATTCCCAAACTGCATTCAATAATTATAATGTGAAATTACAAATATAATAAGAAGTACATATATGATGCCTTTTAATACAAATTAGGCATATTTCCCTTTCACAATGATGACAAAATGATAAGAAAACTATTCTCAAATACTGTTCTAAGCGGGTGCAAACTAGCTACCTCAGCCATAGAGCCACAGGGCTCTCAACCCCAACCCAAGCCTTAGCCCATAAAAACCATATACAAATTATTACATTATCTTAAGTTTTTAGTAAAAATCTAACCCTTTCTCTTATGGTTTATAAAAAGGAAGAATTAAAATTGACTTCCTTGAAATGTCTGACCAAATTGCCAGTTAGATGGTGCAACATTGTAGCTAGTAATGGTTCTTCCATCACTAGTTGTGACTTGGAATGAAAGGCTTTGGCCATTGAGGTACGAGTTGCTTTGCCAGTTTTGGCCCCAGTTTCGTGACATGGGTTGCCACCCGGTTCTCGATCCTTTGATTGAGACCGAGTGGACATCTCCTGCACCTCCGACATTTGTAACCAAAACCAAGTTGAAGTATGAATGACCATTTATCGTAAACCTCACTCCTCCTTTTTTAGCACAAGGTACCCTATAAAAAAAATATATAAAAAAGTATAAGTCACTTAAATAGTTGCACCAATTAAAAAAAAATTAAAAAAAAAATGTACCATACTATTTTTAGTCACGTTCAAATAACATAATGTTGTAAAGTACGTACCTTTGGAATGAGACGGGCACGATTCCAGCACGATATTGCGCAATTTGTAGAAAAGCAGGCTCAGCTAAATCAAAATGTTGTAGAGGAGGATTGCACCACCCGCCATTATCGTTAGATTGTGCAGGGTTAGGTGGGCAAAAATTGGTTGCAGTCACGACTATGGAACCAGGCAGGCACCATTTAGGGTCATCATTGCATCTCATCTCGTAGCACGACCCACAGCTTAAGCCATTGTTGAAAAGAGCAGTACTCAATGCCGCAGTGTTCGTGCCATATCCTTGGCTATATAAATTTCCATAACCACAAGCACCACCTACAAAAAAAAAAATGAACCAAAAAAAAGTGTCATACTGATGCATGTTTTAAACATGTAGAACAATATTATGTTACGTTAAATGAGTCGTGTTAGCATACCCATTGTTCCTGAAGCGTCACCGCCGCCATAAAAGGTGGCATGAGCATTTTCCCAACCTCCATGGACAACATTGAAGGAGCACAAAAGTAGAGAAACAATGGTGAGAGTTGAAAGTGAAGGTGCCATTGTAAGAAAAATGTTTGTATGTTGTTTATTTGTTGCAATATGGAGGGAATGGATTTAACTAACTTATATAGGAAGTTGGAAGAGGCAAAAAAAAAAAAAGGCTTGGGACCATTTGGCCACACTAGAAAGTGACAATTTTAGCATATGCTGAAGCAACTATATCCACAAGTAGAGTTGGTCATAAAATTAAAATAAATGTACACCTTCTTTGCTTTCAATGCCAAATTAATTTATCAGTGAACAATAAAGTAGTTATAAATTCGTTAAAATTATTTTACTAATCATAAAGGTATTTCATGAGGCTTTAAACCACTATTAAATGTTTAAAAATGGTAGATGGAAATATTATTTTGGTTTGGCTTAAACAAACTGAATATTTAAACCACTATTAAATGTTTAAAAATGGTAGATGAACAAATTTTTTACGTTCGTTTAGTTAAATAACAATGAATATAAACAAAAGTCATGTATGTTTATTTATGTTTGTAAACGTCCGCGTCTGTTAACGTTCATTTATTTGTTTCCGTTCGTATATCGTATCGTTTTATTATATGCTTTAAAAATTACTTTACTTAAACAAAACAATACTTATAAAACACAATATTATGTATATTTTTTAAAATTTTATGTTTATTAGTCTATGTTAATATGTTCGTTTAGTACTTAATGAACGAACATGAATAACCTTATTTTCTTAATAAACAAACATGAATAAGAATATTTGTTCAGTTAAAGTTAAACAAACACACATGAACAATGCTTTGTCCGTGTTTGTCCGGTTCGTCTACATATCTAATTTTGGTTGTATCGGTTAGTGTAATTAATATTTTATGACTTTCATAAGATATGAGATCCAAGTTGAACATGCGGTTGTTCCAATTGAACTACCAAAATAATGGTCCTACGAGCACATGCAATTCCTCAACTGTTTCCTTCATTTCTCCCTTTTTTTCGTATTTATATTCTTATTATTAATTTGTTTCGTCAAGTGCAATGGCGACTTCAAATCCCAATTGCAAAATTGACAAATTGTGATAACGAAACCATTACAATATGTGACTTATTTATGTTACAACCTTGAACCTTGTATCATCTCAGATTAACTTTTAGGAAACTTCAAACATATATCTTAATTAGTGGACTCCCAAAAGAAATTCGATCATATACGTATAATATAGTAGTAAAGAAATGCTATGGGTGCGTTTAATTGGGGGGAAATATCCTTGTTTCCCACAAAATGTTTTGTGAAAAAAAGGAAAACAGAGATCGTGTTCAAATCAACGTTTTCCAACAAAATATTTTGCAAAACTTAGAATCCTCTATTTCCTAACTTAACAAGAAAAATTGGAGAAAACTTAATCTACCCAGTGGGTAGTCTACCCACGTGCTTGTAATATGTGGCATGTACATTTCATTGAAAGGAATAAACACACAATTAATGCTTTGTTCCTTCTCTCTCAATGACTGAATTACATCTCATCCGGGTAAACTACCCGGTGGATAGGTGTATCCATCCCCAGAAAAATTACAAAAACAATTTTTTGTTGTTTTCCTTGTTTTCCCTTGTAACTAACAACCCCCTTCCCCTTTTTCAAAATAAAAAATACAGACATTAACTAAACGTGTTTTCCGTATTTTCAAATGTTTTGTGGAGATAAATTTCTCTTCTAATTTTTTACAAAACTAGATATAGAAAACAAGATAATTATTTCTCCAACTAAACGCACCATATAAGTTGTTATTTGGCAAAAATACGTACACTTACGATATTGAAAACTTTACAACAATAATCATATGCAAAAATATGAATATCATATTTTTATGAGGTATTGCTAAAATTGCGCCGTATCATATCATTGTATTGGGAAAAACGTGCAAATTTGTCCACCTGATTTCTTTAAGATTGAACAAGAGAGGCTTATAATATTCTAACACAAAATAAAATAAATATATAGAAAAGATATGTGTATTTTTATTCTCAGAACGTTAAAATATTACTCTATAGTGTTATGAGTCGACCTTCTTTAGTCAATGAACGTTTTTCGGTGCAATTTTGGTAAGATATATCAAAAAAAGAAGCAAACTTAATTCTATCATAGGAGGTTTATTGTTCAAACCTCATTAAATACATATTTACGGTGATCGTAATAGTGGATTATTGCTCAAACCTCACTAAATACACATTTACGGTGACTAGAGAAACAATCAGTCAATCAGAATCGTTCACGGAATTTTCCAAATAAATCGCGTACATCTAAGTTAAAGACACGTGGATAGGAAAAGAAAACTCAAATAGTTTGGATTCAAATTTATATGTTAAACCGATTACGAGTTTGTCTTCCCCGTAGACTCTTTTTAAGTCTTCCCATATCAGGCAGAAGCTAGTTTTCATACTAATAAAACAGCAGGTCAAAGTCAAAGTGTGAAACATATGCGTTAACTATTCCAAACAACTTCTTTTTTTTTTTTTTTTTTTTAACTGCTTAAAAAAAATTAAAAAGAAAACGAATAGATCCGTTTATTCCGGGTAAAACGAAAGTTTGTAAAAGTCAAAGAAAATGAAGAGAGGGCGTGGCGGGAAACAGTGAGCATCAACTGCTAATTTTTTTTAACCAATTAAGCTGCATGCTTTTCTAACAAATTTCTACCCTCCCCTATATCCTCACACTCTTTTTATTAATTTATTGTCACTCCATTAAATTTTTCTATTATATGTTTAGCTTATAAAAATATATTTTCTTTCATCTCCAAGAAATAACGAGGAATCAGCCTATCGACCGACCGAGTTGGTGAAGGTTAATGTGTGTGTGATTTTAGTTTTGTGAGGTATACATGTATTTAAATAGGATATGTTTAGGTAGTGAAGTTAGTTCTCTTTTTACTCTATGTTAAAGATGATATTGATGATCGAATGAAAAAGCGATGTGACTCACAGTTGATGGTGGTTATGTTGGTCACCACTACAATCATTTAACACATATTGTATATAATCATATTATTTCTTTTCGTTCTCACTCATAGTACAAGTAGATAAAGCAGTGAGTGAATTTTATACAATTACTTGAAGCATAAAAAAAGTGTCACAATAAAAAATAGAAGTGTGCAAATCACTTCACTTTGCTAATATGTGCCCACAAACACATGCTAAAGAACATATTAAAGTAATTTTTAGCTAACATGTGTCCAGTGTACGCATATTAGCAAAAACTGCTAAAACTTGTCATTTGTCACCGGGGCAAATCTAGATCAGTATATTTTATACTCTAAATATTTACTAATTACCTACTCATTTAAGTAATAACATTGAGATCTGTTTAACCCTCGATTTTCTCCCAATCTCCCTCTCACAATCCCTCTACAGTATTTTTTTTTTAACTTTCACAGCTTGGAGATACAGTAAAACCAGTAAATGCTCATTCATAAAAGAAAACAAGATTATCAATTAAAATAGACAGAAAATAATTACATACTTTCACCGTAATTAGCAAACGAAGCTTATTTCTTGAAAACGAAAGTGCACACAATAGGTAATTATCGATACTTGATCGTTTTCAAATGTTTGTTAACGTGTCGTGTTGTTCTTGTAAACTAGAACATGGGTTTGCGAACGCTTAAAAAGGTCGTTCGTTCGTACACAATCCGAAATGTTATTAGATAACGATCCTTTTCTCATTTGTCGGTTTATAAACTACAATTCATAATTTAGTTGGTAAACATGTCTTAATCTTTTTTAATTTGCAAAGAGGCGTGTTTAAGTATAAATCATTAGAAACGATCAGTTAGCACACGTGGGCAATCCTCAAAACAAGACATTGTGTTCGTCTATTTTTTACATATTAAGAAACTTGTCGTTTAGTGCACATGTCAGTCTCTAAAACGTCTATTGAAGTTACGTGTGTGTATTATATTATTGCATGATTTTGTTAACGTTTTTGCAAAATTCAATGATTAGGAATGTTAGTTTATGAAAATGTGACAAGGTTAGATGAGTAATTGTCAATGTTAAAAGGGCCTACCATGTTACTAGCACATGCAAGTTTCCTTTTATTGCGGCCGTATTTCTTAAATAAAAATTTAATACGAGTATAATGCTTTGACTGTCATTTATAAAGTCGTTTATTGATACTTGCATATATATATACGTTGTATCAAAAATAATAAATGAGCCGTTGATTTGTACTCGTATTTCAAATTTTGAATCGCTTATTTTAAACACGAAGATAAATATTGATTTGGAATGTTTCACTAAAAATATTACTCCAATAATAGTGGTATTCTCTTAGGGCATGTTTGGTACAAGGAATTGGAGGTGTGGAAATGAAACTTAATTCATTTCTTGTGTTTGGTACAAAGAATTAGAGGTGTGGAAATGAAACTTAACTCATAGGAATTAGCTCATTTGTATTTTATAGGGAGTTGGTTTCCCATCCATATACTAAAGAAATGAACTATTTCTTCCTCAATAATAATAATAATAATAATAATAATAATAAATAATAATAATAATAATAATAAATAAAAATAATAAATAATAATAATAATAATAATAATAATAATAAATAATAATAATAAATAAATAATAATAATAATAATAGTAATAATAATAATAAATAATAATAATAATAATAAATAAAAATAATAAATAATAATAATAATAATAATAATAATAATAATAATATAATAATAATATAATAATAATAATAATAATAATAATATAATAATAATAATAATAATTATAATAAATAATAAAATAATAATAATAATAATAATAATAATAGTAATAAATAAAAATAATAAATAATAATAATAAATAATAATAATAATAATAATAATAAATAATAATAATAATAATAAATAAATAAAAATAATAAATAATAATAATAAATAAATAATAATAATAATAATAATAATATAATAATAATAATAATAATAATAATAATAATAATATAATAATAATAATAATAATAATAATAATAATAATAATAATAATAATAATAATAATATTATTATTATTATTATTGTTATTATTATTATTATTACTGATTTCTTGAGTCAATTCTCTGGTGTTACCAAACACTAGAATTTTTACTGAATTCCCGTGGAATTCATTTCTGTGAATTTGATTTCTGAGCTTCATTTCATTTCTCTGAATTTCACCCTACCAAACATGCCCTTAAGAATTCAATAGTGGTATTCAAGGTCTTGTTAAAAATGCACATATGTCTTTGAACTATGTTCATCAAACAGATAGCATGTTAAATCTAAGAGTGGAAGGCGTGTCTAAAGGTTTTATTTTGCTACATCAGTTTTACGTCATCATTTGTTTTTCATATTTCTCTATAAAATATGCAGCAGTTTAAGGATATTTTCTTAATTGAGCTCATTCATACAATTAAGATAGCTTAAAAGATGTTTGATATTGATATCTCACATGCCTTTAGTTTATCACAGATGAATCTACCAATGTGCTCTAGAATTATATCACACATTCCTTCTATAGATGATTATTTGGATGTTAAATATATTGAGTAGTAACTTGTAAGCAACATGATATATCAGTAGAAAACATAGTCATAATTCATAAATTAAGTAAAATCTAGAAATTGACTTATTTCTCAAGCATATGTTTATGTCTGGTCTCATGTGTGTATGTTTGTATCTTTTTTTTTTTTTTTTGAACAGCAGCCTTTTCATTACCACCAAAAACAACCTTACAGAAGAAAAGGTCCCTCTACAAGACATAAAAGAGGACCATCAAAAGAACTAACAAAGCGAAAGAAAAAAGAGAAGAAAAACAGGGTCTAAGCAACCAAATACGATGACCAGAAACTAAAAACACCTTCACAGCTAGCACTAGACATGATGATAAGTGTGATTAGCCGCTGTCACATACGTGTTCGGACCAATCAATCCACTAATCCAATCGTCCCACATCAAATTACCTTTGTTCATCCTAGCATTAATCCACTCAAATGCCCTTCCTTGAACTTCCTTGAACAAATCTGGAATTTGCGACCCATTCCTTTTGAATACCACTTGATTTCTATTCACCCAGATAAAATACAGCACTGACCAAATAGTCCCTTTCCATATCTCTCTTTTAAGCCCCGTAAAAGTATTTGAAGCAACAAGATATAGCACATCTTCAACTGAGAATACATTTTGCATACCTACATCCCACCACTCAAACACCCTATCCCAAATCGGTTTAACTTTCGAGCATAGAGCAAAGCAATGATCCAACGATTCAATTGACTCCTCACAACATGGGCATAATACCGAATGTAAGTCGATACCCATATTGTCAAGAACTATTCTAACTGGAATTCTCCTATGATACAAACGCCAAACAAAGATACAAACTTTTTTTGGAATTAACTTGCACCAAGAGGTCTCTAATGTACTCCCTGACGATTCAAGAATCTTAGAGTCCACCATGTCACGGAGCCCCTTAACTGTAAAATTCCCACCACCATTGAGTCGCCACTTGCACTTATCCTTAGTATCTTTTTTTAGCTGAATATCCTGCAAAAGATGAGATAGGTTATGCACATCAGTAAGTTGCCTACCTCTAGGTTCGTACCTCCAGACCCAATTCCATAACCACTCGTCCTCACACCAAAACCCCTTATTGACTAACACCGCCTCTTTAACAACATCTAAATGGTATAACCTCGGAAACAAATCACGTAACCTGCCCACGCCAATCCAATTGTCCTCCCAAAACATAACTGCTTCACCGCTTCCCGCTTCCCATTCAAAAGAAGAGGACAAATGGATTCCAATTTTATCTAAATCTTTTCCTACTTTTATGATATTAGCCCACACACCATAACCACTAACATTTAAGCTTTGTCCCACCATACCACCCCCCTCCCCGTATAAACCCTTAATAACTTTGACCCACAACGCATCTCTCTCTAAGCGAAATCTCCACCACCATTTTGCTAAAAGCGCCCAATTCATAGCCTTGAGACTACCAATATTAAGACCCCCCATCGCATAACTAGAAATGACCTTCTCCCATTTGATCCACGCCACACTTTTTAACTCCCCCCCATTCCCCCCACCCCAAAAGAAATCTCTCCTCACACTCTCTAACAAATTTATCACACTCATCGGGGCACGAAACAATGAGAAAAAGTACAACGATAAGCTACCAAGAACCGATTTTACTAAAATCAATCTGCCTCCAAACGAAATCATCCTCGCTTTCCAAGTCGCCAATTTATTTTTAAACTTCTGCACTAAAGTATTCCAATTCTGAACTCTTCCCATATTATAACCAACAGGCAATCCGAGATAATAAAAAGGAAGTGAACCTGACCGACACCTCAGACTCGAAGCCCACCCCTCAACTTCCTCCATATCCACACCAATCCCAAACAGACTACTTTTGTTTAAATTAACTTTCAATCCCGACGCCATTTGAAAACATTTAAGAAGCTTCATTAAACTAATCATATTCCTTCTATTCCAATCCCCAACAAAAATCGTGTCATCCGCGTATTGCAAATGTGATACTTCAATGCCATCTAAACCCACTTTAACACCATCAAAAAGGCCACCCCTCACCACCTCTTGCATTGCAACATTAAGACTTTCAGCTACAATAAGAAACAAAAAGGGCGACAAAGGATCCCCTTGTCTTATACCCCTTTCCAAAGCAAATTCCTTCGTCGGGGAGCCATTAACAAGAATCGAAGACGTTGCTGATTCCAAGCATGCCCGAATCCAACCACACCATTTCCTACCGAAACCCATTTGTTGCATAGTATCCTCCAAAAACTCCCAATTAACACAGTCATACACCATTTCCTACCGAAACCCATGTGTGTCCTATATATTTATGGCTATTTATGTTCTTCTATTATATGTTACACTTTATATTATTTTTCATCAAGTATTTTGAGTTTCTTGTAGAAAAATTGTATTCTTCAAACAATTATAACATAAACGAATGAGGTTTAATCCATCTTATCCGTTCACTTTACTTTAAAAGAGCGAGTGCTTTTACTTAAATGTACGCGACCTGACTGGTTCGTTAAACATTTACAACTTTTAATAAAATTTCTGACCACTGAATCGAATGTTTGCACTTTATATCCAAACTTGAAGATTATCGAAAGCATTTTAAAGGATGAATATGAAGTTATTATTTGGAATCTTTAAAGATATAACGTGGGAGAAGATTTGTGAAATTTTTGCAGCCACAAAGGGAAAAAAGGGACTACAAATTGTGCATGTTGTGATGGGGTCCAATGAAAGCCCTGCTCACAAGCTCTTGTCTGATTTTGGAAGATTATACCAATTTGATGAAAGGGATTGCAAACGTTCTATGTCTCTTGTATGTAAAATGTTATTTCCTCCTACAAATTGTTCTTAATTATCCTCTTGCTCAGAGGATCTGACAAGTGTGTCAAAATTTACGGTTTGGATACAGAGAGAGAATGATTAGAAAAAATATATGTAATATTGTTGTGTGTAGGAGGATTAGTAAAAGAATATTGTAGAAGGTTTTATCAATGCTCCTCTCATATTATCCTTTTTCGTTCCTTATTGCACCAGAAATAAACTAAAAATAAAATGGACCCATTGAGAAATATGGTTACAAACTTACAATGTGTAATAACTAACATAACCTGTCATGGATCAATAGCAAGCAAGACTGCAAGAGTAGTATTGTAGTAAGTTACGGTTAACAAGTAATCTATACTGTATTAAGATAGGTGTTACCTCAAATAGTGAAAAGTTTAGAGCTAAAAGTTTGGTTGTATTGGTTTAAGACTTTAAGCTTATCATATCTGCTATGTTTAGTGTTATCATGTTAGAGATGATTTTTTTAGAAGTTAACAAGATCCAAGTTTTTCGTTTAATCTTGAGTAGATAAAATGTAAAACTTTACTAAGGTGTGTTTGTTTTTATAGAACAAATGTCTTACCGGTCTCTTGCTGTTTTTTTCATTTTGAATCAAAGACGGTCAAACATATTGACTCTTACCCAATAAGAGATGAAGGACTTGTCTTATTGACTTTTATTGTCTCTTAGTATGTGTAATAGATTTTTTAATATCATAAATTTAGAATATATTAACATTATTTATTTAATGCTTTATTTACTTTGTTAAATGTATAAAAATGTTTCGTTTTATGTTTATAGAAATTACTTATTCATAGCAATGCAATGATTTTATATAAATTTTGCAAATTTAAATCATTCAGACAATTTAACAAAAACAAACAACATTATTTGATTCACATTCAGACTTTTTAACCATCTCTTAACAGTAAGATGCGGTAATCAGATTCAGCTCGAAACACTTTAATAAAACAAACAACACCTAAGATAGTCAGTCAAATATATCAAAAACCATTGAATAGATTCAAGTTATTGCAGCCTAGTAAGTTGTTTTGTTTTGCAAAAACACATATTTTGTCTCACGTTCAAAATAATTCTACCATACTTGTATTGCAAGTTTGCAACAAATGTATGTTCTCATAGGCATACACAAAAGGATAGAAAGGGCACTTCCACTACTTATCCAAAGTTACGACTTTCAAGGATGATATTGCAATTTGCAAGAAGCACTTTTTCTTAAGAGAAAAATCACTTTCACAACTTATCTATAATAACTTATTTCAATGATGATAGTTAGACACTAGTAATACTCTCATAGACGGAACTTAGAAGGGACAGAGGGGGGCCGCAAATTTTTGATCCTATGTACATTTTATACCTTTTTATATGTGGTTCTAGTCATTTTTAATACAAAAATTTCATCGTAGTATATATCGGCCCCCCTAAAATAAATACTTTTCAAGTTGGCCCCCCACCAAGAGTGTTCAAGTTCCGTCCCTTACTCTGCAGTCTGCATGAACTTTCAAAAGGTTGATTTTATACCATCTGAACATGCATACGACAGATTGTCCTAGCTGCATCAGTTCGTGCAACGGCTCACTGAGATAGTGGCCCAATCGGTTGAAACCAAATACGCGAAACTTTTAGACTAAAGAGATCAAAATACGTCGATATCATGGTTTTAGAAAACATAGAAAGATAAGATATCTAAAAAAGAGTCGTTAAGGAAGAGCGCTATCAGAAAATCAAACTCAATCTACATTTAAATATTAAAAACGATGTAGATTATATTTAAAGTGAACTCTTTGACATGAAAAATCAAACAAGGACACAATGTGTGGAAAACAAGAAGCAATAGCCATCAAGGTGCAGTTGTTAACATGATCTTGTATAGCAGCCACAGACAGAAAGAGCCCCCACATGACCTTGGTGCAACATTCACATCAGTTGTTGAAGGAGGTGGTGTGTTACTATGCCATGTGCATTTATAATGGTCTGTTGGTTCAACCCCCCATGGACCATGTCCTGTAATGCAACTCTGGTAATATGGTCATTTTCGCCAATCTCATTGGTCGACTTGGAACGTCTCGCTAACAATATTACTTTTCTCAAGGTTGATAGTTAGGGTTTTTGTCTAGTCGTAATCCGACCGGACCATAACTGATAATGAAAACTTGAAAAGTATAAATATTGCATAACCAAAAAACAATAGAATTTAAACCAATAATCCAGTTTGGTATCAATCCAGTCTAGAATAAAACGACGTCCTTCAAATTTGACATTTCTAAAAACCATATCTTTTCTAGGACCGAACTAAGCCACGAATCAGCTTTTGAATAACTCTGGGAACCAACAGAATAGCTGGATTCGCTACAGTTCCTAGTTTGATTTTACAAGTCTGGGCCGTTTTTTTGCAGAGCTCTAGTTGACAGAACCATTAGAATTCAGGTCTCCAACAGAATGATGAAAGTATCTAAGTTGTGTCGCCGACTTACCAATCATCTTGCGGATTAATTAAACGAGCAAAGAGAAATTCGACACAAGAAAATATCCATCACTAATAAGTTAAGAGAACACAATAAACCACAATTCGCTAACATCGTGACAATAAAGATCAACGTTCGTTAAGGTTGAAATCCAAGCGTTTGTAAAAATAAATAATTTGGAAGAACATGGTGCTAATGTGCACTAACAAGGTGTTAGTCTATAAACAAATTAAAGAATTTGATGAACACAAATGTTGAAAAACAACGAGAATCAAAATGTGCTGCTGCTTTCGCTGGCTGAGATTGAAGGGCCTTCAGACTTGACCATATGAGGATTACCTCTGGCACTGATATCGAGCCCCTGGAAGCGGCCAAGTGGATCTTGTTGTAGTGTTTCAGAGAGAGCCTGAGCATGAGCGGCTGCAAGTAGCTGGTGGTGGTGGTTTGACATGTTGGACTGATGAGAGTGGTGATACTGTGGCTGCTCCTGCTGTTGATGGTTTGTGAAAAAGTTTGATTGGTTGTATGGAACATGGTGCATTCCCAAATTGTAACCATCTGAACAGCTTGCCATTTCTCCAGTCGCCATTCTAAGTCTTTCGACTTCTTGCTTCAGTGCCTCATTTAGAGCTACATTATGGAGAAAATTTGTTAGAAATCTTTTTGGATCATTTCGGGAATTGAGATCTTTATAACGCGCAAGAAAAAATTGAGGAATTTGAGCATTAAAATATGTACATAAATGTGGACAATATTTTTACTATGGTATTCCTAATTTAATGTAATATATTGCAAGTGAATTAACGTTTTACGAGTCTTACCATCACGTAATTGAGCTTGTTGTTCCATAGCTTGCAAACGGAGCTTAAGTTCTGTGTTTTCAGAAGACAGGCCAGTTGTATCCCTCTGTATTAGGTAAACATCGGCTTAAAAGTTAGAATCCATACAATTGAGTATTAACACATATGCTTTTAGAGTTATGAAAATAGATAGCAAGATGCGGTTAAAGTCCATTTCCATAGTCCATGCAACAGTTTCCCCCGTGTTAGTAATGCTTTTTCGTTTCTTAAGTTTTTTCATTAGAGCACTTCTTAAAAAGATCTCGATAACAAGCATCCAAAAAACCACATTTGGGGATCCCGTGAAATATTATTACAAGGAGACTTCAAAGCCATCACATTGTTCAGAGGGATTGGGGGTTGTAAATAGGAACACAGAATTTGATACACTCCGTTTTTTTTTTTTTTTTTTTTTTTTTTTTTTCATATTAAGTTGAAATTCCAATTCTGGAATTTTGAAATAATTACATGGACACTCGAAAGGAAAGAAATCTGATAAAACATTCCTCAAAGGTTCAAACAATCACCTGAAACAGAGTCAGTTGTGCTGAAAGGGTGGTTGCTTCTGTTTGAAGAGTCTGAACTTTTCTCTCAAGCTCAGACATATAACGTGCCTTCCTCTCTTTAGAACGAGCAGCTGATTGTCGATTTGCCAAAATCCTGTATACAACAAAGAGTAAGATGATTTGAATCTCTCAAAGCTGAAACACCTATAAAAACAAACAAAATAATGCTTCGCAGAAGTTCGCACTACGATATGTCTAACTAAGATATTTCTCTATAAATGGTTAATTAATATCCCCTTCACTCATACAAAGTTAGCCTGACCGCGCTATTACTCAGGCCATCTTGGTTATCCTACCATAAGAGTCTCAGTCTAAAGCACCAAGATGTAACACAAACTGGTATCTCTCTGGAACCTTACGCTTCCACAACAAGGAGCCATGCTTAGTTGCTTACTAAGTTTATCATCTGATAAATCAACATAAATTTCTTTTCTAAAGACATATAAACTGGTACCAACATTAAACATTTCATTAAAAAACTATTATCAATAACATCACGATGGTACTGCTGCACGGGTGAAATTCAAGTTAGTTAAAAATTAATCAATTTTTTTAATTCATTTCTAAATTCTAATACATTGATTCTCTGTCATACGATGACTAACATCATCCCATTCTACAAACCATAACGAGGCTTCTCAAATCTTAAAAATAAGCAAAACAGGTAATGCAAAATCTTGATAGTCATCACAACGTCCGCTTACATTTCAACAAAATGCATTACAAATCTCAATTACTACGTCTCTTATTTAAAAGTGGCATCATATTACTTTACTTGTTCACAACCATCACCAAATGGCCTAGTGGTAAGGCACCCTATCTCCTCACAAGAGTCTCACATTCAAACCCTCTCTAGATACACACATCTTGGGGGTGGCGAGTAAACAGTCACTGGGATACCCAGTTAGGCCGTGTACATCTACTGGCGGAGCTAGGATTTTAAGTTAAGGGGTGCCGGTCGTGCTTAACGCAAAAAGTCATAGTGATAATATCGCTTCAAAAATTAATATATACTGTTGTCTTTTACGGAGTATTGTTTAAGTTATTTATTTATAAATTGTGTTGGCATGCCTATAGAATAAGGGTGGCCGAATGTAAAAACTAATAGAAAAAACATCTTAGAATCTAAATAACTAATGAATGAAGTGCGTTGATTAGGCGTGGCTCAGCACCCACTAGTCACCCTACTAGCTCCGCCCCTGATCTGAGTCAAAAAACTCGCCCTCCCTAGTAACCTAATGAGTGAAAAACCTTATCCGTTTACGATATTCAACAATTAGGTCCTATTACTAAGCGGCTAACTACTACTTAGTACGTATTGATATTTCGACAATACAACATAGTAAAAGTAGAGAGATCCACAACAAATGACATAGTACAACAACAACAACCTTTTAGCTCTTTTGGGATCAAGGGTCCACAATTCAGCAAGCTTCTCAGGAGCCATAGCTTTCTTAGCTTCAATACTGTCACTCATCAACAAAGAAGATGAAGAACCATCAACAGAGTTACTATGCCGATGCCTAGGCCTGCTGCTCTCATTATCATTGTTGTTAAGTCCTCCTCCTTCATTGAAAGCAGCAGCAGAAGCAGATCCTTGAAGCTTCTCAATGTCCATGTAAGTAGAAAAGAGATCTTCGTCAACTTCTTCGAAGCTGTTAGAAGGGTATGGATCTAGATCGTCTGGGAGTCTGAAGTTCATTTCGGAGTGGGCTCTCCTGTGGTGTGATGGACGTAATGGGAATGACATGTTTTCCTTTGTTGTTGTTGCACCACCATTGTTGTTGTTTGATGAATCTTGCATTTTTGTTTTTTTTTTAATAAAAATGTTTTTTTTGGATATGGAAGTGTGAGTGTGTCTGTGTTGTTTAGTTTGTCTGAAGATGAACAAGAGTGTGTCTGGATCTTGTTTTCTTGTTCGGGTTGACGCGTTATTCAACCCGCTTAACTAATGGGTCGGGTACATACTCTCTAGTCTCTATATAGTCTCTCTTACTGGGCCATCTTTTCACACTTTATTATTGGGCTTTTAAATATATGATCAATGATGCTCACCTTTTTCTTTCTTTCTATTTTGTGAAGTTTTATACTCCGTCCGTCCCAAATTAATAGTACACTTTTTCTTTTTGGGATGATCTAATTTAATTGTTCACTACTAAAAATATATAAGAAAGTTTGATTGAACTTATCGTATTACCTTTTGGTTGAAATTAATATTACAAACTTTAAAGAACACATTAATTAATTAGTTAAGAGTAAAACTGTCAGTCTGCAAAAAAGTAAAAGAGAGAAAGCAGTAATAAATATCTTTTTCTTAAACTATGTGTTTTTTGTTAATGGACAATTATTTTGGTACGAAAGGAGTATTATGATAGTCATATGTAGGGGTGTCATAAAAGTCGACCCGAAACCAACTATATATTTTCGGGTCGTGTTAATCGGGTCTAAAAGTATATTCGGGTCAATACGTCAACCCGAATTCGCCCGAGTTTTAAACAAGGTCGGGTTCACGTTAATATATGTCTCTTAGTCGGGTTCAGGATCAACCCAAATGACCTGAGTTTCATTTTTTTTTCTTCCACCAAAATTGTATAATTTTTAAACGACCTAAATCCGAACCCAAGCTGACCCGACCCAAGTGACACAAATTCTAAACATGGTCGGGTTCGGATATTTTTTTAAGCCTTGACCCGAATTAACCCGAACCTGATCGGTTCAACCCGAATAAAGCCCCTAGTCATATGCTATATCTCTACTACTATAAAGCGAAAATATTTTTGTTTAAAATTTAAAACACATAAAAATGAGTAATGTTACTTTTTTTAAACTTTAATTCTCATATAAAAATTCAAATAATGTTGACTTATTAGTTGACTTAATAATGTTCCGACAATTTCACTTAGGGTGGAAACGAGATGGGCTCGAGTCTGCCAGATCTCGAGCTCGGCTCGTTTATATATATAAAGCAGCCCGAGCTCGTTTTGAGCCTCATATTTTGAAGTAGTGAAAAGTGAGGGTATGAAATGAAAAGTGAACGGTGAAGTAGTGTGAGTTGTTGGAGTAAAGTGGTGTTACGACTTGTAGTAGTCTAAAGGTATGCTAACTTTTCATATTGATCGTTTGTTAACATAATCATTGCTTGAACAGGAAACATAACCAGAGACATCATTCACATCGTGCGTGAAACAACTTTGTAAAAGATTTAAATAAGGATAGGAAACATAACCATTAACATCACTGAGATTGTGCAAAAACCTTTTATAATTTTGCTACCCAATAAAGTTATCAATGCGTTGCTTTTGTTGCGTTCTTAACAAATCTTTTTTACCAGAAGTAATTCACATCCTTGTAACTTATAAGCAACCTGTTTAATTTTCGAATGCTCATAATGAAATCGTTCCACCTTGTTGCCATAGTCACGACAACAAAGACAAATACTTGCAATTCCAGTTTGAAAAAAGAATTAATTAAACCTTTGAAGATGACTTTTTAATACTGTTACAAACAGCGAAAACATAATGCATCGATCAATTCTTGTATATAAATCACATTGATGATTAACAACCAGAGACTAAAGAAAGTTTAACTATCTAAAATGTTGTTTTAGTTTGGACATGGCTGTATTAGAGCCAAAGGAATGGTAACGCCCCAACGTAATTTTATCTGGAAGAATTTCAACGGCATTATGGCGTTAATGCCAATCCGAGGTCGAGGGCGTTGGAGCAGCGTAGCTCCACGTTATTCTACCAACGCACGTTGTAACGTTGCGTTAAAAAAAAAAAAAAAAAAAAAAAACCTTACCTTTTGAATAAAACGGCTAGTTTTTAAAAAAAATTATCAATTTTTTTTTTAAACCCTTATAAATACTCACACCCTATACTTCTATTATCACCAAAAAATAAAAAAAATAAAAATATCTAGACGTGAAGATCCAAGTTTTTTGAACTTAATGGGTTTTGGAAATGTTTTCCCTAACCCGAACGCTGGATCTTCTCAAATCCTATCCCAGTTAATTTGACACCCGAACAACAACAATTGATGTTCATGTGGCAACAACATTTTCAACAAAATCAAACTGAGCAACAAACACCGCCCACACCAAAAACCCAATCCTTACAAGCCACGTCTGTGGACCACGAAGTTACGTCTCCACGAAAACACAAACGTGGAGGTATGAAGGAGTTTAACCGGAAAAAAATTCAAGTTCGTAACAAGGATATGATAACAAGCAAGTTGTATACGGTGAACGCAAATTGCTAAAAGTTTCTAACGGTTTACAAACATGCTAAACGTTTGTCAAAAAGTGGTGAAAATGAAGTGGATGATATGAGAAATGCTAGACAAATGTATCGTGACAAGCATAAAGGTGTTTTGTTTGCTCAAGAGGATGCGTGGTTAATTTTGAAGGCGTGTCCAAAATGAGACGCGCCGACACTGATTGACTTAACCGAAGACATCCCCGGTCAAAGCAACCAAGAGCTATTCGGTGATGATGCACAACCATGTCCGGCCGGGAAACCACGCACCAGAAAAAAAAACAAAAATCCGATACCTCGACTAGCACCGGGGGAAGTGCGTCAAGCAATTTGGAAGCTATGTCATCCAACCTTCGACTTAGACGGGAAGCGAACCAAGCGGCGTACGAGGTGGCTATAGTGAAAGACAAGACGATAATGCGTTTGGAAGAATTTAAATTTCTCGGTATAAAAATGAGTGAGATAGATCCGGCCGCGACGTATTTGTTAATACAAATATCGCCTAAAAACGTTATTTATATTTTACGATTTTTGCTAAGTTTTGTTAATGACAAAGTATGAACTTTAGCTAAGAGTAAATCATCACTTTAAGTGTTTAAGACTTGTTTAACTAAGATTTACATTTTCTTTTAAACAAAACATTGTTTTTATTTCTTAAATTAGAAAGTGTCTTGTCACATCACATTTATTTCTTTAAATAGAAATATCACATCACATTTATGGTAAGTTTGTCATTATACATTTATGGAAAGAAAGTGTGTTTGACTAACCATATGTTTGATTGTGCAAGTTTGTGTTTGACTAGTATTTATGTGATGTGACCTTGTTTGGTTTGGAAGACTTTTTGCAAAACCAACTGCAGCCCTGACGGAACCCTGGGGTACACGGGCGGAACCCATCTGAGGGTTCCGCCGTATCCGCCAGACCTGCAGAATGGTTTGCTATAAATACCAAACCACTTGTTAGTTTTAAGTCATCACTTAGAGTCATATTTTACATATATTCTCTCATTATACTCAGTAGCTACTAACTTGTGTGATTTTCGGTTTGTATGGAAATGAAAAACGAAAGTTTGCATGCATGGCTACTTATATATGAAACTTGAAGTGTTCTAGTGAATAAGGTTTAATGTGATTTGATGTTAGCTTGTGCACCAAAAGTCCTAATGTGTAAGAGTACAAGTTACTCCATGTTTTGGTTTCATATATGTCGACATCCTCAAAATGCAAAGAAACGTGGGCATTTGGAATATTATAAGGGCATGGTACATGTGAAATATATTATAAAAGGTTTTGGTACTTTTCCTAATGAATAAAATAAGGAAATGTGTGTGCTTGATTTAGGGGAGTACTTGTTTGGTTTATAACATGCATGTCGACTACATTTTATTTAGTGAACCGATTTGTAAATCGGTTGTGACTTGAGATTTTGACAACTTCGAAATATTTAGACACTAGTTTGTGTTTAGAAATGATTTTAGGAAGTTATAGAAACAAACGTGGTTTAAAACGGTTGAGTTTTGGATTAGTTGAAATTTTATGAAATAGTTTTTGGACACAATGCTTTGCCTCGTAAAATCGTATCTAGACACAACGTGGGAAACTAAAAATCGACACTCTAATTGTTGGCTAGGGGAGGAACGAGTATGTGTAAAAATATAGGGGTGTCGTGTGTAGGATTTGAGCATACGAGGCTCGTTTCTAGTTGGTATTAGTCGAGTGAAAAGAAAAACAAAACAAGAAAAATGGGCTTGGTTGCATTGGGCCGTGAATAGTAACAGGCCAGGAATTGTTTTTGGGCTTGGTGGGTAATTAGGGTCCGGTTTGGTGTCTTTAGTGAGAATTGCTAATCACACGTAAAGCTTTTCAAAGAATGAAACAAGTAAAGTTAGAATCATTACACATGTAAAGCTTTTCAAAGAATTAAACATGTAAAGTTGTACTTGCATCTTTGAACAAACATAAAGTTTTAAAAAAAATATAATCAAGTTAAAAAGCGGTAAACTATTCAACCCCCCTTCTAGTTTTCCACAATTGGTATCAGGAGCTACGTTACTCAAGATCTTTAAAATAGAATGTATTTTAAAACTTGGATCGATCCATGGATTTTGAAAATCTCAAAGAAGGGCAACCTATTCAAAACCCACCGCTATTTGAAAAAGAAAACTTCCTTGAATGGAAAAGTATATTTGAAAACTATGTAAAATCAATTGATCAAAATTTTTGGCATATTATTTCTATTGGTGATTTCAAACCAAAGAAAACAAGTTTTGAAAACCAAGATAACCATCCTAAACTTGATAAAAATACTAAAGCTAAGACAATGATTTATAAAGCTTTATCAAGTACCAAATATGAAAGAATGTATTTTTGTTAAACGGCTAATGATATTTGGAAAAATATAATCAACTTTTATCAAGGAATATGTCAAGTCAAAGATGATCAATTTGATCTTACATATGAATTAGAAGTTTTAGAAAAACTAATTGATAGACACTTAGTAGAAGTTAATACATGTGCTACTAGTTTAAATGTTTTAAATGAAGGTACAAGTGAAGATAAGTACGTGTGTCTTGATGAACTTGCTTGCGAATCATGGAATGAAATGGATGTTGACGAAGACAATGATCCGGTGGTTAATTGTCAATTTATTGAAACAACAAGCAAGGTACATGTTGAAACCAAACATTTTTGCTTTGACACATTTATCTTAGAATTTTCTAAATTAGAAAATGAGTCTAAACTTTTAGGTAACATGAACCTAAAAACTATCTTTAACAATAAGTCTTCAAAATCTTTTGTGAATAACTTTGAAAAGGAAATCTTGTTAGAAGATAAAATGTCTATACTTGAGAGTAATGTTGAAATTGATCTAGAATGTAAATTATGCCTAGATTACAAACATGACATTAAAAAGCAAAATGAGAAAGGAAAAATGTTAGCTAAATTTGATGTAAGCTCAAAATCTCTTGAAAGATTGTTGAGGAGTCAAAGGTTGTTTGAAGATAAAACCGGATTAGGATTTAACTCAAAAGCACCATCAACTAGTAAAACAAAGCAAGTACAATTTGTTAAACCTAGAAGAGAGATTTAAAGATAATTCAATCTCAAATAGATACTCATGATAAAAGGATTAAGATTATCATGCTCTATGCTTTTATATGATTATCTAACCTTCTTGGATACATGAGTAATTGAGTTTCCAAGCGTGTCGTCAAACCAAGATTTTACGCTTTGTGTTTATTCTCTTGATATCATCTCTATGCAATTTAAAAGGTACGCATTACTTCAAACTTGACTTTGATTGTCTCTTGTTTCTAGCATTATGTGTTGTAGTGTGTATTATTAGTAGTATTCTAAAGTGTTTACATGCTATTAGTAATAACAATGATTAGATTCTCTAAGACAAGGAATTTCGTCATTAGTACTAGTAGGAGATATAAGGTATTTCGGTTCTTTAACCGTCAAGAGATAAACACGAGAAAACTCTTGAGTAAGTCTCACTCAACTCTTGCTTACAAGTGAGCTAACTAAGAATTTCCTAAGTGTTAAAAATGTCTAACACTTTTGTAATGCTTGCAAAACAAACCTTTGTAAAACAACATTCTCAAACACCATACTTTGGGTCTTAAATTGTGTTTTACTTCAATCACTCCTTTATGATAATTTCACATAAAACATACAAGGTGAAATAATTCACATTAGCATACATTAGGATGTGTGGAAGAAAATGAGTTTTCAACATCTAGGATTTACACATCAAATGTGACACTTAGTCTTATGATGTTGTACCTCTTGGACTTTTTCAAAACAAATAAAGTTCATAGTGTCTTAAGTAAGGAAACCCAAAAAGTCGAGGAGTCGTTGAATATAACATTTAACGAGTGATCTCCTCCTTGTAAGATATCATCTTTGGTAGATGATGACTTAGTCGAAAGTGCAATGATGGTAAGACAAGTATGTTGTGTAAAACATTAAGGATAAAGGTACAAAATAACATCTTCTCACCTTGAGTCAAACATTGAATCAAGTAAAATTAACATATGTTATAAAACTTGATTTATAGGTCATAGTTGTGTCTAAACAAATTCAACAAAAACAGTTTTTGGAATTTAGAGTAAAACAACTAGTGAAACAAAGTAGATTTTTCAAAGTAATCAAGTGATTATAGTGTCAATATTTGAAAGACTTTTTGATAATAAAAGCAAGGGATTTTAACTTAAAGACATTCCTAGTTACTCTCTTGTTCTCAATGGTTAAGTTATTGATGACTTATCATGAATGAGATTAGTAAATCCGTAGGTAAAACTAAACGTAGAAAAATGTTCGGAAGACTACTTGTTCTCATAACAATTAGATCCAACATTATGTTTAGTGTTTGTCTATGTGCTCGTTTTTAGAGAAGATCCTAAAACAACTATTTCGAAAGAGCTTGTTTGGATTCATCTTAAGGTACTACACAACTAGGATTATGGTACCCAAAAGAACGGGAATAGAAACCATAGTGTATGCCAAATGGAATTATGTCGGTAATAAGTTGATAAGAAAAGCCCAAGTGGTACTTGCACTTTTATACTTACTTACCCAATGATTCTCCAAAACGCGTAAGATTCTCAGATTAGTATCAGATGGAGAAGCACATCAACAAGCTCCGCGTGAACAAGCAAATTCGTGTCAACAACGGAGTTCTTCTATCAACATTGTTATCTCTTCAACAAAGAAATCATAGACTTCAGCAACAATTCAATCCACTATGTTCTTAATCGACATATTGTGATCCATCATCATCGCCTTGGTAAGAATGTCCATTGAGGAACGTCTTAACTAAGAAAGTCTTCTACGTTAACCATTCTATCAACGTTTTCACAAAACCTCTTGAATGTGAAGCATTCATCATCCCTAGGCTTAGTCAAAGACTCATAAGACCTAAAACCTTAGTTTTGGACATTAGGATAAAACCACAAAAATCAAGACAATTCTTTTTGAATTTTTCCCTGCAGTTCCCACGGAACCCTCAGACCATACGGGCGGAACCCTCCCTTTGGTTCCGCCTGGTCCGCCAAATCTGCAGGATGTTTTATTTTTATTTTAATTTCAAAACCAAACACCTCTTTACTCACAACTCAAACTTACCAACATGTTAATACAAATATCGCCTAAAAACGTTATTTATATTTTACGATCTTCGCTAAGTTTTGTTAATGACAAATGTAAACTTTAGTTTCTAAGTAAAACATAATCTTAGTTTTAAAGACTTGCATAAACTAGACTTTTGCTACATTTTACATTTCATAAAACACAACACTTCTTATTTTCTAAAAATAGAATTGTCACATCACATTTATGGCAAATTTTGTCATTATACATTTATGGAAAGAAATGTGTTTGACTTACTTAGATGTTGCTTGCAATTTTAGTGTTTGACATGATATTATGTGATGTGACATTGTTTGGTTTACAAGAGTAATGAGATGTGACTTTGTTTGGTTTGCAAGATTTATTGCAAAACCAACTGCAAGCCCGGCGGTACCCTGGAGGTACACGGGCGGAACCCTTCTCAGGGGTCCGCCTGATCCGCCAGACCTGCAGAAGGTTTTGGCTATAAATATTGAGCCACAAGTTGAATTTTGGCTCATCACTTGACATTATATTTTTACACACACGTTCATTCTTTCATCTAACCTCTTAACATTTCATATGTGAAGTTTCTTCTTGTAGCAAAGAGATTCACAAGCTTACTAAAAGTAACAAGTATTCAACACAACGTTGCAAGACTTGTTAGCTTAACATTGTGTAGACTTGTGTAGTTTACACTTCATTTGATTGTGTATTTTCAGTAGTGATCGATTAGTATTTTAGTCCTCAAAATACAAAGTGTATAGGGAGTAGTTGTACCCTTGTAAAGAACTAACGGGAGTGGTTGTACCCTTGGTAAAGAACTCGACATCTAGCTTTGTGTCGGTAAAAGTATAAGCGACGTGTAAGGTTTTCTCCGCCGGTGAAAGGAGCTTGTTGACTAGTGAAAGAAACTCTCGAGTTGGATACTCGGGGCGTGGACGTAGGGCAAGGAAAAAGAGTCCTTGTAGCCGAACCACGATAAATACTCGTGTTGTGGTTTGATCGTTTCTTTCATTTATTTGCATGTTATATATTGTGTTTGTGTACATATCTTTGATCAAACGGAAAGTTTCAAAGCTAACTTAACAAGTTAAAAAGATTTTAACCGGCAAACTATTCAACCCCCCTTCTAGTTTTCCACACAACAGTCATTCCTCACTCAAAAACACATAACCATACGAAATTTAGGGCTTTCAATCCAACATCTTCAAATCCAATTAACTTTGTAAGTGTTCTAATCATAATTGCATTTTTGATTCAAGTATAACATTCTCATTTACATTCATTAACTAGAATCTTAGGGTTTATGCATAAAACTTTTTGATTCATGAAAAACTTGGTTGCTAGCCAATCATGTCTTCCATTAGTTAAGAATTGTATCATTTTTATTGTTACTTTGATTTGCCAAACACAACAAGTGCATTGTCTTTCAAAAATTGCAATCCACGACTAGAACATAACTCTTCAACACATTGTTAAAACAAATGAAAAACATCATTGAAACATCACTTGCATATTGTCTCTTGAATGCTAAAGGGGATACATAACTAATATGTATTTTCGGGTACATTCAATCGAAGACACATTCAATTAGGAGAATTTTGGTTATCTTTTGCTTTTATAACAAAACAATTTGGGAATCAAAATGAGTCAAGATAACCAAGTCTCCACATTATTTGCATATAGGAACACATTAGAACATCCACATTGTTAAAAGTCGTTAACATATAATTTTGTGTTTTCTAGGAATCAACATGTCTCCCGCAAATTACTCCGATCACAAGGAAACCCTTAAGTACTTGCCCAAACACCATAGGACCAAAGGTCTCAACAATGTTCAAGTAGAAACTTTTAAGGCACTAGAAAAACGCTATGTTCACGAAGGTAGAACCATTGATCCATCCTTTCTAGAAGGAACATCCATTCGCCAAAGCTTTGGCACAATCAACTTTGATTGTCTCATTGATATCGATGAGCCAATTTGTCCTAGGTTCATCTTAGAATTCTATGCAACTATAAACCTTTCCACAAATAATGTTGGTAAGATATCATTAAACTTCACAACCAATCAAATACCAAATTTTTTAGATTTAAAAGACTTAGCTATCATTCTTGGTGTCCCAAATGAGGGTACTTGTCTCTACACGGATAAGTGGCCCATTTCAAGTCTTGATTCTATTGAGCGTTTTCATCCATACAACAACCCTCTTGCTAGTAAGGAAACAATTAAAGAACATCTCTTCGTTAGAACCTCTACCACTAGGAAGAATCATTCGGGGAATGATGTGGATAAGGATCCTTTTGGTATGGAACTCAATGAGCTTAAACCACAATTTAAGAAGTGGGAAGAAATTCTTAGAGCTAACGTCATAAGTACTATAGGAAATAGAGATCATGTCAACACATGCCTTTGCTACATGCTCTATAGCATTTCCACCAGTCAACCCTTTAACTTTGCCTACTACCTAGCCAATAGAATGGCCGACATACCCTTAGTTGGAACAACCGCTCTTCCTTATGGAATGCTTCTTACTCGCCTCTTTAGAGCAATCTCACCCATTCCTCCTAACGATAATGGAATGTGCCTTGACTATTCTCTCGTTCCTCACATCTTCGTTCCTCACATCTTCGTTTCTCTAAGTGATAAACGAGTTTTCAAAGGTAAGGGCAAACGTACTCGCTCACCTTTACCATCATCATCATCATCCGACATGAGCGAGGACAATAAACTTCCTAACTCTAAGTTACCTCCTTTAGACTACCTTCAAGAACTCCCCATCATTAAAAATGCATCCGAAGAGTTCAAGCAAACCAAAGGAATTTTCAAGTGCTTTGGAAGGTACCTAAGCAAGCTCAATAAGAAGATAGACCGGTTGTGAGAAGCATGATTAAGGAGTGTTTGGCTTATGAAGGTTTTTGAACCTTGTATGTGTTAAACTATGTGATTTGTATTGTTTTTCACGTTCATGCTTTATTACGTTTGTCGGATTATGTTTGTATGAGCTTTTATGCATAATGACAATATTTGAGGTGTTTGTCAATTTTTATGCTTATGATAAACTTCACTAAGTATAGTGAAATTCTCGACCCCAAGGTCAAAATCCTATGGTATGTGTGTTTACATATCCAATTTTTGCATTACATAACCAGATATGCATTATCTTTTTGATTTTAGGAGTTTTCAAAAAATTTGAAAATTATCTCGCGGGTCAAAATCGCGGACTGCCAACTTTTTCAGGCCTGGCGGATCTGGCGGCACCCTAGAATGGGTTCCGCCAGTGCATTTTCTGGGCAACCCAGAAATGGCCCAACGGACCGGACGGAACCCTCACACGGGTTCCGCCTGTGTATTCTGAAGGTTCCGCCAGTCACCTGCAGAAAATTTTTGACATTTTTCTTAAGTTCAAAACTTGTAAAGTGTCAAACCATTATCCTAAGTGAGAAACATCTTCCATTAACTCCAATAACCATATTAGAACAACTCTCACTCACTAAAACAATTAGGAAGCCACTTCCTTCCAAAAATTCAAATTCAAACATAACTAACCCAAGGAACCCTTTTAAAGGATCCTTCAAACCATTGGAACATTTTCAACCAAATCACATCCCATGATCACAAAGCATTGAGTGCATATGTTGGTCTTTCACTCCACCCTATTCCATTGGATTGACATCAAATGATGTAACATGGTCATGAAAATCATTTGAAACCTCAATCTTTGAATGGTAGAACATCAAATCCAAACACCCATTTCAACATCTTTTCCACCTTATAAATTTGAAAGTCTTGCAACAATTCAAATCACACCATAACCATCAAAATTTCTTCTCTCAAAACATCAAAACCACACATTTGAAATGACTAAATCCAACACATCATCCGAGTCATCAAAATCATTCTCAAAAACCACTAGGATTAGTGTTAAACCTTGTTGCTTCAACAAAACCGTCAAGTCAAGCTCATCATCTTCAAGTGATGCTTCGCTTAACATTTCTTCACCTATCCAAGATTTCCTTAACCTCACTACCTCAACACCATCCTCAACACATTGCAATACCAATGTAATCACCATTCAAGATTTGCTTAATCTTGCTACTCCAACACCCTCTCCAACACATTGCACCACCAACATAGCCACCATTCCTCCACCAACTAGACCTTCAAGTGATTCAACATCACCTTCTCAACAAGCTCAACCATCAAAAACTTCATCACCTCAATCACCAACACTTACACCAATGGAACTTTTCCATACACCGCCAACATCACCACTACCCTATTTGGAAACATTAGAAGACCTATCACCCAAATCATCAAATCCACCATCCTTGTCACTCTTTGACACCATTGCTCAAATGGAAACCCAACAACAACCTAGTGAGCAACTAGATGATGAACCCCATCAACCATCATTGGTAGAACGGTTGGCTTACCGTTATGCTAGACCATCAATTTTTCCAAATGATCAAGGTCATACACACTCACAATCAGTTGTGTTTCATCCAATTTACAAAGACCTTCATGGTAATCCTTCCGGCGAACCAAGCTTCCGCCATTTTGTTCAAAACCAACAACCACAACAACAACAACCATCATCACAAGAACCTTCCCAACAATTTCAATTTCTATTTTCTTCTTATAAGAAAATAGAAGCATCCATATGGAAAAAACCTCCAAACCTTAATGATGAGATTGACAATCACTTAAACCACCTTCATGCCTTCAAACGTATGGTTGACGTTCAAATCAACCATATTATGGTTTTACAAACAACACTACACTCAACTAATGAAGGAAGCAAAAACACCTCTCAACCATCCACCTTTGCTCCTTCAAGTTCAAACCATCCACCACCAACAAATCAAACCACTCTTCCACCAAACTTTCCCCGCCATGATTACAATCATTGCGAAAGAACAGCTCACATTAGTGAAGGGTGTCGAAGGGAAATTCGCGAGCTATCCGAAGAAATGAGGTTTATACTAAACCACATCTTAGATCGTCTACAATCCTTGTCTAACACACCTCAACCTTAGAGTCTCCAAAATGAAACAAAACCGTTTCCTTTAGAAAATGTTTCCCACTTAAACCAACAAACCAAACCGTGTCATCCTTTCAACCTTCAAAATAAAGCCCGCTACAACCTCCAAACACACATTTTCATCCTTAAACAACCTTAGCCTTGTTTTTGGAAAATGTTTCTCATTAAGGAAAATGATGATTTCCTTGTAGCTTTTTATGTTCTTAGTTTATTTGTAGTTTTTCTTTATTTTTAGAAATAGGATGATGTCATCCAAATTTCTTGTCTTTGACTTTTTAAGAGTCAAAATTTTACATGAAATGAATTTCATTCTACTACAAGGTTTGCATTGTTTGTTGACCATTTAGGTATAAAATATGAACTATACCTTGCTATGGTAGCATACATATATCTTGTATTTTAGAAACTAACATTTCTTTTTGTAGGATCATTATCCATGTTTTCCTTCCTTGATACTCCATTTAGGGGAGTAATATTCAAGAGGGAGCATGAGTGTTGAATTATTCCACTTCACAACTCTTAGTTGTGTTCTAGACATGAAATGCTTTCATGACTTGTCTTGTGTGGCAACTAACATTTTGTTTTGTAGGGTCAAAATTCATGTCTCCTCTCTTGGCACTCCATTTAGGGGGAGTATCGTCCAAGGGGGAGCAAGTGCATACTACCGCTTAGCTACTTTTCTTTTTGTTTCGACAAAAAGGGGGGAGAATTTATATAAAAACTTGTTTCAAATTTTTTTTTTTGCATATCACATCATCTTAGCAAAAACAAGTTTTTATACTAACTTTATAAGACTTAACACTAAAACTAGTGACTTACTTATAAATAAAGTTTATGTTTTGTCATCAACAAAAAGGGGGAGATTGTTAATACAAATATCGCCTAAAAACGTTATTTATATTTTACGATCTTTGCTAAGTTTTGTTAATGACAAAGTATGAACTTTAGCTAAGAGTAAATCATCACTTTAAGTGTTTAAGTCTTGTTTAACTAAGGTTTACATTTCCTTTTAAACAAAACATTGTTTTTATTTCTTAAATTAGAAAGTGTCTTGTCACATCACATTTATTTCTTTAAATAGAAATATCACATCACATTTATGGTAAGTTTGTCATTATACATTTATGGAAAGAAAGTGTGTTTGACTAACCATATGTTTGCTTGTGCAAGTTTGTGTTTGACTAGTATTTATGTGATGTGACCTTGTTTAGTTTGGAAGACTTATTGCAAAACCAACTGCAGCCCTGACGGAACCCTGGGGGTACACGGGCGGAACCCATCTGAGGGTTCCGCCGTATCCGCCAGACCTGCAGAATGGTTTGCTATAAATATCAAACCACTTGTTAGTTTTGAGTCATCATTTAGAGTCATATTTTACATATATTCTCTCATTATACTCGGTAGCTACTAACTTGTGTGATTCTCTTATCTATACTACCTTATAATGTATTTAGAACATCTATATTTAGAAGTCTTAAAATGTTTAAGACCAAAAACATTTCTTTAATAGGAAAGATGCATGTACACCATTTTAATGCACATAATTTTCAGATTTATAAGACAAGAAGCATAGTGTACACCACTTTAATGCACATATTAAAAAAAACACCACATTAATGATATTTAATGTAATCAATTAATTAATTGGTCAATAAATACAATTAATACAATTATTAAAACACCCCTTATATCACAAATACAAATTATCAAGCATATTGTACAACCAAATTAAACACAATTCCTATATTAAATGTCACTAATACAAATAATAAAACACATTATACAAATATTCAGGCCCGAACGGGCAATGGGCTTGAGCCCGAACGAGTGCGGGCCAAACAGGGTTGAGCCCGAATGGGCACGGCCTAAATGAAATTCTTGATATCCGTAAATTTATTATCAAAAAGAACATAATAAACTAAACTACATGATTCACCGAAAAATTTAATTTCAGGTACCCGCCGCTGCAACGCGCGGGTACCCTGCTAGTGTAGCAAAGGAGTTCACATATTCATCTAAGAAGTTACAAGTTTCAACTCTAAGTTGCAAGACTTGTTAGCTTTGTTATGTATAGACTTTGGTAGTTTATACTTCATGTGTATCTTGTATAGAAGTGATCGGTTAGTATACATAGTGTGTCGGGAGTTGTTGTACCCTTGTAAAAGAACTAACGGGAGTGGTTGTACCCTTGGTAAAGAACTCGACATCTAGCTTAGTGTCGGTAAAAGTGTAAGCGACGATGGGAGTGGTTGTACCCGTGTAAAAGAACTCGACATCTAGCTTAGTGTCGGTAAAAGTGTAAGCGGCGTTGTAAAGGTTTCTCCACCGAGTTGGAAACTCGGGGCGTGGATGTAGGGCAAGGAAAAAGAGTCCTTGTAGCCGAAGCATGATAAACAATCGTGTTGTGGTTTGATCGTTTCTTTCTTTATCTTTGCTTATTACATATTGTCTTTAGTGAGAATTGCTAATCACACGTAAAGCTTTTCAAAGAATGAAACAAGTAAAGTTATAATCATTATTCACATGTAAAGCTTTTCAAAGAATTAAACATGTAAAGTTGTACTTGCATCTTTGAACAAACGTAAAGTTTAAAAAAAAAAGATAATCAAGTTAAAAAGCGGTAAACTATTCAACCCCCTTCTAGTTTTCCACAGTATTGGATCGAAATGGAAAAAAAGAAAATCCAAGAAAAATATAATTTGTCAACACCGTCAACCGACTAGTTTAATTTATTTACTTTTCGTATTTTTCATTTCGTAGTTTCTTTTATGTTGTTTTTTTTTATTGTAATGTTTTTTAATTCGTATTGTAATATTTAATTTTATTAATGAAGTGTTAGAATGTTTAATGAATGAAATTGTTGAGGGTATAATTTATATATATATATATATATATATATATATATATATATATATATATATATATATATATATATATATATGTCCCAAAATGCGGTGTTATGATTACATGGTGTTTTTTGGTGTTGAAATTATGTAGCACTGATGTGACGGGTTTTTTGGTATTAACTCAAGTTATTACTCCCTTTGCTCTTACATAACAAAAAACTATGAGTGCCAGATTTTTCAACTATTTTCAAGATATGTTGTATCTTTTAGAAGAGTTCAGTGAAAAATACCTTTAAGTACAGACTAACAATTAGCTAAAACTATCATTTTTTCATGAACATCTTGTATAAATACTTTCTATAACTTTCACTAACTAACATCACATCTACATATATTTAGCAAACACAACATATATAAAATGAATAATGTCACTACGTGAACCCACTCCGAATGGGGGCATTAGAGCCAATTGGGTGTTGTTATCTTACTTGAAGCTAGATTATAAGGCTGAGAATCTTGAATCTTGGCTAGAGACCGATATTGCAATTTAACACTTTCTGCATTATCAAGTGTCTTCACAACATACCTGCGATTAACAAATCCTTGTTCTAGTTTTCACGGAAATATGAAGTAATAAAATAAACAATCAAGAAATAAAGAAATGGTAGAGAAGAAACTGACCATCCGTTTAAGCATTGAGTTGTTACAACGGCTTTGCGACCAACAAAACGTGGAGGTGTCCTCTTATTGCCCTGTAATGTATCTCAAAAGTTACAACCTACACTAGCATATATTCAAGTCATAAGGTACTAACCATAAATGAAACCATTGACAACCTGGATAATAACGTGTTCGTGTAAAGAAAATGGATATTGAACACCTCGGCCCCTTGAATGATCCACGCCTGCAAATTCACCATAATTACTTCTATCCTGCATGAGCCAAGAAGACTTGCATTACATCAAAAATTCACAAGCCTTTTTTAGTGAATAACGATCTTTAACGACAGTTTCTACTTTTGAAGGAATCATGAAGGAGCATAAACAAACCTGTTCTGATCTAATTCTTTTTTTAGATGCACGATGAGATCGCGACTCTTCTTCCCTACGGAAGGCATGGACGGCGGATCGCAGAGCTACATAAGTAAACAGAAATTAGACAATATCTATATGTGAAAATCATAATGGTATGGGACTGGACAAAAACTACAAAAAGATCTCAGCGCAGAAACAGAAGTAGGACAAATATGATGAAAAAAAATTGGGAAAACTACGATTACATCAAAATATGAAGATGCAAGGACAGGAGAGGGAGTGGTAAAAGGGAAAATGAATCATTTTCATTCTAGTTTTTGGTTTGGAAAAAAAGTTAATGCTCTTTCTATCAAATATACAATTAAGCATTAATGGAGAGCACATTTATCAATATATCCCAAAAAGAGAGGTGGTAGAACGGATATAAATGTTGGTTCCAAGTTTCAATATATCCCCAAAGAGTACTCTAATCCTTTTAATGTGGCTACTTCAAAGAGTGGAAATACCAAGTCTAAAAATGTAAACGCCAAGGTGGAGTCGAATGTGTCTAATAAGGCAAGGAGACTATTGGGTCGGCATCCAATAATTTGGTTAATGCTTAATACATCTAACAAGTATGATGTCCTATCCAATGATTTTGCTACTGGTTTTGAAGAAAAAATATGAATGATAAGGCTACGAGTTCTAGCAAGGTTCATGTGGAAGTGGATACGGATATGAACAACGCCGGTGATCCATTTGTGGATGTGGAAACGGATAGTGACAATGAAGTTTTTGAAGACTACAATGATATTGCAAATTACGTGAATTCATCAAGCTCAAAGGTTAATGGTGGTTCTACGAGAGACTTCAAGGTGCAGGGTCGCAAAAAGAAGTAGTTAGCTGTTTATGTTTATGGCATGTCATAAACATATCTTCTTGTTTTCATATAGCTAGTAGTTTAGCTTAGGTAGAGTTGGTTTGACGTTGATGTGGTGCGTTTGTTTTAGCCTTGTCCGGGCCGAGATGTGGGACTCACCCACATCCTTTGTACTTCAACGTTTTTTGGTGTAATATATTTTACCGGGTGGAAGGCCCTTTACCCAAAAAGAGGGCACATTTATCAGCTGAATTTGATAATGTAAAAACATTCGCAGACATAACTAAAACGAACCAAAGGTATTGAACATCGATAGTGTTACTTTTAATACACATAAAAAAAGCATTGAAGTTTAACTATTTCTTACATAGATTTGGAGCAACTGCGCCATCTGACACAGGGTGTGAACAAGTGTAGCATGCTTTCTGTAAAACAGATTGTATAAAAGAAAGTCAGCACATAACTTGGAAGCAGGATCAGAAAGCATGATAAATGAAGTTAAGAAATATCAACCATATATAGATTCATTAATGACTGATACCGTAATAAAGAAACCTCATATTAGGTACCCGTAAACAGTTTACCATTTATTGTACACCAATACACCCACAATACGTATGCTAAAGACTAAAGCAAAAAGCTAATGAAGCATTGGGTATTCGTTCAGGACGATAACCAAATTTATAATACCAAGCCATCCAACTGCTTACCATCCTCATAACATGCTCCATTCCGCTGGTACCAAACGAATGCCCACAAGGTAAAATCATAGCATCATCCATCAGAGCTCCTCTGTATCAGCAAAGAACAATAAACATCCAACACAGACTGTATATGCAACAATAAACAACAGCAAGGTTTAAACTATCTAACTTAACTACATGTATTGAAACCAATACTATATGAATTAATTTAACTGACCCGCTATAAGGTCCACTTAAGATCACTCAGCTTGGACGCTTGGTAGGGTTCTAGCCACATTGAATTAATTCAAAACTTAAGTTTGGAAGCTCAAAAACCTAGCTTCTATGTTGATGGAATTAGGTCTTGGTCAGCGCTATACATGATAGTTACTATTAGCAATTTAGCCTGCATAGCTTAATGATCAGTCAGTTACTCAGTTTAGCCAAGTTCTACTCATAGTAAAGCTATAGGATAGGCTAATCACAGTTTAAGTTTGAGACGTCACTAATCTAAAGTCTAAAACATCTATGCCAGAGTTTGATTAGATCTTGATCAGTGTCGTACATGATACTAATAGCAATCAGCAATTTAGCTCACATGACTAAATGTCGCACTAATCCAAAAAAACATAGATACTCACCTAAGGTAAGAATTTTGAATTTCAATCAGGGCTTATTTATTTGCATAAACTTACGTCAAAGGATCTGATAGAATCGCCCGTAGAGACTCCCCTGATCCAACAGAAGTACTCGAACCATCCTTCCGTCCACTAAACCCAGCTCCATTCTCAACCATCATCTCCTTAAACGCAGCTCCCGAACCCTCCACCCCTTGCAGACACTGAGAATAGTACATTTCACCTGTCGGGTCCGCAACAACCGTGATCGCATTCTGGTACTGATTCTCATTCGCATTCGACCTCACATCACCATCATTTCCTAAAACAATAAAACAAACCAAATCAAACCCACATTTTATAATTTAAAAAAAAAAAAAAAAAAAAAAAAAAAAGTGAGTGACTGACCTGGGATGACGGTGATTTTGTGATCGGTGACGTCATCATCATCGTCAGTATCGGATTCATGTGAGCTGGGAGAGGTGTTTCTAGGAGTCCATGGGTCTTGGATAGTTTGATGTTCGATGAAACCGGTTAGTTCGCGTGTTGTTTTGTGGTCGTTGGTTGTTGTTGTGGTGGGGCCTGTCGGGTGAAATGAAATGATGGAGTTGTTGTTGGGGTGGTTATGGTTTTGGTTCAGGGGACGGTGGGATAACACTAACGAGATTTCTTCAGAAGCCATTAATGATTGGGTTCCAGAACCCTAATTTTCATTTCATTTGGGGATTTTGACTTTTTCCCTTTTACCGGGACAATAATACAATGTTGTTAGAAGACTTTTCTACCAAGTACCTTATTTTTGCCGAGAGGACATGTTTTGTCCAAATGTTATTATGCCTTGCCCTTTCCTCTGCCCGGGACTCCCGCGTAACGAAAACGGGCGGTGGCACCTCCCAAGACGCGTCATGTTGATTACATTCACCTTGTTTGACGCGTTGTTTATGGCCATTTGAGAGAACTCGGTTGTCTGCATGGTCGAGTTGTGTAGAGAGAGGAAATAATTTTTGTGTGTGTATATGAGTGTAGTGTGGCTATATTTGTGTATATGTGATGTATATTTGGTTGGTAATGTTGGTTGTGGAGAGAGAAAGTGATGTAGCGATAAAATAGCGGTCGTGAAGTTTCTCTCTCCACAAAACGCAACCCCTGAATAACCATGATCTGTTAAAATCTAGAAAAGAGTCCACAAAACTTTCTATGCCTCTCTTAAAAATCAACATGCAATTATTTTTCGTTAAAAATTTTGTTTCTTGTCAAACGTCTCCGGTAAGGTTTATGACGTAGGTTTTGGTTCAAAGAACTTAACAAGGTCTCGACTAAAACAGGTTAACTCATGATGGATTTATGTTGTAATGGAAATAAAACGAGAGTGCAAACCAATGTTAAATTTCAATAATATTTTTAAAAAAAAACAAGAAAATGTACCGTTGAGGTATTACTTACTATTGAAAATGAACAAGATGGTGCAAAGCGTTTGGATGGCCACCACCGAACCCCAACCAAAACAACCCAATTGTGTGTGATGAGTATCTTGGTGTTAAGGGACCACACACGATGGCGCCAACCATCAGGTGATCAAGTACCACCATAACACTTAACCTTATAGTTAGTTATTTAAAAACCGGAAAATAAAGTAACATTCTCTCAATCTAACACAAAAACAAGAAAACATGTAAGCATTAACTATTGTTATTTTGTTTCTATTTTCTAGCATGTGATTAATTACTAAAATATCTAAATATCATAAATTTGTTGTAATGAGTAGTTGTTAACAATACATTTTTTTAGGTAATGATAAATAACCTATCAACTAGACTTGCAAGTATATCTACTATATTTTTATATCTACAATATTCACAATTTTATAAGTGTAATACAATTAAGGATGAGCATTTGGAGCCGAATCCCGGTACCGAACCAGAATCGTACCAAAACGGTACCGACTTCCGATACACGATACGGGACCGCTATCATGAATCGAGAAAAAAATTCGGGACCACGATACGGTATCAGTACCAAAGCGGGATAGTACCGGAAAAATTACCGGAAATTAAGTAGTCATGTTTTTGTATTAAACAACTTATCCAAATACAATAGTCATGTAAAACATAAAAAAATAAATCAAACGTCTCAAAAACCTATTATGGCAACTATAGATCCTTCATAAACCCTCCCAAAACACGAAAAGAACCGGATAGGTACCGATTTCCAGAAAAAGAAATCGAACGTCCCAAAAACCTATTAAGTGCTTGACTAATCTAAACATTGTTATGCCTGACCTTAATATTTCAAAAAATCATTTCCAAACTTCCTACAAGTGGAGGACTAGAGATGAACAAAGGTGAGTAAACGGGTACCCAAACCAAAAATAAAAGTAGAAATGATTCCACAAGAAGAAACGACTTTTCCAAAGTCGTCGTATTGTCGAATGGAATTAACGAAGAAGATGTTGCCATTGATTCGCAGACGCGTTTTCTTCTATATTTCTCCGTCAACTAAAATTCTTCAACCCCTCTTCGACTCGAATATAAACTTTATTATTCCAAGTATACATTTTATTAATACTTTGTTGGCGCCAAAATGATTCATAGGTGGTCATGTTTACTCATCGTTACAGTTTTTATGATCATATTTGTGCCTCAAGATTCACTTGCGATATCCCCCTTATATTCTTTCAGACATCTCTATGAGCAAACCAACGTAAGATTTTTTAATTTGTACTTCTGTCCTTGTTTCCTCATTTCAATATAATTTATGTAGTTTGTGAGGATGTTGTGTACGTGTTAGGATTGTTTACTTGTTGGATTTTGATACACTAGATATAAACAGTTTTGAGGGGTGTTTGAGATTGCGTATTCAAACTTCTTTATTCGATTCTGATTATTTTTCCAATTGTAAATTACCAAACACTCACACATATAAATATGGTCGGACCCAGAACTCTAAGTCACCAAGTCACCGGGTGTACAAATTATTTTTACGAACATAAATGAAATAAAAATGAACTACAATGTGCGATTTCACTAAAACAAGTAAACAAATTAAGAAGACATGCATTTCTTTTAGCATATTAGTAAATTAACTAAACAAGACATGTCTGTCACACAAATTTCCAGGACCAAGTTCATTTCGGAAAAATCGTACTTTTTAATGAAAACTTACACCAGGCGACAAACATTCATCAGGCTCCCGCTCCCCCCTGAGCAAATTCAATCACTATCTCTTGCATTGCATTTTTTTGGCTTCTGCTTATTTCAAAAAGAAGCATAAGCACTTCGATAAGCATAACCATCTCCAAAGTGGCCCAATGGTAAGTGTCCCCGTAGTTTTAGAAGAAGAGACCAAGGTTAAAACCTCACTGGTTAGTCAGGAAACGGCCACGGTAATAAGGGTTAGGCCATGTACATAAGAGCCAAACAGACTCGACTTCCCTGAATAATCTGAACTGGGATCCTTCTTCCTTTACCTGTTTACCCGTTTTAAGCATAAGCACTTCGATTAGCAGTCCAAAAGACCCCTATGTACTTATAATTGGATTTCTTATTACATGGTGCATAAGGGCGGGGGGAGTGGTCACCACTTCACCAAAGTTTGCCAAATTTCCACATCATCAATACCCAATAAAAACCTTACAACTCACACTTTACCAATTCACCCCAATTTTCACCAATTTGGTGGCATTGGTTTCACCAATTTGCCACATCATCAATACCCAATAAAAACCTTACAACTCACACTTCACCAATACCCAATAAATAACCAGCCTTATGTCTCCACATTTCCAATCGGCAAAAGTTACCGAAAATCACATTGCCCGAATTTTGCCGAAGGGCTGGCGGCGGTGTTACCGAACTTTGCCGACCTTCACCGAGCCTTCACCGAGCCCACTCCCTCCCCTCTAATTTTGTGTTATAAGTATAATGCTTTATTGTTGTTTCAGGTTTCACCGTCACCTAGCCCTTCTCAGGGGTTTAATTTAGCTTCTTCCGGTGGATCAAAACTGCAGCAATCTTGTGATACGGCAGCTAGAAGTTGCCACCACAAGAACATTACTGCCTGCTTGACATCTTCTCAAAGTGGTAAATATCTTTTACTGTTATCATATTCTGATTGGATGATGAATCTTTCGAAATAAGCCATAATGTGTTAAGGACCGTATAAACAAGTTTTGATAAGCATTTTAGTGACACTGAAGTTTGTATTTACAAAAAATGGATTCATGACCCGTGATCATCATGTTGGTTGTATAAAACCGTAGGATTTAAAATGTACTAGTACTAAGAATTGGTACACATTTACATGCATATGTTGTTCACAACACATCTGATTGTTATTTGCCCATTGTACCTAAAAGAGGATTAATCGAAGACTAGACCTTATTATGATTTATCGAGCCGGAGGTTAAGACCTTATTATAATTCATTAAAGAATTGGAGTCTAATTCTTTGAATAGTTCATTTTGGTTAGGGTGAAAATATAACATTACCACTTTAATGTATCAACAGAAGATAATTTGCAGTAGCACAAACCGGGAAAGCGCTACTACTTTTTTAAAGCCAAAAGGTGGGACTTTAGATGTTAATATTGCATTTAGGACTAAGGTTACAAGCGGATCATAATCAAGGAGTTGAGATGTTACAATTTTAAGAGGTGCTAGCCATGACGCTTGTATGTGTGGATTTGAATGCTAGTTTGTTGTCCTTAGAATGTCTCGTTTCTTAGATATAGTCTCAAATGGTATATAACCTAGAAAAACCATTCCTTGTCCCCTATATAAGAGCATATCCATGTATAGCCTAAGGCTTTCTATGTGAAGTTTCTGCGGTCTCTATCTACGTAATTGGCATTGGAGAACACACATGTTCTTCCTCCTATTTCTTGTCTAAAGCTAGGCTTGCCTTTAAGTGGCATGATGTATTTTTAATTCCTTGTTGGGATAAAGTGATCATCTGCTATGCCTTACTTTTATGTCATACTTTGTGCATTCAATACTCAATAGTATCGTGGATTCGTGGTATATCACAATTGCTTAATGTAAAATAGTTTTTTATTGTTTTTGTTAATTGGGAAAATTGTCTAAATATACATCCAACTTGCCACCTTTTACTATTGTATACACGTAACTTTTTTTTTTCCTATTAAATACACATACTTGACTAATCAACGTTATTGTGTCAATAATTACCCTTTTTGATGACGTGGCGTGTATTAACGCCCCTAATGACACACAATATCACCCAACACCCGGTTTTTTTACTTATGGGTCATTTTTGACAAATGTTAAAACTTTTGGGGGGGTAATGTGACCCTATCATTTTAATAACACCACCCCCCATTTTCCCTCTTCCCCCACATCATCCCAAACGGTACCAAAACTTTAAGTGAGGAACCCTAAAAATGAGCACATCTAGTTCTGCCCAATCCCGTGTAATTGGAGGAAAGATTGAGTTTTTTTACAACTGCAATCGACAATTAAGGGTACAAACATCATCTTCAAGGGCGAATCCAGGAAAGAGGTATGTCAAATGTGACCTTTGTCGTGTGTACGAGTTTCTTGATGATGACCTTCCAAGTCAATATTACAAAGACATGGTATACGGGTTCTTGCAAAGGCAAAGAGGAATGGATAATGGACCAATGATTGAGTCACTGGCGTTGGAGAAGTCAAGGTTGGAAGAAGAGTTGAAGGTCACAAAGTCAAGGTTGGGAGATGATTTGAAGGCTGCAAAGGCCAAGTTGGAATTGTATGACAAGTTGTTTATGGTAATGTTGAGATGTTTGTGTGTAATATGTGTTGGGATAGGTATGTCACTAGGCAAGTAGTCTAATCTTTGTTTGGGTTTGGTAATGTTAGGTTGTTGATGGGCATGTTAGTAGAACTTGGTAAGTTAGTTTCTGATCCATGTAATGTAATGTTATCACATGTTGAATGCTAACTAAGTTTGAGAAAGAAGCATTTCACTGATTCATGGTAGGGCTACAATGGTTTTATTGTAGGATGGCTACCTAAACCATTCCTCATACATACATATATTGTAACCAAATAACATATGGTTCATGACCTAAGTTCTTACTTTGTCCCTTTTCCTTTTGGTTCTTTGGGAACCCATGCTTTGATACCACAATCATTCCATGTTGCTGGTGCTGGCAGCCCTAGGACTTTCTTCCTTGCAACAAAGGCCAACTTAGCTTCCATTTTGTCAATCACAGTTGGAGTGCTTTCAACCCTTTTGGAAGTTACTTTGTAAGGATTTGGTTCTTTAGGAAAGTAATTTGACCATCCACTGGATGCATCACTGTCTGAAGAAAAGGCATAATTAGGTGGATTACATGATTTTGCCTCAGAGCTGTCACTTGAAATGTAGATGATTTCTGCCAATAAATGGTAAGAAGAAACATTGTAAAGGACAGTTAGTAGTTTGGCAATTGAAGATGTAAGATAAGAGCAAAGAACATGGAAGAATACCTTTTCCTTTGTTGGAAGCCATTTGTTGAATGTTATTAGTTTTGGATGGATGTTGGTATGTTATATACTGCTACAAAACAGATAGTAAAGATTGGATGTTGAATGTTATTAGCTTTAGTGGTTGGCGTTTTAATTGCAAGTTACATTGTAAAGATCACAAGTATTAATGATCACAAGTTACAAGTTACATAGTAAAGATTTCATTGACTGCTATTAACTTTTGCAGTTTGAAAAAAATAGTGTTGTACCATCACAAAGTCAAGTCCCATATCATAGGCCTGTATCATAGCTTGTTGGTATAGCTTAAGTTTTGTTGGAATGTACAAACAATATGGTACAAAAATGACCATCAAATGCACAGATGAAATACTACATAAAATATTGCATATTTGATTGCATTCAAAAGTTGAACAATGACCATCAAATGTGCCCTGTGTGATGTACAAAATGGGCTAACTTGTGATGGTCATTTCATCAACTAAACATGTTGCTGCAACATATTAGTGGTTATAGTTAGTCATATTACAGACCCATAATTAGTTACTAAGATTTTACATCAGTTTGCCCTCAAAAGATGTACAAAATGGGCACATGAAACTTTCTTTGTTCAAGCATCATCTACATCCAGTGCAGCCTGAGGAGTACTGCCCTGGCCATGGATCTTTTTAGCCAACTTGTTCTTCATGATTCTTTCACTTGGCCTCCTTAATCTTACCTGTACAACTGGAGCTTGCATCTGAAATTGTTGTTCCTCTGGTGGTTCTTCAGGTTCAACAATTTGAGTTTGAGATTCATCTACCTACATAATTTCAACTTGAGTACCAGTCAATTCAATCTCAACTTGTTGTTGCCCTTCTGCTTCTTGGACTTCAGGTTCCACAACTTGAGGTTGGGCTTCAGATTGATCAGCCATTGGACCTGTTTCTTGGACTTCTGGGTCACCAAACCATCTTGCAAAAGTTGATGGACAAGATCTTCTTAAGTTATTCCGACGTGAACCACCACTTGCACCTGTTGCCCTATTTGACCCACTTGTGGCACATGTCTTCTTTGTTGGCACACTTTTTGCACCTCTCTTCTTTTTGGGCCCATTTGACCCACCAGCCCTAACTTCTACATGTGAAGCAGATGGGTCCCTTATCTCCCTAACACCTTCAACAATATTTTCAGCCTCAGTTACCTTTTCCTTTCTAGGCCTACCTCTTGGTTTTTTTTCCTTTGGTTCTTGTGCCACTGGTTCATTTTTACAACCTTTTTTGTTGTGGCCAGGCTGATGGCAAATGCTACAAGTCATTTCTGTACCTACCCTTGAAACTCTTTTTGAGCTACCCCCCTCACTACTTGATCTAATTCTTTTCTTCCTAGGCCTACCAGGCATTTTTCTAGGTTTAGGGGGTAAAACAACTGTGTACATACTCTGATCAGGCCAGAAGTCAATACCATCTACTGGTTTCATGTAATTGTTATATGTGGAATGGTACATGTCTGTTTTAAACATAGGTGGAACATAGCTCTCAGGTGTCTTGTTTATGTATAATATCACCTTTGTTGCATGAACACAAGGAATACCTGATAACTGCCACATTCTACAGGTGCAAGTGGTTTTTGGTTCATTAACTGTGAATGCTTGACTCCCTGATCTCACCTCAAACACATTCCCACCAGCAGGTATAACATGCCAGAACCTATAATAATATGTTAGGATATTAGTGTATATATGGAAACTGATTAATAAATTAAGTCAGACTAACATGTACAACAAACATACCTTTGTTGGTCTTTCATCCATTCCAGTCTCTTCTGAATGTTGGGACAAACTCCGTCTTTCCACTTCTTACTGATTACCCTCATTCTGTGCATCCTTTCTAGCACTAGTACTCTCATTGATTCCAGCATAGTTAGTAAGGGCTTGTCCCTTACACTTAGAATCACACTATTAAAGCATTCACTGAACCCATTTTCAACTGCCTCACATCCTCTACCTACTTCAAAAAAGGCTCTTGACCAAGTTTTTGGATTCTTGTCCATAAGAAACTGATGAGCTTTTGGATTTGCCTTTTTTATCTTGTCCATGATCTTGTTGAAGAGTTGTGGATATGAGGCTTTAGATGCAGCCCAAAACAGATCCCTAAACTCCAAACCAGTGAATTGTTTCCTAAACCCTTCATAAATATGTCTTGCACATTGCTTGTGTTCAGCATATGGCATAACATCCTTGACAGCTTCAATAAGACCCTTCACCAAAGCATAAGCACAGTGTTATAATGTATATACATACATAAATATAAGATGAACACATTAAAAATTAAATTGTGGATACACGCATACCTTATGTTGGTCTGACATAAGAGTTAGACCCTGTCCTTTTGTGCAGTCCAAGTCTCCTTCAAGCAATTCCAAAAACCAGCTCCAATTGTCCTTGTTTTCAACATTCACCACTGCCCAAGCCACTGGGTAAATGTGGTTGTTACCATCTCTTCCAATAGCAGTAAGAATTTCACCCTGGTTTGGCTTTTTAAGGAAACAACCATCTAAGGCAATTACTCTCCTACAACCAGCCTTCCAACCATTTACTAGACCAGCAAAACAAACATAAAACCTATCAAAGTATGTTTTCCCATCAGGATTGTTAGTGACTCCTAATTTCACAGTGGACCCAGGATTGGAATCTAATATTGCTCTTCCATAAGACCTAAGCAGGGCATAATGTTCATCAACTGATTTTTCATACTCTGTCAATGCAAACCTCTTGGCATTAGTACACTAATTTGGAGATACCTTACACTTGTATTTCCTCATCACTAGGTCAGCTATGGCAGACAACTTAATCTCAGGATTAGCCCTAATCTTATCACCAAATACTGTACCTATCCACCTAAAGTTCACTAAAGACCCAAACTCAAAGTTCCTAACACATGTATGTTCATCATTTAGGCTAATTACTTGAAAAGTTTTCTCTTTATTCATCCACCTAGCATAGCATCTCCAGGGACATGACGGTAACTCAGATTCGTTAACACAAGGATACCTTTTATTCTTCCTTTGTTTACCTAGTTTAGGATCAAGCAACTTTGGTTTTCTTTGCCCACATTTTGCAATAACATACTTACTTGCACTCCTTTCAAACCAAATTGAAAATCCATTAGCCAATGCATAGAAGGTTAGACCCTGTTTAAACTTCTGGACATTCGGATACTTTTCACCAACCTGCATTTCAAACAAAGCCTATGTTTATAAACAACATTTATAAGCAACATATATAACCAACATTTATAAACAACATTCAAACACAACATACCTTTGGATGTCTAAGTCTCCAGTGGGTACTTTCATCATAAACCGGATACCTGTCAACATCTGTTTCCACACAAATGAATGGATCATGCTGAATTCCATTCTCATCTGGTGATTGAAGCCTTCTAATTAGATTGGCCATGAATACATCATGTTCTATGAAAGTCTCACTTCTATGAGTAACATTGTTTTGAACAGGTGTAATGTTTTCATCATTTGTTTCCATCATTTCTGGCCTAGACTCAGGTTCCTTCTCTCTATTAGCTTTGATCCTCTTTCTTAGTTCAATCAACTCCTCTTCACCAGGACTGAGATAGTCAATTGACTTATCTGAATCATAGTCAGATTCAAAATCAGAATCAGAATCATACTCACACTCTTCTTCAGCTACTGTAACCTTCTCTTTGCCCTTATCAACATTAACATTCCTAGCCACATCACCATCTACACTAGTCCTAGCCACATCACCATCTGCACTAGTCCCATCCATATCACTAACTCCACTACTTCTAGTATGCTCACCATCTGAGCTTCTAGGATGATGAGAACATGAACCCTCATACTCAACCTCCATCTCAGCCCAATTGACCATCTCATCTTCTGAAAATTCATTGCAATACCTCTTTCTAGGAGGACCTTTTGCTTTACAAAGAGAGTCAACCACCTCATCTGCTTTACACTCATACTTTGACATATCCATACCTAAGTGATCAAGATAAAGCTCTAACCTACCATACAATTCAGCAATATCAAACATCATAGCTACTTGCTTATCATCACTAACTCTAATTAACCCTTTCTCTAATTCAACAGTAGGAACTCTGTAATACAAGACATTAAAGTAATTACCACATTTTTTCTCCAAGAATTCAGCAAACTTTTCATATGGCATCCTCTCAACAGCCATATTGAGAATAACACCATCTTCATACCTCAAGGGTAAATGTGCAAAATAGCCATCATTCCAAACATCAAATTGGTGCAAATTCGTACCAGGTATCATTCTGTTACAGAAATTGACAAGTATAACGAATTAGGGTTTCTGGAATATGAACAAATTAAAGATAAAACCAACTTAATAAAGTAACATACCTGATATATCACAACACACATCAACGTTCAACTTTGATTAACTTATTTCTGGACTGAAATTAGGGTTCGTTAATTTGGGGGTAAATGGATAATTGGGGGTTTATATATGGGTGGTGGTAAGTGTTAGTAGTTTAGAAAGTGTTTGGTTACCCCCCAAAAGTTTTAACATTTGTCAAAAATGACCCGAAGTAAAAAAACGGGTGTTGGGTGATATTGTGTGTCATTAGGGGCGTTAATACACGCCACGTCATCAAAAAGGGTAATTATTGACACAATAACGTTGATTAGTCAAGTATGTGTATTTAATAGGAAAAAAAAAGTTACGTGTATACAATAGTAAAAGGTGGCAAGTTGGATGTATATTTAGACAATTTTCCCTTGTTAATTCGACTCTTCTTGGGTTTGTAACAAAGTAAGTGCCACCAATTCCTGGCCGTTATCTAGTTTTTCATCGTGAAGGCAATTTTTTCCATTCAATCTCTGAAATCCTCTTGCTCATCTCATATATGCTCATTTTGATTGTCTCAATGCTATACAGTAAAGTGTTGAACGTGCAATGCATCTTGCTGAACATTGTATTTTTATTACGGGCATATAATCGTATAATTCTAGTCACGTTGTTACATGTCTTAGTTATCAGTGTGTAATAAGAGTATTTGACACATTAGATAACTAATAGAAAAGGCAACAATAAGAGTTTACGGGTCAACCCAGCTCGAACTAGACTGCTTTGACCTATTACAAAAACGGCATGTTTTTATCCTTTACCAACTGACCCAATCCATCCATGATCCATCTTGCCTCCTCTACACCCCCTACTTGTATTCTATGGCACTTATGTTTGCTCTTCACCCTTAAAACAAGTTTACGACTTTAAACAATGGTCTGTCACCATCCATCTAATTTGTTTCATTAATTAAATACGTAATCTTACTGTATTTCTGCAGGCCTGCTTGAAGAGGTGTGCCTTCTTGTCCATAACAATGGCGAAAGTCCCCTGCATGTGAAAATCTTGATCCTTCCTGCTAACAACACAATCACAGATACAGAATTACCAGCCCACCATACAGAGAAGGTACGTTTCTTACATGCTGACTTTTGTCCCTGATACAATGTACTGAACGTAAGCTAGAACTTAAAAATCGAAACCCAAGTTGTTAACTTGTTTTACTTTATGCTCATCTCAGATCAATATATCTACAGCTGTTGACTCACGCTCTGCAATATCATTGACTACTAGCGATGGTGATTGTGTAATACATGCTGCAGCTCCAGCACCAGAAAACTACTACGAGAAATACTCTTCTTATGGCACTTACATAAACCTTGCCAATGGTGTATACCTAGTAATTATGCTACTTATCGTAGGAGGCATCTTGATGTTTATCAAATCAAGGATCCGCAGCAGGCATCTTGAAGGGGTCCCATACCAAGAACTTGAAATGGGTAATTCAACAACCTTGGACGTGGAGGAAAATGAAAAAGAAACTTGGGATCAAGATTGGGATGATGATTGGGGTGATGAAAAACCAGTTAAATCTGGTAACGAGAATCCTATTATAGTAGAACAAACTAATAAGCTGCCAAATTCTAATGGCAGAAGGAAGGAACGGGATGATTAGGAGTTCGAATAGACTTGCCAAAAATGAAGGCAAGGATACTCACGGTTTTCGATATATTTAGAAAGCTTATTGGTATTCATTTTTTAAAATTTCGTTTCTTTTGTATAAATTTGAAAGAAGGTGTATACTACATTACATGTCATAGGATTTGATCAGATAATTTTGCTACAGAGGTCATATTGGTGTTCTTCATCACTCGTATAAATGACGGATAAGAACTCTTTGAGACTACTTTGACTTCTACAGTTTTACTTTGATTCTTGAGTTATCGTAACTATCTACTAGATTTTGTGATAAACAAGTGTATAATTCTTGCGTCGACGTAAAATCTTCCAAGAGTAAGTGAATCTAGACCCCCAAAAAAATTCAGATTCAGATACGACGCTTCTGTATTTCATAAATTGCAATTTTTTGGTTTGGCAGGTCACATAAAAAGATCAAAGTACTATTGTTCAAAGTTCAAGCCATGCTTTATGTGGAAATCAAACACTTTTTTCTGTGTAATCATGTTAAATGTAACGTGAGTGTATAAACTAAACACATGGCTTGACAATTCATACCCGTATGCCGATTTTGACAAATGTGATGATTTGTTTGCAGCTAAAAACATACATTATAGTTCAAAGTTCAGCTGTATTATAAGCCTACTTTTCTTCGTTGGTCAAATAATCATTGATTTGATAGTATCAAACAAGTATTTGCATGCAAGTCGGAAGTACTTTTGAGAAACATGGTTTCAAAAATAAGACTTGACATAAGCTGACTTGTAAACAAGGCTAAAAGACCTTTCACTTGACACCCTTCAACAAACAAGCAATTGCAATTCTGGCTAATATTCATCATTTTCAGGAAGTAAGGTTTCTGTTAAATGGTTGGACAAATAAGTTAGGCTGTTTGCAACAAGGACCTCGACCGATTCGGTCTCAATCGGTCGAGGCGGTCGGCATTGGTGTGAGCATGGGGTCGCGACCGAGAAACAAAGGAATTTTACATGTTATCGGTCTCAAGCTCGACCGATTCACAAAGCATCAATTTGTTGTGTTTGATCCAAATCTCCCCATTCTTGTGACCGTTTGTGACTAAAATAAAAAATTTACCGTTTGAATTGTAACGTTGGGCAAAAAAAAATTATAAAAAATAAAAAATTCCCCCTATAAATGCACAACTAAACAACACTTCAATTCACACAATCCCATTTCAAAAAATCTATATATTTTCTCACACCATGAATTCTTATGATATATTTTTTGCCGATTCAGATGATGAAGATGAAGTTAGTAACGAGTTTTTGATGTTTGCGGAAGATTGTTGGGAGGCTTATCAAGCGTCACAACCTAATAGGAAGCATTGATTGTACAGATTGGCCGTGGGAGAATTGCCCACATGCTTTAAAAGCTCAATTTTGTAGGGGTGATCACGGGAAAACTCCTTTCATTTTATTGGAAGCGATCACCTCTCAAGATTTTTGGATTTGGCAAAGCCTTCTTTGGTGTTGCCGGTATGAATAATGACGTAAATGTTTTACGTGCATCCCCTCTTTTCAATGATCTCAAAATGGGGAGAGCACCGGATGTGGAATTCATTGCTAACAGCGTGCCTTATAAACGGGGATATTATCTTGCTGATGGGATATATCCGGAATACTCTGTTATTGTGAAGTCTATTAGAAATCCAGGGACGCATGATGAAAAGCGTCAATTATATAAGAGGATGCACGAAGCAGCAAGAAAAGATGTGGAACGTGCTTTTGGTGTACTAAAGAAGAAGTTCCTAATGATTAAACATCCGACTAAGGGATTTAACAAAGAGCGTCTTTGACATATTATGTACACATGCATCATATTACATAATATGATAATTCAAGACGAAGGGCGGGCGATATCTCCCGAATTCTTTCCAGCTGAGCAGCACCGTTCTTATGATCCCTTAAATACGCATGAGGAATCATTGCAAATTACTAGGGAGATATGCAACAAAACAACTCATCTTAGCCTCAAAGCCGATTTGGTGGAACACATTTGGCAGCATCATAATAATCTAAACTAGTTTAGTCGTTTTATCGTAATGTTTTTTAATGTTATTTGAATTCTATTGTAATGTTTTTATTTTATTTGAATTAATATGTAACGTTTTAATTATTAATGAAATTTTAGTTTGTGTAAAAAAAAAAAAAAAAAAAAAAAAAAAAAAAAAAAAAAAAAAAAAAGGAACTTGGTCGCCCTTACTGTGGCACTGAATCGCCTGTAAGTCGCTGGAGAGAGAAAGCTGACGTGGCAGAAAAAATAAGGAGGATTGACCCTTATTTCTAGTCCTTACTGCAGGCAGCCTTAGAGCACAAGGTGCGGTTTTGTGTTAAAGAACATGTTATAGGTGTACGTCATGTTAACTTTTTGTACCTATAACACGAACCTGCAACATAATATCAAAAACAGGCTCACTGGCAGCATGTGTCATAGGTGTATGAAGACCATAAAAGTTTACGCTTATGCCATTGTTGCTAGTGAACCTATTTTTTGTAGGAGCCACCGCACCCTGTCATTGCGCCATCACAATGGCTAGTATTATGCGTATTGGGATAAGCCTAAACTTTTATGGTCTTCATACACTTATAACATATGTGTTATAGGTGTATATATGCGTATTTTGAAGGGAAAAAAAAGCGCATAACACTTGTCATTGTGATGGCGCAATGACAGGGTGCAGTGGCTCCAACTATAGGTTACCAATTTCGCTTATAACACAACAGTACCTTGTGTTTTTAGTAGTACATGTTAAAATGTTGTTAAATTGCCCTTGGATACTCCTTGGAATTGAGGCTTGTTTCATGGGCATAATCATGAAGTGTGTATCATATCATATGTAATGAAATAAAAATTGTCCTTGAATAAACAAATCAATCCAGATTCCACTAGAAAAAGTGAAATAAAGAAGAAAATGGTGTCCATAATTGTCTCTCAATAAAAGCAAAAGCAAGATCATGTTTCTTGCACCCTTTCTCTTCATTACATCATTTTTTTATTCTTTCCTTTTTGCTTTTACATATTCCATACAAATCCTTTTGCAGGTTTTACTTCTTTTTTTGTTAAAATCAAATTCGATTAATGTTAACATCGACATTGTCAAACTATAAAAAGAGTGTTTTATAAAAATAAGCAATCTAGGATTTTTATAACGTGAAAAAAGTAACGTACGCCTTTTACGAAAATTTTGTTTGAATCGTCTATTCGTCTTAAATATGGTGGTCCTTTTTTGTTACAGATAACGTGTCTACAGTGATATATATCCAGAAGGATGGTCATCTAGTCACGTAATAATATACTACAGTTAGTATAAAACATTATCGTATGAGCAAATGTTGTATACGGCAACAATGTGACAATGTAATAAATCATCATTTTGTTGAACAGTCTGTGTGATAAAATTAACCATTTTTCTAGCGGGAAGTGGTTTGCACACTCCCAAAAATGATTGGCACACTTAAATTTTGAGTGTGTTGACATTTATTCCCTTACATTGTTTGGACTTATTATTATTTTGTAAGGGTATAAATGTCAACACACTCACATTTTAAGTGTGCCAATTATTTTTAAGAGTATGCAAATCACCTCCCTTTTTCTAAGCTTATTGATAGATTGACATGTGCAGCAAGTAGGGACGAAACCAGAACTAAAAATGACCGGATGCACAACTTTTTTAAAAGTGTAGTATAAGGAAAAAATTAACAAAAAAAGTATTATTTTCGGTTAAAAATGATTGAATTTAGTGAAAACACAGTTTATTTTCACCTGTTAATGGGCTAAATAAGTAATAACTCAAAACACATTGTATTTGGACCGGGTGCATTTTATAAAATCATTTTTACGAAAGCTGTCACTACAAAACAAAATTTTATCAGGGTTTCGTGACACCGTAAGACCCCTGGCACCAAGTATCATGAGCACGAGTAGCATGATTTTAACCAAAATGAGGTTAGGGTCTTTGTTTGATTTTAATTGGATGATGTGCTGATGCCATTAGCCTTTAATTAGCCCATTAAGGCATGTTTGCATGGGCAAAAAGTACCTCAAACTTCTAAAAGGCTGGTTTAAGCCATGATGTCCATGCATTGGTGCCTTTGACTGTTAAGTGTTGACTCTAGCCATACTCATGGGCATTGATGGTGGGAGCATGCAATTTGTTCAATTAAATATTAATTGTCCACAACCAAATATTATTTGTAGTGAGTGAGTAATGTTTCAGGTCATGCTAACAAAAAGTTGTATATGTGTATTCAAAGGTATCAAGTTTATGTAATTTATGATGATTCATGATTCTCACAACAAAAGAGAAAATATGATTTAGAACATACAGAAACAATTCAGGATGCAAATGTACATCAAATTCTTTTTATTATATTGAAAGATTGAGTTTTTTAATTAACATTTTAAAATTATGACCAATACTTGAATTGTTTCTACTTCAATTAAGTTAAAGTATAACTTTTCGAACAAGTAACACCTTGGCTTTAGACAATTAGACCGGTGCAATGGTCGGTAAAATCATGTGTTGATGGCCTTCACCACATGTCGTTGCTCGTACATATCTACCATCACCATGCATGGTGGTGTGCAATTTAGGTAGGTTTGGTGGTCATGGCCACTAGATGAAGAAGAAAGGAAACAATCGCCAACGGTAATATTGAATAGTAGTGAAGGTGGTAACTGGTAACCATTACGGGGTAAAGGTAGTGAGAATGAATGCTAATGTATCATTGACGTAAGTTTACGTGAAAATGGTCAAGATCATCACCATTATATCCTCTCTTAACTAAAATGTAATGTGGGATTTGTTTTCTTGATAGTAATATTTAAGGGTCCGTTTGGTTTATAAGTGAGTTGAATTAGGATTTGGATTTGGTATAAGATTTGAATTTGTTGTAGGTTTAGGAGAGAGGAAATTGTATTTAATTAAAAATATTTTATAATAAATTTTAAATAAAATAATATTATTTGATAGTAAAAAAACAAAAAAGTGATAGTAAATAATGTGAAGGTTCCAATGTATATAGAGAATAAAAAAAAATGGCCGACAAAAATTAAAAACCATGCAAAACCTCTCAAAATAGCTAACTATCAATTTTGATTCCGAACAATCATTCCCTTAATCAAAAGAGAGAACCAAACATACAATTAATGTCACATCAACATCAAACCAAATCCAAACCCTCAAAACAAACGCACCCTAAGTTGTTTTCATTAAGGGTGAAGGTTAGGGGTGTCCATGGTATTGGAACCGTCCTGAAAGAACCGAGAACCGAAAATATGGAAAAAGTGGAACCAAGAACCATCCTAAGTTCTTCGGTATAGTTTTGGTGCGGTACTCGGTTCCGGTACGGAAATTTCGGGTAATTCCCACAAGAACCTAAGTGTTTAAATAGTTTATTTTTGTCGTCGTCGATCATTCATAAAGACATGCTAATAATGCTATAACAGTACAAATACACATGGTATTTAACTAATGTACATGATTAAATATTGTATACTTAAACAACAATATATATATATATATATATACTTGATTTAGTTATTTAGTATACTTTATTAAATATTACGCATGATATTGAATCGAAAAGCGTAAAGTACACCAACACCAACTGACCAATATTTTTATATAATATAACATGCATTCATACTTCCAACCCATTATACTCGTTAACTACAGATTCGTCATTCGTCACATATTGCATTATATAAATCACTTGATTTTTCTATTACTATAAGTAAGTATCAAATTTGCGATAATGATTTCAAGATAAACATAATTTCATGTTGATAAATAATGATGATGATGATCTTTGAATGGATTAAAAGTTTGGGTTTTAATTTTATTATGTGTTTTTAAGTTTTAGATGTTTTATGTTACAGTTTAATAATGAGTAGTTTGTTTTTTTTTTTTTTTTTTTTTTTTTTTTTTTTTTTTTTTTTAAATTAAAATGCTATACACATTAAACAATGTCCCAAATAAACCGTATAAAATTTCATATTTTTAAAGTAGTCGGTTCTTTTGGGAAAGTACCGGAACCGGACGGTTCCGACCCGAACCGTCCCGAGAACCTAAAATTTGGAGTTTTAGGAACCAAGAACCGTACCATGGTTCCAATATACGGTTCAGTTTTGGTACGATACCGGTACGGTTCCTCGGTTCTTTTGGACACCTACGAATAAAAAACTGTGTTGTATTGTAAACTGGATGGTAAGGATAACATAACCGTATCATTAAAGTATCAATCATTCCACAAAAAACCATAATATTTTCTCAAATTGTCAATATCTTTTTAGTGTCACCTAAATTTGAGATAAAAGTATTAACCAATCAATTATCTGTTATTTTAAACTTAATTTTATCAAATAGTAGCAACATATCTTGTTTTGATTATAAGGCTACTCACAGTGGTGACCCATATTGCATCATCTTTCCGGCTGCCACCTCAGCTTTCTCTCTCTTCAACCCATATTCACCTCTCTCTTCACAGTGGCACAACCGATCCTCAAATTAAATATAGTACATACGTTCAAGTGTTAACATCGGTTGTCAAACCGATCGATATTGCAAAAAAATGGCCGGCGATCGATTTCCTCACAGTGGTCACGACCGATCTTCAAATCGGTCGACCGATGTTGCCGATCGTTTTTTTCCGACCCACTACCACCAGCCTAAAGATTTGGTGGCTTTAGTGTAAAGATGGTGGGTACATAATGATGATTTATAGCTCATATCTGGAAACCAGAAAGATAATCAAAATTTATGGAAAACACATGTGGTGGTTGATCATGAAAATGACATTACGGTCCCTATTCATCCTTTTATATTCATGGCTTAAATGCATTTGGAGGGAAGGAAGGAACAACTCATTTTAACTAGCTTTTGCACATGGCTCATAAGATGCTCTTCATACTAATACTAATTACACCATTTATCCTCAAATTTTAATTAGTACTACTACATAAAGATAAACCAACAAGTCTCAATCTAAAGGCAATATATGAAACACAATAATCCATTTTAGAAAAGTGTCAAAACATAATAGTGTCATTTAACTTTGCTTATCTTTTGAAAATGTAGTCTGAAAAAGAAATGACCTTTTTATATACTCGAGTTTACAAGTTTTGTTTTTATTTTGTCATCTTCACTTTACATTACTTTATACACCAGTAAGGATAATATTTGCTCCAAAGTGGGTGCAAGAATCTTAGACCACCCCCTACATCTATCTATCAAGTTCACTTTTTGACTTTTAATCTTAAAATAATTAAATCTGACTGTACCTATCTCCTTTTTTATTTCATAGTTGTCTCTCATATGATTACAAAAACTAATGAATCTAGTAGTAATTTATTTCTAGAGAGAACTGCAAAATACATCCTTGTGGTTTACAGGTTTTGTCATCCTACATCCCTGTCAGAAACTTTTGGCAAGATACATCCCCCGTTAGGCAAACGTTTGCCACTATACATCCCTCGTTTACAATAAGGACTAACGGTGCAAATTTTTCCTCCGTTATCTCTTAACGAGACAGAAAATATTACACCGTTAGCCCTCGTTAGCCAAACGTTTGCACCGTTAGTCCTCTTTAAAAAAATAAATAAATAAATAAATAAATAAAATAAAATTAAAAAAAAAAAGTTAAAATTAAAAAAAAAAGGAAAAAAATTTAAAAAATTAATTTTTTTAAGTTAATAATTAAAAAAAATCAAATTTTTTTTAAAAAAAAATTATAAATAATAATTAATTTTTTTAAAAATGCGTATTTTTTTAAAAATTAATTTTTATAAAAAAAATGCGTATTTAAAAAAAATTATAAATAATAATTAATTTTTTTAAAATGCGTATTTTTAAAAAAAATTAAATTTTTTTTATAAAAATTAATTTTTTTAAAGTTAATATTTTAATAAAAAAAATCAACTTTTTAAAAAAAATAATATTTGCGAAAAAAAATTATAAATAATAATTAATTTTTTTAAAAACACACTCACACCCATTCTCTCCTTTCACTCACACCCATTCTCTCCTTTCTCTCTCTACACCGCCGGATTCTTCATCCCTCCCACCACAGTCCGCCGCCACCATCACCAAGAGCCACCACCCCCTTTCATTGTTTTCCGACAGTAACACCCTCACACGCGCCTCCCCTTAACCCGTTATCATTTTTATACGAAACCCTAATTTCTAAAACTTTAATAAAACCGATTTTGTTTTTAAATATTTTATAAAAATGTTTTAATAAATATTTTAAACATAAAACCGTGTGAATCCCTCATTTTGGTCGCGGCTCGATGATTCGGTCAACCCACCGAGTTGACTCAGTCGACTTGGTGTGGGATTACTTTTGTGTTCCTTGTTTCTTTTGAATAGTTCTTGATGTTATTATTGATTTGGAGTTATTTTTGGTCTGTTTGGGTTGTTTTGGTCTCGGCAGTCAACGAAGAGCCAAACCGTGACTCACGGCGAGTCACGACAAGGCTTGGGGATTATTTAGTTGTGATTTTGTGTTGGGATTTGAGTTTGGATTCGATTCGGGAAATGTTTTGGTTATGGTTGTGTTCGGATGGATTTGGTTGAGCCGACTTGGAGTCGGACCTGATATTTAGATTTGGTTTACTAGTTGTGTTGGTTATTATTTGGTTGTCGGGATACAGTTTCGGAAAATAATTGACATGGCATAACTTAAACGATAATTTTTTTTTTAATTTTTTTTTTTAAATTAACTTTAAAAAAAATTAATTTTTAATTTTTTTTTTCCTTTTTTTTTTGAATTTTAACTTTTTTTTTCTAAAAAAGAGGACTAACGGTGCAAACGTTTGGCTAACGAGGGCTAACGGTGTAATATTTTCTGTCTCGTTAAGAGATAACGGAGGAAAAATTTGCACCGTTAGTCCTTATTGTAAACGAGGGATGTATAGTGGCAAACGTTTGCCTAACGTGAGATGTATCTTGCCAAAAGTTTCTGACAGGGATGTAGGATGACAAAACCTGTAAACCACAGGGATGTATTTTGCAGTTCTCTCTTATTTCTATAAACATAACTTAACTTGTAGTACTAAAATGGTTTAGGACAGGCATGTCTTTTGACCCTTTTTGGGCAAAATGATGAACATGTACATTTTGCACTTAACCAAACTCTATAGGGGATACATACATTTTGAACAGAACATGAGACTTTTGAGCAGTTAAGAAACATAACCATAACATCATAAGGGATAAAGATATGTTTTTCAGTAAATGGGTCATCCCCGATCCGAAATGGTTCAAATTGGACCTGGTGAAAACAAATCCGGTAACTTAGCTTGACACTAACAGAGAGTACTACAAGCGATAACTGAAAATCAATAACATAGCTAAGCACAAGCAAAAGAATCTACTCTCTGCGTAAAAAAATACTAACCGGATTTATCTTCGCCGGATAACCAACAATCGATCATCATTTTAAGAACTAAAAGTTACAACATAGCTATTTAACCTGATTCCTCTTGTCCTTCTGATGGGCATTTGATAAGTCCTAATATGTTGATCACTTCCGCCATATCAGGCCGGTTTGAAGGCACTTGTGATGTGCAAATTAGCCCTAATTTCATCACCGGGATTGCTTCCTCAGCAGGGAACTTCCCCTGAAGCCTTTCATCGATACATTCATCGACCCTTCCTTCTTCGAGGGCCCCACGAACCATGTCACAAAGTATCACCACGTCATCTTCCATATACTCCACAGGCCGCCTCCCAGTAACAATCTCGAGAAGCAAGACCCCGAATCCATAAACATCACATTTTTCTGTGATCTTCACTGTTTTGCAAGCAAACTCTGGAGCCATGTAACCGAGAGCACTTTGAATTTTACTGCTTAATACGTAACGGTCTAGCATTGGTAGGAGTCTCGCTAGACCAAAGTCAGCGACTTTGGGCTCACCCAAACCGTCTATCAAGACATTACTGGACTTCAGATTGTAATGAATGACTTTAAGGTGGTGTAAGTGAGCCAAACTTTTAGCTATACCGAGAATTATATTGAATCTTTCATTCCATGTGAGTGAACTTCTGTTTCCATCTTCTTCTCCTTCGTGAAGATGCTTGTAAAGATTCCCACCCGAGACATATTCATATATCAAAAGTTGCAATGATGGAGTCCAATAATAGCCTTCAAGAGCTACAAGATTCGGGTGATGTATCTTTCCTAATTTCTTAACCTCCCTTTCAAAATCTTCTTGAGACTTAACAAGGCTCGAGACCGTTAGCTTTTTGATAGCCACTGATCGACCATCACCAAGAACAGTTCGGTACACTGCACCAAACCCACCACGTCCAAGCTCACAGTCCTTGTTTAACAAGGCATGTGCTCCTGTGCTAAAGTCAGGTTCACCAGAAAACATAACTAATTTACCAGAATTCGTGTCTGTAGTATGGGAACTGCTGTAATCACCACCTGATAACGGAACTGCAGCTGCTGACCTGGACATGGTTGAACGGACACGAAGGTTGAGCACTGTTATGAAAATTATACCAATGACAATCACAGCAGCTGCACCAATAGCAATAAGAGCGGAAATGCTAAGAAGTATCTTTTTACGCCCAAGAGGTTGAGGGATCGACTCAGGGTCGGTTCCAGTGGAGTTCGGGTTGAGTACAATTGGCTTGGGCATAACAGTAGGACAACTTCTATTCACTGCAGCCCCACAAAGGGTCGGATTACCGGTGACAGAGGATGGAGATATGGTATTGAAGAAAGAGCCTGCTGGCAATTCACCTTGTAACTGATTATGTGATACATTAAATGAAACAAGATGGACAAGGTTCCCTAACGGCTTCGGTAGAGCCCCGGTCAGTTTGTTAAAAGACAAATCAACATACTGAAGATCAGCAAGTTTCGACATTGCTACAGGAACTTGCCCTGATAGTCTATTTTGTGATAATATCCTGCAAATTTGTTACAAAAAAAGCATACATTCAGTCAGGAATGAACAAAAATTGTAACTAAAATCTGAAAGAATGAGATATAAAATAATCTTACAATGAAGTTAGCGACGAACAGGTTCCAATGGAACTTGGAATGCTGCCAGAAAGATCGTTCCGCGACAATATCAGATCCTTTAAAGAAGCTGCACCACCTATTTCCATAGGAATGCTTCCATTTAACTGATTTTCACTCAAATCAAGAGTACTCAAGGCCTTAAGCTTTCCAATAGTTTCCGGTATCTCACCTATCAGCGAATTCTTAGACATATTCAACAACCGCAGGCTGCTAAACTTCCCAATATCAGACGGAATTTCACCAGACAATTCATTGTGTGACACATCAAGAACCTGAAGATTCTGGTGTGAGTTTGCAACTGACGAACTAACAGCACTGAATACGCTTCCAGTCAGCTTATTCTCTGCAAAACTAACACTATGTAACCCCAACTGAAACACCCAACTAGGAAGAAATCCTGTCAAAGCGTTGCGACTCACATCCAAACTCTGAATGTTTTCACAATTAACCATCGACTCAGGCAGGCTCCCAGAGAACGCGTTACCAGATATATTCAGTACTTTTAATGACCGAATATTACCAATCGCGCTAGGTACCGCACCAGCGAACATATTCTTAGACAAATCAACAGTCTGCAGGCTTCCCATTTCCCCTATCCACTCACTAACCTCACCAGTTAACAAATTCCCATGAAAATTCAACTCATTACATAACGAAAGCTTCTGCAACGTGCTAGGCAAACTCCCTGAAAACGAATTTTCACTAAAATCAATCGACCTCAATAACGCACAAGCACCAATCTCATCCGGAACCACACCAGTAAACTGATTCTTCCTCAGCCTAACCTCCCTCAAGTTATACAACCTCCCAATCTCCTTAGGAACCTCACCTTCCAAAAGATTATCCGAAACATCAAGCACTCTAAGCCCATTCAACGACCACACACCCAAAGGCAACACACCCGAAAACTGATTACCCGAAACATTAAAAGCCCCAAGAGACGAACATTTCCCTAAACTACCCGGAACCTGACCCGTAAACCTATTACCAGCTAAAGAAACAGACCTTAACGAGCCACATTGGTCGAAAAAGCCACTAGGCACAGTCCCACTCAAACTATTCTCACTCAAATCAATAACCCTCAAATCAGTCAACTGACCAAGATTAACCCCAATCCCCCCAGTAAGATTATTCCTGGCTAACGACAACTTATTCAAAAACTTTAACTGCATTAAACCTCTACCCATTTTACCCGATAACCCGAACCCATCAAGAACAAGATCAGAGACTCTATTAGATCTAGGGTTACACTTAACACCATTCCATTTACATGGGCTGTCATCATCTTCATTCCATGATGCTAGCTTATTATCTGGATCTAGTAAATCAGCTTTGAACACTATTAAACCCAACACGTCATCGTCTAACGTTGGACTTAATCCTTTTACATTAACATTAACTAGTACTAACATAAAAATTAAAAAACACACTTTTTTCATTTCTTAACTGAATTCCAACAAAAAAACAACCTTAGAAAAAACAAACTTTAAGACATTTTATAAAACCTTAAACTTTTTTTTTAAGGTTACCGGAAAGTGACAGTTTAGGATTCCGGCCGCCGTGAAATATAAATGTTTTTTTTTGGTTTTCAGACAGAGAGAAGACATAAAAGACTTTATTTAGGAAATGAGATTAGGGATTAAAGAAGGAGTGTGTGTGGGACCCATGTGTTTTTTGTATGGGACACGTGGTGGAATGGTAGTGGGTGGAAGTGAGTTGTCGTACACGTTGGAGTGAGCAGTTGGTGTAGAGGGTGGTTAATGTTTTGGAGGGTTTTGTAAAGTGTTGGAAAGCGTAAGGGGTGTTTTGTGGGGTTTAGTGAAGTTGAGGGTGTGAAGTGTAGTTTAAGAGCAGCTTTTTCTATTTTTGTTTTTTTTATAAAAAATGTTGAGTTGTGAATTGTGACCACTCGAAGAATTAAGACAATTTTTTTTTTTTTTTTTAAATATTGGCAAAAATGAAATATACTACATGTTTGGTGAAAATAGCGGTAACAAAAAGTAGTATCAGTCAATGTTGCAAAAATTGTAAATCGGTCCTGAGGTGGTCGAGGGCCGAGTTGCGTTTTTTAGCCGATTAATCGGCCAAAAACCTTGTAATCACCGATTAATCGACCGACTTCCTTGTAAATGTCTCCAAGTTCCAGGGCCTTGTAGCTTGGAATCGGCGATTACAAGGCCTTGTAGGCCTTTTTTTGCAACATTGGTATCAGTAAATAGTAGCATGAAGCAGCTATTTGTCTTGATAAAATATTTAGTAAAATAGTTGTATAGTCATAATTAGTAAGTGAAAACGCAGGTTGCTCGTAAATACTACTAAGAATTAACATTTTGATTTGGAGCGTTTAGAAAAAATATGAATGCTAGTAGCTTGTTATCTAACAAGCATTTTATGCAAAACCTTAACTATTAGTTGTTAGTTGCTCTAAAACACTCATAAACGCTTACTACCAAACATACTCGTGTTGTTGGTATGAATTTTTGTTTTTGGTTAATAGTACTTGTCCCAAAATTACTAAATTAGGATAGACTTTAATACTTATATGATCTATTCAAAATTTATTTATGTACAAACTATCATATTTATTGATTAGCAATGAGCTTGAGCATATGTGTAAATAAATTGATCATTAAAGAAGTTGTAAAAATGAATGCTGCAATAAATTTGTCATACTTACGTTGAATAAGAAATAAAAACTACCGTACTATATTAAAATGTCATTAAACATATCACATATGCATACTATTGTTTTATACTGTGTTTATTTCACACGTGACTTAAGCACTACATGACTACTTGGTTTCTTTGGACTATTTTTTATACTTTACATACAGTTCGATAAAAAAAAATACAGTATATATGGACTATTTTTGTTGGTCATATAGTATTAAATAGGAGTAGTACGGAATACCTAGCATAGAGCACAAAAACTTATATGATTATATTAGCCCAAAATTAAAAAACCTGTTACAAAGACAACACCTCAATAAACAGATGATTGTAGCATGCAATCCTTTTTGATGAATAAAGCTTGCAATTCTCGCATTCGATGCTTACAAAAATTCACGAGGCTGGATTTAAAAAAAAATTCCCTAAAAGGTGTAAATTGGTGAAAACATCCCGATCTTATGCATCTTTTGATGTCAAACGGACATTTCCTCAAGGACCCGACCCCAGGCAATAAGCTCAAGTATCAGCGACCTAATTAGCCAAAAGTTGGGTTTGAACCCTGATAATTTTCCAAAGACCTTCTATGACCAGTTAATTGAGCGTTTGCGAAGAAGGAATTAATGGTATCACTGGATTTTAAAAAAGGTTACAAAAACAACCAAATATATTACATGTAAAGCAAAACCAAATATTTCGTATTTTCTGTCATCTTAATTTTGTCTTAAACTAAAAAACGAAGTGTCCAAACTCTCGTATAATTCATGACAGTCAACTAAACTACCAAATCATTGTTAGCATCACATTTAAAAGTAACATGTGCATAGAACATGGGATTTTTCTAAGATATTAGTCTATTTATCATCATCATCATTGATCATATTACGTCTAATTTCATGACCCATAATATGTCTTCTTCCTCTTCTATAATAAAGCCTCATGAAGAGTTATAAATGTACAAAGTACTCAACTAATGTAGTTGTTTTCGTTTGTATATAGCTGAGAATTGTGCTTTACAATGAACCCAACGTATGTAGTAGTTGATTACATAATTATACGAGTGCATGTACAAGTTCATACACAAACCTATATATAACAACTCAAACGATTTACGCTCGTACGGAATGATTTATGCTCACAGCCGGTTCTAGTTTAAGGTTATTGGAATTCATCAAGTTTGAGTTCAAATACAAATAACTCTTCTCAAAACTATAATGAGGTTTTCGCACCTCGTTTATTGATGTGACACCTTTTTATCTTGACCTCATGCAAGTTCTACTTTATCATTCGATAAAAGAACTTAACGATATTTTAATTTAGAGTTGTTTGATGGTTCATAAATTTGATCAATGATTTTGAATTATACGAGTTTTACAATTGCCATGATATCAAGCACAAAACTTCCATCCAAAAACCTCAATGAACTAATCTTTTAAGTTTGAGCTAGCTTAAAACTTAGCATCACTTGATCATGCAAATCGCAATTAAGTTTCCTTATTAAAATGAGATTTTAAAGAAAAAGCAGATAAAAAAAAAAAAAAAAAAAAAAAAAAAAAAAAAAAAAAAAAAGTTAGATATGAATATGTGGTGAGTGAAAGAAGATCATTAAATAAGGTAAGTTGGGAAGATGGAGGGGTAGGTGATGCAATTAAAGAAAACGTATGTGAATGCTGTTCAGAGTGACACAGACTTTTGGTCTTTTGCCATTTGACCCTTTCTTTTTTCCAGTATTTGCAGATTGTGGTCCCTACATTAACTTAAATTCTTCCTCTCGATCTTTACTTTCACACTTCCCTTTTCTTATTTTGGCTTTTTATTATTCAAATGAAGAAGTATATCCAATGTTCTTGTTTGAAATTGTTGAATGAATGTGATGACATGCTTGGATTAATAAAGCACAGGCATAACCGATAGTGTCTCGGTCTTCTCATTAGACTAAGTTGTTCATGAAGATGTTGTAAAGTGATAAAGCTAATGTGGTAGTCGTGGCAGCCCTAAGCAAAAAACTACACTCAAAGCAATAAAAATGTAAACAGTAGAGAATATTGAGGCAATATGTAATTTCTGTGTGACCCGAAATTTCAGATTTACATTCATGTTACTGGAAAACTTAAGCAAAAGCAACCCACGTTATCGGAAAACTTCCTGTTCTGGCTATTACTACAACAATAACATGCTACTTTATGCAAACAATTTACGTAACTTATGAATTATAACTTGTGTAAGTTTATATTTAGAATGGAAGGTTATGTCAAATGTGTTGTAAAGGTGATATAACAAACATAGGGTCGTTGTCTGATTATAATGAAAATGAAAATGAAATTGAGATTATATTAGCCTATAGTACTTTATAGCTTGCATATATCAACAATAAACACAGATCGTGTTTAATTAACGGCTCAACAACGATTGTGACATATATTATATAGTAAAGCTCCTAGCTAAGTGATCACTCTATCTATAATAAATATAAAAGTAGGCCGTCAACAACGGCTCAATTACATATATTAATCCCATGCATCAATGTCCTCTTTTGGACAACAAAAGTCAAAAACATTTTTTTCTACTACGAAACCTACATTGTTTAACGGTAGATACAAGAAGTCCAGAATTGTAGAGCATGCACTCTCACTAAACATAGTTTTCGGAATGTTTTGGTAATTTTATTAGTTGTACTAAGACTACCTTTAATGCAACCCAATACAGGAGTGTATATGACCAAAGACACCATTATCATATCAACTTTCTTTTTCTACAACAATAAGGAGATAAAAAAGTAGAAGACACTACAAAAAATATACCCCGCTTAAACAAATTAATAAACACATACTCACACACAATACTCACAAGACTAGGTCGTTATTAAGACCGAGTCCTTATTATTATTATTATTATTATTTTTTTTTGCATAAGACTAGTCGCCCCGAGGAGGGGTGTAATGCTTGAGACGTGTCGTCCACACCAACGACCGAGTTGAAGACCATACATTACGGGGAGTCTAATGCAAATAGTAAAAACAATATGGAGTCATGCAAAGTCTTAAAAAGAAAGCGTCATATAATAGACGGAGTCAATTGGGAAAAAGGTACGAAGGGCCAAACATATGAGAACAAAAAAAAGGGTGCCGTTAGGTCAATTTAATCTGTCAAAATGTATTTTGTTTGGGAATACCAATGTACACAGGGAATGAATTCAATCTGGGTTTCATTCATTAACATGCGGCCAATTATACCGCTGCAATAGTGACTATGTCATTTATTTCCATTTCTTTAATCAATATCATTTCAGTAACTATCTCTTGTATTAGACAGCCCGTTTTGTAACGGCACAAAAGTAGGGGAAAAAAGAACTGAAAACTAACGTAAGAAATATAAACTTATTACTCCGTTTTGGTACGTGTCATAATTAATAATGTGATAACACATCAAAATATGCATATGTAAACATAGTATAAATACTAGTGAGTATATACTAAATTTGAATCCTTCACAAATGGTGGCCCTGCACTGCTAACACACTTGCACAAGGTAATCAACGTCAATATGTAAACACTTTATAAAATTTACTCATATTTTTCAAAGTTTACGTTATTACGTATCAAAACGAAACAATAAAAGAAAGTTTGTTGCTATTTTATGGTGTGAAGTGTGAACCCTACGACAAATGACAAGCTAAGGATATATTTTTACCATAGTTTGTGGTTGAAATTGAAATTATGGAATAGTCAATTGATATCGAAGTTGTAAGGTGTTGCAATTGGTTTGATTGTTTGAAGATGTATGAAATCAAAGAATGTTTCGTGCATGATAGATTGTATGCTAAAAAAATTTCTAAGTGTATATTTTCTTAACCTATTAAATCAGCTTTACTCGATTGATTTATCAAGAGAAAAAAACTTCGTCAAAGTAACTAGTTTTTCAGTAGATAAGTTAAATTTGTTAAATTTACATGTTTACAAGATAGTTAGATACTACAGTAGTACTCATATAAAATTTGGCATTGAGTTTGTTGTATGAGTATTGAATTCTGAAGCCTGGTAGCTTGCTTTTGGTAGCAAAGTAAACGACAATTTTGTGCAAATGTTAAAAACAGAAACCTATAGTATGGGAAAAGAAATGGCTCAACACATTTATTTCTAAGAACAAATTTTAAACCTCCATATTAGATAGGAGAAATGCTAGAACCACTCATAAAATCATACAAAAAATTATCAGAAAATGCACCAATCACCCGTTGACATATCAGCAAATGAATTTTTTGTGTGAATTTTGTGAGTGAATCTAGCATTGCTCGATAGGAGAAATGCCAGAACCAAATAAAAACCTCAAAAGAAGAAAGCAAAAATCAAACCAAAACTGTGGAATAACTCTACTTGCGTTTAGCTGAAAGTTGTTGACGCAATAAGTTGTTCAAATCAAATATTTTTTCAGAAAAGTTTTCAAATGATGGCTTTTCTTACTTATAATCTTTGGAAAAATATGATATCCAAGTTACGTCTAGTTGGTGAGAAATGGGACATTTCTTAAAAATGTTTTTACGAAAAATGAAAATAAAAAACTTGTTTAGTCGCAAATTTTCAAAACATATTTTTTCTAGAAAATGAAAAATTCAAGCTTCAAATTCTGTGTATAAAACTGAAAAAGCTATTTACACTTGTCAATAGTTTTCATTGTACTTTTTTACGAATTAAATTTTTTATTTATCTAAAAATTATTATCTATATATTTTACCCTTTTTAAATACTTTTTAAAGATCATTTTGACTCATTGTCGGTTTGAATAGGAATACAAATTTGAACCGACCCGCAAACTGACTCATATCTAATTATAGCCCAGCTGAAGCAGCCCAGTACGAGGCCCGTGAAATAAACCGAGCCTTAAACCATAACAAAATAGTATAGTAATCTAAAGGTGAACCGGCCCATTATATAAACCTAGCCCTAAACCATAACTATAACAATAACAATAACAAAATAATCAAACAGACGAAGGAAGAAACGCAGTTGAATCGAAGAAGAAGAAGAATGGCATCATCATCAAACAGCAACGACGAAAGGAAACGAGCAATCGTATCAGCTCTCTGCAAATTCAAACATCTTGACTCTGTAACCTTCTTCTTAACTCACTCACTTCATATCTAATTCTTTATTCTACTGTCTCTAGGTTTTAAATTAACTGTCTACGTTGCACCCAGTTATTAGATAGTTTCATCTACTTAAATGTTAATCGCACTCAGTTTCGGTTATTAACTGTTCACTATATAACGATTTAGGAACTTATTTACTTATTCTTTAAAATATAACTCTTCTCGTGCTATTCTATACTAATAATAATAATTCTTACATTTAACAGTGTACTGCTTGTTTGGGACTTTTAACAAACGTTAATTAAGAGACGCGTTTAATAACACCTATAGCTATGCTACCAAACACTCACTCTGACCAAACAAACGCTCTAGCTAGTTTTATGTTTTCTGCTACTACATACGCTTTTCAGTTAATAAAACAAAGTTTCTAGTTTTTTGCAAATTTTGTCTCTTTCAATACGACTTCTGTTTCATTATTTATGTTCAAGGAGCACTTGATAGTAGTAATTGGAGAATTTTGTAATGGTTATCAACTTTTCCTTGTTGAGTTGCCGTATATGAAATTATCAAGTGTTTTCTAAACGCTTGTTCAACATCTTTTATACAGACAAAGTTTTTGGATAATGTGGTGAATGGCCTCAAAAGCTTGAGTATTAACACTTCTCTCGAGAACAATGATGAGGTGAGTTGATATCGGTTTTTAGATTGTGATGTTGCTTCCATAAGCTAATACTTTTTTTTATTGGCAGTTCAACAAGTGGGTGACATTTGCAGAAAATTTCCCATCGGATCGAAAGGCATGCTCAAAAGGTCTATTTCAATTAAACGAGCATTTTCTCGAGAAAGCTGTTCTTGTTGGTGGTGGATACACACCATCTGAAGCTGACGTAATTGTGTTTTCGACTGTTCACCCAATTGTGGTACGTAATGCTAATTTCTTTGTAATAGTTAAGTTCACCATGGCCTAGCTCATAGTTTTAGTCATTCCTTATATTTGCTGTCTGCTGATTGCAGATTCGTCTTTCGTACTCTGACAAGAAGAAACTGCCACATTTGCTGAGATGGATGGATTATATCCAGGTAATGGGATTTTTTTTTTCCATTGAGATATCATGCTTCTTTTTCTTAGTACAAATATCTGCGCTATAAGCTTGTTTATTTGTTTCTAAAGTTCTTAATTTTGTTTTCATGTATGCAGTAACCATGTTTTAAATATTACTAGTAGTTATCTTCTTTCAGTAGTTTAGGAGCTTATTTGACTTCACTTGCTTTCTTACTTACGTATAACATGATTCTGCATTTGTGCTTACATAAACTAGTAATCCTAACAATGGCAAATAACATGCTATCCCATTCGTGTTTTGTGTCTTAACTTTTAAGTATGATAGTTTCTTCTTTTTACTGATGCTCCAAGCATACTAGGATTGATTTATGTAGACGCCTAATGCATTTTCTGGACGTGGAAGGCTCACACACCCACTATACACCCTTTAAAACACGTGTCTTAGTTGAGACTTGAACCACTAACCTTTTAGTTGATGGGCCACCAGGCCAAAGGCCTGTTGGTTGAAAACCATATGTTTTATGTACTCAACCACAATAAGTCTTGCCTCCTGTTATTTGAAATAATCAGATTACAAATTTACAATCGGTCTGTTAATTGCAAAATTGAACAATTTGTAATTGGAGATCTGTTATACTTATGATCCTATTACTCAACCACAATAAGTCTTGCCTCCTGTTATTTGAAATAATCAGATTGCAAATTTACAATCGGTCTGTTAATTGCGAAATTGAACAATTTGTAATTGGAGATCTGTTATACTTATGATCCTATTAGTTTCTTTGCTTCTTCCTTGTCTCTGCAAGGGGAGGCACTTACATCCTTCCCCTTCTTTTCCTTTGAACTAATTAATTTTATTTCATCTTGCAGAGTACCCATGACCTAGGAGAGCTATTTCAATGGATTAAGCTGGAAAAAACATATTTTGATCCTACAGTAAGTAGAATCTATATAAAGTTTTACTGATGAACGGTGTAATATGTTTACCAGGCCAAAGGCCTGTTGGTTGAAAACCATATGTTTTATGTACTCAACCACAATAAGTCTTGCCTCCTGTTATTTGAAATAATCAGATTACAAATTTACAATCGGTCTGTTAATTGCAAAATTGAACAATTTGTAATTGGAGATCTGTTATACTTATGATCCTATTACTCAACCACAATAAGTCTTGCCTCCTGTTATTTGAAATAATCAGATTGCAAATTTACAATCGGTCTGTTAATTGCGAAATTGAACAATTTGTAATTGGAGATCTGTTATACTTATGATCCTATTAGTTTCTTTGCTTCTTCCTTGTCTCTGCAAGGGGAGGCACTTACATCCTTCCCCTTCTTTTCCTTTGAACTAATTAATTTTATTTCATCTTGCAGAGTACCCATGACCTAGGAGAGCTATTTCAATGGATTAAGCCGGAAAAAACATATTTTGATCCTACAGTAAGTAGAATCTATATAAAGTTTTACTGATGAATGGTGTAATATGTTTATTTACAATCTCGATTCTATCTGTGCTGAGTTAAAAAGTACTTGTTGATCTAAGTGCATCACTTACTTCAGGGAGATTCTAAATAGGGCAATAGGCTCAAGCATATGTATGATTGCTACCCTGCCTCTAGGCACTGTGGTAGATGAGTTCTTAAGACCCTCAAAGTGGTAGTTTAGCTCTTCTGTGTGTAAAGTTTTTTTTTACAGAAGTGGCAATACAGCATTTACTTCTGTTTGGACTCATTTTGGTTATTGATTTATACGTAAACAGGTTTGAAAGGAAAATGGTCGATAGCCGCCTAAAGTGCGTTTAATGCATTTAAAATCTTTATTCACTTCGTTAAACGTACATCATTATTGTTATGGAACTGATATTTGTTTTTCGCACTTATATCAAACACTGGTTGTTTAAAGAAACTAGTTTTTTTTTGAAAAAAAGTGTGGTCAATCAACTACGACCTGGCCAGTTTAGACTGGTATGAGAATTACTTATTGTAAACCTACTAACCCGAGCAATCATTTTGGCACATCTAGGTTCTTAGACCAGTTTGAGGAAGTGATAGAAAGTAAGTTAACGTGTTTATATATTCAGCTGTTGATTGTCTAGCAAGTAATTTATAATATGACTTGTTCTCTGTCAACTTTTGTTGTTAACTCTAGTTACACACAGAAATAGTTATCCTTTTGTATCATAGCGGAACATTCTATGAAGACTTGTCGATTCTGAATTTTGCTTGCTCAAAATATTCACCTTTTGATGTAGCTTACGGGAGGCATATTATGGGTTAATCATATTAGCATCTCAGATAGATCCTGCCGAAACATAATTACAATGAGGCTGATAATATAGTCTATGCATTTTTAGTGATGTCTGTCACATATTTATGTTTATTTGTTGCCTGCATAGCATCACTCAGTGATGGCACCGGACAAAAGTGCAGCAATGTCATACGATTTTTGTTATTCAGTAGGTTCAAAATTTTTAATTCGAGTATGTGCTATGTAGTCATCTAATTTACCTGTGCTTAATCTTTCAAGCCCTTGAAAGGATGGCTGTGCTGTCTGGGCTATAAACCCGCATGCAAAGCACTTTTATCATATCCATGCCTCTGAAAGTTAGTTTCTGCTTTCGTTTCAGTCATGGTTGATATCTGAGCCAAGTTCAAAAAAGGCCGAGCCGGATACGAAAAAGGCTGCCTCAAATGCAAAAGCAACAAAGTCAGGAGCTGACACAGAGAAAAAATCTGACGTGGTATGATCTTTGATGCATGAGAATTTTGATTTATACATTTTGAATGATTGCTGTTGTTGTTCATTTCTGGTTTTATGAAGTGGCGTCTTCAGAGAAGATTCAAGAAAAAGAAAGCTTGAAAAGCATTAAAACCAACTGTTTTGAAAACTGTCGATCTTTCTTAAAGCGGATAAATAAACTAGATTCTTTTATATTTTTTAGCTGCAAGCCGAGTAAAAGTTGCAGTAAAATGATTAAACTATCACTTTTAGCTTTTCTATTATGTTCTGTACGTTCCGGACAGAGCTACATTTTCTCTGAAAGGTGGTTGTGATTTTAAGGCCTTCTGAAAAATACTTTATCACCATATTAAACTTCGTGACAAGTATAGCAAATTTAAAGTATTGGTGAACTTAGTATCCAAGACTTTATTAATAGTAAACTTGACAAGTACTAGATTTGATAACAATATCCATTCGTTTTGTTGTTGGTGCTATCAAACGTTATCTTATTCTGGATTCTGCTGCTGTGATTATAGATTCCTTTGAATTTGTTATGCTACTAGTTGGGATTATTCTTGTATTTGTATTAAGTGTGCATTTTTTTTTTCCTTCTTGAAGCCAAAGAAACAGGCAACTGGAAAGGCAGAAGCTGCCACAGAGAAGAAGAAATTGCCTGAAAAGGTACCAGATAACAAAGATGCAGAATTGAGTGTCACTTTATTAAAGATTCAAATTGGGCTTATTCGTAAGGCGTCCAAACATCCGTCAGCTGACAGGTAACTTGCTTATTTCTTCTTCTCCATTTGTATAACCCCTTTAACTCTATCAGTTAAAGAATCCTCGTGCTATGTTATTAACTACTATTAAGATACCTTTTTTTTCTACATAAGATCTGTTTTTGGTAAGAGGTGGCCTCTTTTGCGGGTTTGGGAGTTTCAGGTTGAAACAAGTCACTATTTAGTATAGGATGGAACAGGCCACACCGGTTGGGTTGACTTGAAAGCACTTTTTCTCAATTGTTAGATTTTTTTTTTTTTTTTTTTTTTTTTTTTTTGCAACTAATTTATGCTTTAATGCATTATATATGATTGTAAAAAGTTAAAAACAATATATATGCAATAATAATCTAAATCTTTGAATAAGAATATTGTAGGTAATTGTATACCTTAATAATTAATTTTGGCGCCTTTTAACCTGTCAACGTAATTATATGTCAAAACACAACAACCAACCCATCTATAAGTAACTGGGTTGGAATTGTCACATCTAGTGTATATCGTTGTCATTGACTTTGTTCTGTATCTTCACGTGCATGATCCAGTTTATTGGTTGAGGAGATAGATGTTGGTGAAGGAAAAGTACGGCAGGTGGTCAGTGGTCTAGCAAAGTATTGCAGTCCAGAGGATTTGACGGTATGAATAATTATATCATCTTCTGTGTCTATACATCCATTTTATCCATTACTTAACAAGACCAATGCTGTATTGAATTTAATCGCAAGATGCCAAGTTTCTAATGGTTATTTTCATCCTAATTGACATTGCAGAACCGTCTTGTAGCATTAATTACAAATGTGAAGCCAGGAAAGTTAAGAGACGTGGTTTCCGAAGGCCTGGTAGCAACTCTTTCCCCACCCACATGCCTTTTTGCTCAGTTTTAAATCTATGAATTTTGAAACTTTATCACTTCTGCTGATTTTAATGTTCATATTTGAAATATATAAATTTTTCTCTGGATGCAGTGAGACCCACTGAAACATTAGCCAACTTAATTTTTTGCTATCTTCAGGTGCTTTGCGCTTCAAATGCAGATCACACAGCTGTGGAGCCTTTGATTGTTCCAGAAGGAGCCAAAATCGGCGAATGTGTTACGTTTGCTGGGTATGTGATGTATTTAAACAAATATTTTTAGCTTACTTACGTATACTAATATTGATGTGCTTGTATATCGACTCTTTTTATCAAGTGTAATAGTTTAATGGGCTAACTCAGACACTGATGCCAATGTACAATATAATACAGTTATGAAGGGAAGCCAGAGGATGTTTTAAACCAAAAGAAGAAACATCTAGACAGGATAACACCGGTAAGTAATCATGTTTAATGAATTTGCAGTTCTCATTGTACAATATAAGCACAATCCTATATCAGTCACGCAACTCAATTTATCGTCAAAATTTGTTCTTTTGGACCTTAAAATCAAGTTTCGAATATTCTAACATCAAAATTGATGGCGGTTTTCAGCATCCTTGGGGAAAATTTATGACTGCTCAAAACCTTTATATATATTGAATGCAGGTTAAAAACAACTTTGCTAAAAACACAGCTAAGAATAATATGATATTGGTGTTAAAATAACTAGTTTGACCATAGAAGTCTAAACGTAAATCTTAGTTTTGAATGGAGTAGCAACACTTGATACCTTGGTCCAAACATAAAACCATTCAAAGTTAGATATGAAAGTGGTTAACTTAAGCCTGAAGAGGTCTCTCACCCCCTCTTTGGGTTAATTTGTTTGTTTAATATAATAGATTATGTAGCTATATTTTTATGTCTGCAAACATCTACATCATTCGTGATATACCCGTGCTTGTATAAACATTTAATTTTTTATGGGTGCAGAATCTTTTCACCGATGACAAAGGTGTGGCCACATTCAAAGGAGTCCCATTTATGACATCTGCTGGACCATGCACATCTACCATACCCAATGGCAGTGTCAAATGATGACGAGGATTCTCGTATCATATGATGATGATCATCGTATCATGTGTTTAATTTGGTACTTACTTTTCATATTAGGCAGAAAATTGTATGGTTACCAGAATTGTTTGTACAAACAATATGCATTTTAAATCAGCCAGCAGTTTTGATTTAAGCTTATGTTCCGGCTATTATTAGTCAAGAGCAATTACTCGAGCATGCACAATGGTTTGATCAGGCAGGTTGGATCGAATGCGGAAATGGGTTGGGTTGGTTGACCCGAAAATATTTTATCCAAATGTCTTTATGTAGTTTACTTACGTAAGTATGGGTTTTGTCACCACACCTGAGGGGAGACAGCACCCATGTGGGAAGTGGATAAAGTGAGACACACCCATCCCCATGTTTCATGTAAGCCCACCACTTTCCCAATCATTTTATGTGATCTCCATCCAACAGATTTTGCTCACTAAAATATACTACAATTTTTTTTTTTAATAAAACAATTAAAATTTTGGCCCATTTAGATTTCAGATTTGGCTTTGTGTTACGTGTCATATATGTTTCTTGGTGGTCAGATATTGTTCCTAGCATTGCTCTTCAAAAAAATTGTGCAATCTTGTTTGATATTGGTGGTTAGTTAAAAGCTTATACGCTGCGTTTGTTTTTTTTTTCAACCTCTTAACGCCTCTGAACGGGTACTGTGTCTGAATCGGTCAGACATTTACGCCGTTCAGACCGTTTTTTTTTTTTTTTTTTTTTTTTTTTTTTTTTTTCGTTCAGACGCGTTCAGATACATTTAGATCTTAATGATCAAGACTTGAGAGGGGTGTCTTAACGCGTATGAATGCCTCTTGTTGACACAAAATAACCAAAAAAAAAAAAAAAAAAAAAAAATCCCGTTCAAACACGAGTTTTTTTTCTCGTTCAGATGCGTTCAGATTCAGACATTTACGCATCAGATTCAGATTCAGACGTGCGGTTCAGATTCAGATTAAGACCCTCTTAATAAACAAACACCACTGAGTTATTTTTAAAACCATACATCTCTCACATATCAAGGGACAAATATGGACCTTTGATTTAACTTTGATCAATAGCTGAGATCAAAACATTTGCCACTTAAAAAAAACACGGAGGGGCACTTTCGTAAAATCACATCACCAAAAAAAAAACAACACCATCCGTCTCATTTCATTTCATTTACGCTCTCACCTAACACACACTAAAACACAAACAACACACAAAATAACCGTTCAAAATCCAAGCCCTAATTCCTCACCGGATACACAAGATCTAACCGGAAAAATGGCGGAAAGTGACGACGATCATATTGTTCTGAAACCCTACCTATCTCCGGCTAAAAAGAAGGATACAAAAACTTCTAAAAAAATCGATTTCAGGTATACTCATACGATTTAAACAACTATTTCACAATCTCTTACTATCATATATGATTGAAATATTCATGCGTACTGTGTATAGAGATTATATTGAAGATGTTATGAATTTACACTGATTATTGATTGTTTATGCAAGTTATTGTGATTTTGTGAAGAAATAGTAAACTAGAAATTAGGTTTTCAAAGTTAATACAGTAATTAGATTCAATAGAAGTTGAAATAATAAAAAAAGACACAATAGAAGAATTTATTGAAGACGATTTATGCAGCTAAGCCTTCGGCTTAGACGTAGAAGACGCCTTCGGCTTAGCCGAAGGTGTCGGCTGCGGCTAAGCAGCAGAAGATGCCTTCGGCTTCACCAAAGGCATTGGCTGAGGCTAAGACGCAAAAGACGCCTTCGGCTTGGCCAAAGGCATCGGTTGTGGCTAAGCCGCAGAAGACGCCTTCGGCTTGGCAAAAGGCATTGGTTGCGGCAAAGCCGCATAAGACGCCTTCGGCTTGGCAAAAGGCATTGGTTGCGGCCAAGCCGCAAAAGATGTGTTTGGCTTAGATGTAGACAACTTTGGAATAGACGAAGGCGTAGGATACGGCTAAGCGTTTTGCTAAGCAGCATCATATATGCTGCCGCTAAGCCTTTGGCTTCAGCTTACTGTTGTAGAAACAGAATTTGTAATTTTGTTTGCATTGAAATCCGTATCATATATGATATAGAAAAATATTCAGTTATAGATATGTTCAGTTAATATCGACTGTATTCTATATCATATATATATATATATATATATATATATATATATATATATATATATATATATATATATATAGTTAGGATCAAATAGGAAGAATAATTAAAATAGGAAGGATAAGAAGTAACCACAACCACACATTCTAGATGCACCTACAAAAATGGATGCGTCTTCATTCAAATTTTCCTTCCCATATAAAAATGTGTGGCTAGAATTACTTCCTACCCTTCTCATTTTAATTATTCTTCTTATTGGATCCCTACCCTATATAGATATATATATATATCAAACACTTGTCTTAGTTGCAGCGATAGCCTTCGGCAGCCGAAGGTTATCGCTACAACTAAGCCTTCGACAAAAGAAACTGATGATGTATGTTAATTAGTCTGACTGTACATAAATACTAAAAATATCTGTTTTAAAAATGTAGATAAAGCTAAAGGAAAGAGAGTTGCTGATGTGGATAACGTAATAAGTTCATTGCCATTCTTAAAGACATCAACTAAAGGAAAAAAAGCTGCCAAAGGTACATATTTTTGCTTTTATATATCAGAAGTAATAGAATGTATAAGACAATGTTGTGTACTGAATACATAATGCATTAAATCATATATGATAACATTTTAAATTTTTTTGCAGCAGATGTAATAGATGTCAAACAGATGGAAATAGAACAGGAAACGGATGATAACAAGAAAAATAAGAGATATAAAATCAAGGAAGAACCAGCAGTCACACCTCCAAAAGTAAAGCGAAGATCTAAGAGAACAAAGTGCACTTCAAGAGGGGGTGGAAAGAAAACAACAAAAGAAGCTACAAAACCTGCCACAACTTCTAAGAGATACACAATAGGAGATGCTAAGAAAACGATGGAAGAAGAAGTAAATCAGGAAAGTGAAGAGGAGAAGGAGGAAGATCATGTGATATTTGATGAAAGAGAAACTGAAGAGGAACAAAAAAAAACAAACAAAATAGAGAAAATTGGAAAAAGTTGAAGAAGAAACAGAGGAGGAGGAAGATGAGGAGGAACGGGGGATTGTTAATGTTAAAAAAGAAAATATAAAAAATCAAAAAGGAAAAAGGAAAAAAACCAACAAAAAAGGTGACATACCCAAGCTGCTTAACTAGGTCATCACCAAAAGCCATGTCTGATGCAATGGTTGGCTTAACAGAGATGAGAAAGAAAACTTTGAAAGATATCGGTTTTGAAAGATTCATCAACTTTCCAATAAGCGAACTCCCTGGAGCATTGTTATACTATGTTGTTCAGAAATTCCATCCACCAAGCATGGAATTAAGGTTGGAAAAAGGATCCATAAAGGTAACAAGGCAAAAAATACATGATATGCTAGGTGTGCCTATGGGAAAAACCAAATTGGAAGATCTAGAACCAAGAGAGAAAGATGATCCTTTCATAGCTGAATGGGAAGGCCAATATACTCATGTAAAGAAAATCACACCAGCTGCAATATCAACGGAGATAACAAGCTCATTCGATGCTGATTTCATCTTTACAATAAACTTTATGACTCTGTTTGCTAGCACGATGGGAACAGTTGATAATGGTGCAAAGGTGTTTCGAACTGTGTTGAAGCATGTAAAAGAAAATGATCTCATTTCAGAAATTGACTGGTGCGGTAACATATTGGAATGCTTACGAATAAGTAAGCAAAATTGGGATAAGGTGACTAAAGGCGACTTCTATTACGGGCCAGCAACATTCTTATGTGTAAGTTATTTTACATGTTTCTATAAATTTATCAAATGAGATTCAATAACATACACTTATTATATTCTAACACAAATTTATATTTTGTATGAAAAAGCTTCTATACTTAGACTCAACCAACTTCCCCAAATTTCAAGTAATGCGTCATCGACCAGCAATGAGAAGTTGGAACACACAGGCAATGAGGAAGAGGATTGGGATGGAAATGATAGACAATTGCTTGGGAAAACTTGAACATCACGAAGAGTTTGATCTGGAGGAAGAGCAAACAGGTTTGAATTTTTACAAGGGAACGGATGTCTACAATGAACCATTGCCTCCGAAGAGACCAGAAACCAAATAGGTAACTTTTATCTTATTTTAATTCTTTATATAAACTGATTGTCAGACAAATTTCGGCATAGCCTTCGGCTAAAGCCGAAGACTATGCCTACGGCTAAGCCTTCGGCTTTAACAGCAGGCTATGCCTGCGGCTAAGTCTTTAGCAAGCTAAAATATCATATATGATTTAGAATATCATATATGATTATTAAAAATCATATATGATAATTTTGAAAATCATATATGATAATTCAAATGGTTTTTTTAAATAGAAAATATCACATATGATTTTGAATATAGATTAAAAAAAAAATCTAACTTGCTTATTTTACAGGAGTTTGTTGAAAAAATAGAAGAGAAGTTTGAAATCATTTCAAGCGAAAAAAAAAAGAGTTGGTTGAGACGTTGAAAGAGGGAATGCAGAAGTTTAAAGGAGACAAAACATTGTTCAATTTGTGCAAGAAGTATAAGAAAATGTTCAATGTTTTGGACTTTGATTTAGATGAAGGAGAAGGAAAAAAGGATGAAAAAAATGATAGTGATGATGGAGACACTGATGACGACGACAGTGATGATGGAAGTGATGATGGAAGCAATGATGATAGAGGAGCTGATGATGGAAGAGATGATGGGAAAGATAACGATGGCAGTGGTGATAAGGAAGATAAGGATGGGAAAGATGATAAAGAGGAAACAGAAAGTGGGAGTGAAAGTGAAAGTGAAAGTGAGAGTGAGAGTGAGAGTGAAACTAAAGAAAGTGAAGGTGACAGGAAAAGTCCAGTTGAAAAGGAAAAAGATAGAGAAGAAGGAAGTGAGAGTGAGAGCGAAAAAGAAGAACAAATGGAAACAAATGTCCAACAAGATGAAGAAAAGGTAGAAGAAGATGAGAGTGAAACTGGAGATGAGTCGCAAAAAGGAATCGGAGACAGAAAAAGAAACTCCAGTCGAGAAAGAAAAAGAAAAAGAAATTGAAGTCGAGAAGGAAAAGGAAAAAGAATTGGAGAAGGAAAAAGAAACTTCGGTCAACAATGAAAAAGAGAAAGAAATTGAAGTCGAGAAGGAAAAGGAAAATGAATTGGAAAAGGAAAAAGAAGGACCAATTGAGAAGTTAAAAGGGTCTCCAATTCTTTCTTTTGAGCCACTTGATGAAAACACTCTAGATGAGATTTTCGAGCAAGCAAATAAGGCGACTCAAACAAAAGAGAAAAAAACAAAAAGCACAGCAAGAAAATCGGTCACACCACCAGAGAAAATGATGACGACAAGAAGCAAAATGAAATCTATTTCACCACCAAGCTTCAGTCTTGGAATAAGCCCAGTTTCCAGCAAACCTGCAACTCAAACTGACACAACGACAGTAGAAGAAACACCACAGGTTGAAAAAAGGGGTGAAGTTGAAACTGAAACAACAACAACTTAACCAAAAAAGATGGAAAGAAGGGAGAAAAGGGTGGTTGATGAAGAAGAAAACAAGGAACAAGAACCACATACAAAGAGAATAAAAAAGCCTTAAAGATATCTGGTTTCACCATACAACAACCGGAAAACTGCCTTAAAAGCAACGCAAACACCGGATGAATTTATGGTATCCGAAGCTTTATTCTCAATGCAAGGAGATCCATAGTAAGTCTGCTTTATCTTATTAAAAAAAATCATAAAAATAAAAAATGTGAAAGTGTGCTAACAATATATCTTTTTGTGTAGCGAATTCGTTTTTGAAACTGAATGGGCATGGGGAGCTGCAACAATCAGAGACAACATGCAAACACTAGCACCACAATTAAAAGTGGATGTTAGTATCATCGACAGCTTTGCTTGCATCTTGAACTATGAAGAAACAATCAACAAACCTGCTGCACCAAAGATCAATCAGTTTTTTCACACGGGAATACTCGTAAATACCAACAAAATTAGAACTTAATTACTAAAATATTAATTTGTTCTTAAAGATATGTTGATTTATGAAAACAGACGAAACAAATAGTGGAAGCAAAGAAAAAAGAAGAAGAGAAGCAGTACAATGATTTTGTTGCAAACTTGACAACCGTGTTAAAAAAAATCCAGATGACAAGACAATGCATCATGTGGAATTGGTAACAACTTCTTCCAATTATTATGAAAAAACAAAAAAGACTTACTTGTATCACAATGATTATAATTTATTTTTTTCTTACTATTTATACAAGCATTCTTCCCAATAATCGCACATGAACACTTTTACATGGTTGTCTTCAACATAAGCAAAGGCACATCTGTCATCATAGAAAACTCACCGAAGACATATGATGCAAAATACAGCAAGGAATGTGATGTTCTGGTAAGTATTTAGACATAAATGGGTTTGGGTAACAGTTGGAGGTTTTAGCTAAACACTCCTGTACATTATCATATATGATAAAATAATAAGAAATTCAAACAAAAAAAACTATCACATGTGATATAACAAAAAGAAAATACAAGAAATAATGTGATGTTCTAGAAAGTAATTAAATATTATAAAGTTATATTTTAGACTCTTATGCATTCGGCTTACCTGAAGCCGAAGGCGTCTTCTGCGGCTAAGCCGTAGAAGACGCCATCGGCTTGGACGTAGGCGTAGGATACGACTAAGCCTTTCGGCTTTGCATATGAGATAAAGAATTGTCTTTAATAAAACGAAATTTCTATTTTGTGTAGAAAAAACTGTTGTCAAGATATCTGGAATCCCACAACCATGAAAAGGCAGCTGAATTTTTGTGATGATGCATATGGAGCATTATGGTGGAGAAACTCAAAAGAACTGGAATTTGGAGTTTCCGAAAGAAGGAAAAGATCAGGAAATACAAATAATAAAGCTGAGAATGAAATATGCAACCAAGATACTCATGCATGAACTCAACATTCACCGAGAAAAAATGAGTGGGGAAGCATTTGAGTTTGCACGAAAATACACAGACAAGGCAATGAAGCAGGACATGATAAGGGCAGAGATAGAGAAGAAGAGGAAAGAACAGGCTGCAGAACATGTTGCAAGTGCAATATGATGGAAAAGAAATGGAAGATTCAGAAGTAGGACTAACAAAGGATAGGAGGGCGTAAAACAACTTTTTGGGGCAACTGACGCAGATTAAAAAACTAATTTCTGTTTAATCTCTTATGAAATGTCGTATGCCATCGAGTATGGCTTAAACAAGTTAGAAAAATGTCTAAATTCGTATGCTACAATATCACTTTAAATTTCTAAGTAGGATGATGGTTTAACATTGTAGGTACTATGATGCAATGTTTTATTAAGAAATGAATGGCGAAACATCTCTGGATGTGATTTTGGATGATAAGTCTTGTTTAAGTTTCATTACACCAATTGATAATCACTTGTTATAGCTATTGATATTGGATAATCGCCTCTGCGATTTATGACACATTGCATAACACAAACAAAAAAAAAAGGTAAAAGGCATGAAAGTAATACATTATCATATATGATAAAGTAAAAATAGTAATAAGCCTAGAGTAAAATTGATACGTGGGAATCGCACCAGGCTTTACCTCTCAATGGATCTTGAGAAGCTTACAACCCCCACCAGGCAGTGTACCTGATCGTTGTAGTATAGTATAGTGACAAGTACCGGGGGATTGATCGTTCAGCAAGGAATAGTGTCGCTAGGATTAGAAAACCTAAATACTAGTTCTAAAAATTAAGGATGATTATTTTTGTATTTTTTATATTTTTTTGAAAGCAAGTAAAATCTCGGGTTTGAAGGATTTGGGCGAAATTAGTTGCTAGTCAACTAACCCAATACTAAAGATGCAATTAAATTAAAATACTAGAAATGAAAATAAACTAAATTATACTAAGGTTGAGAGCAATAAGTGGAGAAAATGTGTTTACTTAGATTTCACTACTCCCTAGACATCTTTTACACGTTAATTACTTGTTATAGTTGCATGGATGACAGATTGTATTCCTTAATACCATTCATGGGGTGGCGCACTTAACTCCCCAATCCTATGAGCTCTTATCTCCTCCTATACCATGCCCAGCACAACCATAGGGATTATAAACAGTGGCTCATGCATTAAATACAACCAAATAAACCTAGTGCACGTCAGTTCATGTTTCCTAAGACGTTCAAGCATGTTACCAATTGGAGATCTGCCAGTTTTCTTAAGCCTAACATCGAATTCATTCATCCAAAACAACTACAAACAAGTAATCAACACATAATTAACATCTAGGTTTCATTAGATCCAAGCAAACACAAAGAAAATCTAGCCTAACATAGTGGAATCAAGACAAGAACAAGATATAGACAACCAACACATAGACATATTGATTGAATTAAAAGAACACTTATCTTAATTACACATGAAAGGTATCAAGGGTTGAGAACCCTTGAAAAACCTGTAAAATTCGTACCAAAATCGTAGCTAGGGTTTCTCCAAAACTTCTCTTTTTTTAATGTAAAAATTAGAAAACTATATATAGGAAATAGGGTCTGACGGCGTCAAGAACAAAATTCTGACGCCGTCATCTCGCCGCCAAAATAATCCTCGGATTGGCTTGATCTACTTTTGACGCCGTCATGTGTTAGGCCGTCACGCATTTAACTCTTGACGCTCTACTTCGTGACACCTTCATGATTCTACTGGGCCGTCATGGACTTTACTCTTGACGCCGTCAAAAATTCCTTCTTGACGCCGTCACCTACTGTTCTCAGCAAGGAAAATTAAGACTTTGGCGTTTTCTTCACTTTTATGCTCCAAAAATGTCCGAATTGCTTCCTTTTCCAGATTTCACTCCCAAAGTATCTAAAATCACAAAAGGAACGATTTAGGGCAATATTTGATCAAATAAATTCAATTCCGGACTTAAATGACCCCCTAAAAGTGGTTCATTTTTCGCCTCATCAAAAATCATATGTGATTTTAGATAAATATAACATATGATATACTCTTGTTTATAAGGTATCATATATGATAAATCAAAAAGTAATAAACCAAGTGTAAAATCATATATGATTTCGGAGAAATATCATATATGATAATACACTTAAAAAACTTGCTTCTGAATTATCATATGTGATAACTGAAATGAAAGTAACCAAAACTCTTGAACACAATCAGCAACAATCTGTTTCATATAAAAACTCGGTAATAATCAAACAATCATGTCTAAGTCTGTTACTCAGATTTCTTCAACACAATCTGACAAACATAAAAATAATCAAAGACACTAAAAAAAATATGCGGACGATTTATGTTGAAATTTTGGGTTGATCCAAGACCTCTCCTCTTGTAACTTCTGATTGATCCAAGTCCCCTTCTCTTGTAACTTCTAATTGATCCAACTCGGCCTCTTCTGCAAACTTTTTTGGGCACGTCCGCATGTTGTGACCATCTGTCTCTCCACATAGTGAACATGCATTCCTGTTCTTTGAATTCATTTCAAGAGCTTGCTATTTCCCTCCTTTTATGCGTAACTTTTTACGGCCTTTGGGGTTACCAACAGATGGATTCTTAACGGTTTTTACAGCCGGCTTCGGGACTCCAACAAGTTCCTCCAAATTATCAGCCTTGTTCTTAGAAGGAGGATTTAGACAATCAGCCTCAACATCAATCTTTAGCAACCTCAGTTTCTCAACAAAATCAGACAACCTTGGCTCGTCTTTACTCAAAATATGGACACAGTAATCAACAATGGAACTCGCCTCATTTGCATAATTCTCAACAATCTCATTCTTTTCGCCATATCTGTTCCTTTTGTTCCTCAAAGCAGCAGGTATAAGATTCTTTGTCCAACGCCTCAATATGTATTGACTTGGAATCACTTCAATATTGGCGTTCTTAAACACACAAAAAACATGCCTGCATAATATTCCAACTCGAAGAAAAAGCTGACAGGAACATACAACTGATCCATCCTCTTGGTTACGCAACACCTTAATGGGCAAAAAAGAAAGAAGATAGTAAAAAATCATATATGATAAAGGAAAAGAAATAATGTAGTAAAAAATCATATATGATAAAAAAAAATGAACAATATTTTTTGAGAAGCTAACATACCTTATATAATCCATCAACTCTATAAAACATGTTAACTAGCTCTTCTTCTTCAGCTTTATCAGTATCCTTACCTTTATTCTTAACTCTCTTCTTAGCTTTTTCTTTCAACTTAGATTTCTTCTTCTCCAATAGTGCATCAACAAATTTTGTTTCTCTAATAACAGACACCTCAGATCCTTCAAGCAAGCTTTTGGTTTCTATTTGGCAATACCATGTGCCTGCAAATATGCTGGAACCAGCTCAAACAGAGGACGAGTATAAACCTTCGAAGCATTCTTTTCAATCTTAAGATAGGTTCTAAACTTCGGAACAGAATCAATAGTCTTATGATCAAGCCTCTCTTGTATATGCCTCTGCTTTTCCATTGCCGGCTCAAAACAATTCATAAGATTCATAAGAGTGGAACCTTGATTCGTAAAATGAGAGAAAAAGGAGTTCTCACTCTCAGATCTAGACGTCGTCCTCATCAAACCGCACAAGGGGGAATCGATAAAATAAGCAGGAATCCAACACGAAGGTATATTAAACATCTTTGTTAACCACTTATAATTCTGCAAACTAAACTCCTCCAATAACCTTGACCATCTATCCTCAAACTCCTCCGGACCGATATACATATTCCATACAATTTGATTAAACTTCTTTTTAAAGTCAGTCTCATCATAGATTTTTGAACATATCTGAAAACAAAACAAATAACATTTGATTTACCAAATGATTTGAAAAAAGATGTGTGTTATCATATATGATAAACCAATAATAAATACAAAGAAAATCAAGTATCACATATGATTTAACAAATTATTTGAAAAAAGGTACAACTTATCATATGTGATAAATCAATAAGAAATATACAGAGAATCAAGTATCACATATGATAAACAAGAAGGCAGAAAAATACCTTTCCATGGAGCTTTTGAGTAATATGCCACATGCAAAGTCTGTGTTTAGAACCCGCAAACTCAGCTTCAATGACATTTCTCATAGCCCCATCCTGATCAGTAACAACAATATTTGGAGCCCTACCAAACGCCTTTATGAACGCTTTCAGCAACCAAATATACAAAGTTGTAGTTTCATTCTTCAACAAGCCTGCTGCAACTGTCACACACCTCCGATGATTATCTATGGCTGTAAAAGGAAAAAAAACCATTTTGTACCTGGGGAAAAAAACAAAAATAACTAAAATAACAGATTAAACAATAAAATGCAAATAATACCATCAAAATCTCATATTGAACATAGAAATACTTACTTGTTTGTTCTGTAAGTAGCATCAAATGAAACAACATCACAAAACTCTCTATAGTTGTACTTAGAAACTTCATCAGCCTAAAAAATAGCCGCAAGCTCAGCATTTTCAACCAAATAATCAAACGAAAAATCCGGCACATGCTTCTTCCTATTCTCCATCTTAGATATAAGCATCTGTGCATCACTATCACCTATGTAGCAGTTCACACCCCTAAAAAAGTTCTTAAAATCAACAGTCGTACCATGAACAAGTAAATAAGAACCCTTCAAACCGGTTAAGATGTGATGAGCTTTCATTGCGCCTATATTTACACCAGCAGCCTTAACAATAAACAATTGCTCGGAATAGGTTAACTGCCTTTCAGTCTTCGACAAATGCTTATACTTTTCACGTTCAAGCTCGTGATTATGAATAATATCAAACACATTCAACCTGTACTTAGAAGTACCAGGAATCAAATCAAATATAACACGTGCTTTGTAGCCTGTGATATGCAGGTTCGAACTTCTAACCTGCTTGTCACTATTCTCTAAGTCTAACGTGTCCACATGAATTCCCTTGGGACAACCTTCCCTATTACACACTAAATACTTTTGTTTCACAGTACCATTCCTCAACCTTTTCTGGCATGACTTCCTAACCACAAATCCTGCTTTAGCAGCATATTTCATGTACGCAGCAATGCACTCATCAATAGACTTATAATTTTTGCCCTTAATCAATAAAACGTCCACAGGAACTTTAGGAATATAATAAACAGTTCCACCAGGAGTATCAAAATTAGAGTGCGTAGGAAACGATTAAGGAGTTTTCAAAGGATTCAAATTTGAAAAAAAAAATAAACAAAAAATAAAAACAGTGATTTACTAAAAATGAAATCACAGACACATGTTCTAATTATATCATATATGATATAATATCCAAACTGCGTTATTCAGAGCTTAAATCTACTTACTAAGAGCTTAAAAACTGCCTGACTCAATCAAAACCTAAATAAATGGCATATTCAGAGCTTATAACAGCTTAATAACATAGCTTATTAACACAAACAAACAAATTATAGTAAAAATTAAAATAATCAAAAAGCTTACTCTTAATTGCTTCAGATAAATCACCGTGTTAGATAAGCAACAATCTCCCCAGCATACTTAGCTGAAACATCTTCACTAACAACAATCTTTTCAAAAGCAGTAGAAGAATCATTAACAGCAATCTCTTCAAAAGTAGTAGAAGAATCCATAAAACCTGCATATCAGATGAAAAAAAAAAATGAATAAGTTAGCTTATAATTCAGCTTATAGAAACAGAGAGCTTATAATTAAGCTTAGAAATAAGCTTAAATAAAAATAAACGATAAAAAATTAGGGTTAGCTGATGTACGGGATAGAGAATGAGCTAATGAATTGAGAAGCAAAACTTAGGGTTTGTTGAAGAACGGGATGAAGGAGGTGTTTGGTTAAAGGAAGCGGTTAGATGAGAGAGAAGAAAGAATCGCACACTTTGTGTGTGTGTGAAAATAATGACGCATTAATTGAGATGGTAGTAAAAAAATATAATTTATAGAGTACAAAAATACTCTTGTAGTGTAAATGTTAAATCTAATCTCAGCAACTAGATCAAAATGAATGGAAGGTGAGGATTGATCCTTTGGTATGTAAATAATGTTATTACTCCAGTTTTTTGTCAATATACGACAATTTTCATCAAGTGTTAGCTAATTTACTGAAAAACTTTAAAGACAATTTTATGGGGACAGGGATTCAGTAGGAATGTAGGATTATCTCTCGAAAATATGTACAAAATGTACAATTTTATAAGAGTTAGGATCAAACGATAAATAAAATAAAAATGAGAAGTGTGAGAAAAAAAATCACAAACTTACATTTTAGATGCACCTACAAGCATATATGCATCATTTCCCATTAAAATTTTCCTCTTTTTTGAAATTTATGACTGGAATTTCTTCTCATTCTTCTCATTTCAACTTTTTCCCCACTAAATCTCTTCTTAATTATATATAATAGTAACTCTTTGCTACTATTTTGAAAACAACTTATATGATTTGTAATAGGGATTTTTTAACATGTGTCTTTAGGCACATGATAAGAAATGGGCCATTGTGTCTTTTTTTTGTAAGTTTTTGTCATTTTTAAAATAAAAAAATATTTTAGTGTGTCCTATTTGTGAATCCATGAGCAAAAAGGACACATGAGCCAACTTTTTAACATGTGCCTAAGGGCACATGTTAGAAAAACCCTTTATAATAAAGTTGCAAATATAAAGGGGTTATATATCAACTTGGTACCATCTACGCATGGCCCATGAAAACGATATGATTTCTAAAACTAGTAGTAATGGTGACCTTATCTATGAGACTATGATCATGACATTTTGTCACATTAACGTCACATCAACTTCTCTTTTCTAAACCAAACAAGTGACCAAACTCTTGTAATTGTGACCTTATCGGATGGCCCAAAACTTTTTTGTTCAACTAAAATTTCATTAATAATTAAGAAGAAAAAAAGTAAGGTATGAACATTGTTATATGCTTGTTAGACTATAAAATATTTCGTGTGCGTAAACCAACGAAAAAGTATAAAATCTTAAGAAAGAAAAGTAGATTTGATGTGGTTTTAAAAGACGCGCAAAGGCTCTGCAAAGGCGTGAGATTTGGTCATGTCATCACACCATGTCTTATGTCATGTCTTTTTGTAAACTCGATATATATGAAATATAATATAAATATACAAAATATTTTCATATTTTGTTTTGCCTTATACCACACCTTATAAACGCAAAGTTTTGTCTTGACCACTAAAGCATGAGGTTTCGTCACGTCCCACGCTATTTATAACCTTGGATTTGATGTATCATCTTTGGCCGTTTCCAACCATGGTATGCAAGTCATCATTTTCTTTATATTTGAGGAATCCAATATTAAACTCATTTCCATTTATGCTCCAAATATAAAATTTTTGAAGCATTGCTCAAAATTCTTTATATTTGAATGATCACTATTCATCATCCAAAAATATTATTATCATTTTTCTTTAATATTTTTTTATTTCTTATTGGACCATTAGTTGATATTTTTCAATTAATTCAATAAAAATATGTTTGAAGTTGAAGTTTGGAGGAAAGAGTTGAAGATGAATTATTTTATGAAAATGAATGATAATAAAAGATGCTATTTTAACCTTCAGATTTAAAGATTTATGAAAGAAATAGTTGGAGATGGCCTTATCGTTATAAAGATGAACTAGGAAATACAGTTGCTACAACATATCATTTTCATAAATAATAAAAAAAAAAAAAATCATTAATAGTGTGATTTTCATGAAAGAAATATGTTTGAAAAAACATATTTTTTTGCGAGACATGAACTTGCACCATATCACTAATGTTACAAAGATAAAATAGGAAAAATGATTAAGAGAATTATATCATTTCTTACAAGTGTTGATAGTATGATTTTCATGAATGGAAATATATGTGTATACATGTTTCTCGCGATACTTGAACCTACACATGATTGATGATAGAGAGATGATTTGTGCACCATTTTTTTTTGCTATACACCACTAAAACACACCATTAATGCACACAGTACAACACCGCTATGCATAATTTAGTGGTGTATGGCAAATAAAAATGGTGTACAAATCACCTCCCTTGATGATATGGAAGATCTGATACCATGTCATTACAAGCACATGTCTCTATTTGTGAGTGTTATAAATTTATATACTTTTTTAATTTAGAGCAATGCTATATCCTCCTACTAAATGTAAAACATAAAATATACCATATCTTTAATATACCATCTATAAAACCTATAAAGTAAAACATAAAATACAAACTTCGATAGTCTTAGGACCACTTTTGGGAATGGCATACAAAGATCAAGTGGCATAGTTACCTGACTTTGGATCCCCTATCTCGAATAAGTTGTACCATATCTCGAATAAGTTTGTATAAGAAATATATAACTCCCACTATAAATGCTATCTTTTTGTCTAACAACTTAATGAAACATCGCATTTCTTGTCTATCTATGCAAAAATGAACGAGTATTTATAGTGGTATAATAGTATTTACATGAATTAGTGTGAAAGTGTATTATTTGGTACACAATAAATAAAGAAATGTAGTTGTAGATAATCGGGCCTCTAAAGAGATAAATAAGATAAGAGAAACGGAAATGAATTGAATTCCATTGTTTGGTAGATGAGAGAAATAAAAAGGTGGATAATTGGAGAGAATTGATAATGTAATTTTTAAAGTTTCATTTCCATCAATTTTTTTATGATATGTACTTTTCTTTTTTTTAACTTACATGTGTATTTTAGTGTCAAATAGATTATTTAAAAAAATAATTTGTTTATTAAAAAAAAACATTTAAAATAAAATAAAATGATTTTTATAAAAAAAATTAATAATTTTTTTTAAAATAAGTTTTTTAAATATTTTTTTAAATAATTTTTTTATAAAAAATATATTTTTTTTATAATTGTTATTTAGAAAAAATATTTTTTTAATTAATTTAAAAAAATAAAATAAAAAACAAATAATTTTTTTTAAATAATTTATTTTTAAATAAAATTAAAAAGAATAATTTAAAAATATTTTTTTTAATGCGTATTTTTTAGAATTGTTATTTAGAAAAAAATAATTTTTTTTAAAAAAATCAACAAACAAATACATGTGAGTCTCATATGACAAAATGTTATTTAATTTTTCTCTTTTTTCCATTTCTCGGGTCGAGTATCTGTTATTACCAAACATTAGAATTGAACAAAATTCTCTACTGATTTCTATTCTTTGAATTTCTATTATCTACTTCATTTCATTTTTTTGAAATTCTTTCTACCAAACGTGCCCTTACATTATGGTGTTTTGTTTTTTTTTTTTTTTTGGCGTTGAAACATAGTCTTAAGCATTGAGCATCTATTTCAGTGAATTTTTTAGCCAGTAGCTGATATTGAGGGCCATGACCTGTTTCTCCAAACGCCATCCTTGAACGGTTAACTGAACATTTGCGGTAACCTTTGTTGCAAAAAAAAAAAAAAAAAAAAAAAAACTACATGGCCGATTATTCCCGCCTATACCGATTACAAGCTAAAAATGGTCGAATGAGCGACTACCGATTTACTTTTTTTGCAACCTTAACGGCAGGGAAGTGATACCCTTTGAGCAATGCTCTGATGATGATGATGGCCTTTAACGAGTACTCGCAAGCAAATTTGAATTCAAATTTATGTGTGATCAAATTTATGTGTCATGGCGAATTTGAATTTCTTGACGATGCAGATTATATTCTTGGCCGGGGACAAAAAGCTATGAGTTGCAATTTCTTAAAACTAAAAAATGCTTGAGGTACACGAAACATTCATGTTCAATGTTGCAAAAATCGTGAATCGGTACTGAGGCGGTCCGGGGCCGATTAGCGATTTTTTACCGATTAATCGGCTGATTTTCGTGACTCGGCCGATTAATTGGCCGATTTTCGTGGAATTCTCTCCAAGGTCCTGGGCCGATTACCGATTAATCGCCGATTAATCGGCCGATTCGGCCGATTTTTGCAACACTGTTCATGTTATTTAGGTGTATTTTCGAAGAATACCCCTTTATCGTGACATGTTATAAATTATACGAGCCTATTATAAGAACACTCGATATCATAAGGTCCTATAATATGTTATAGGGATGTCACGTAAACTTTTTCTTTATAACACAATCCTAAAACACACAACCAAAATACATTCCTCCCCCCCTCCCCCTCCCCTCCCTTTCCATAAATCGTGTGTGGATATGTTTGTGTTTGTTATTGTATGCGTATCAATGTATTATATTATGAGGAATGTTGTTTTGTATTATGATATAGGTAAAAAAATCTTTTGTAACAACACATTTTTGCTATAAAAAATCCGATGTAACAGCACATTGTTGCTATAAAAATTTGATGTAACAACACATTCCCCTCCCCCGCCCTTGTTATGGCCATGGCGAGGCTGTTATTGCAAAGCTAGGGCGCAAGCCATAGTACTTTGTGATGACGATACCTTAAAACTAAGAGAGCTGATTTACACATTCTCTTTTTTTATTTACACACATTACTGCACAAGTATTTAAAAGAATACTAGCAGGGTACCCGCGCATTGCAGCGGCGGGTATCCTGTGACAATTAACCGGAAAAATAGATCCCGGTGAGGCATGGCTCACAAGTTTGTATCGGTTCCAACGGGTCCTCTTTGGTTCATTTTCGAATGGCTTTTATTGGCTAGCCGAACAGTGGCGACACCGGTTCCCGGTTGAACCCGTGGTCCGGTCTGGTTTTCAAAACTATATGTACTATCAACTTGATAGATTGTATAAACTTTTGCGTGTTTTATTAGTTTGTACAATATGTATAATAACATGTACTTTTCATTTTAGGGGTGTTTTAAAAATAACATTAATTAGTGTATTTAATTATTTTATACTTTGTATTATGTTGTAGCTTGTTTATATTGTACATTGTGAAAATTTTATTGTACTTTTTAGTAAGGAGGTGTTTTAATTGGTTGTATTTAATTTGATAGCTATGTTTTTAACTGGTTGTACAATATGAATAACTCATTATATTTTTAAGTAATGATGTGTTTTAATATGAGTATTAATTATGTTTTAATTTAATGTTGTAAGTAGGGGTGTTCATCGGTTCGGTTCTCGGTTAATTGGTTTATTCGGTTAAAAAAAAATTAGGTCCTAACCGAAAACCGAACCGAACAGAAAATATCTATAACCGAACCGAAGTTCGGTTAGGTTATGGGTAAAAACCGAAAACCGAAATTTGTACTTGAATTACACTATTTATATTTTTTTTTAATTTAATTATATATATTTTTGGCAAAAAAAATATTTCAAGCATAAAAAAGTGTTTTTTATGTTAGTATAAAATTTTTATGGATATTTTATATATATAAAATAATATAAATATATAAAAAATATATAAATTCGGTTTTCGGTTCAGATAGCCAAAGCCAAATCCAAACCGAAAACCGAATTTTTAATTCGGTTCGGTTCGGTTTTAACAAGTTCGGTTCGGTTATATGTTCGTTCGGTTTTTTTTCCGGTTCGGTTCGGTTCGGTTTTCGGTTTATTACCCGACCCATGAACACCCCTAGTTGTAAGGCTGAAATTTAAGGCATTAAATGTATAATTGTGTTGATATTACTTATACCTTTAGGCATCAAATGTATAATTGTGTTGATATTACTTGTACCTTTAGCATTAAAAGGTGTACTGTTAAATTTTAAGGTTTGCATTAATGTTTAGGTCATTAATGGCCGAAAGTGGCGTGTAAATGTAGCTACAAAACTTGTAAATGTCTAATTGTATTTATTTGAATGTATTAAATGTGTAATTGTGTTGATATTACTTGTACTTTTAGCATTAAAATATGTAATGCTTAATTTTAAGTATTTCTATATTTAGTAGGCCTAAATGCTTTATAAGATAATTAGATAAATATGATATAACTGTCTAATATAGTAATTGAAGTGTCACAATCAAAACTTGCAGTGTGCAAATCAATTCTTATTATTTGAGAGGCTACAACGCGACAATCCAACACTCTAGTTAATAATGTGAGACTGCAAGTTGGTAATAAAATCTTTGTGTTATGTCTTAAGGGGAAAAAAAAGACACACTGGACTAGAAGGTGAGCCATCACTCTCACCTCCATTGTCACGCGCCACCCCACCCCCTCTTTTCTCATGCGCGAGAAGGAGAAAAAAAAAAGTGGTTAGGGTGTTAATGAGTGTGTGTGAAGTATTTTGTGAGCTATATTTGTATAAAGTGGATATGACCATTCAAGCTGAAAGTTGATGATAGTAGTGATATGTTAAATGATTATGTAACGCTCACGTAAATATGATAGATATAGATGACAATTATGTTTAGCTTAAGGTGCACCAAACTTCTGTGCCCACATTTATTTCCTGTTATTAAACTACGGAAAATTTTATGTATATCCTTGAAAATTTTAAAAATTTAATATGGGATGTGTTAACCGGACCCTCCCTATAATAGGGGTCCACCTACTTTAGTCAAAATGTACAAGTGTTAATGCAGACAGTACAAGCGGCGGCAACACTGTCTTTCACAAACCCTCCCTACAAGGGGGGTCCGGTTAACTCATGCCTTTAATATATATCCCTTTTACTAGTTTTTGATGCATAAAGTACAATGCATTTAATGCATCAAAAGGATATATATGAAATTTTTGAATTTTGCAAGGATACCAACACAAATGAGAAAATTGTGGAAAACTAGAAGGGGGGGGGGGGGTTGAATAGTTTTACGCCTTTTTCGTTTTACTTGTATTGAAAAAGTTAGCTTCTAAGATTTGATGAAAGATTCAAATATCTTTTATGTACAAGTGTAGAAACAAGTTAATTTGTGTTTTCATATAAACAATACTTATGTATTATGTTTGAAAAGAATATACAATATCATAAGTTTATAAAGCATATATATGTATAAGTGTTTAGATATAAATTTATGTACTAGGTTGGTTTTTATAAGATTAGTTTTATGAATGAATTTTAGTTTGATCTTTATGTGAAATCAACATATGCACAATACTAGCAATTATGACTATGTGTGAAATGCAAGTAAGTAATAAATCAAAGAGTGAGAGATGGAAAGATCAAACCGAGACACAAAGGATTTATAGTGGTTCGGCTACAAGGACACCTTCCTTGCCCTACTCCACTCCCCGAGTCACCTACTCGAGAGTTTTCTTCACTAGATCAAAAACCTCCTTTATGGCGGAGAAAACCGTACACACCAAATAACACACCACAAGAATATCACACCACAATCACAACTTCAACACACCTTCTTCACACCAATCTTCTATTCTTTTCACACCTATCTTCTACACACCAATCTTCTATACTCTTCACACCTTCAAGATACAAATGTCTTGACACCTTCAAGCCACTAATATCTTCACAGCTTCAATGCACTAATGTCTTGACACCTTCAAGCCACTAATGCCTTCACAACTTCAATCTACAAAGGTCTTCTAGTCTTCTTCACTAGAGATCTTCAATATCTTCACTACAAGATCCTATTGCTACAATCTCCTATCACTACTACTATCTAACCCTTCTTCTTCACTTCAAGTTACACTTCACACTAACTACAATTCTAGATTCTTCAACTAAATCTAGATAACTAATACATACACCTTATTCACCAAAGTATAAAGGATTTACAACAAATTATAAATAAACAACTTAGATAGAGATGATACTAAGTTGTAATACTTCTAATAGAAGTATTCTTCTCTTTGCACTTGAAAGAATGAGGCTTTGGATCACTTGGAAACAAAGGCTTATGAAATGAATGATCAAAGGATTTTTAGGATTGAAATGAAGATCTAGAACAGAAAGTTTTTGGTGCAAAAAGGTAAGAAAAAAATCCAGGTTTAATGTGGTATTTATAGGCAAAAGTTTCTGACAGAGGAGCGTGGCCGGTCCCCTTAAATCATGGCCGGTCCCCTTAAAATTAAGGGGACCGCCCTTCATAATTAAGGGGGCCGCCCAGCTGAAACGGCCAGAAACTTTGTCTTTTAGTGGGGAAAGTTTATTTGGTGAAAAACTAACTGATTTTGGTTAAATATTTGAAATCATATATTTAGTATGATTAAAACATTTTTTTTTATTACCAAAAGTGTTTTTCAAAAATATATAATAAGATTATATAATTAAATAAACTTTGTATTAGTTAATTAAATACCCCTTTGATCATAAATTGCACTAAGCACTTTGTTTATTCATACCTTGAGTGATTAGTTGGTGAAAGTGATTATTTATTACTAAATAAGTGTTTACGTAATGATCTTTGGTTTGATGAGTTTAAGTTTTGTGATTATCAAAACATAGAGATATCGGAAGATATGAATAATGTTTTTAGTCAATTATTTATATCAACAAAAATATTATGGAGTATTTATTTATTACTCCTATTATGTATTAAAAAAATGGCAAATGGCACAAAAAAGTACCCAACTTAGGGTCTATATACAATCAAGGTACTCTACTTTTTTTCTTGCATAAAAAGGCGTCCAACTTTTTTTTTGACGGATTTGGGTATTTTACTAACTTCCGTTAACCCACTTCGTTAGAAAATTACATGTTTGATCCTTGAGTATATATATTAATATCATGCACAGTCCATTACTAAAAAAAAATATATTTTCGCAAAAAAAAACTTGAGAAATTTTTTTAAAAAATAAATTAAAAAAAAAATAGAAAATAAAAAAAATCAAATTTAAAAAAAATATATATATATATTTTTTTAATTCGAAAATAAAAATTTCCAAAATAAAAATTAGAAAATGAAAAAAAAAATTCAAAAAAATATTTTCGAAGAAAAATTTTGAATTTTTTTTTAAAATAATTATCGATTTTTTTTTTAATATTCGAAAAATTCAAATTCAAAAAAAAAATTAAATTCGAAAATAAAAATTTCCAAAAAAAAAATAGAAAATAAAAATAAATTCAAAAAAATATTTTCGAAGAAAAATTTTTGATTTTTTTTTATTTTCTAATTTTTTTGGAAATTTTTATTTTCGAATTTAAAAAAAAATAATTTTTAATTTTTTTTTAAATTTGATTTTTTTTTTATTTTCTAATATTTTTAATTTTTTTTATTTTCTAATTTAAAAAAATTTCTCAAGTTTTTTTGCGATTTTTTTTTTTTTTGCGATTTTTTTTTTGATGTACTGTGCATGAAATGATTATATATACTCAAGGACCAAACATGTAATTTTCTAACGAAGTGGATTAACGGAGGTTAGTAAAAAACCCAAATCCGCTAAAAAAAAAAGTTGGACGCCTTTTTATGCAAGAAATAGTACCTTGATTGTATATAGACCCTAAGTTGAGTACATTTTTGTGCCATTTGCCCTAAAAAAATTTATAGCATAAATAAAGTGATTGAGAACCAACCATACAACAATAAATTGAGCATGTAAAAATAATAACTTCTCCGCTCGCCTATTTATGATTTTACATCATTTTGGAGGGAAGACTTGATTTGAATTTATTAAATGCGATCATAGCTAAAATTTACAGATCAAAAGGAGCTTAATATTGTAGAACAAAAAACATGTTAGGAATAAACATGTAAGAGCTCGTTCCGATTATAAATTTATAATATGGACTATATGTATACTCATAACACTAAAGTTGGACCAACCATAAAAAGAACATGCATCGTTGCACGCCAAGCACAAACTAAAGCAAGGTTATTGGGATGAGACTTGAGAGTGACTCTTGATACCGAAAATGACTTCAAAAAAGGCATGGTGGACATTCTGTGTGATAACTAAGTGGATAACACCCGTAATGACCATGTGATAACTAAGGCCGAATAATGTGGTGGTGGTCGAACACCTGGTGATGGTGACACCACGCATATGCACCACAGGAGAGGCCTAAGACAATGCGTCATGGGGTAGTTTTTTGCACTTGTTCGGTGGTCTGTTCCTTTTTTTGTGTGTGTAAGGTATATTGTGAGACGTATTTGTATAAAGTGACGCATTCTTGCATTTTTTTTGTTTGATAGTGGGTATTGTGGTAACTATAGCACCTAAAAGTAGTGAGTTTGATGATGTGTTGAATGGTGATATGACGCTGATATGAAGTTGATGTGTTTATTGACCATAATACCTAGTCTAAAAAGCTTTACATATTTTCCCCTACACCTCAACAAAGACACTGCCATCACCATTAGAGTTGTTACACTTTGATTAGAAAGCTAAATAGCAATGTTTTAAAACTCGGATTTTTTAATTGAGTCGGTTAAGTCTCCAGTCCACCCGATCACCAGTTTAACCAGTTCAACCATCTGGTCTAACCGGTTCTATGCACGTGATACTTTTCATATCATATTCGATAGGTCTTTGTTCGATTTCGATCTTAAATTCAATTGAACTAATAAAAATAAGATGACTCTGATTGCTTTTAGTCTTTTATTTTCATATCAACGATACTGAAAATATGCAAAAACAATGAATTTATAATTCTAGTTTATCATAGATTTATAGTTCTACTCAACGATACAGAAAATATCACACCCGTACTTCATCCGTTATTTTACATTTTCGGCCTCTTTTGGGTCTTCTGCGTTTCAACTCAACATACACCTCAATCTCTCTATGCGTTGGAATCAAATCCAACATTTTCATCACATCCTCATCAGACTTCAACGGGTACAACCCAACATCCAAAGTCTCGCCTGGTATCCTATAATAATAGCCTGCAACCCCACCTTTGACACCTATGTCATCTACCAACTCTTCAAAGGCGTAAAAGCTAAACAAGTCATAATCCACACAATCATACCACGCAATAACTGAATCAACATACATCCTTCCTGGTGGTGGCGTAAATTTTCCACCGTGGGTTACTTTCAGAGTGAAGTAGGTCGGCTTTGATTCTGTATGCAAACAATAAACATCAACACACACACACTAACAACATGAAAAATCAACTTAATGTATAATCCACATCCTATTCGTACTGTTCATTACAATCACATATCACTGTAGATAAAAAAAATCGAGACAATTAACAATGCCCAAAACATACCGTAAAGTTGATGAAGATTAGGGATCGGGGAAGATCGTTCGCGGTTTTTCCCAAATAAATTAGCCATCTTCTTCACTTTTTTCCGGTTCGGAAATCGTAATTGGAAACTTTAGGGCAAAAAATGCGATTGACTTTGGGCAAGGGAGTGTTTGGATCAGGGGATTAATGTGCTTGTTCGGTAGGTCTAATATTGGTTTAGGCGGGAATGTTGGGTCACTGAATTCCCCAATCTTTCTCTAACAAGGATTTGAACGTAAAATCCCTTAAGTGTAATCAAGTCACTGAGTGAACAGTATCTCAGTGAGTCACCTTCAGGAGCTAAGACCGAGCCTAAGAAGAAAGGTTCTCCATTCAGTGAGGCGGTACTCAGTGAGTGTGATCTAAGCCAAGAAGAAGGTGATAGGGTCAGTGAGGATGACAATAACTCACTGAACCCCAAGACTCCTCAACAACTACCATGGTACTGAAGACTGATGACCAGTGACCTGAAGTTTTGGCGGGACTGGGCGGGAAAGTCTGAGCTGCATTATTAAAGTGTTTTATCACTTTAATGTCAAACTTTCCCAAAATGGTTAAAACCAGTCTGTCATCAGAAAGTGCCTTTTGGACCTAACTCAATGAAGGTTCCTTGCCAGAAGAATAATATCTTTCAAGATATTATTAAGGAAGCTTTATGTCCAATGTATATTTAGTTGTTCCATACTTGTATATAAATAGGTAGCATTTGTGAGGAGTAAAAGTTGACAAGTTTGTGCAATTAATGCAAAGCATTCACAAACCACTTTACTCCTCCAAAGAACAACACAAGCCCCTGAGATAGCTCAGTGGGTAATTTAAGTTGTCACTCAACATTGATTGAGTTTAGAGAGGAGTCATTACCACACTTGCATTTCAATCCCAAGTGTTATTCCGCAAACACTTGGGTACGATTCTTTTGATTAATTTCTAATAAAGAATTAAACGTTGAAAAATATTATCTTCCATGTTTACTTTTCTTTAATGTTAATCAAATACATATCTGTGTTTAAAGTCATAATACTTAGTTACATTAGCTCTATAGTTATTGATAACCAAGTAAAGGGGACCAACAAGTGGTATCAGAGCCTCAGATTTGTAAAACTAAAACCCATTTTTCAAAAAGAGTGCTCAAGTTTTTTAAAATCTAGATCCCACTATGACTGACATGGATGTGCCCCAGCTTGTCGACAAAAAGGGTGGAAGTTATTCAGCAACTGCCCCTCGACTTGAAGCTGGTAAATTTAACAAGTGGAAAAAGCGAATGCTTTGCTACTTAACTGGGATGGAACCTTATTATATCAAATTGATTAATAATAGCCCATTTGTCCCTACAACTGCCCAAGGTTTAGTTAAACCTGAAGCCCAATGGACTCCAGATGAGAGGAGGGTGGTCAACCAAGACCAGCGCCTGAAAAGCATCATTATATCATGCCTTCCTGATGATATAATGGAATCAGTGATCAACTGTCCCACTGCCCAACAGACTTGGACTGACCTGGTTCATAGCTATGAAGGGCCTTCTGATACCAAAGAGAGTAGGATCATGGACCTGAAGCTTGAATACAATACCTTCAGGGCCAAAGATTCTGAAAGTCTTTCTGAGACTTATACTCGGTATAAGACCCTCCTGAATGAGTTGACCAATGATGGTGTCACCCTGTCAAAACATGAGATTAATGTTGGCTTTGTCAACAGTCTCCCTGAGAAGTGGTTAAACTTCTCTCAGGGATTGAGAAATGCTAATCTCATCCAGACCCTTGAGCTCCCTGCCATCTATGGGAAGTTTGTCTATGAAGACAATCTTATCACCAGGAGATACCCTGGTAAAGCTCAGGAGACCAAAAAGGCCTTGACAATTTCACCCATATCAACTGCTTTCTATTCCAAAGGTGTTGTGCAGGATTTTCAGGATGGTTCAGATGATGAGGTTGACCAAAGAACCAGTGAGGAGTACCTTAATGATCTTCAAATTGAATTTCATGAAAGGGCACTCCTTGCTAACTCCAAAAGGTTTTTTAAGAAAAAACAAATTTCCTTCAAAAGCAAATGAGAACACTGAGTGTTTTAAATGTGACAAAATGGGCCATTTTGCTAAAGATTGTTTTTCAAAAACAACCTCAGAACCATCTTTCAGGTTTTCAGGAAATAACTCTTTTTCGGGACCAAGCAAATTTCAACCAAAAATGCTTCAATCTAGTCAAAGATTTGAAAAAGCCCCTCAAACTGATTTTGAAGCAAAATACAGAAAGGCCAAAGAAAAAATTGCCCTTCTTGAATCATCCTCAACAGTCTCTCAGCCTCCTCAGGCTCCTAAGCCTACACAAGCCAAGAACAAAGGGCTTGTTGCTGAAACTTATGACTGGGATGAGGTTGAAGTGTCCTCAGATGATGAAGAAGTTCACATCAGTGCCTTGATGGCCCTGTCAGAGGATAATAAGCTTGCTGTGGGAAAGAGTCATGCAAGAGATGGTGAATGGGTCAACATCACAATGAGAAAGGTAAATCTTTTACTTTCTATGGATGATAATGATGATTGGAAGTCTTACTTAGATTATATAAATGTTGATCTTAAGTTTGTAGAAGAGCAGAGACTTAATTTGTTTTCAAAATACAACAAAATGAGTTTTGAGTTAAATCAGTGTAGAGATGAACTTCTTGCCTTAAAACAAGCAAAATTGGAAAGTGTCACTCTACAAATTCAAAATTCTGAACTTGTAAAACAAAACCAAGCTCTTCAGGTAGAACTTGAGAAAGAAAAGGCTGTTTTTATTAAATGGACTCAAAAGAACCCCAAACTCTTTGATACCTTGAGTATCTCACCTAGCTCCAAAAGGGCTGGCCTGGGTGAAGATCAGCTCACTGAAGAGTCAGGAGAGAGTAGCCATACAACAACCTTTTTATCAACAAACATACTCTCTAGCAAAGAATTAACTCCATTACCCAGTGACTGGATTGAAAGAAACAATCCTGGTAGTAAAATGCCAAATTTTGACACTGGAAGAATTCTGGAGCCTGAAAGTCAGGCTATCAAGGAGTTGCTAGGAGTCACTGATGAACCCAGTCCTACTGAGTCCATCACTGGGTCTAAGTCTGATTCACAATCACCACTCCCTCCACTGAAGCAACTTCAGGGAGCAGAACCCCAATCTGACCTTGCACCATTAGTCTATCAACCCCACTCTCCAAAGGAGAAACCTGGGTTAGGACGGACTATCCTGAAGAAACCTACTCCTGCACCAACTGAACACCAAACACCTTCAGTACCTACTGATGTGAAAATTGAAAGCACTGATGCAAAGGTTGATCAGCTCGCTGAACTTGTCAGGATGCTGAGTGAGAAAATTGAGTCCACAAAAACCCCTACGGACTCAAATTCTAAAAGGCCCTCAGTATCCTCAAGTTCTTCAAAACAAAAGACCCAACCCAGACCTTCAGGGAGATGTGAAATGTGCAATTATCCAAATCGCAGCACTGATAAATGCTACAGGGTCCTGTTTTGCATGATTTGCAAACAAGAGGACCACATAACTTGTGATCACATCCCCCACACTGCTTCTCTAAAAGCAAGGGGTCTATACAAAACCCAAGGCTATCAGTATGCCTCATCTTCCAAACAAAGACTGTAGGCTAAGCCTTTCTTGCCATGTCATCATTGTGGTTTCAATGATCATCTTCCTGATGATTGTATGATGAAAGTTTGTTGTGACATCTGTGGGGATCCCTCCCATGAAACCAAGGGACATGACAAAGTCATTCAGTCTAGAAGGAAAAACCAAACCAACACCTCTCAGACACCTGAAGCATCAAACTCCACAAAATGTAAAACATGTGGAAGCTCAGGACACTCCACTTCAGACCATGATTCACTAGCCTTGTTCAAAAAGTCCCTGAGGACTAAGCCCACTAGAAAGTGGGTCAACAAGCAAAACTAACTCAGTTCACTGTTTGTGCAGAAACACATCAAGGATCCTGCTTGGCATTTAGACAGTGGATGCTCTAGAAGTATGACTGGTGTGAAGAGTTATCTGCACAAATATGTGGAAGAGCCAGGACCCAAGGTAGTTTTTGGTGATAACTCATCAGCTCCTACTGAAGGTTATGGTTCAGTGAACTGCAATGGTATAGTTTTTACAAGAATAGCTTATGTGAATGGTCTTAAGTACAATCTGATAAGTGTTTCCCAACTATGTGATGCTAAATACATAGTTCAGTTTGATGACAGGAGAGGGACTATTTTTAATGCCAACAAGGAAGTAGTCTTGATTGCACCCAGAAGGGATGATGTCTATGTTCTGGACATGTCATCCTTGACACAAAATGGGACTTGCCTATTCTCAAAGGCAAGTGAGACAATCAATTGGCTATGGCATAAAAGACTCTCTCATCTCAATTTCAAGAGCATCAACAACCTGGCCAAACAGAACAAAGTTCTGGGCCTACCATCCCTGGTGTTTGCCAAAGACAAGCCTTGTTCCGCTTGTGAGAAAGGTAAACACCACAGGGCATCCTTCAAAACTAAACAAACCTTTTCAATCAAAAGCTGCCTACATCTTCTCCATATGGACCTTTTTGGACCTGTCAGTCCAATGTCCATCCACCATGAGAAGTACACTCTGGTTATAGTGGATGAGTACTCAAGGTACACTTGGGCCTACTTCCTGACCAAAAAGAGTCAGGCAGCTGAAACAATCATGTCATTTGTCAGGAACATTGAAAATCAAAATGATGTTAAAGTTAAACAGATCAGGACTGACAATGGCACTGAATTCAAAAACCAAGACCTTGAGTGTTTTTGTGATGAGAAAGGGATCTCTCAAAATTTCACTTCTCCCTATACTCCTGAACAAAATGGAGTAGCTGAAAGGAAGAATAGAACACTCATTGAGGCAGCAAGGACAATGTTAAATGGCTCAGTCCTCTCCAAGCATTTTTGGACTGAGGTAGTCAAAACAGCCTGCTACACTTAAAACTGGTCAATTATTGCGAAAAGGCACAATAAAACACCCTATGAGATATTCAAAGGTAGGATCCCTGACATCAACTATTTTCATGTATTTGGTTGCCATGTGTTTATTCATAATCACAAGGACCACTTAGGCAAATTTGATGCCAAAGCTGATGATGGATACTTCCTGGGATATTCTTTGGTTTTCAAAGCCTTCAGGGTGTTTAACACAAGGAGACAGCAAACTGAGGAAACTTATCACATTACTGTTGATGAGAGCACTGAAGCCATCAGGTTCTCCAATTCCTCAGTTGATGAGATTGGTATTGATGACTCATCAAGGTATCCCCCTGATGAATATCATCCTGAGAACAACCTCTCAACCCAATACCAAGCTGATGCTGACATCTCCTATTACATCAACCTTCACAACCTACCCAAACCACCCATCAGAGAGTTCATTGAAACTCCTCAGGTCTCAAATGAGACTGAAACCACTGAACAAAATGTTCAGGAACCATCAGAGCAAATTGTTCCCACAATTGTCCCTGAGGCACATATTGATGAGCCACCTCATGTTCCTGAGCCTGATCCCTGTCAGGCTCCTACAAGCTCAAATTCCTATCCCAAACCCCAGGATAGTTGGACTAGATCCAAAACAATTGAACTTGTGAACATTATTGGTGAACCTACTGAAGGCATGCTCACAAGAAGCAAAGCTGCTAAACTTGTTGCAGCATCAGCCAATATATGTCTTTATGCTGACTATCTCTCAGAAATAGAGCCTAAAAATATCAAAGAAGCCCTGACTTATGAAAGTTGGGTTCAGGCCATGAGAGATGAATTGGAACAATTTGACAGAAATGATGTCATGACCCTTGTTGAATGCCCCCAGGGTGTTTTAATCATTGGTATGAAATGGGTCTTTAAAAATAAGACCGATGAGAATGGCACAGTCATCAAAAACAAAGCAAGACTGGTTGCCAAAGGATATAATCAACAGGAAGGTATAGACTATGAGGAAACCTTTGCACCTGTTGCTAGAATGGAAGCCATCAGGATCTTCCTAGCCTATGCAACATACATGAACTTTAAAGTTTACCAAATGGATGTCAAAAGTGCATTCCTAAATGGTAACATCAAAGAAGATGTCTATGTGCAACAGCCTCCTGGTTTTGAAAGTAGTGAATACCCCAACCATGTCTACAAGCTTAACAAAGCCTTTTATGGACTAAAACAAGCTCCCAGGGCATGGTATGAAACTCTTTCAGCCTTCCTGATCCAAAACAAGTTTGTCAGAGGAAAGATTGACAACACATTGTTCATCTACAGAACAAAAAGTGATGTCATTCTAGTCCAAGTGTATGTTGATGACATCATCTTTGGCTCCACATGCTACAAACTTTGTAAGCAGTTTGAAAACTGATGACCACAAAGTTTGAAATGAGCATGATGGGTTAGCTCACATACTTTCTTGGACTCCAAATCAAACAGACTGAAAAAGGAATATCCATTTGCCAAGAAAAATACCTGAGGAACATACTGAAGAAGTATGAGCTCACTGACTGTTCTTCAGTGAAGACTCCTATGGTTCCTCCAAACAACCTTGGCCCTGACCTCACTGGAAAATCAGTGAACCAAACCCAATACAGGGGAATGATAGGCTCCCTGATGTACTTACTTGCCTCAAGGCCTGATATCCAATTCTCAGTCTGCCTGTGTGCAAGATACCAGGCTGATCCTAGAGAATCACATCTCATTGCTATCAAGAGAATCATCAGGTACCTGAAAGGTACTCCAAACCTAGGTTTGTATTACCCAAAATGTTCAGGATTTGATCTCAAAGGGTACACTGACTCTGACTATGCATGATGTAATATGGATAGGAAAAGTACTTCAGGGGCCTGCCAAATTCTTGGTGGTGAACTTGTGTGTTGGAGTACAAAGAAACAACAATCAGTGGCCATGTCCTCAGCCGCAGCTGAATATATGGCTGCAGCAGGATGTTGTGCAAATGTACTTTGGATGAAGAGCCAATTGAGTGACTATGGCATTCAGTATAAGATGGTACCCATCTTTTGTGATAATACTAGTGCCATAGCCATATCAGACAATCCAGTACTTTATCAAAGAACCAAACACATTGACATCAGATACCACTTCATCAGGGACCACATCTTAAATGGAGAAATTGAACTACATTTCATCCCCACTGAGTATCAGCTTGCTGATATCTTCACAAAACCCTTGGATGAACCCACTTTCACAAGATTGAAAGCTGAATTGGGCATGTTGGACATAGAATCATGGAACTGATCAAATATTCCAACCTGATGTAAATTCTCCAGGTCCCTGATCATAACCTTCCTGAAAACCCATTTTTGTTGAATGATATTTCATTCAGGGGGCTGTGGATGAAAAATGGCATTGAATACCCTAACTAAATGCTACAAGTACTTAGTTAGTAAATGTCCCAGGTAGGTAACTAAATCCTATTAAATATAGGAATATATGTCACTTACACAACTGACATCCACCTCTTGGGCCCCCACATCTCTCTCACCAAACACCACTGAGCATTAAATGCTCACTCACACACAAAAGGTGTGATGATTTTTTCCTCTGCAAAAGTGCATTATTTGTAGAGGTACCTCAAAGGGTGAGAGAAAAAGGGGTAGTGGGAATCGTGATATTTAATGCGGATCTCAAACTTATATTATTATGCCGTTTCGGTTGAATATTATGAACTTTTGATATCCTCAACATCACTAACCCAATTCCCACCTTATAAATACCCCCACAATAAAAAGGGGAAAACACACACGCTTTTAAAAAAAAACATAACAAAACTCTTGCAAATCTTTTCAAAACTGCGTGTGTTTCCCTCACTGATACCTAATTTTCTAAAACCAGGCTTTTAATCATACCCAAATGGCTACTTCTAAGGTCATAAAATACGCACCCAATGTGGATTTCCAATTGGAAAGCGTAGACCTTACCAAGAACAATGTGGTGGGGAACTTTGCCTACCCTGAAGGGTTCCCTCAATACAGGGAAGTGGTAAAGTTCCTACAGAACTGCTTTCTGTCCACCGCATTCACAAAGACCCCCTCAGTCATTTACCATGACTATCTGAGGGAATTTTGGTGCACTTCAGTGGTTGAAAACCCTGACGCACCTAAAGAGGCCAAAATAAAGTTTACGGTCAAGAATGGAACTAAGTCCCTAACTCTTGACTATAAAACTTTTGTCAAAGCCACTGGGCTTGATTACACCCAGACCTTCGTTGCCCCACCATCTGATAAAGATGTGAAGGAGGTCTTACTGACACTAGGGCCATATGACAAACTTCACCCTGAAGTGTCACCTGGGGACCTACTATCCAAAGCCCCTATCATCAAGACCTGGTTTCCAGCTCCCTGGAAGATAATAATGACTTTTGTCATTCAGGTCCTCGGGGGGAATAAATCCTCCACTGAGCAATTGAACAATACTCAAGCAATGATATTGTTCAGTCTCATTGAGGGTAGATTTATTGACCTTGGAGAATTAATCTTCAAGGACCTCATAGCAAAGTTAGGGGGGAAGTCTAGGCAAAAACTCATGTCATACCCTAGATTCATTTCCTGTGCCCTACAAGACTTGCTTGGGTCTGAGTACACAAAGCCTGAAGCAGTAGGTTTTGAGCCTTAAGTATTACACAAGGCAAATTACTCTAAGGACTCTCTTGAGGTTACACCTGTCACCCTGACCCAATATATGAGTTCTGCTATCCAGGGTGACAATATTATATCACCAGTTCCCTCTCCCACCAAAAAGGTGAAGAGGAAGAAGGGACAGGGGTCCAGGAAGGTGGCTCAACCCAAGTCACTCGACACTGAGACCTCTGATCCTAAGGCTGCCGAAAAGGGGCATGATCTACCGCCCTTGACTGAGGACACCATGAGAATTATAGCCCAGTCACTAGGCCTGCAATATAAGCCAACGGAGGGCACTGAAAAATCACACTCTTTGTCCTCGGGCGAACCCGTTCCCAAAGACTCTGCTGCCATAAACAAGACAGTGGAGTCGGAACCAACTGAACCTTCACATCCTGCTAAAGGCTCTGGCAAATCACAACCAGATTCTCAGGGAGTAAGGGATCCTAAATCCTCGGTGGGGCAGCACTACTCCACTGAGAAGGGGGTCCACAAACAATCACATCCCACTAAACGCTCGGGTCAATCACAACCCAAGCATCAGGGAGTTCAGGTCCCTAAACCTTCGACAGGCCAGAACAAGCCTGTTGGAAAGGGGGCATAACCACTCAGGTGCCTGATGTGGACATTCGCAAAACAACACTTTTGTCCGAGGGCACAAAAACTTATCCCAAAGACTCAGAGGGAAACAAACAACCCGCTGATAGGGACATAACTTTCACGACTCCTCAGGATGACATTGAGAAAAACCCATCAGTGTCTGAAGGGGTCACGGGGGACAAGATTCAGAGGGATATAAACCACCCGCTGATATGGAACCCATAACCACTCCCGGAGGTGCGCAAAACTTGGGAACTGGCCTTGAAGACCAGGTAGATAAAACCCAATCTACCGGATTTGAGGGGTCAGGACCTGGCCAAAACGAAGGCAAATCTTCTTATGAAGAGGAGCCGGATAACCTCCACTTGTTGCAGATTACCCCCCTGGCAGATGCTCAGGCAGTTCTATTTTCTGATGATGAATATAACAGTGACGAGGAAGTCTTCACGGCCGGAGATGATATAGAGGTTGAGGAGATAGTCCCTGAACCTGTCAATCAGTCTCCTCAAGCCTCTAACCATGAAGAAACTGAAACACATTCCGAGCCGAAAACCTCAGGAGACGCTCAAGCTCCTCTCACTGAAAGGGCCTTCACCAAAATCATCAAGAAAATGACTAATATTTTGTAAAGGGGGGTCACTGACGAGGTGTTTGACATGCATACTGGGCAAGCAGTCCACTATCACCTCCTCAAAGATGCTGTTGAAGAATACAATGATGATGTCAGGGAGCAAAATTCTATTGTCTCTCACTCCCTGACACAAATGGCTTCTCGCATCAACCACTTTTTGGAATCCCTTAAAGAGCTGGCTACAGGGGTTAAGTCGGTTCAAGAATCAGTCAAGGATGATCCTGAGCTCAACAAGAAACTTCTTCAGGCATCTGAGACATACCAGGTAAACACGGTGGCTCATACTGAGTTACTTGGTTTGATAAAGGGTTCAAATGTTCAGAATCTCAGCTCCACGGTGGAGTCTCTCAAGTCTTCCTTCACTCAGTTAGAAGCATCAGTGACAGCTCAATCCATGAAGTCCACTTCTCTGGCATGGACCATGGGATCCAGAATGACTGCCCTTGAAAGCTCTCAGGCTGCACTTGACTCCAAGGTATCTATCATCCATCAGGATACTGCAGAGATTAAGTCAATGATGACGGAGATGTTTCAAGTTTTCAATGGTACCTCTACTTCATCTTCAGTAACCCCAACACTTGCCATCACTGCAGCTCCGGCAAATGTTGAGGGGGAGAATGTTCTTGAAACCCCTATTACTGATGAACAAGAAGCTGGACAGCCCTCTCACACTGAGGGGGAGCATGTCACTGAAGCCACACCAATCACCGAAGTTCCACCTGAAGAGGAACCAGCCTCCTCCACTCTCATTCAGGACAGAGGAAAAAGTATTGCCACCACCTCTGAACCTGAAATTGTACTCCAGCCTGCCTCCACAATTGTCAGAGTTGACCCTGATGAACCTATCAGGGTCCCGTATGAAATTAATGGAAAAATATATCAACTCACTCATGACCAAATACAAGCCCACATGGAAAGAGTTGAGAAATTGGCAAAGGTAGCTGAAGAGGAGAGATTGAGCAAGCCTGAACTAATACAGGTTGTTCATGAGGAAGCTGAAAAGATTGGTTTGGATACTGAAGCACTAGCAACCAAACAAGCTGGTGAAGCCTTTAAAAAGGCTCAGGAAGAAGAGATGAATGCTTTAAAAAGGGAAAGGGAAGCAAAGCTCAAAAAGGACGCTCAAATCAGAATGACCAGGATTGAAAGGTATCACTGGGTGATGAAGGAAAGGTTGAAGCCTGAAACCATCACTGACATTAAAATCCATAGAAACACCGATCCTGCTATTGTCACGATCTTCAGGGGTCCTGACAAAAGAGTAATTGACGTCCATAATCCATTCAGGTTCGCTGACTTTGGCATCACTGAATTGGATGAGCTTCGTCCCATCATTGCTAAAAAGAACAATGTTGTAGTTCACAAACTTCTCAAGTCACTGAAGGAGAGGTACGACAGACTGAAAGCAATGCCTGGGGCCCTGAATATTCTCTCCCTTCTTCCTGCTTCAACAACAGGAACTGCTTCATCAAAAGCCACCAGGAGAAAGAGGAAGCACATTGAATCCGAGCCTGAGATCAAGGTCCCAGGATTGGAGTGTGACAGGTCTATTCCTGAAGGGATCACCTTCATGAATAACGTTGTGTTTGAACACCCTGAAAGAGGTCTATGCTTTATGGATGAGTATGGAAACCCTGGGTTCCAAAGATGGTCTGATATGGACAGGGCAGGGATCAAGGCAATGTTAATATACCTGATGTTAGCTTCTCCTGTTAATTGTGCTGAAAACCAAAGGTTCTGTCAGGACCTTAAGGCTATGATTGAGGAGCATCCTGAAAAACACCTGCTGAGAACAAAGAAAGCTAAGCTTGAGGCACTTGGTTATCATCTGAACATCTGATCTGCAACAACTATCTTTATTTTGTTTGTAATTTGTAGGAAAATGTAATAGCTATGAATAAACTGATGTTTTGTTTAAAAGTTATGTCCTACTTACAATTACAACAAACATTCAGCAAAAGAATAAGTACCCTGACAACTCATACTGAATCAAGAAACACTTAGGCTATTTGTATGTTCAAATAGGGGGAGATTGTTGGGTCACTGAATTCCCCAATCTTTCTCTAACAAGGATTTGAACGTAAAATCCCCTAAGTGTAATCAAGTCACTGAGTGAACAGTATCTCAGTGAGTCACCTTCAGGAGCTAAGACCGAGCCTAAGAAGAAAGGTTCTCCATTCAGTGAGGCGGTACTCAGTGAGTGTGATCTAAGCTAAGAAGAAGGTGATGGGTTCAGTGAGGATGACAATAACTCACTGAACCCCAAGACTCCTCAACAACTACCATGGTACTGAAGACTGATGACCAGTGACCTGAAGTTTTGGCGGGACTGGGCGAGAAAGTCTGAGCTGCATTATTAAAGTGCTTTATCACTTTAATGTCAAACTTTCCCAAAATGGTTAAAACCAGTCTGTCATCAGAAAGTGCCTTTTGGACCTAACTCAATGAAGGTTCCTTGCCAGAAGAATAATATCTTTCAAGATATTATTAAGGAAGCTTTATGTCCAATGTATATTTAGTTGTTCCATACTTGTATATAAATAGGTAGCATTTGTGAGGAGTAAAAGTTGACAAGTTTGTGCAATTAATGCAAAGTATTCACAAACCACTTTACTCCTCCAAAGAACAACACAAGCCCCTGAGATAGCTCAGTGGGTAATTTAAGTTGTCACTCAACATTGATTGAGTTTAGAGAGGAGTCATTACCACACTTGTCATTTCAATCCCAAGTGTTATTCCGCAAACACTTGGGTACGATTCTTTTGATTAATTTCTAATAAAGAATTAAACGTTGAAAAATATTATCTTCCATGTTTACTTTTCTTTATTGTTAATCAAATACATATCTGTGTTTAAAGTCATAATACTTGGTTACATTAGCTCTATAGTTATTGATAACCAAGTAAAGGGGACCAACAGGGAACCGTGAAATGACGATACTACCCTCATAGACGTGGCACTTAACGGGAAACTAACGGAAAATGCCTCTCGGTGGCGATTTAGCGAAAATGTGGAACGTTGGTGTCTTTTTTGCGCTACTTTTTGTTTCGGTCCTATTTTTGCAATTTCGTGAAACGTGAAAGACTATTTTTGCAATTTACCCTAAGAAAAATAATATCTTCCAAGTACATAATCTTTGTTATTTCTAAATTTATCTTACCAAGGAAATTAAGAAAAAGAATAAAAACAAAGAGAACACAAAATACGAAGTTGATTGAATGAAGATATTGCAATTACTGTCAAGCTAATAAAGACAAGTAGGGGATTTGATATGATATAAAGCTATAAATAGCCGAGCAATATTACATAAAAGTGGATATGCATCTGAATCTATAGTTGTTGAAAATGGATTTACTAGGATCAGTTTTGGAATTAATACTACCTCATTGGAAAAGAAACAGATTCAAATAAAATCTTTTGCTACAGCAAGTAAATAAGTAATCATCTAACTTGATACTCATTCTCATAAATACTTAAGAGAGGCTCATTAGCAATGTTTTGAAACCCGGGTCGACCCGACCAGGTTAACCAGTTCGACCGATTCTGGCAAAAAAATGGGTAAAAAACCCGGTTAACTGGTTAGACCCGCCGGGTTTTGAGTGACCCGGGTCAACCCGGTTCTCGAAACCCGACTGGGTTTCGTTTTTTCAAAATTTTTTAATAAAAATCTGGGTTGACCCGGCAGTCGAACCGGTTGACCCGGTCGAAAAAATAAAAAAAATAATAAATTGAAAACCGGGTTGACCCGGCGGTCGAACCGATTGACCCGGTGCCCGATGACTCAACCGAATCGATTTCGAACCCGGTTTTTCAAAAAATTGCTCATGAGTCTTAAGGAAAAGATGAGACCTCATCTTTTTCTCTTATAATTTAAAATTATAACTTAACTTAAAAATATTTTATTAAACATTTTTGGGCCTCACACTTAACCCTAAAAAAAAAGAAAAAAAAAAAACCGTATAACTTGCCTGTTAATTTTAGCGCGAGGACCTACAACGCGATGTGGTTGTGGTGTCAAGCCACAAGGTCGCGTTATAGGGCTATAACGCGCCTTATAACTTGGGGTACCGAGTGCTCTGAGATATTGATTCTTACTTCATCCGTCATAAAATAATTGTTCACCGACAAAAAAAGACACAACTTAAATAACACATAACCATTACATCTTTCTTTTTTCTTTTTTTTTTTGCAGAATAATAATTTTACCCTTCACTAATAACTTTTTTAAAGTGTGTAATATTAACCTCAAATAACAGTACAGTAATATGATAAATTTGATCTCAATTTCATATCTACTTTTGAAAGTGATCAATTAATTTGAGACAACCGAAAAAAATTGTGGATAATAGATTTGAGAGGGAAAGACTTACGGGGCAACAATTTATGATCCGACACGAAACTCGATCTGAAACCAACACGAAAATAAACAGGTTCATGTTGAGTCTAAATAGTTTTCGGGTCGACCCATCTAACCCATTTATTAAACAGGTCAGGTTCCGGTCGAATATATGTTAAACGGGTCAACCCGCTAACTTGTTTAAAATTTTTTCAAAAATTAAAAAATTAGTATTACTTTATTATATGGGTTAAATGGATCATCAGAAATCTGATTAACCTATTCAACCCGTGTAGGCCATTTAATCCGTCAACCCATATATACATATTGGTTAAAAAAGTCGGGTTCAAGTTATATGTAAACAACTTAGAGTTGACATGGCTGACCCAATTATTTAAACATGTGAAGTTTGGGTTAGGGTCTTTTGACCCGTTAACCCACTAATCCAAGAGTTGAGATCAATGAAGAACTCATACTTGCCATAGACCCTATCAACCAATCATAGCCACCCATTTATATTTTTTACCTTTTTTTTTTTCAAAACAACATATCTTGCAAACGGTAAATCTTCAAGCTACAAAAAAAATACCATCGCGACGAGAATTAAATGATCTTTCTATAGATATGCATTGTTATATACTTTCGACGAATTTTTTTTTTTTTTTTTTTAATTTCCACCCAGAAAGAATCATATATGATTCGTAAAAATCATATATGATTCGTAAAAAATCATATATGATTCGATTCTTACGAATCATATACGAAATCATATATGATTCGTAAGAATCATATATGATTTGTTAAAATCGAATCATATATGATTCTTACGAATCATATATGATTTTTCTGGGCAAAAAAAAAAAAAAAAAAAAAAAAAAAAAGTTCGTCGAAAGTATATAACAATGCATGTCTATAGAAAGATAATTTAATTCTCGTCGCGATGGTATTTTTTTTGTAGCTTGACGATTTACGGTTTGTAAAATATTTAAGTTTTAAAAAAAAGGTGGAAGTTTATTTTTTTATTTTGATAAAAAAAATGAGTGGTTAAGATTGCTTGATGGGTTATATGGTAAAAGTGAGATCTATAAAGAAAACCCGATCCAAATTGACACCCAACCCACCCCTGGAAAGAGTATCTCATATTTGATTTTATTATAGAGAGAGAAAAATACTAGAAATAATAAGAGAATAATATGAGTCGATTCGTTTATGTGTGGGGACTGCATGCATCGAATCGATAGAAACAAAATGAAGATCACGAAATATTTGTGACTCTTGCATTTGATTTCCTATCTTTAATACTAGTCTTAATAATTTTCTCTTTCTACAACTATATATATACCTATAGTGTTAATGCTCATATGTCACATCTACATCATTTGAAAATATTCTTCTTTGAAAAACTAGTACTTGTCAATGGAGTGTTATGAAGATGATGTGCCTCATGTTCTAGCTGTTGATGATAACCTTGTTGATCGTAAACTTGTTGAAAGGTTGCTCAAAAGCTCTTCATGTAGAGGTAAAAAAACATACACATTTTAGGGATATTTTTTGTTTTATTTCGAAGTTATTTAAATCACACAACTTACTTATATTTTGTTGTTGTTTTGTGATCATAGTGACTACAGCAGAAAATGGGATGAGAGCATTGGAATATTTAGGGTTAAGAGATAATCATCAACAAAATGGTTTTAATGGCAAGGTAAGTACTAAACAATATTAATATACACAGATTCCATTTAGGCATTTACCGGTGTTATTTTGTTAATTATCAGTTTTTTTATGCATGTTTTAAAAAATTTGTAGTTATTTAAAATGGTCAAAAGTTGTAAAGTGAAATGTAAACTTTTATGCTAAAGTAGAAATTGTTGCATATTTACAGGGCTCAAAGGTAAACATGATAATCACAGATTATTGCATGCCAGGAATGACGGGTTATGAGCTTCTTCAGAAAATCAAGGTGAATAATTTGTTCTCGTGGAATCAGATTTGCTATACAAATTAGTACTAATGAATAGTAAGCAGATATGTTCTAGCTATTATTCGTTAAGGCCATGACAAAGCGGAGCCAGAAAGTAAGAAAGTAATAATCGATGGCCAAACTTTCATAATTTTTAAAAACTACACTGCAGATCGGTATGTTAAAGGGGCAAATTAAAAAATAGTTAGATATTTATATAAAAAAAATATATATACTATAATTTTTTTTTTCCGCTACGGGCACGTGACCTCCCTGCCTCCTCCTATCTCCGACTCTGGACAAAGCACAATCAAATATTTTTCTAGATAAGCAAAATATCAAAAACTATCCTTGTCGTGTCAGAAACTTTTCTATACCACAAGGTTTAATCAACCAATCTTACCAAATCAGAAAATATATGTTTTGTTTACTTTCACTAATGGATTTATTTGGCAATTGTAAGCAGGAATCTTCATTTTTCAAGGAAGTTCCGGTCGTTATAATGTCATCCGAAAATATCCCAACTCGAATCAACGAGTAGGTTTTTTCTTCTTTTGTGTAAACCAAGTTATATAACTTGTGTTTATGTTTTTTAAGTAGGATTTTAATTCTTAAAATTTGAATGTACCACAGATGCTTAGAAAAGGGGGCAGAAACGTTCATGTTGAAACCACTGAAGTTAGCCGATGTGAAGAAGCTGAGACATCAACTTACGAAATGCGAAAATTGATCTGAACAAAGATCGGGGTCACATATATCATGTGTTAGGACTAGCAATTTTCCGTTTATGCTTGTTCGGGTTCTTTCATTTTGTACGAAGAATTGAAGTCTCATTTTGTTCGTTTCTAGTATGATAAATTAATCGTTAGATGTTCACTAACCTGTTAATTTGTTTTCTTGAATCGGTTTAGTTATGTTGCAATTTTCTTTATGTTTCTTCGCTTTTTGCAGCGTTAAATGTTTGATATCCATATTTGATAGCACATTGTTTTTGCCAATTTTGAATTTTTTAGTAATAAATTGAGCATTACCAAAAAAATCATTCATTTTGATTTCAAAATTTCGTTATATCCAGAGTCATTAAAAATGTGAATCACCGCTAAAACTAAATATATGATGATATTCATTACACATGTCAATACCATATTTGGCAAAAATCCTACAACCAAAAATAAGGAAAAAGATCGATAAAAAAAAAATAAGGAAAAAGATTATGAGAGCTAAAAAACAGTATTCCCTCCGCCTCAAAATTATTATCAAAGAGATAAAAATCACATACCTTAATAAAAGTCTACCACTCAAATAGAATATTCACTCACTAAAATCTTTAGTTTTTACTTAAAAATGAAAGCGGACAATTATTATAAGATATACCGAAAAAGAAATATAGACTATAATTATGAGACAAATGGATTACTAATTTTGTGCTTAACATATGTGTCATTAGTGGGCTGTGAAAAAAAATTTAAGCATAAAATTAGCATAAGTTTTATGTCTCTCAATCACTTCTTCAAAAATAAACCATCTCAACCATCGTGTACAATATACAAACTTCTACTGCTACTACATCCAATAGTCCAATTAGGGTGTTGTGTGGGCTGGCGGATTTGGGTTGACGGGTTGACAGGTTTAAATATCTCAACCCAAATCTAATCTGTTTAATTAATTGTGTCAAAAAGTTCAACCCTAACCTAAATATGTTTATTAAACAAGTTAATCGTGTCGGCCCATTTATAATTTGAATATGAATTTAATGATGACCATGGTTTGATCTCTCTCTTTTTTTTTTACTGAATTGAATTTACATAATGGGTGGAAGGCAAGCGAGCAACAAGTTGCGCCGCTGGCCCTTTTTGAATTGCAAAACTAATTCTCTTAAAAACGACATTTGTGAATCTAGGTGTTACAACATTACTATACATAGCACGTTGAACTCTGTTGAGTAGCTCCATTGCCTCAGGTGCAACCTTTTAAACAACATTTTAAACCTTTTAAACATATTAAATATAATAAAGCATAGGGTAGACACCTTTTAAACAACATTATATATATATATATCGTTATAAAAATATTTCGAAAATCGACAATATATCATTAGATAAAGACACAAAATAGTTGGGTGTCATTATAATGAAACTAAACACATAACTTCTAACATGTAATAGTTTAACTGTATTTTTAAACATGTTGACTGGTTAGAATCAGGTTAATGATCTCAAGTCTCAACCAAAATCTAACCTATTTATAAAACATGTCAATCGTATCGACATATTTTCAACCATGTTTAGCCATAAACCTAACCCGTTAATTTTCGTGTATGTTTTGAGTCATGTTTCGTGTCGTATCAAGAATTGCGACCAATACCTGCAACGTTCATACGATGTTCTACAATTCCCTCTATAATCAACCCTTTGAACACGTCTAAAATGCAACTTGGGCTGCTTTACAGATACAGGGTTCGGCCCAAAATTAAATCTAACCAAAACCATCAACTATGTCAAAGTAAGAGAGGTGAGTACTAGGTGTGTTCACGGTCCGGTTAATTAACCGAATAAACCGAAAATCGAACCGAACATATAACCGAACCGAACTTGTTAAAACCGAACCGAATCGAATTAAAAATTCGGTTTTCGGTTTGGATATGGGTTTAGCTATCTGAATCGAAAACCGAACCGAAAACCGAATTTATATAAATATATATATATTTTATATATTTATATTATTTTAAATATAAAAAATATCCATTAAAATTTAATACTGATATAAAAAAACACTTTTTTATGCTTGAAATATTTTTTTTGCCAAAAATATATTTAATTAAATTCAAAAAAAAAAATATAAATAGTGTAATTTAAGTAAAAAATTCGGTTTTCGGTTTTAACCCATAACCGAACCGAACTTCGGTTCGGTTCTCGGTTCGGTTCGGTTATAAATATTTTCGGTTTGGTTCGGTTTTCGGTTATGACCCAAAAATTTTTTTAACCGAACAACCCGAACCGAATAAACCGATTAACCGATAACCGAACCGATTAACACCCCTACAGGTGACAAACATAAACAATTTTTTTTTTTTTTTTTTTTTTTTTTTTTTTTTTTTTGGGAAAAACGGAAGATTCCCCGACAAATATAAAGATAGAAACTTTGGGTACAAATAAACCTGTTTGGTTTTCGGTTTGAGCCGTTTCTATATCGTTTTTGGAGGTTTGCCAAACCACCTAATAAGTTACTTAATCATTAGCTCAAAATAGCCAAAAGATTAAACTAAACAACGTCTAATAATATACTTAAGTAGCATTGAACTGAACTTTTATCCAAATTAAATCATGACATAAAAGATAAAAAAGTTTTCTTTTCCGTCATCTAATTTTTCAGTTGAGTACTGTTTGCATTTTCTGTTTACATGGCTCACACAACATTGTTCTGTCAACATTGTTCCGTCGTTCAAGCACAACATTGCTCCGTCGTTCAAGCGAAATGGTTTGAGTTTACTGGTATCTTGCTCCCACAACAACTCCCCTTAACACTACCATGGTTATCTTGCTCACACAACTTGATTAAAAGTACCCATGCAAAGCCCTCTTTAAACCATTAGCACATCTAAGCACAAACTGCCTCGATACAAAAATCTCACCATCGTCTAAATCATCAGCCGCTTGCTAGTTCTACAACACAAATGGCCGTTCAAATAAACACATGCATAAACAAGTTGCTCAAAACTCGACCTTAAAGGATCATGTTATAAGCTCCAAAACTGTGAGCCTGACATGCACCAACCCAATAACTTCCGACATAGAAGTCAAGTAACTGATAACGCTATGTCTGATAATATAACCATTAACATACAACAAAGATTCCATTACATAACAGTTTGGGCGAAAAGAGATACCCATATATGATACACGTAGCCATTACTAAACACATCACCATTTAAAAGCCTAAAACAATAAAGAAACAACATCAACGTCTGCCAAATAAGCCATGATAATCAGAGGCATACAGGTCGATCCATAGATCAACTACCAACGACGATGATGTGGAGGGGGAGGCGGTGGGTGATGAGGATGATGACGATCCATTCCAAAGCAGTGAAGAAGCGGGGCGCAAAGACACGAGAGGCAACCACCAAGTATTGAAGTGACCAGCATACATGGGCAACAACAAAGTGTCACCAATGGATTACTATGGTCATGATACGGAGGAGGGGGTCCATGTCCATGATGCATCTTCGTATATTTTCCAAGTTGAACTCGGCCTAAAGAGTGAATCTGAACAGAAATTTAAATAGAAGTTGGTAAGCAAAATTAATCATTTTATATGAATAGATTAATCAGTCGTCACAAGAAAAAAAGCAGTCTTACGCAATGGCGTATTTTCTCTTGCTTTACATTTCCATGTAGGAGTATGGATCCAGTGAGAAGAGAAATTAAAATGAGAAGAATTAGAAAAAATATTAGCCACATATTTCAAATGAAGAGGAGAAATATAAGGGGAGATGCATCTATATTTTCAGGTGCATCTTAAATATGCGGTTGTAGTTTCTTCTCACCCTTCTCATTTTAATTTTATTTCTCATTGGATCCTTACTCTTCCATGTAGTACATTAACTTTTAACATAAGGAATGCAAGACTTGTTATGTGGAGGGGCATTATCTAATTGCATTTGTTATTCAACAAACGCTTATTATATAAAGAACTTTTGAGAAACGATATTTACGAGTTGTGAAAACGCAACAATACAATAACTTCCATAAAAAAAAAAGCCCAAACACCTCCAGGCCCTTAACTAATGAATAGATCGTGTTTTCCAAAATTTTCTAACTCTCTTAGGGCCTGTTTGTTAAATTTTTTTGGTTAAGTCATGTTAATTAAAAGATGACTTAATGCAGACAACTTCAGTTTTATTACTTAATATTTTAAGTCATCTTTCTCTAATAAGTCACAAACAAACAGTTTTCATATGACTTAATTAATTCAGTTTTTTTCATATTAAGTCAATTAAGTTGAAATCAAACGCCCCCTTACTTCCCTTTGAAAAGAGAAAGGTTGGATCAAGTGGTTAACACCTTGCCTCTAGAGAGAGAGGTCAAGGGTTCGATCCTCACCCTTGCAAGGTAAGGTTGTCTACGACTCAACCTCCCTATACACCCGTGAAGACAGTATTGGGACCCAAAACACGTGGAAGACGGTACTGGGAGTTACTTTTTACTTTTTCTTACTTCCCTTTGAAAAGAAACACTTTTCGGTTGAGTTAGACGTAATGTTTTAAAAACCGGGTCGGTGATCGACCCGGCCGGGTCAATCCGGTCTTATGCAAAAAAAAAAACCATACAGCTCATACAAATGTCCAAACTATCACTTTTCTGCTGCATTCTTAACACTATTTTTGCTGTAAAAATCAGCATAGAGACCATGTTTCTGCTTTTTTGGGCCGGAACCGGTCAACCGGTTGACCCGGCCGGTTTGAACCGGGTTTCAAAACATTTAGAAGAACTCAGAAGTTAGAACCATAAAAGGTATATTTGAAAGTTGATATCATCCATAGTACTAATATGATTCTCACAAGCTAAAAAATCATAGGTCAAAATGAACACAAAACAAAATAAACCAACTATACTACCTAATATAGTAAACAAGTTCATGAACACATATTTGCATGAACATAGACATATTAAACTACTTACTATACTTCATAAGTATGAAACAAAAAATGTTAAGGACTTACTTAAAATAGCAGCTAAGATAGGAAATGAGAGAGATCTAATTGCAAAAGCTTGCACAAGTCAAAGTGTGAAGGAGATTTATCATAAATGGATGTTGTAAAGTCTTAAGTAAAAAAGTTTATGAATTGGATGATGATCACGACCGTCTGAACAGAGATTTAGAATTCATACGTGGCGTAATATTATCCGTTGAGGTGCTTCCTCGTTACTCACACGTGTTCGTCATGTACAATGTAGTGGTAGCTCACAACTTTTCTTCTAGCTACCTAACCCCTATCCTTTTAATGTTTCTGACTTTTTTTTTTTGAATATGTGCAGTTAAAACTTAAAACACTCCGAGAGAAATCCTTAAACTCGGGGTGTCAATGGTGATGCAAAAAGTAAGTGGCAAAAACATATTCAACTAATCACATGCCAACAACACATTTTATAATTCATCATAACTTTCTTTCAATTTTTAGTGACAATGGTGATGCAAAAAAAAAATTAAATTACATTATTTTTTAATTTTTTTTTTATTATTTTTTTTTACCTGGGTTCCGACTCGACATTGCGAGCCGACTAATCCCAGGGCGACTACCCTTTTGGATAGCCCGAAGTCATCGCAGGTGAACCTCCGTGGCCACATGAGGATTAATTTTCTCCCCAAGGTTTGAACCTGGGACCTCCAGGGATTTTAACCACTTAGGAGACCAAATCCAAACCACTAGGTCACCCCAAACTAAAAAAAACATTAAATTTTATTAATAATTCAAATAAAAAGTACAATGCTTAATAAAAAAAACAACATAATAATAATATCTAAAAATTGCAAGGCCATCCATATTTCTCCGCGTACTCACGTTTTGTGGCAATAGCAATTTCTCGCATAGCCGGATCAACTATTTGATCGTGCGGGGTGTTAAAGAACTTCATCGCTCTTAAAAAAGTCTTTTCTTCAAAACATTTGATTTGTGTGGCAATCAACTTTTCGGCCAATTCATCCTTTGCACGTTTTTTCTCTACCGCCTCATCCATTAGTTGTGATTTCTTTGTCGCATAACTTTCTAAGGTCGAAGCAACACTATTGATTGACGTTGACTCGTTAACGGTCTTTTTCCCCTTTTTTTTCCTTGTTGGTGTTGTGTCGTCATTCAAATCCGGAAGAATAGTCTCAACATTTTTATTTTCATTGCTAGATTCCGATGACTTTCTCCGTTTATCGAAATTAGACAAAGATGTTTGAACCACACTTGGTTGTTTTAACCATTTGTCTGCTTTCTTAACGATCTCCCATGCTTCCGTATGAGTAAAATTCTTGCCTTTTGATTTCCTTTTATAATCGGCCATGGCGTTTTTCATCACGTCAAGATCGTCACAACCACTATCACGAAGACGGTTCTACAAATATAAAAGTAACAAGTATAAATTACTACAACTATATAAAATACAAAATATAAAAAAGCATATGGTTAAAAAATATACCGATTGGATCCATAGTCCGTTAAAAGTATTCACTTCGGTATTCATATGTTTCCACTTCGTGTTCAAACTATGGTGTGTTCGATTACTACTTCCCATGGTTATCGTGAAATGCTCTAGAATTTTACCCCAAAAGCTTACACTCTTTTGTTCATTCCCGACTCTTGGACATGTCGAGACATGAACCCAAGCTTTTGCCAATGCGACCTCTTCCTCCGTCAACCAAGGTTCCTTTTTTGCTTTACCGGTGGTTTTTATTTCTTCAACCACTTCAACATCATCATCATCATTTTCTTGACCACCTATAAAATTATAGATTATAACAGAATATAAATCAACGATTACATATAAAAAAATTGTATAATATATAAAAAAAAATACCGATTATATATAAAAAAAAATTAACGATTATTAAAAAAAAATCAACGATTATTAAAAAAAATTAATGATTATAAAAAAAATTAACGATTAATAAAAATAAATTATAACAAAAAAATTACCGATTATAAAAAAAAATTAGATTATAACAAGAAATAAATTGTACCGATTATTACAAAAATAAATTTGTACCGATTGCATTTGGAAATTGAGTTTCTGGAACAAAATCAATGTCGTCATCTTCGTTATCATAAAGTGGTAGTTCACGTTCTACACTTGTTTCACGTCTTGATGGACCTTCACGGTAGTCGACGAAAGAGTTAAATTCACTAGTCATTCTTATATTATAAAGGTTTGGATTCATCGGTTGTGGATGGTGAAAATATTGGCGTTGTTGTGGTGGAGGATAGAAGCGTTGAGGTGGAGGTTGGGGAAAGTAGTGTTGAGGTGAGGGACGAACGGGTTGTGATCGTGATCCCCGTCCACGACCTTTGGATGATTTTGAAGCACGCTGTGATTGATTTGGATCCATTTTTTTTATATGAAAATAAGAGTTGAAAGAGAGAATTAGTGGAATAATTAGTAATTTTTAATTGAATGTGTGAGAGATTAGTGGAATAATTAGTAATATTTAAAGGGGATTTTTTTTTTTTTTTTTTTTTTTTTTTTTTTTTTTTTTTTTTGAAATTAGCCACAAACGGTTTGATCATTTAATGCTATAACGTTCGAATTTTTTTGGGGAGCCTCCATACCGATTCGGCATGCCATACACCTCCCCCTTGCCGATTTGATCATGCCGCTTGTGTGGTTTTCGTGGATGCTGATCGGCATTTGATGATTTGGGTCAATGACCTTGCCATTGCCACCCCCCTAAGAGCACTTGCAGCAATAACGCTACAATGGCATTAAAGAGCCTTTAACGTGCGTTACACATGCGTTAACCGATGGCCTTGGTTGCGTTATTTATGCGTTAACGCCTAACGTTAGGGGTTTAACCCGGCGTTAAGGCTAGTTTAGGTAAAAAAAAAAAAAAAAAAATCATTTTAGCCTCCCAAACGGCTATTTTTGTAACGTTAGTTTAAAAAAAAATCAATTCAAACCTCTTCACTTTAATAAACAAACGGCTAGTTTTCAAGGTTTTTTTTTTTTAAAATCAAAATCATATGCCCACCCCTATAAATACCGACTAAACACATATTTTTTTATTCACACATCCACTACTAATTCTCAACTCTTTTTTTATATTTCGTATTGTAATATTTAAGTTTTAATGTTATGTGGTTTATTAAATGAATTGTTAGTTTTAGTTTAGGGGTTGAATTTGAAAATATTTGAGTTAAAGCTGAGTTATTGTTGTGGGTGTTTTTTTATGAGTTAAGGTTAAAGTGTTAAAGCTGATGTGACACTAAATTAAAATTTAACCTGAGTGATGGATGTAAGTGCTCTAATTAGACATATAATTAGATGAAAGAACAGTAATTAGATATCGTTAATTATGGGATTAGACCGGGTGTTATGGTGCTTTCCCACCACACGTAAGAGTAACATTTGGCGCGTTAAAGCCATAATGAGGTATACTTAATGCACAGAGGTCATGATTTTGGATTGATTGGGTGAATGTCTTCCCCTAACGTAAAAGATGAGAAAAGTGGGCAACCGTCCCAGAATTGACAATTGGGCATTAACTAAAAAAAGTTAGTTAAACTTTTATCATTATATTTACCTGTAAGTACATTATTATTATTATTATTATTATTATTATTATTATTATTATTATTATTATTATTATTATTATTATTATTATTATTATTATTATTATTTTTATCATCACTTTTATTAACAATAAATAGGATTTTACAAGAAATTGGTAGGGAGCCGAGAAACCAATTTTATCATCACATTTTTTTTATCATCACTTTTATTATTATTATTATTATTTTTATTATTATTATTATTATTATTATTATTATTATTATTATTATTATTATTACAAATTCAATCTTATTTCATCTTATATACTTCTATTTAAAATAAATGTCTCAAAATACTCCAAAAACAAACCCTATAACAACATAGACAACAAAACGTTCCAACACCCAATTCCAATTTCCAACTCGGCCATTTTCGAGCTTCAACTTTTGTTTACGTAACGCAACAACCACAATATCACAACCAACCATTCGTATCTCCACAACAACAAGAATAAACAATGTATCAACCACAAATGTTCCAATTGCAAAAAAAATATGTATCAACCACAAATGTATTATGATCCTACATCACCACAAACGTTCCGTAATTCTTCATCACCACCTCCAAACCAATCTCAACCTTTTTCTTTTATTCATCCATTCAATTTTGATGATTTAAGCCTATGTCAAGTTATGAACCTCAACGTTCGAACCCCGTTGATGATGACTCTCCCGTCAAAGAAGTCCAACCCCCAAAGAAGAAGTCGTCAAAAAGACGTCAACGAAAGTTGTCTAAAAACCCGCGGCCAAAGAGGTACGTAACATTCCATGGACCAAGGCCGAAGAAAGTGCATTGTGCCAAGGATGGCTTCGTTTGTCCAAAGATAGCGCCAATGGGAATTCAAAGAAAGCGGATGGATTTTGGACCGAGGTATTAGGTTAATTACTTTGAGGAAAAAATGAGGATTACCAGAGTTCGTACTTATGATTTCATCGTCGCAAAATGTAAGAGTATGCGTCCTAAAATTGTTCAATTTTGTTCGACTTACGATAATGTGTTTAGAAGGAGTGAAAGCAGAGATGACGAATATGTCATCGAAAAAGCAATTGATGAATATCATATTGAATAAGGAACGCATTTCAACCTTCATCATGCGTGGAGAATTTTCAAGGTCTCTAAAAAATTGCAGGAGGTGGAAATTCAGGCATTGAGAAAAACCGCGCAAAAGGTAAAAATAAAAGTAAATGATCAAAGACTTCGGAGTCAACCTCGTTCAACACATCAATGTCAGCACAAGGTGGTTTTAATCTCAACAACGCAGTGAATGAAGGGGAAGATAAAGATGAAGAGGAAGAGGAAGTGCGAGAAGTTCAACAATGGGTAACAACAAAGCCAAGAAGAAGTCGCCATCATCGACATCATCGTCAGCTGGTGGGGATGAGGTTTGTGAAGACGTTGTTTAAAGAATGGGCAAACACCACTACTTCTCTTTTTTTAACCAAACAAACAAAAAGTTATGCATATGTCGAGATGAAGGAAAAAGAACTGGAGATGAAGCAAAAAAAGTACGAACTACAACAACAAATGTTCGACTTCTAACAAGAAAACAAAACCAAGAAGCGTTATATCTTTCTTCTAATGATCACATTTAACCAGAACTGAATGCGAAAAAGTGTTGGAGCTAAAGCAGAAAATTAGAGAGTAATATAATTTAGATTAGTAGTTTATGTTTTAACTAGCAGGGTATCCACGCGTTGCGACGGCGGGTACCTTGATATAAAATTTTCCTGTGAATCACGTATTTTAGTATATTATTTTCTTTATGACAATAAATTTACGGATATTAAGAATTTCGTTTAGCCAGTGCCTGTTCAGGCTCGAGCCCGTTTGGCCTGTGTCCGTTCGGGCTCGAGCCCATTTGGCCCGTTCAGGCTTGAATATTTTTATAATGTACTTTATTATTTGTATAAGTGATATTTAATGCAGAAAATGTGTTTAAGTTGGTTGTACAATATGCTTGATAATTTGTATGTCTTACGTAAGGGGTGTTTCAATAACTACATTAATTTTATTTTTTAACCAGTTAATTAATTGACTACATTAAATATCTGGACCACATTAATAGTACTTTGTATTTTATACATTAAACTTTAAGACTTGTAAGTTATGTAGTAGAGAAATTATGTGCAAGCTATTGAATTTCTAAATAAGCAAGCTGAATTTTTAAGTATTTCTATTTAAAGAAGTCATTCCTTCATTATAAGATAATAAGATTTCTTATCAAGAGTTTAGTTTAAGTTTTATAGGATTCATGTATGTTTTTAATTTTAATCAACGTTAACTACTCAGGGTTGGCATAGTGGCATAGTGTTTGTGACTATTACTCTAAGATTTGTGGGGTCTCAAGTTCAATTCCTATTAGGGGCAAACAGCTTTGGAGTGGCCACGCCAACCTTCTAAAAAGAGAGGGCTTTACCCGGTTTGAGTCTGTGTGGTGGTGGGTTCAAACCCCATGAATTAGTCGAAAATCATGATTATCAAAATTTTAATGAAGGTTTAATTTTAGTATTTATTAAATTGAGATAATAAACAAAAAAACATTGTATCTAATTTGTCCATTTTTGTTATTCTATGTATCTTTTTTTGTTATTAAAATACAAAACTTTCAAATTTCGACATTTTTTTGTGTATTTTGTTCATGTATAATGACGATTTTATCTTTCGATGTTAACATGGTTGTTAAAAGATGTAAAAATAAAGTGGTCACAAAATACACACAAAGTTAAAAAGTTTGTGATTTAATAATAATAATAATAAAAAAAAATTAAAAAAAAAAATCTGAATAGAACAAAGTGACAAACAAAGTGTATTTCATTTATTTTTTTATCTCTGAAAACGATATTAATGTTCGTCAGGCGGTACGACTAAGAAATGAAAGATAAGATGATGTGCCGAAAATCTAATGAGGTATGAAGGTTACACAAGTCTTACGAGATGATCTTAGCCGACCCATTTATATTGTATTTTATATTTCTTAGACTGCAAGCATCACCGAAACTATCCAAAGTCGAATTTCCTTCGGCTCATTACTTATCTTTATTTGTATGACCTATCTCGTATATTTTTTTATAATATTCTCTTCAAATATACAGTAGTAAATTTTGTCATGGGAACATTATTTCTTAAAATATTTGACGTCTTGGAACCAGTGAGACCTTTAAGAAAATAAGTACTTCTTACGAAATGTAACGTGTGAATAAATCAGCAATCTTAACACTGTTGAATCACTCGACGTCTTAAAAATATTGTACAATTTACAAGTAATAAAACACTAACAAAAAAGAACATCGTCATTAAAGCAACTGTGACCGGGATTTTTTTATACATAAAGATGATTACTATCATTAGTTTCACCCAAAGTCTAAACATGGAATTCAAGTAAAAGAGGTTTGTTTTTACTTTTTTAATCCATTTAAGTTTTTGATTTGTAAGGCTGCATGCAGAAGGAGACCAAGATCGACTCCCACGATCGATCCCAGTCGATCGTGTCTTCTGTGGGAAGTCGATCGAGCAAGGAAAAAGAAACAAGTGGGTCGAGCTCACGATCGATTTTTTTTTTTTTTTTTTTTTTTTTTTTTTTTTTACTTTTACTTTTTGATCCAACTTTCCACAAAGTCATGTTTGGGAGGTGATAAAATCCAAAAAAACAAAAATACTACCGTTGGCCATGAACATTTAGGTAAAAAAAAAAAATCTTTTATATATCATTATAAATACCCAACACTTCCATAACTCCAATTCACACAACATAAACACAATCTCACTTCAAAATGTCTAATAAGAAAACACAACAAGCAAAAGGCCGAAAATCCCGATTACAACAAAACATCCCGGAAGTATCACCGGATTCGACTTTCCGGTTAACCGGTATCTCACTAAACGTCAATTTCCGACCCCGTTCTCTTGATTATGATTCTCAACAACCAAAACAACAACAAACATTCAATCCATTTGCTATGCATCCTAATATTAATCGTCCATTTGTTCCCCCTTATAAAAAAAACCAACAACCACAACAAACCCACTCCCGTCGAAGCCAACAATCTATGTATGGCTCCCCCGATTCCTGTTATCGTCCAACAATGAACTCATCATCGTCTTCCTATTCTAATTATCAAAATTATTCTCCGGTTAACCACATCAACCTAGATGCTTGTGATTTTATGGAAAATTTACAAAACAATCCGGGTTTTTTTGTTGGAACCGGTTCGGGTTATCCGAGTCAACAAATGTCACCGGGTTATCAAGGTTCGTTTCACGATTCGGTTCCAACTGATGATCTTCCTGAGGAGTTGTCGCCGGAAGCGATGTCGCCGGTTAAACCTAAGAAACGAGCTACAAGGGGTAAGAAGGCGGCGGCTGAGAAAGAGGTTGAGGAAGACAACACGAAGGATTCTGCTCCATGGACACGCAAAGAAGAGATCGCGTTGTCCATGGCTTGGTGTGATTCGTCGGAGGATAGCATAGTTGGAACCAACCAAAATTCTAAGGGATTTTGGAAGAAAGTGATTACATACTTTGAGAAAGAGGTTGGTGAAGGTAGATCGTACAACTCAATTGTCAGCAAGTGGAAAAATAGGGTTCGTCCTAGAGTTGGTGCATTTTGTGCCATTTACGACAATTGTTTTACCAATTTTGGAAGTGGTGGGAATGATCTCACTGTTTATAAACGAGCATGTGAAGAATATGAAATAATGATGAAGCATGCCTTTGCATTGGATCATTGTTGGGAAATACTGAGGGACCATCCGATTTAGAAGAAAAATGAGATGCCGGTTTTTTTAAACCAAGATGCCGCTCGAAAAAAACCATGGACTTCTGAAACCGGTTCGGATAATGAAGACCCTCAAAATGCGTGACAAGGTTTCAGAAGTCCTGGTCACGCATTTTGAGGGTCTTCATTATCCGAACCGGTTTCAGAAGTCCTTGGTTTTTTTCGAGCGGCATCTTGGTTTAAAAAAACCGGCATCTCATTTTTCTTCCAAATCGGATGGTCCCTCAGTATTTCCCAACAATGATCCAATGCAAAGGCATGCTTCATCATTATTTCATATTCTTCACATGCTCGTTTATAAACAGTGAGATCATTCCCACCACTTCCAAAATTGGTAAAACAATTGTCGTAAATGGCACAAAATGCACCAACTCTAGGACGAACCCTATTTTTCCACTTGCTGACAATTGAGTTGTACGATCTACCTTCACCAACCTCTTTCTCAAAGTATGTAATCACTTTCTTCCAAAATCCCTTAGAATTTTGGTTGGTTTCAACTATGCTATCCTCCGACGAATCACACCAAGCCATGGACAACGCGATCTCTTCTTTGCGTGTCCATGGAGCAGAATCCTTCGTGTTGTCTTCCTCAACCTCTTTCTCAGCCGCCGCCTTCTTACCCCTTGTAGCTCGTTTCTTAGGTTTAACCGGCGACATCGCTTCCGGCGACAACTCCTCAGGAAGATCATCAGTTGGAACCGAATCGTGAAACGAACCTTGATAACCCGGTGACATTTGTTGACTCGGATAACCCGAACCGGTTCCAACAAAAAAACCCGGATTGTTTTGTAAATTTTCCATAAAATCACAAGCATCTAGGTTGATGTGGTTAACCGGAGAATAATTTTGATAATTAGAATAGGAAGACGATGATGAGTTCATTGTTGGACGATAACAGGAATCGGGGGAGCCATACATAGATTGTTGGCTTCGACGGGAGTGGGTTTGTTGTGGTTGTTGGTTGTTTTGATACGGGGGAACAAATGGACGATTAATATTAGGATGCATAGCAAATGGATTGAATGTTTGTTGTTGTTGATGTTGTTGAGAATCATAATCAAGAGAACGGGGTCGGAAATTGACGTTTGGTGAGATACCGGTTAACCGGAAAGTCGAATCCGGTGATACTTCCGGGATGTTTTGTAGTAATCGGGATTTTCGGCCTTTTGCTTGTGTTTTCTTATTAGACATTTTGAAGTGAGATTGTGTTTATGTTGTGTGAATTGGAGTTATGGAAGTGTTGGGTATTTATAATGATATATAAAAGAAATTTTTTTTTTTCACCCAAACGTTCATGGCCAACGGTAGTATTTTTGTTTTCTTTCCTTGCTCGACCGACTTCCCACAGAAGACACGATCGACTGGGATCGATCGTGGGAGTCGATCTTGGTCTCCTTCTGCATGCAGCCTTAGTTTCACCAACAGGTTGGTGGTAGTGGACTGGTAGTTGTAAATTATGCAAGTAAAAAAGGGCACACAATTTTCCATTAATGACACAAAATGTACTTTCGGTTCTTAATTTCAAGTTAGATGAAAAAATGAGGAGAATACTGAATACATATTATTTTCAATGAATGTACAACTATTCAACCTACAAGGTCAAATGAATATGTGTAATATAAAACAGCTAGATGAAACTCTTGCGCTTCTATTTTCAAAACTTCTGAGTCGATGATGCCCGGTTTATCCTCTGAGCCCCCAATTTAGGGGCAGCAGGTTTTGACCCTCGAACTCGGCCAGCTGACAAAGGCTTGGCCCTTGTGGTTGGTGGAGGTGCTGCAATGGCGGCCCATGGATCATCGTTATCAAGGGAAGTAGTTGGATTTGCATTCAATGGCTTTGCAACCACTTTTGGGGGTGGGGCAGCAATTGAACCCCACAAGTCATCGTCTGCATTCCCCACATGTGAGGTGGATTTGGGCCGTGGAATTGAAGCTAAAAACGCCAACACAAATATTAGGTTAAGAAAAACAATTCTCAAATGATAATACTGTTAAGCATTATTACCTTGTGGCTTCGTCTGTATTACAGGCCGTTTTTGAGCAGCTTGAATGTTAGCAAGTGCAGGTGAGGGCTTTTCGTCTTCTAGTGGCAACATATCATCCCACCCATCTTTCTCACTCTCATGATCTTCGTTAATACCATTTTCAAGTTCACCCCACCCATCAGTTGACGTAGGTGACACAGGTGCATGTTGGCCATACATGTCTCGATCAGCAATGTCAGCACCTGAACTTGCAGTTCGGACTAGTATTGTACTTGGTGTATCTGATACCACTATATCATTATCATAGCAAAACAACCCAGCATTTAATATAAGTCAAATATGACATGACAAAGTAAATACATTAAGAGACGTCAGGTAATGTTACCTGAGCTGGTGTTGGAGACAGCAGTAACAAGAGGTGAGCTTGATTTTGGAGGCAATGGTGCAGTTTGTTCAGAAGGTTTGTTTTTCGTTGTCAAAGAGCTCATGGCCCACCTGCATTTATGATTACGTGTTGGATTTCAGTGGCAATGGCTACCTACTTTTCTTCATAAGAGGAGTTGGTTGGTAGGATAGGGTGATATAACAAATCAAAATATGCGTACCCAAGTATGCTTGCATTTCCTGGAAGTGATGTAATTCCTGAACCTGTTGCTTCCGTGCCATCCCCAGCATATGTCTACAAAAACATATCAGGCATTTATTTAAATACACAAGTAATTTGTTGTAGCAAGACAAATACCAATACTACATCGATGAAAATATGCAACATACAAAGACACAAACCTTTTCATGATACTGCTTAACTATCTGCAAAAACTGTTCAACTGCTTGAAAGGCCTTTGATCGAACATCACTACAGCACAAAGGTAAATCAAATTGGCTATAATAAACAGCTTTTTACATTAAAACGAATGTTTCTAAAGAAGCATGATGATAAACCATGATGAGAAAAAAGTAGCTAAAAATTGAGGCAATAAAAATGTCTAAAAACAGAAGGGCAATAGATTACACCCTATAACTGCCATGCATATAATGTGTTATAACTCGTTACATATTAGAGAAGGCAAATGATAGGGACTAACGATTGAAAAAAAAAAAAAAGATGTCTGCATAAGATTTAATCAAACACAATAGTAAGGTCATGTCAGAACAAGGATATTAACCTGTCAGGATCAATAGTAAGTACAACAACATTTGGTAGTATACGGGCTGCTATCTCTTGGGCATCATAATAAGAACTGGTTGCACAAAGAGCCATTAAACCTGCCATTATAGGGGAGGGAGAGAAAGTTTAGATATAGTTAGACACCATAGAGATTACTGAGCCTTCTATAAGGAGACTCTAAAAACAAAAATATATAACTTTACCTGCTCCTCGAGCATGAGGAAACGTATCACGCAAAGCGCGAACGGTGAAAGCATTAATCAAAACTCTCTTGCGTGTCTGCAATGAAGCATAAATGCATTTGTTTTCAATTATGTAAATTGCCTTTTTGTAGTAAGGAGTTGCAATCTGTCTCTAGATAAACCACTCAGACGTATTCTAATCAATACATTCAAATATGCCTATGATGATTGAACACAAACAGATTTACTAACCCCTTCATTAAGATGGCTAGCAATATTCCCAAGTAGTATTGTGGTATTTGTTCTGATTGCTGGTTCCTCGTCAACCTGCGTCGTACAAGAAAATAAATGTCAGGAGCTAAAAAAGTGAACAATGGGCGGAAGTGTTCATTTTGGGTAGATGGACATAATATATAACAGGAGTGCAAATTTTATTAGGGTGGAGAGAGTATTAACAAAAGAAGAGTATTTTACCTGAAGCTTTGAAAGATACTTCAAGAGTGACCCAGATAATGTGCGTTGGGACAGCTGCAAGTGAATAGTAATTTTAGTAAACAAGCAAACAACTTGATAAGATCACAAAAATAACATAATATAACAATAAAGCAGATAACTGATTGCAAATACAGATTGTTAAGATCAAGTAACTAGCTAAGGATGCAAACAGAGAGATGAAGATACCTTTGGAGCAAGAACAAGCATAGATTTCAATGTTAACTCACGCAGAAAGGCAGATGTGTCTGAAAAACCAGTAGCAATATGCGGGTAGACCTAATCACAAGCATTATCAGATATTAATAAATAAGATAAATATGGTGAGACCAATCAGTTTGTTTGCTGCAGAATATACAGACAGTATATTTCTATCCTTACTTGTTCATCAACAACTTGTGCCGAAAATGATTCCCCGTATTGATCAATATGCTGCAGTAGACCAACTCTGATAGCTCGGTCATTAGAAGCAAAAAGTTTCACAATTGTTGGTAAAACCTACATGAATGACCAAAAGCCAAGGGAAAGTAAATAAGATACAGTAATTAATTACAAAGCAGCACAGAAAACAAAAAGTCTAAGAGTGAATATCTGAATAACCTTCTTATTGAATTCCTCTGGTGAAAGCCAGGCACCCATTTTCAAAAATGCAGTCAAAGCGGGTGCAGTAGCTGAGCCAAATTCTAAGGCAGAAGCTAGCAAAGGAAGAAACTGCATATCCAAAAAAAAACATGTAGAGAGAACACATTGTAACATTGTGGTAAGAACTTGTAAAAAATAACAAAATACCTTCTTCAGAACTATTTCACGTGGCAGTTGCTCAGCTAGAGTTGGAAGTTTACGAAAGAATGTATCCTTCTCAACACTATCCTTCAAATTAAGTATTTCCATAAAATGAATGGTATCCACCAACTTGTTCTGAAAATACTCTGCAATAACAAGGTCATACTTTTAGACTTCCAGTATAGTAAAATGTTTTATGCGAAGCAAATTGAAATCATGAAATACAATAAACACGAACATGAGGATTGAACTAATGAAAATCAGAAACAGAAAAACAGCAATCAAAGTTTCAGACGAGATTTAGGACAAACCACAATTCTCAGCAAGCTTTGATGAATTCAACCTGCGAGATGGCATAGAACTCAAGAGTCGCTGATAATCTGGAAGTAGAGACTGTGAGACACGCAGATGAAAATGAATATTCAAATAGCCAAAATCTTAAAACTGCCCACACACACACACATATTCCATTTACAATCAACATAGCTGGAGATGCAAACGACATTTCACATGAAAAATAAAGCATAAGACGTTCCTATCATAAATGGCATATGCTGACCTTTGGTATTGAAGATGTGTTTCGCAGCTCCTCAGTCTTACTCAGTTTCAAACCCGCAAATATCTCATAGATAAGACAGCCTGGTAACAGAAGTCCATGTTATAAGAAGGTATCTGTACTACATATATATCAGCTAATAATATCAAGCTGGCATAACTTATTCAGGTAAACTTTATTTCTCCTTACATAAACCGACCAATCCTTTAGTTTTAGGTTTAGATTTCTATTCAACTCCAATCTTTGAAAAATAAAAAGTAGATTCAGGGGTACCTCAAAAAGGTTGTTGGTGATTAATGATCCACACTGAGATGAGCCTATTTTCATTGTGTCAAGCTAATTCTCCTAACAGACTATTGATTAGTGATCAGGAAAAATTTTGACTTATACTATTGAAGTTTCCTGAATGCATTTAATGCATAAAAGGTGCTAGAAATATTGTATAGTACCAATTATAGAAAGAGCTGATCGGGTATCCTACCAATAGTGGCAATAAGGTAAGCAACAGAACGAGTCAGTTTACAAACATATGGGGTAAACAAAAGCTTACCTAAACCCCAAGAATCAATTGCCCATGGTGGAGACTTTCTGATTGTTGCCCAGTCTGCTTTTGCCAGCTCCATTGGTTTGTATTGTGAGCCAATAAGCCATTCATATTGCTGGATTCACATGTGAAAACAAGAAGTCTAAGCCATCTGACTAAGTTCGCTAAGGTTCTAATAAGCATGTACAAGCTTGAAGAGACATCAAATTTATAGAAAGTTAAATGCCTCAATTATGATGAATATAGTTCTATATGGTTCGGGACACATGTTAAATCACAGAAAACAAGGGCTCCAGAGTCTATATAAGTGAATAAAAAAACACTGCTAGTCAAAGTGTGATGCTTTAGAAAAGTATTTAGTCATTTCACATTGTTAAATATGTATCATAGGACAGGTGCTGAGTACTTTATTCAAATGAACAATAAGTACTGCCACTGTAAGGGCTCTGTTTCTAAAAGGTATTGTAGACATTTGACTTTGATGTTATGCTCTATTTAGATGCAAGTTCTGTCAGACAAAGCAACATATATCAGATGTGAAATATGAATATATTTGGGTAAGGTTCAAAAGGTTACCAGCATTGGTCCTGTAGAGACTTCATTATTCCCATCAAACTCAGAAAGAGCATCAAAAGCATGCAATTTCCAGTCTAAAGTTGGAGTAACCACCACACTTTCCAAACAAACATTACCATGCACCTATATGAAACAATAGGTGGAAATCAAGCAAAAGAAGACGACTATAGCAGATTAAATGCAGATATGTGAACATGTTCGATACGAACTCGTCACTATATACGAGAACTTTTAACTTCAAGAATACCATATCCTTTTATCATAACACTACATAACTAGTTTGTTGCCTAAACTAATGTCGCACGATAACGTAAGATTTGAACGACTTTAGTTAGTTTACTTACAAGTTTGCAATCATTATTAAGGAAGCTCACAGCTTTTGCTATGCGGTATAGACCCCAAGCATAATATTCGTTCCTGATGTCAAAATTAGAGAAAAATTAGAGGCAGCTGAGTGTACAACAGTAGCTGATGTCACAGAAAGACATGTAGATAATTAGAAAATATCACAGATGTAACAGATTCTAGCTAAAGAGAGAAGAATACTTTGAACAACCCAACTGACTCATCAGGTTAAAATAATACAAGAGCATTAACAACACACATAATAATCCGGAATGAGATAAGAGTGTGTACCTTTGTATACCTTGTAATCCCAATTCCTTGATCTTTTCCGCCAATGGCATAACAGGTTCGGTGACAATATAGATAACAACCTTTGTGGACGACCCATCAAATATTTCTGCCTCAGTACTGTGGAGAAATGACAATACGTTTGGATGCCTGACCTGAAAAACCAAATTACAGCTTTTGTTTTAAAATAATGAAAGTACAATAACAAGATGTGCACATGATGTTCAAGGTTATCGTTTCCAAATAAACTTACTGTTCGGAGCCGCTTAATACCATTGCGACCGGCAGCTAAATGTCCATCATTGGCATTACTTCCTGTAAGAGAAAATATCGATACTGGGGATCCATCGTCCTGGATAAACAGACAAGGTTTATAAGGCAATCCCCTTCCATATATAAAAACCACAAAAAGAAAAAAAGGAAATGGCTGACATGAAAATATCCTCGAATGCTTATAATCTAAGAATTACGTAAAAAAAAATAATAATAAAAAAAATAATAAATAAATAAATAAAATAAAATAAAATAAAATCCCACTCAGCAACAGAATAAGTTTAGCTACAAAACCGGATACCAAAAACTATATGTTCCTTGTGAAATGGCGCTACTAAGCTGCTATTAAGAAATGGTGTGTACGAATTTGATGGAAATGAGAGATATGTTTAGTAAGCATGTATGGCACAAATTGGGGAATGGAAGGAATACTTCTATAGTTCTATGTGGTTTGATAATTGGAGCTCTCAGGGATCAAGCTTTAAAATGCTTTCATATAGGAGCTTGTATGCTGCAAGACTTCCTAAAACTATGACAAGTGGCTGAAAAATGATAATAGATGTAAATTGGAATTGGTCAAGTGAATGGTATGAAACTTATCCTAATGTTGTGTCTATTAGTATTCCTTATCTTGATCAGATGAAAAGGGATTGTATAGTGTGGAAAAATAAGAACAGAGAGAAGAAGTTTAGTATTAAGGAGGTACATAATGATTTGAGGAGGACTACTAAACCTTGTACTAATAGTATTGGTGGAGTGGTTAGAAGGTTATGTTTGGCTGAAACTGTAAATTTCATTTGGCAAGAAAGAAATGGAAGGTTTTTAGAGATGAAGTTAGACGTTGGGAGGTTGAGTTGGATAAGAGACTATTAGAATGAGACTAATGGGTCTAAAAGTGAAAAAAATCAAATGCTGTCAGTGTCCAATAGTTGGAATATCCCAATGGACATTATACAGCAAACATGCTTAAAGATGTCTCAGTAAAGGGTGTTTGGATGGATAGCTTTGTGCTTGAAGTTGAAGCCTTTTCTATTGATATATTCCTCTTCCATTATTTAGTGAGGCATGAAAGATGGGCCTACTTTATAGTTTAAATTGGATTATGGAATGCTCTAATGGTTAAAGGATTTGTAGAATTTCTTACATATAAGTTTCCTATCATGTCGTAGTCTGGGACTTTGGTCTTGAAGCTTAATGAGATATGGATAATTCCTCTCTGTACTGAGCATAGTTGATTTCTATGACCAAATATGTATGAAGCAGCTTGTCTTGCTTAGATGGAATAAAGGGTGTTTGGATGGTGGATTTATAAGCAGATGGCTAATATCTTGGTGGTGAAACCATTATACTGAGAACTTAATACGATAATAATATCTTGCTTAGGTGGAATAAAGTTAGTTAATTACTAAGCAGGCGTATAGCTATAATAATACCACGATTCTCATACAAGCACGGCTGAGCTAATGTTATCACAACTACCAAGCTTAATACGATATAAATTTGCAAAAGTATAAAATCGCCAACGTAATCAGCAGTTGGTCCAACAACGAACCTTATGACAGAAAAAAAGTAAGCCACAGTCCCTTGATCCTATGCTATAAGTATAGTATAACAATATAAAAAATAAAAATAAAATAAAGAGATGGTTATACTTTGGATGTGCCGCGAGAGTGAGTCCAGGAGCCCCAAGCGGAGGAATAAGGTTCGCCGATATTATACGGTAAATCCTTCACACCCGCACCAGATCCAGATACCACGTCTTTCAAAAATTTAAACATTCCTTCGATAAATTTTATTTATTATTAATCGATCTGAATATCATTAACTTGTTATGTATGATACAGAGGTTTCGATTTGTACAGAGCACACACACAGACGGAAGGAAGTGGAGACGATATGCAAATATAAAATCCTTGTGATTAATTAAATTATTACTTTCGGTTTTAGCCCCGATAATCCGATATGTTGTTAAAGCACATTTGAAGCAACTCTTTTTGTGATATGGCCACTACTCTTTAGAGATGGCAAAATATATATATATATATATATATATATATATATATATATATATATATATATATATATATATATATATATATATATATATACCCAACCTCGATTTGACTGATGAATTCTCGAGTTGACTGGGTATGAGGATGGAGGTGGGGAATCCCTGATACTGAAAAGCGAGTATGGAGACAGGGATGGAAATAGTTATTGAACTTCGTGGATGGGGATGAGGATTTTTATACTCTTATGTCCGTTCTATAGTATGTAGTTTGCGTTCTCATGTAGCTTATGCTCTTATGTCCGTATTCTTTAAGTTTTTATGATGATTTTTGTCTATTGCTTGTATGTTGTATGTTTGCTTTTCATCTTAAGTTTATATAAATTCATTGTCTTTGTTATTGAACACTTTCAGTCACATTTATATCTTGAGTAACACACAACTGCCCATATACACTGGCCGAAGATCCTCTTAGAAGCAATTTCTCTACTTCCGAATTTATCCTGGGAGTATGAGTAAGATATTTCTAAATTTCACATCTTCATACCTCGCTCCGGCATGTGGGTATGTTGTTGTTGTGACATGTCGGACTCGTAAACGTCTTGACTTTTATCAAGTTTGTATTATTGTACGAACTAATCTTGTTGATTAATTAATACTTGCTTTAAAAATGGTGATAATTATTATATCACCTCCATCTTGAAAGATTATGTTAGTAGTTGTCAAGCTAGATCAATCTTGAGTTGAGTTTTCAAATTCAAGTTTTTAGATTTGTCTTAACACTTTGTTGATTCAACGTTTAACCCCGATTTCATGATGCGTATCGTGTAAGGTGTTGTTTGCTTTCCTAAAAAGTAATTTTACTACCGATAAGTTTAATAGAGTTAATAAATGCATATGCTAAGGTGTTTTGTCTTGATTAGTTCAAGTCTAAAAGATGATTTTTGTCTTTTTGATGTACTAGTACTAGTACTAGTTTTACTAAATAACCATATCCTTTTTGTAAGTTCGGTTTAGCTAATTTTATTGGGTTATTATTGGTCTACTTAATATTGAATATCAAATAAGCTAACTTTTTATGATTTACGAGCTTATGAATCCAAAGAAACCGCAAGCTGAATATTTTATCAACTCGTGATTTTGTGAATATTCAAAAGTGAGTTTTTTTTTTTTTTTCCTCTCTCTCTCTCTCTCTAATTTAAATTGAATCATAAACAGGATAAATATGCTTACTACTATCCATTAAATGTTAAAATAACGCTAATATTGGTGTGGTCATCTGGGTTTGTTCGGGGTACTGCTGATATTGGTGTTGTCATATGATCTGCAAAATTTCGTGTACTTTGTCCATTAATGTGTTCGGTTATTGTGTTTTGTATGGTGACCTTGGTCCTTTTTACTTTTGGTCACATGGGATTAAAAGTAATGGGTTTTGGGTCACTTTGTGTTTTATCATAGTTATATGGGTTTGTTCCCTTTAGTCATAGGTTTCAAGTTAGTCCTTTTGTATTGATATATTATTTTGTTTCTTGATGTAATTCCTTCAATAACGCTAACAAAAAAAGAATATAAATAACTAGAAGGAAAATGTACGAACTAATCATTATTTTGTTTCTAGATAACTGATGGATAGAGAAAATTTAACTAACTTAAGACAATCCGCGACCAAGGTTTCCTTTTGCTTCCAAGTCGTATGGTCGTGGTAAACTAGTTCTAGTAGATTTGACCTACAAGAACAAATGTAGAAGAGGAAACAAATTTTAAAAAAGACGGAACTAAACTTTAATTAATTTAAAATTACTTTCTTGTTTAGGAGAAGAGTTCTATATCAATAAATAGATACGATAGTCCGTATGAAAACGTGACCATTAGCTAATAATTAAAAAAAGTAAACCTACCAAACTGGTTTGTCTAGTTTTAATTTTTATTAACATGAAACCATAAACCATGTTTTACATGAAACCATTAATGACCATGCTCACCATATCAACTTCTAGGTAACTCATATTTTGATAAAGAGATAATCAACGATTCAAAGTCATGTCAAAGTGGTACCCAATTTCTTTTCATCCCGAAGCTTCTGAGAAATTTGACATCTTTGATGCTTAATATAAGTGTATGGCTACAAGTGTTTTAAAACCCGGCCGGTTGAACCGTTAACCGGTCAGGTGACCAGAAACCGGTTTTGAGTGAAAAACTCGGTTGAACTGCCGATTAAACCGGTTGAATCGTGACCCGATGACTCGACCGGATTAATTAAAAAACGGTTTTTAAAACATCTGCTACAACCCAAAAAATTAAGCTTATTAATAATGGTGAAGTACTAATGTCTATTTATCCATTATGCAAAACATATATTCTAAAAGTTTCCTAAACATTTTGTTCAAACATCATTCAACAACCAATAGTTATAAGTTCAGAAGTTAACCTAAACAATTCAAATAGCTCGATATTCCGTTACCTTACATATTTAATTTTCTGATAAAGTCAGATATTTGAGAAGTAATATTGATCTAGCTTGATAAAATAAACAATTAACTCCTCTAATTTACTAATGAAAAAAAAAAAAAAAAAAAAAAAAAAAAAAGGATTGAACTCGTACCATCTCTAATAAGATCTCATTTACCAGGTGAAGTGCATGTTAGTGCTCACGGTATTGCCTCTTGGCTTGGTTCAAAAAATCTAATTACGTTAATTTCAATAATTAATTTATTTTGTTCTATTAAAAACAACATACAGTTTGAAATACTATCAACAAATAATTCATCACAACCGCAAAGCTGTTTTTGGCTTACGTGAAAAGCATAGATGCATCATGCATACATGCAACTATGCAAGTATGCAACAAGTAACATGTGGATCCATCTACTTGCAGGGACGGAGCTAGGGGTTCCCGCAGGTGCCGGAAACTCCATGGATTTTTTTGATATAGTGTTAATTTTTGAAAAAAAACACCGATTTTTTCTAAATACATCTTAAATGCACTTGGTTCTTCAAAATGTGTTTCCAGTATTACAGTTCAAAAGATTTTGTGCACCCGGTCATATTTGGTCCTGCCTCCATCCCTTTCTACTTATATATATTGATGTGAGTGCACTGTCCAATGCTACAACCACACATCATTGAGCTTTTTATTCTTTCTCAGTGGTGCCGCCGTTCTGCACCCTCACCACCGTCATATGCTCACCATTCGTCCCATCGCTAGGCAATTCACGAGCACTTATTTATTTATTTTTTAGTTAGTGGAGGTATTTTTGAAGATATATTATGAGACACACATGTGCCCAATAACAGTTATTGGTGTACCATTGCGCCCAGGTCTCTTATAAAGTATCCTTAAAAGAATTTAGCTTTACTTGTCTCGATCATACATGCTTGCATGACATACAAGCAGAGGCGGAGCTAAAAAGTTATGATTGATGGGGTAAACTTTTTAATAATTTTTAAAAATTACGCTACAAATCAGTTTGTTAAGGATGCAAATTACAAAAATAACCATATATTTTTATATATCTCTCAAAAGATGCAAAATTGTATATATATATCTAAAACATGCATAAAAACTATTTGTAACATATACATTAAAAACTTGTACTAATGATATATATGCAATTATTCACTTTTGGAGTGATATACATGCAATTCCTTTTAAAAAAATTTACTTTATAATTTTTTTTTCGGTTAGGAGGGCATATGTCCAGCATGCTCCCTTCATGTCACCGCGGGTGCATACAAGACATTTTGCAAGGCATGTCAAATTGTCAAATCACACTGATTTAAGTATAAAAGACGTAGGAGGATGGCGATTGCTGTTGGGTCCAGAAGGAAAGAGATATGTTACTTCCATGGAAGTGATTGGAAAACGAGCTTGGCAAATTAAGGACTTTGCAGATGGGAATGCATTCCGCATGATATCATTGTTCCTATTGGAACATTTGAATTTGTGGAACACGATCGATCATTACAAGATAAATTAAATGGACCCAAAAAGATTAGTCAATCGATATTGGAATGGAGGATAGAGACATGGCCGGGAGTATCGTATCGTATCGTATCGGTGATTAAAATATTAAAGTTTGGGATGTTAGACGAACGTACAATATAATATGTTTCGAACTTTCTGTATTTAAAAATCTAAATTAGACATAATTCTAAAATGTATTTAAACTTAACAGTTGAACCAATGTCAAGTTTTCAAATAATAATAGTACGCGTAGTATTGTCTAGTGGATAATGGGTCCAGGTCCCTTTGTCCATTCAATTCAAGCAAATAGCCGAATACTTCTCCTAAATTTTGGTTATTTACCAATTCCATTACAGGAAACTGAATTGAATGTACGGAAAAATACTACTACGTACTATGTATCTATACTATAAGAAAAAACAAAAATAATAATAAAAAGTGAAATGTTGAAACTAAAAAAATTAATACATATCGAAAATCGGGTTGACCGGGGATGCTTCAAACCCGGCGGATTGACTCGGTTTAATTTGATCCGTTTTTTTGACCTTACCTTTCGGGTTGATCCGGTTTAAATTGACCCTTTTTTTGACCAGAACGGTTTAACCGGTTAAACCACTCGGGTCGAACCAAGTTTCAAAACATTATGTTTAATACCAAAATCTTCAAACTTTTATTATTTTATGTTTATAACCAAACTTTTTTTTTTTTTTTTTTTTTTTTTTTTTTTTTTTTTTTTAACACAAAAACTATATGCTTCTATAAAATTTCGTTGTTATACACGGGTACTCGTCTAGCATTTACTAAAATAGATGATTGGCATACTCATATTTTTTATTAGCATGTTCTAATATGAAATCAGTTAAAGCATGTTATATAAACATTACAATTATTTAATAAATATAATAGAATTTGCCAATTTGTACAAATCAATTTCCTTTACTAAAAGTAATTATTGCGGAGATAGACTGCTAGCTTACTCATTTTCAGATTGCTAAAGGATTTACATTTAGTACTTCTTTCGTTCCAAAATATAAGTCAAGTTTGACTTTTTTTAGTTGAACTTTTTTTAGTTGAACTTTTACCTTAAATATTTTTGATTGTATTATATAATATTTAGTGCAAAATATATAGATGGATAGTGTTTTATATGTATTTTCATTTGGTATAATTTTTATCAAGTGATATATAATACAAATTTTTTTTTATTTAAAGTCAAAGTTTGATACAAAAAGTTAAATCGGACTTATATTTTGGGACGGAGGTAGTAATAAATACTCCCCCTGTCTAAAAATTATTGTCCCTTTTTGACTTTTTTCGTTTTTTTTTTTTCTCAATTTTGACTATAAATATTTTTGTTTGTATAATATAATTTTTGATAAAAATTATACTAATGAAAATACATTTAAAACTCAATCCATTCATATATTTTGTATCAAGTATTATGTAATATAAACAAAAATACTTAAAGTCAAAGTTAAAAAATAAAGACCGAAAAAATTAATAAGGGACAATAATTTTAAACGGATGAAGTACCCCGTAAAAAAGTTTGGTAATATATAAATACATGACATAATTGACATAGCAAAGATTCTTGCATTTTAACATGTCACTCATTTATTTTTCTGTTAAGAAAAAAATAGGGAATTTAATTAATGTTTTAAATAAAAAAATGTAATTATGTCCTAATTTTATAATTTAAATATCTTACTGATCGTTAATCATTAGATAAAATAAATTATACCGTCGCGATGAACATTTTATTATCTTTCAATAAACGAACTCTTTCATATACTTTCAATGAACTATTTTTTTATTCGATTTTTTACTTTTTTTTCAGTGCTGAAATTCGCATGACATATCACATGCGATTTAACACTGGTATGAATCTTCAAACACTAAACAACCGTAAAATTGGCATAACTATTTGTGTATAAATAAAAAAACTTTCCTTATTTTTGCAATGAAAAACACACATTCATGACTTTCCAATCATATATCACACCCTATATTTAAATTATAGATTATACTAGTTCATTTATAAAACTTTTATTATCACATGTGATGCGGTAAAAATTACATGTGATTTTATGTGTTTTATGCAACTTTGTCGAATTAACTGCATAATCTATAATTCGGAATATAATGCATATCATATATGGTTGAAAAGCTATGAATGTCTAAAATAGGAAAAAATTTTAAAAATTCCCCGGAGGCATCCTTAACACATCAAAAATTACCCCAGCCGCAATTTTATTTCACGTGCGATGGTGTAACTTTTTTCACTAAATAATTATCGGTTTAAGAGATATTTTTTAAAAGGGTAAAAGTGAGTTTGTTATCTAATATAAAAAAATTAGTGGCTAGTATTGATCCCTTATTATGCATAAAAACTTTTACTTTGTAATGATCTTAATTCACAAATAAAAGGGTTTAAGCCATATAATACTTACGTACTTTTATAAATGTATCGATATAGTACTTGTACTAAAAAACTACTTTTCAAATACGTGAACTTTCAAATTTGTGTTAATATGATACATGAAAACTTGTTTTACCGGCATAAACTACCAATATATATGTGTTGAGGTGACAACTTATATGACACTTACAAGTGCTCACATGGCTGCTTACGTGGCATTATATATACTTGTTTTCTTTTTCTTTTTCTTTTTTTCTTTTTTTTTGTCCACTCATCTTTAACCTCTTTACCTTCAACTTAATCTATCTTCAACACCTTCATAATCACCACCTTTTACCACCATAACCATAAATACAACCACCTGCATCTTCAACCTCATAACCTTCAACCTCCTCTATAACCACCACCTCCTACCACCATAACCATAACTACCACAATTAGAAATGACTTATCATTTTTAGTAGGTTTTATGGGAGATCAACAAAGTGCTCCAAACCAACGTAGAAAAAAATTATAAATTAAGGAGTGAGTAATGTTGAATTCAAATTGCTAAAACTTTAATTCTTTCTACAAACGTTCAAAAAGTTTGAGTAGAAGTAGGGAAAACGAGGTTGAACTTTTTAACCGTTGTAAGACAACATATCGTGACGAGGGGATGGAAAACCATTTAATCAAGAAGGGCCATGAGGGTTGAGAAAACACGCCAAGTGGGATGCGGCTGAACCTGTTAATCCGAATGATGACTCCAAATTTACCGAGCTATTCGGAGATGATCCGAGACCACGTCCCCTCGAAAACCACGAAAAGTGAAAAAAAACTAAATCGGAGACTATGTCGGGATCTAAGGAGAGTAACTCGCAAGATTTTAGGAGGGTACCTAATGAATTAAGTCTCAAACGGGAGGCCGCTCAAGAGATGTTGCGATGACTAAAGCGAAGGACGCGACTATGATGAAGTTGCAAGAAATGAAGTTTCTCGCCACTAGCACTGCGAGATTATAAGATGAGGCTGCCATGATCATCAACATGCATAAAGAAGAAATCCGACACAAATACGTACATGAAATGTTGTCGTTTACGTAATTTTTTTTAGTAATCTTTCTTTCTTTTTTAATTTCGTTCATTTTTTTTTAAATTTTGTATCGTAGTTTGTAACTTTTAATTTTAACAGAATGAAATTTAGTTAGCTTCTAAAAATGGAAAATAAAATAAAATTTTGAGTACTAAAAGGGGTGGTTTGGTTTGAGTGGTGAGGGATGGTGTTTTTGGGTGTGTAAGTAAAAAGGGATGTGAAAGGAGAAAAAGTTAATGTGGCATGATGTGACACCAAAAAAGGGTCAACTTGAGCCATGATACTTGGTACTCTTAGACAGAAAGAAACAACATATGATGTGGTTTGGTTTGGTATATTAAATTGGTAGACAATCAATATCCACCTACCACCAAATGGTTTTAAAATCGAACCTAGGCTTAATCTATTTTTTTGTATCCTCTATCTTTCCCCTCCACAATACACAACAAACCCACTTAAAAACCAACCAAAACCACCACAACACAAGAAACCCCAAAAATCGAAAAAACCCGAAAGGGGGCAAAGAAAAAGCAAAAGACCCGCCAAAACCACTAAAAACCAACCAAAACCACCCCACAACCAAGGCATCATCAAAGACATCCACTCGTTGGACGCAAGATGAGGAAACATTATAAGCTAAATGTCATGTTGCTATTTCCGAGGATAACACCAACAGACATGACCAAGATGGCCTATCATTCTGATTCCAGGTTCTATTAGAGTTCAGCAAAAGTGCTCCAAACCAACGTACCAATGATATGCTAAAGAGGAAGTAGGCAAAATTGAAAACTAATTGCCTAAAGTTCAATTGTATATACAAAAGTTTAAAATGCTTAAGTATAAGTGGTGAAAATAAAGTTGCCCTTTTGAACTTATGCAAGACTACATGTCATGACGAGAGGGATAGAAAAGCATAAAATCAAGAAGGATCATGGTGTATCTTGAGAAAACACGCCAAGTGGAATGTGGCCGAACATGTTAATCTGATTGATAACCCCGAAATTACCGAGCTATTCATAGGTGATCCGAGACCATGTTCCCTAGAAAACCACAAAAGTGATAAAAACTTGATCAAAGACCACGTCAGTAACCACGGGGAGTAACTCACAAGATTTTGGGGAGGGTGAATATGAATTAAGAGTCAAACGGGAGGCCAATCAAGAGAAGTACGCGATGACTAAAGCGAAGGATGCGACTATCATGAAGTTCAAATAAATCAAGTTTCTCGCCACTAGAAATGAAGGGTTATCGGATGAGAATGCCATGATCATCAATATGCAAAAAGAAGAAATCCGTCATAAATATAGACGTGAAACGTAGTCGTTTACGTAATTCTTTTTCATGTATTTTTTTATTATTTCGTATTGTAGTTTGTAATGAATGAAAATTTAGTTAGATTGAAAAAATGTAAAAAGAAAATAAAATGGTGGTTCCTAAAGGAGTGTTTTAGCTTGAGTGATTAGGGTGAGTGTTTTTTAGGCCTATGACTGAAAATGGATATGAAAGGGAAAAAATGTGACGTGACATAAAAAATGGGCAATGGCTTAAGCCATGGTACATAGTGCTCTTAGATAGAAAGAAACTACACATGAAGTGTGGTGTTTTTAAGTTTATTATCATTAGCTACTCAAATAATGCTAAGAGTGGTGTTTTTATTTTTTTATAGAATAAGCTTTTGTATTTAGAAAGAAGTGAGAGCACGGCTTGTGTCTAGACTCTCATCCAACTTTGTGTAAGTTTATTATGTATCAATGAAATAATTTTCATAAAATAATAATAATAATAATAATAATAATAATAATAATAATAATAATAATAATAATAATAATAATATTGGATATAGGTTTCTCCCTTTTTCATTCTCTTCTTTTGGAGAATTTGAAAAGGATGCGGTGACTTTACTAAAGCGTATCCGAAGATTCTCGGTGACTCAAGACATTGAAGCACGCGCTGCTGCTCATATTTTTAGTAAGATTAGCTTCGTTATATCTTGTTGAGTGGGGCCCAGTCAGTATCTCAGCTCTCCAATAATTTTTTATAAATCCTATTATTTTATAATAATGATTTTATAATAAAGTGATGTAATAATAATAATAATAATAATAATAATAATAATAATAATAATAATAAATCCAACAGAAATTTAGACGTGAAATGTAATCATTTTTTTATTTATTTTTTATGTTAATGAATGACAATAGTTGGTTTAAGAAAATGGCAAAGATTATAAATTGATGGGTTTTTAAAGAGGTGTTTTAACTTGAGTGATAAGAAAGAATGTTTTTGAGTGTTGGAGTGAAAAGAGATGTGAAGAGGGAAAAAAATAATGTGACAAGGAAAAGGAGTCATGGCTAACACTTGTTGCTATAATATTGAACTAGTCAAATATTTAAAAAAAAAAAAATTATAGTGAATCAGCTAATAATGCCCTCGAACAAAATCGTTTTAACTCCTTAATTACTCAGCCTGCATACAACCCAAGTATTTGCCTTGTTTATAATTAGAAAGGTAGCCATTCATAATAATAGTTCTGATTAGGTAAAATTTCTTCAATCGTATTGTGAAAGATCAACAAAATTTTCTAGTCATGTGTTTCAAAGATTGGAAAATTCTTCCACCAATGAATTTAATTAGTCTAACGACCTTTATCTGATCATTACCAAGTCGTCTTGTAGACCCAACTCAAAAGGTATCACATTTTTGAGACCATGACTAAGTCAACCAAACCAACGTATCTATTAGATTACAAATACTTTGAATCATTTTTTCTATTTTCTTAACCCCTTTTACCAATTTTCTTCAAATCTTGAAATTATTTCACCATATATGCATACTAATCCTATTATTTGCAACACAAGCTTTGTTGCTGTCTCCCTTCCAAGATTTAAATATACGTTGATCCCAAATCATATTGATCATTACCAAAATAAAAAGATCAAGAGAGCCCCAAAAACGTCAATGGAGGAAATTGTTTCTTTGATATTCCATGGGTGTAAGTTAGTTAAAGAACTTGAAGAATGCCTACCAAACATTGCAAACCAACCACATGCTCTTATAAATTCATGTGATGAGATTAGTAGGGTTTTTGGTAATTTGAGAGAACAGTTGAGCATAGCGGTGCATGACTATGGCCAACCGCTACCAGCAATGGAGGTTGGTGGTGGGTCAGTGCCCGAGTGGTTGAGAAGTTCGCGTGCAACGGATATGGTGCTACAAGACCATATAGCGCTACATCAAAACCATGGGTTTGAGGCCATTGCAAGCCAAGAATTGGGTGGCGGAAATGTGGAGCCTGTAGCAACTGATGTAGCTCCTTCGTTGCAGCGACCACGTAGAAGGTAATGATCAAACTTCGCTAACAAAATCTCTCATGCATGCCCGCTATTTATTTTATTGCTCCGTACTATCTCCTGGATTAGTGTAAATGTGTTAAAAGCTCACATGTCATGGTATGGCCTGCTCCATGCATGCAATATACCTTCATTTTCAGGCTTGTAATTTGCATAAAGAAAAAGTAAAATGAATTAACATTCTAAATTGTTTACAAATACGTGCATGATTTTAATTTTCTGAATAAAAATCCATTGTCCACGATGTCTAATTCGGCAGAAATGGAATGTGCATGTTGTTAATTATTCCTTGCCTTTCGGCTACTTTATCAACTACTTAGATTTCAGTTTTATGTAAAAATTTTATACGATTAATGTCTAAATTCATATGTCAAGTTTTTAGTAAGATGGGCCTATGCATGCATCATGCATGCCTGCCGCCAAAATCCATCATATGTATATGCATGCAAAAATAAAAAATAATAACGTGCTTTGAAATGTATAGTTAATTTGAATATTAATATACAACTACACTACATGTGGTAAAATTCATAGATCAGATGATGGTTTGGTGATTAGAATAGTTCAGATGAGGTTGGTTGATCGATCCATCAACAAAATGAACATATTATTCAATCTTTAAAAAAACTACTAACATGTTATATGTGTTTCTGTAAATGCAGAAAACATGAAGCAGATAGACGAACGCTTCGAGTGCCTGCTCCCAGAATGGGTAACACAGATGTTCCAACAGAAGATGGCTATACTTGGCGAAAATACGGTCAAAAAGAAATTTTAGGCTCGAAATTTCCAAGGTACTTAATTGAAACAAAAGTTTCAAAACCCTTTTACTACTATTAGGACGTAGAATTCCAAAAAAATCATTGTCGGGTTTTCCTAAATGCATGTATAATCAAACTTAATATATAGTCAAAAAAAATATGTATGTTTCTATCAGTCAGTTTTACTGTTTCACACGTCATATATATTGAAAGTTTCTTGGCACAAAATTAATCTTGAAAGTTTCTTGGCACAAAATTAATCTTCAAAGTCCCCGGTTCTTGTATATGATTGCAACTCGTTAAGAATAACATTTTTATTAGTTTGAATTCAAAGATTATGTATGTACGATGGTCTTCTTGCCACGACATATGTTTGCCATCCTTGTTTGAATATTCAACATTTCAAATATATATTTCATGGTCGTAGACTTGGTATTCAAGTCTCTAGATGGAACATTCTAATAACATTTAGATTTGGTCTTTTTTATTTCAGGAGTTATTATAGATGCACCCATCAAAAGTTGTACAACTGTCCCGCGAAAAAACAAGTTCAAAGACTTGACAATGATCCTTACACTTTTGAAGTAACATATCGCGGCGATCATACATGTACCATGTCCTCCACTGCACCATCTATGCCGCCTCCACCACAAGAGGCTATGACCACGCATTCTCTACCATCCCATTTACCACATACCGAGTCACAATCTCTCCCTCAATGGTTATCCATGGAAATCAATAGACAATCACGCGAAGATCTTTATAGTGTCACTCGTCATAGCATACAAACGTATCAAAACCAACCTAATATTAGTACCGAGGCAGGTCCATCGTCTCCTACTAGATATGGTGACTATCAAGGAGTGACTGATTTGGTTGATACTATGTTTAATTCTGGCAGTAGTAGCAATAATAGCATGGAACTAATTTTTTCTCCCAATGAAGAAAAAAAGGAAGGTGAAGAAAAGACAAAGTAGAAATTAACAATTTATCTTCAAGAAATGGAAGAAGCAAACAACCAATTTTCATGACACTAATTAGTTTTGTTACATCTAAGTATCTAACAAATCAATAGCTTTTCTTTGGTAAAACATAAGTTTTCTATCATTCTTTTGCCATATGTAATATAAATAAGCTTAGCTTTACTTTTTTTGTACTGCAACATTTTTTGTACAATATTTGGTCTTTCAATAAGAAAAAATGATGTGATTTAATTATCTTATGTTTCTATTTTTTTTAATAAATTATATGATTATATATGTTGTATTTTAATACTTAACTGAATTGAAGTATAGTCCAGGAATTCAGGAAATAAGAATAAGAAACAGGTCTTGCAGGCCCAGCCTGCATGTTCTGGGCCAAGCTTACATTATATTGTAGTCTTCGACAATCACTAAAATCAGTGTTTAACATCAGATCACAACCTAAAATGAAATTTCTTTATCAAAAACGACATTAGGTACTATGTAGTTCATGATGCTGTTTTAAAAGGGACAAACTAGACGGTTATGAATTCTCCAAACAAATATATAACGATAGAATGATAATAGTGGTTTGTTGATAATGTTTTTGCATATTTTATAATGGATCATCATTTTTTTTTTTTTTTTTGAACGGCAGTTATATTAAAAAGCTAGCAAGATGCTAGAAAATTACAAAGTTATAAGTTAAGGATTTTTTAGCCAATCTATCCGGCTAAAAGATGCCTTACTTCTATACCTATACCAATAAAAAGAACGAGAAACAATATCATCAAAAAGGGAAACAATATCATATTTAGGGGGTGTTTGTCTAACCTTATATGATGAGCTTATGGCTCATTGAATAATTCATAAGCTCATTTTTTTGGGCTTATGAGCTTATTTATTTTTGCGCTTATAAACTTTGTAAGCTCATAAGCCAAAGAAATGAGCTTATCAGTTTATCAAATTTCTAATTAGCTTGTAATCCCATCAAATAGGCTTAGACAAACACCCCCTCAATTGAGAGGTTTGAAATTTTGAATTGTTAGTCGTACAGTTTTGACAACCAGGATTGTAGGTAGATGGTGGGACCCCATAGTTGTATACTTGTATAGAGATGTAAACAAAATCTTATGCTTTATGCAGAACGTAGAGAACCTAAACTGTGAATCACCCGCCCACTTAGGAGGGTGGCAGTGGTGGGCGGTATCACCATCGGCATGCCATTGCCGGCGGTGAACACCGCCGCCACTTCGCCGGTAAGGCCAACAGTATTGCTTCAACGACATATATTGCCTGGGAGGTATGCTGTTTTCAAGGCATAAATATTACTGTTTGTATTTAATGTTTGTACCGTTGGAGGAGCGTGAAACATAGTTTAGTGTTAACTGATGATGATGTGGAGCCATCAAGGATGACACTACATAGATTTGGCAACACATCTGCAAGTAGCTTGTGGTATGTTTTAGCGTATATGGAAGCAAAGAAGAGATTGAGGAAGGGAGATCGGGTTTTGATAATTGGGTTCGGATCAGGGTTCAAATGTTAATAGTTGTACGTGGGAGATTTTAAGGGATTTGGATGATAGGAATGTTTGGGAGGATTGTGTTGACAAATTTCCACCAAATATCCCAATTTATCCTTCATCAAGAAATATTTAATTATTAATGTAATGTTATTTTAATTATTAATGAAATATTTATGTTTTAATTAAATTGTTTAATTTAATTTAAAAAAAAAAGTTTGAAGGTATGAAAAAGGCATGGTTGCCACTAAAAAGGGGTTGGGAGGTATGAAAAAAGTATGAATGAGGTGAAATGAGGTGGAATGATATTATTGATGGATTTGGATGTTATGTATGATTTCGGAAGCATGACTGCCACCATTCTTATGTTTTTATCCTAAAAAGTGATTATACACACTGCACATCGTATATCAATCCACAGGGTTTGAACCCATCGCAACACGTACTCAAACCGGGTGAAGCCTTTCATTTTCAGGAGGTTGAACTACCGAAGAAAAGTAGATGATCTTTGTCATTCGCCATTTTTGACATTTTCCTCTTATTGTCTTGTACTCTTGTCACTTTCAAGTTCCCTGGCCAAACTTCCATTCTCGTAGGTTTTATAGTCGACCATGTTTGTTTTGTGTGGTGTTTGCTTATCACCGCCATCTTTGAATGAATTATAATCCAAAATAATTTATGAAATTACATTATTTATGGTAACCAAGAACATATATTTATTCTATTGCAATTCTCTTGTACCATCAAAACCATCTTTCGACAGGTCCGATTTTGAATAAATCACATTAACAAATACAAAGAAAATCAAATATAATTACACGGAAGGAAAACTAAAAATAAACTATGCGGCATCGATCTAGCTATAAATACCTAGCTATATCGTACGCATGTTATTACAATAATGCGAAATATAAATAGGTAATACGTACAACATTAACAACTTATGTTCTAAATCTGAACTTTTCGAAAAAATTACGTGTCCGCATGCAGCATCATCGGTATTCATGATAGTCATCTAACGGTGTGAATTTACAAGACAAAGATGAAATGAAATCACATAGATATGAATTTGTCACATTCTCATAATTCATATGATTAGGTGCCCACTTGTACGATCGAGTCAAGTGGCTTGCTAGCTAGCATTGTCAAGTCGGAATTACGTATGAAGTAGGTCAATGCATATTAATTTCACTTAAAGGTAAATTTTGTTCAAGTTGACATATAAACATTTTTGACTCGAAACTCCCAACATGATAAGAATGTATGATTCAACCCTGATTCATAGACTCGATCGGGGGTGAAAAACTTAAGCTTGAACAAGCTGGGCCATATATATGCCATATATATGCTACATATATTTGACAATGTTATTTTGTGTCATTAAAAACCATTTCGATCTCGATCTTCTTTTGCGACGAGATTATAGTTACTAAGACATGACAGATTGACATCGAAACTTCATTAACACCTACTTATACAAATACAATACAAGAGCTATTAATTTATATTTTCTTAAACATTGAAAGATTCTCAGTATTTAATTCAAAAAAAGAAAGATATATATATCAAGAATGTCGTATCTATATAAGGTCATCTTTTCTTTTTTACCTCGCAATCATATCATAGTGACATTGATAAACATGCTTTTATTCATCTAAACCATGCATATAAAATATGCAAATAAGTTAGGCATACATGCACTTGGGCTGAATGAATGAGTGGTGGTCAATCATATCGGTTCCAAGGAGATGCCCGTCTGAAAGTAAATCGAAAACTAGGCCAGCACCCAAACTGAATCAACTTATCATTATGATAAGGTGAATTGAGTTGGATCTCATAAAACATTAATGTATACTCCTAAGTCGTTATTTTTCAAAACTCTACGAAGTTATGAAGTATATTGATTTTATCAGGTGTGTCGTGCTGGATTGGAGGAGCCAATATTATTGAATCCTAGCTTAATTATCAAGATAAACGAATTAGAAGCGTCACACATCTAGTGCATGTAAATCACTACAACAACGTTGGCTAGAAATAATAAAACCGGAGATTAACGCATTAAGAATTATCTTGATATAATTACATGCTTATGCTTTTTTATGCAGTAAGTTTCACTTTAAATTACATTAAAGATGTTACCTACACTTGAAATAAGACCCAAACCCATCAAACTAAACTACGAAAACATTACATTATCAAATGAGATATCACTTAAACTTTGATCACTCTTGAAAGATTCAAAATCATCTGTTAATATCTCGTCCCAAACCAAAGCAGGGGTTAATTGTGCATCATTGGCCATTGAAACATTGTAACACAGATCTTCTTGTTTGATAAAGGCGTTGCTTCGGTTATTTGTACTAATTGAATGGTTACTTTGTGAGTAGTGACGGTTCTTGAATTTCTTAGAATCAAGGATAACTCGATGGTGTGAGGAAGTGTTAGGAGGTGCGCAAGTGTGATGGCCAATATATGTGATCTCGAACATGTTTGAGTCATCTTCTAGTTGCTGAACCTGTTTTAACGCATTGCATCCTTGAACATGTTTGTGTGTGCATCTAAAATAACATCTGTAACCAAAATATATGTCTTAGAATCTTGTTTAAATAACCATTAGCACTATATAACAAGGTATATATGAAAGAATGAGAATACAAATATAGGCAAATATACCTTGGAAATTTGGAGTTAAGTATCCCCTTTTGACCGTATTTCCTCCACGAATAACCATCTCCAATCGTACCACTAACTTCTATTCTTGAATCAATGATCTTTCTGAAAAAGATATGAATACTACATGTTGATAATTTACCATATCCCTTAAAAAATGTACGATATGACTAACTGGAGTATATATAAGTTTGTTAATCTCAAGAGATTGTTAAATAGCATTTACGTATAGTATTTCATGTGCATATATTAGATCTTGTGTCGAATCAAGTAACAACATCATCAAGTGCGAAAAAACTAGTATATATACCTTCTTTTGTAACTGCCTCGTCGTTCCTTGATAACTGGGGCCGGTGGTTTTCCGTGGCAAGCTTGGTTACACGCCAAACCTAGATGGGTACTCGTCGGAGTTAACACTAAAAGGCCATGGTAGAAAGATTCCGATATTTCGTTCACGAGACCATCAACCGAAACCAACTCATCATCATTAACTTTCTTGTGAAGTAAAGTTTGTAGCCTCTTAGCAGAATTTCTGCCTTTAATTAGGGTTTCCACCAGTTTTTTCTTGTTTATTTCCATTTCAGAATAAGTTTAGTTTTGAATGAGAATTGAAACACTTTATATAGAGCAATTGTTCAACTAATAGTAATCATTATCTAGAAGATAATCAGCGTGAGGTCATAAATGTTAGTCAATGTGAAGTCATCCTATTCAAACTTTTTCCTTAAAGAAAACAATGTATCCCCTCTATAAATTTCTCATATACGCTCAAAATCTATTGACCTACAAAAAGTAAAACAGAACGATTTTTGTGCAAGTAAGATAACTATTTTAGTATTCTAGATGTTCTCTTATGGAATGTTTTAACCAGAGAAGAATAACGGCTTATTCAAAAGTTCTAGATGTTGATTATATTACTTAAGTTGATATTGAATAGATCGATAGTCGTCACTAGTTACCTATATTGTCTAATACGAGTAATAGATAGCATACGTGCCGTGTAGGCTCAGTATTTTCTGTTAACTACTACGTATATGCTAGGGAGCGTATATATATAATCCTCTTGTTTCAATACTTACTTTGCATAAGTTTATTTTCACGTTACTTATATTTATTATCCTATCAAGTGTGTTGGGTCTTATATCATCACCTACGCAGTACACCTAGAAGGCCACATAGAAAACTTTGATGATATCTCGATATGTCGTAACCATGAACACTCGTTAGTTAACTATATATGTAGTTAATATGGAGTATATATAAATACGATTAGCATAGGTGATCATCCAGTAAAACGAGAAAGACTCAATATGTCGTAACCATGAACACTCGTTAGTTAACTATATATGTAGTTAATATGGAGTATATATAAATACGATTAGCATAGGTGATCATCCAGTAAAACGAGAAAGATTTATGTATGCGAATGATGCTTGTAACCATGTTGACTAGTATGTGTTTAGCGATATGATAAACTTTGTCTGATTGCAATCAATCAAATAACAGATATATCAAGGGTAATTAAACTCTATAAATACTTAACGTACTCGATCACAAATTTAACTCATTATGCTTAGCGAGCAATAAATATTGTCATTCCACATCTCCAAAATTGTTTGTTGAGGGTAACTTGGTCATTTCACACAACTTCTTCGTTCTCCAAACTCCTGTCAAACACTTATTTTTCCGGTACACATGCATCATTTAATCTAATAACCTCAAACAAGGACAACTGGTTATGGAATGACGAACTAATCTTCAAGGAAACCACTATTATAGGCTTGCAGCTGGTACTATCAAACAGTTAAGAAACAAACAGCGAAGATAAATAAAGTCGAATTATATGCTGGACCACAAACCTATCTAAAGTTTCATCCAAGACAAAATGTCGGGACCAAAATTATGCACCATTTGATTCCGCTGGTTGTTTTTTCTTAACAACACCCAATAAGCATAATTGCCTTTCTAGTAATTCCATCCCCAAAAGGCCAAAAATTATATTTCCATCACATTGTTCAAATCCACAACAAATTATTGTCAAAAACCTGATTCAATTCAATCCATACGTATGAATTGGTATGTTGATTTCAATGCATTCATTTTGAGATATTATGTAAAATGTTTGGTTATTTAAACACAATAAATATATGTTAAAGCATGCACAAAATCTGGCTTCTGAATTTTAACACTCGCTCAGTCAAAAGTGGTGGTGGTGTTGTTGACTGTTGACGACTGTAAGTTAATAGTGGTGGTAGTGTTGACGGCTGTCGGCTGGAAGTGGTGATGGTTGTTGGCGGTTGGACATGGTGTTGATGGGTCGGGGGAAGACAAAGGGCATTTAAGTCTTTTCATGTGAAAGAGAGAACTAATTATGTAAAACTATGTTAAGATTAATGAGTTTTAAACCAGTAAAAGCATAATAAGTTAAATTTGTGAGTATATTAAGTATTTTCAGAGTTTACCTATTTATCAAACCAAAAATGCTTACAAAAATGATGGAATTAGTTTGTGGTTTTTGTGTGTATGAATCAATAATTGCCCAAAAATGAAAACCAGGTACGTTACGTTAGGGCTTGGGATGTGATGCAAGACAGGGGATGAGCTACTGCCCAGTTTAGATCCAGACGACTTCGACGTCGTAGGGTCCGTGGTATGTGGCTTGCGGAGGCGTTGTGGTGTCGATGGATGACATTGCCAATGTATCATTGATAGCTTATTGCTAGCTAGCTAGTCGAATGAAGTGTGCTTGATATATAGGAAGGCCCTATTCCGAGTGGGAAACAAAAAACCCCCGCACCTCCATTGCAGCTTGATTTTTCGTTGCGGGACTTCAGTCAAGTTGATTGCTAGGTAGCATTGTCATGTCCGAATTACGTATGAAGTAGGTCAATGCATAATAACTGCACTTAAAGGTATATATTGTTCATGTTGACGTATAAACATTTTGACTCAGAAACTCCGAACATAATAAGAATGTATAATTCAACACGACTGATTCACAGACTCGTGGGTGAAAAACTTAAGCTAGCTTGAACAAGCTAGGCTTGTGAAACGCACAAGCACCAATCGCACTTACAGCTACAATGATGAGTTTATATGATTATATCGATCAATGTTTTTTTCTACAGTGCCATATATATGCTACTAGTATATTTGACAATGTTATTTTGTGTCATTAAAAACCATTTCGATCTCAATCTTCTTTCGTGACGAGATTATAGTTACTAAGACATGACATCAAAACTTCATTAACGTGCACCTACTTTTAAAAAAAATTTACGAAAAACAAATAAACCGCGAGTTATTGTTGTTTCGTGAATTACTTATACAAATACACCAACATACTATTAATTTATGTTTTCTTAAACATTGAAAGATAGTATTTAGTTCAAAAAAAGAAAGATACTCCGTATATCAAGAATCTCGTATCTATATATGGTCAAATTTTTTTCTTTTTTTTACCTCGCAATCATATCATAATGACATTAAACATGCTTTTATTCATCTAAACCGTATAAAAAATGCAAATAAGTTAGACATAGACTTGGTATTCTAAAGTGACAATCGCTTTTAGATGAGTCAAAGTTATGTTCTTTGATTATTTGAATTATTCGTTGATGCTGATTGGTCCCAACCTTTTATGAATGAGTAGCCTTTTTTTAATACACATATATTCAAGAATGTGTAGTAAACTACTGTAACACTTTACGTAAGTAGTAAAAGAAGATCAAATTTATTGGAAATGAAAATGAACTACATAAAAGGAATTCTCATTCAAATTTTTTTTGAGTAACCATGGTTTCCGACCTTTTAGCCGTACGCTTCATTTTGAGATCACACTAAAGTCTAATATCGATTTTTTTTAATTCTTTTTATCTTTTATTATTATTATTATTATTATTATTATTATTATTATTATTATTATTATTATTATTATTATTATAAAGTCTAATATCGATTTGACGGAAAGGATATATACAAACAGTTTGACCATTCACTTGTTTGGTCTCGGGTACGTAAATTGGGTTAAGTGAATGAGTGGTGGTCAATCATATCGGTTCCAAGGAGATGCCCGTGAGCCCGTCTGAAAGTAAATCGAAAACTAGGCCAGCACCCAAACTGAATCAATCAACTTATAATTATGATAAGGCATCTGAGAAGCCAATATTATTCAATCCTAGCTTATTAAGATAAACGAATTTAGAAGTGTCATACAACTAGTGCATGTAAATCACTCTAGCAATGTTGGCTAGAAATAATAAAACCGGAGATAAACGCATTTAGAATGATCTTGATATACTAGTAATTACTTGGTTTTATGCAGTAATTAAGTTTCACTTTAATTTACATTAAAGTTGTACTTAAACTTGCAATAAGACCCAAACCCATCAAACTAAACTACGAAAACATTAAATCATCAAATGAAATACGTATCACTTAAAGTTTGATCACTCTTGAAAGATTCAAAATCATCTGTTAATATCTCGTTCGAAACCAAAGCTGGGGTTAATTGTGCATCATTGGCCATTGAAAGATTGTAAAATAGATCTTCTTGTTTGGTACATGAGTCACTTCGGTTATTTGTACTAATTGAAGGGTTACTTTGTGAGTAGTGGTGGTTCTTGAATGTCTTAGAATCAAGGACAACTCGATGGTGTGAGGAAGTGTTAGGAGGTGTGCAAGTGTGATGGCCAATATATGTGATCTCGAACATGTTTGAGTCATCTTCTAGTTCTTGAACCTGTTTTAACGCATTGCATCCTTGAACATGTTTGTTTGTGCATCTAAAATAACATCTGTAACCAAAATGTATGTCTTAGAATCTTGTTTAAATAACCATTTGCACTATATAACAAGGTGCATATGAAAGAATACAACAACAACAACAACAACAACAACAACAACAACAAACCCAATCCTGCCGGGGCAGAGTATGAGGGAGGTATAATGTAGACAGATCCTACCCCTACCTCAGGATAAACCCGCGTACATATGAAAGAATGAGAATACATATATAGGCAATCTACCTTGGAAATTTGGAGTTAAGTATCCCCTTTTGACCGTATTTCCTCCACGAATAACCATCTCCAATCGTACCACTAACTTCCATTTTTGAATCAATGATCTTTCTGAAAAAAGATATGAATATTAACATGTTAATAATTTACCATATCCCATAAAAAATGTACGATATGAGTTATATGACATATTGGAGTATATAGAAGTTTGTTTTTTTCTGAGAGATGGTTAAAATAGCAATGCGTATGGTATTTCACGTGCATTAGATCTTGTGTTGAATCAAGTAACAACATCATCAAGTGCGAAAAAAACCAGTATACCTTCTTTTGTAACCGCCTCGCCGTTCCTTGATAGCTGGGGCCGGTGGTTTTCCGTGGTAAACTTGGTTACACGCCAAACCTAGTTGGGTACTCAACGGAGTTAACACTAAAAGGCCATGGTAGAAAGATTCCGATATTTCGTTCACGAGACCATCAACCGAAACCAACTCATCATCATCAGCTTTCTGATGAAGTAAAGTTTGTAGCCTCTTCGCAGAATTTCTGCCTTTAGTCAGGGTTTCCACCAGTTTTTTCTTGTTTATTTCCATTTCAGAATAAGTTTAGTTTTGAATGAGAATTGAAACGCTATATATAGAGCAAGTGTTCAACTAATAATTATCTAGAAAATAATCAGCATGAGGTCTCATAATTTTAGTCAATGTGAAGTCATCCTATCCAAAATTATTCCTTAAAGAAAACAATACATCCCCTCTACAAATTCCTCATATACGCTCAAAAATTTATTGACCTCTAAAAAGTAATACAGATTGCGATTTTTGTGAAAATACGGTAACTATTTTAGTATTCTAGATGTTCTCTTATATCATCACCTACGTAGTACATCTAGAAGGCCACATATATACAAACTTTGATGATTACTCGATATGTCTCTGAGTAACCATGAACACTCGTTAGTTAATAACGTAGTTAATATGGAGTATATATAAAGAAAAATGATTTGTATGCCTAAAACTAGACCTAACATTAGACTTAAAGATGTGATTGGTGTATTTGAAAATTCAATTAGTGGGAAATGATGAAAGAGAAAAGATACATGACACTTGTCAAAAAATGAATGTTGTAAATCTATTAGAAGCTAAGTCTCATTGTTAGGTATAAATATCACAAACATGTCTGTAACATGAAAGTTTTTTATATGTATGCAAATGATGCTTGTAACCATGTTGACTAGGATGCGTTTAGCGATAATATGATAAACTTTCTGGTTGATTGTCTGATTGCAATCAATCGAATAGATATGTCAAACCAAAATGCAAATAAAGTACAAAAATGATTAAATAGTTTGTGGTTTTTGTTGATTGTCTGATTGCAATCAATCAAATAACAAATAAATCGAACCAAAAATGCAAAGAAAGTATAATATCTTTTGGAAATCATGACTCCGCAACAAAATAGGTAATTGCTAGCTTACTTTTCCTTATATAGGGGGAACATGTATGTGTGATATTATAGGCCTGTATGGTAGGGGATTTTTGGGGAGCTGTTAGTTTTTTGGTAAAAAAAATATCTCTTTCAAAATAAGTAGCTTCGTTTGAATGCATTAACTTCAAGCTTTTATTTCAAACAAATAGCTCATAAATGAAAAGCTGATTAATGAAGCTTTTTAAAATTTTGAAGCCGTTAAAACTTTAAATTACTGATATACCCTTCAAATATTTGTTTACAATTATAAATATGTCATTTTATGTAATTTTACATCTTATAATTAAATTTAACAGTTAACTTACCAAACACTTGTATTGAAAAAAATATACAACTTGTAGCTCATGTTAACAGCTTTGCAGTTTACAGTTTACAGCTTACAGTTAATAGTTTACAGCATACAGCTTAAAGCTAGTTTTGCCAAACATACCCATAGTGAAAGGGCTTTATTATTATTATTATTATTATTATTATTATTATATAAAAAAAAGTAGTCAATTGCCTACTTGTTACAGGAGGCATGATTTCCTATAATTTTTTTGGTAAAAGGTTTTTACACCCCCTAAATAGATAACTAAAAAAACATTTAAGACAAAGAATGTGAGTGAAATCCCACATCTCAGCCCGTTACATAAACAGTAAATCTAACGTAACAAAACACTACTGCTTCTAAAACGAAGAAACAAATGCTACGATATTATATTTGACAAAAGGACACCAAAACATAACCTACTATTTCTTACGACCACGAAGCTTTATGTCCAACATGTCACAGAAAGCCACTTGTTCTTCAGATAGACCATTAGCATTGTACTCATCATCGTCGTATGGATCATAATCATCATCCACTGTTTACTTTCATTTGTACAAGCTCTTGGGCCCATACACCATCATTTCTCGCTGTTTTGAAGCCATAAAGCTCCCAGTTTCATCAAAAACATCCTCACCACTTTCACTTTCATCACCAGCATGCATGCGAACATGTAGCTACAAGTTTAATAACATTAGGATTCGCGGCTAAAATAGGAGTATGTTTAACATCTTTTGAGTTGGTAGGCAAATTAGAAGTTAGCTGTTCGTTGGTGACTTGCCCCTCAACCACAAAAGTAGCATTATTAGGCATGTCAGTCACATTCTGTACCGGCTCCATATTATTTTTCACCCTTCGTCCAACTCAGTAAGAATAGCAAAGGCATTTGTGGTTTTCACAAAGTTTGCATCCATATTTGGTTGTCTAGACGTTGACACCTTCTTTGAGTGATCCTTAGGAGAAGAACCCACGTTCGACCTTGCTTGTTTAGACCGATAAGCAAATTTCTTGTTTATATTTACACCTTCAAATTTCCAATTATTTGATCCTTTACATATAACGTCCGTAAATCCATCTCTTTGGTCTTTATTCGATGCTCCATTAGGTTATGAAACATTAATGTTGACATAAATAATGCCTAAAAACATTATTAACATATTATCAATATCTATATGTTTTGATAATTACAAAACATAAACCCATTGAACTAAAATTTATGATGTAAACAAGTATTTAGTGAATAATATTCTCTTTACATCTAAATCACTTAAGGTATGAATAAACAAAGTATTTATTGCAATCTATGATCAAAGGAAAAATTTTCTAAACCACTAGAACTTTTAAAAATGTCATAAACATGTAATATCTTTTATAAAACATTTTTTGAATTAAAAGAATATGTTTAAATCACTATAAATATATGATTTTAAATTTTCAACCAAAAATGAAAAATTTTATCCAGAAAAACATTCCCCACAAGAGGACAAACTACTCCAACGTTCTGGAGAGGGCGGCCCCCTTAATTCATAAGGCGGGCCCCTCAATTATTAAGGGGACATGCCCCTAATTAAGGGGACCGGCCACACTCCAGAACAGTAGTTTGTTCCCATATAAATACTAGTTCATTCCATAGAATTTTCTTACCTTTTGCACTCCTAAACTTTCTGTTCTAGATCTCCATTTCTATTCTCTTAATCCTTTGATCATACATTCATAAATCTTTGTTTCAAAGTGATCCAAACATCATCCTCTCAAGTGCAAGAGAAGAATACTTCTATCCTTCAAGACAAGAAGTATTACAACTTGTTGTGATCTCCACATCCAAGTTGTTAGAGCATCATCAATAGTATCTATCTCTTTGTGTAATTAGTTGTGAATATTTGATAGTAGATAGTTTAGCTAGGTATATAGATAGTGTGATTGGTATGGAGTAGATAGGTGTGAAGTAGAAAGTTGTGAAGAAGATTGGTGTGAAGTAGATAGGTGTGAAGTAGAAAGTTGTGAAGTAGATTGGTGTGAAGATTGATTGGTGTGAAGAGGTTGTGTAAAAGTTGTGATTAAGTTGTGACGAAGTTGTGGTGTGTACTTTGGTGTGTAAGGTTTTCTCCGCCATAAGGGAGCTTGTTGACATAGTGAAGAAAACTCTCGAGTTAGGTGCTCGGGGAGTGGAGTAGGGCAAGGAAGGTGTCCTTGTAGCCGAACCACTATAAATCTCTTGTCTCGCGGTTCGATCTTTCCATCTCTCATTTATTTCTTTACTTACATAATTATTGTTGTTTATATCGTGCAAGACTTGAGATCACATATTATCGAATCTAAAATTTTGAAAGTAAAGAAAACACTCAAACAATCTTTTGTAACAAATTAAAAAGACGTAAAACTATTCAACCCCCCCCCCCTTCTAGTTTTCCACAATTGGTATCAGAGCCAGGTTTAGCAAGATCTTTAAAATATTTTGTATTTTAAAACTTGTAACGATCTATGGAATCTGAAAAATATTTAGAAGGGCAATCTATGCAAAGACCACCACAATTTGAAAGTGACGGATTTTTATATTGGAAAAATAGATTCGAAACTTATGTGAAATCAAAAGATCTTGATCTTTGGCATGTTATTACCTTTGGTGATTTTCCTCTCACTCAACAAAATCCGGAAACTAAAAAGGATGAAATTGTACCTTTTGAAAAACAAAATGATGATTTGAAAAAGAAACTAGCTAAAAATAATCACTACTACACAAAAGGCTATAAACACCTCCAAATAGAAAGTGGTTACTTAAAACCATATTCGTATGATAAAAAACTAGCGGGAATGGAAATAAGTGAGATTGGTCTTCTTTAAAAAACCAGTTTTCATAATACAAAATGCATAGAAACTGGGTTTGCTAGTAAAACCAATTTTTTTATACAATGAAAGACACTGGTGTTTAGGTAACAACATGTCTCTATATATTTTATGTTTTAGACAAAATTTTTGAAGAAACAACCAGGTTGTATATTACTTTGGTTTGGGCGGTTTATTTTTAATTTTTTTAAATGAAGGGCGGTTCAATTCAACTTTTCAATTGAGTGAGATTAATTCAACTATTCTATTCCATTTTCATTTTCATTGTCTTTTAACTTTTCCCACTTTGCTTCTTATCATTTTTCCTCTTTCCCATTCACAAACCCTAACCTTCACAGCCACTACCCAACGATGATATGCACTTCATATAATATGTTGCTACTTCACACAAAGCATGTATAAGTATTATTTGTTTCTAGTCCACATCTTGAGTTCCAATATCTTCAAGAACTCGGTATGCAATCTTGCTCTAACACTCATTTAATTATAAATTCGAGTTGTTGATGGGGTTATTGGTCCCATTTTTAACACCTTCGATACCACCATAAGTGGTGGTTTTAAGCTTTATTGCATATAGTCTTCTTTCTAGCCTTGTTCATAAGACCTCAGACTAGCAATTATGTGTATAATTTGTGTATATTTGTTCTTTTTTTTAATCTTTTTTGAATTAGGGTTTTTTATCTGAACGAAATCAAAGAGCATGAGCCATGAACTCTGCTTTTAGGATCTGTAAGTACACTTTCACAACATTGTGTATATCGCTTTGGCTTTTATGTGCTCATTACATGGCTATTATGAACTTGGTTTTGGTCACTTGATCATTTGGCTGATTGGGCTATAAAGTAAATATAATTAGCACTTTATCTCAGTTGACTATTTTAATTGGTCAGGGTTCAAAGGATGGGGTGTTTCGTTGGTTCAAGGGAATGAAGGTTGGCCTTGTGAGTATAACCCAGGTGCTAATCATTGTTTATATGCTGTAAATTTGATATATTTGTTGCTCAGTTGATGTTTTATATGTTGTAAAAAAATTAGCGTAAAATGATGAAAAAGGCTGTTAGTGAGTTTTTGGATTAGCTTATTTCTTGGGTTTATGTGATTTTTTGACTTGGGAAAAATGATAAGTTTAGTTTTGTGTTTGGTTGAGAGCCTTATGGGCTCATAAGCTTACTTTTTGTATCTCATAAGCCAAATGAAAAAAATATGTTATGAGGTTTTGAACTTATTAATGAGCTTATAAGTCCTTCATAGAAGCTACTGACGGCGACACTTGAACACATTATATCGCTGTTTGACAATACATGTATCAGTTTATGGTTTCTAACATTACTTTTTTTTACAATTTATTGCAGTCCATGATGAGAATGAAGGTGTTGGTCCATCTGCAGATTCTGTGCTGGAAAGGTGCTAAGGTGAATAAGGTTTCTAACATTACTTTTGATAAATTCAGTTACAATATTTGATAAATTCTCTTGGTTAGCTTAAAACTTTACTATGTTGCTTTTCTGTTTTTTGCAAAATATTTATCAATAACTTAGTGTTTTCTTCGTGAAAGTTCATCCTTAGTTCGAAACCCGCAACAATAAATGTCAAATGCATGGTGTTTCTATAAAGGGGATATTTGAATTAACTTATATTTGTGGCTTATGAGCTTATGTGTTTGAATTAGTACTTGAGAAAGGTGATAAAGTCATAAGCCGAAAGGTGATAACTCATAAACGCATTTTTCTTTTTTTGCAATGTTTGAGATTTTGGCATACCACGGTGGCAGCCTGATGGAGATACAGAAGAAGAAACACAAGTAATTTTAACATTTGGGTGAGTTTTTACTTATTTGGTATTTTCTACCATTTGTGTGACATTAGTGCTATTGCAATAGCAATCTTTTATTATTGTAATATGGTAAACACGAGGAAGGTAAAACCATTTGGCCATATGCAGTCTTATTAATGCCTAGCTTAAACTTTAAACTTAATATTTCCGGCTTTAAGACGTTCATTAAGAAAGAGCGCATTTGAAGTAGTGTATAGATGTAAGATGTTAGATAAATGAGCTCAATTAAGCAGCTATATGTGCCATTTTCCAGTTAAGAATGTTGTGGTACATTATTTTTTTAAAGACGAAGAGGGTACAAACTCAATTTTATCTGAAATAACCAAGTGATTTTATATTAATTTGTTTCTATTATTTATTTTATAGAACAATTTATTTTTTGTGTTAATGTAGGCGGAGCGGAGTAGGGGTGTAATCGAGCCGAGTCGAGTCGAGTATTGACATGCTCGAGCTCGGCTCGTTTAAAATCGAGTCGAGTCGAGTATTTTTCGAGTCGATCTCGAGTTGTTCGCGAGTTGTCTCGGCTCGATTACACCCCTATAATTACATATATATATATATATATATATATATATATATATATATATATATATATATATATATATATATATATATATATATATATATTGGGGTGTAAATGTGTAATCGAGTCGAGTCGAGTAGCTCGCGAGTTGTCTCGGCTCGTTTAAAATCGAGTCGAATCGAGTATTTTTCGAGTCGATTTCGAGTTGCTCGCGAGTTGTCTCGGCTCGTTTACACCCCTAGGCGGAGGCCGCTTAGTTACAAAAAGTTCCATCAGCTTAAACACAATCCAGCAGACGGCATATGACTAAAGAGGTACCAACATGCAGACCATGTTATGATTATGAAAATAGACGTAGTAATCAGGCCATGTTAGAGTGTACAAGAATAAAGAACATGCCGAACTCGAATTCACTGTAAGTAGATGATTAGTTGTACGTATTTACTTTAAAAAACTCTGTTATATTAAATGTAATCTTACATTGGTTAAAGAACATGCTTGAGAAGATGGAGAACATGTTGTTACATGTACCTACTGAACTATAAAACTTAAATTGTAAATTTTATTTGAAATTGGCACCATATGTTATATTAAATGTAATCTTACATTGGTTGTGGATTTAGAATGGTGTTCATGTATAACTTCTTTACTACTAAAAAAACTGCCAACTAAAATCAACATGCTACCCTTATTTCATAAGCAAAATTATAATGGTTACATGAATAGACTAACAACGTACTGAACTTCCTTTATTTCATTAGCAAAATTATAATGGTTACATGAATAGCTGTTACTTCCCTTATTTCATAAGCAAAATTATAATGGTTACATGAACTTCCCTTATTTCACTAGTTGCTGTATCATTAACTTGTTATTGTAATTTTATTGAGCCACTTTTGCTTTGCTTATGTGCATTTTCTTTTGTATGCATGTCTCAAATATCTGGTTATCACACATAGAATCTAGAACTTACATTGTCATTGCATCAAAAAATTTATGACAGTGTGCATGATCCTGCTCACCCTGCTCGCGATGTGATATACCTAGTCGAGATGTTAGTAGGCTTCTATATGATCATGTTGGGCTATCTTAACTGGGGACCTACTAGGCGTTCACCGAGACAAGGTAACACGATACTTTTTTGGGCGTCAATTGTGATGCTTGTATATGCGTTGGGAGCCGTGATTGGTGCTTTAAAACTGTACAAGATGGTTGAGGCTTGGACATGGTGGACATCATTCTTGAGCTACACCATATATCTTGCAGCATTAATTGGGTGTGCGGTACTCATCATGCTGGTATCTCTCAACTAGCATCGGTAAGCAATTGTTTCTCGTACTTGCACATTCCAATAAATAAAACTTCTATATAAGACGCAAGTTTGAGGAATCATAGAAATAGGCCTCATTGTGTGCTTTTAAAGAAAATGCATCAAACATTCTAACATGCTTTATAAAACAAAGATTAAAAACATCATGTAAATGCATTTATTTTATTTTTTATAATAAAAGGCATTCCTAGGTTTATGATTAAAGTTTGTGTTACAACATATGTCTGAAGTCCTTTAGTAGTAGCAGTTCAGGTACTGCTTATTTGGGTTTTTGAAGGCAAATAACTTGCATTCCTACAGAATTCTAAACACATCATTATCTGGTATTTTAAAAAGAAAAAAATGCATCATGCATGATTGTTTACCAGTAAGAAAACTTGCAATTGAAATACAGTATAATAATAATAAAGCCAAATCAACTCTAATTTCTAGATATTGCTTTTCATGTAAAAGGTCACGAAAAATATAATAAAATTCCCCAAACAAAATAAGAATATGTATACGTGTAGGGCTGAGCAAACGACCCGAACGGACCGGACCGACCGAGACCGGTCCGGACCGGACCGACCACATTCGGTCCGGTCCTCGGTCTTGGGTTTTTGGATAATTTGGTCCTCGGTCCGGTCCGGACCACAAACCGATTATTTAGCCGTGTTAGACCGGACCGGACCGGACTGGACTGGACCGACCACATTCGGTCTGGTCCTCGGTCTTGGCTTTTTGGCTAATTCGATCCTCGGCCTTGTCGGTCCGGTCCAGGCCCCCTGGACCGATGCTCACCCTTATATACGTGAGATGATAGCAGTATGTGTACATATGAAACTTGTATTTTCATAGCCATTGTTTATTAAATTGATAGCATGTGATCTATATACTTAAATGAAATAAACCCAGTTAGGCAGTTGAAACCTGAATACACTAACACAATTTTGGTTTAAGTGGCAAGCATCTAAAGGGCTTTCAATTGTTTGTTAACTAGCTGATGTACCTATTTCAGGTATAAGTAGTTAAATTTGCTTGAGGTTGATTGTTCTTTTTTACTCGTTCATACTTAGATAATCATTTGTCTTATGCAATTTAACTTGCTATATGCAGGATTTAGCCAAACTACTCATGTTCCAAGACTATCAATATTATTTGATGGGCCTGCAAGTACAAAATGTTTGAAAGGTCAAGAGCTGAAGAAGTCGCGGATTGGCTCTTTTCTCTTCTCAAAGTTTGACCCCACGGCTAGAAATATAGCACTTTATATATATTTGACCCCACGGCTGTAAATATAGCACTTTATATATATATATATATATATATATATATATATATATATATATATATATAATTTGGATTTTATCTAGGATTAATGTTTAGTTGAATTGACGTATTCTCTTAATTTACTTGGTTGATTTTGACATTTGTAGTATATTTAATAACTTTATATATATTTGCTGCATTTATATATATTTCTTTATTAAAAAAATCATTTCTAAAATTTTCTAATTTATTAGAAAATTTTAGAAATATTTTTTTTAATAAATTAAATTTATCAAAAAGACAGGTTTTGAGTTAAAAACATATCTTTTTACTCTATATAAAGATAGGTTGGATTCTTTTATAAAGACAGGTTGTGGGAGAACCGGTGTCAATGTTCAACAAAAATATGTTTATTTACTCTATAATGGAGACCGATTCTTAGGATAAAACAGGTGTCGATGCTTCTAATAGAGACAGGTTGCCAAACCGGTTTCTATGTGTTTTGATCATGGAGATACCCCTCTTTAGAGAGTGATTCCAAAACAACTCTTCATGGGTCATTTTGACCGGTTTCTATGAGATTTTTTGTAGTAGTGAATGAAGCTAGAATGGTAATTTATAATGCGTTACCACGTAAAGAATATGAAAGAATTTTTATGTGTAAAACCGCCAAAGAAATTTGGGAATCACTACTTATTACTCACCAAGGTAATAGTCAAGTCAAAGATAATAAAATAGATCTTCTTGTACAACAATATGAATAATTTACGATTCCGAAAGAGGAATCAATTGATAATGCTTTTGTTAAATTTAACACTATTATCATAAGTTTAAAAGCACTTGATAAGACCTTTTCTAGTAAAAATTGTGTTAGGAAATTTCTTAGGGCATTGCATCCAAAATGGCGAGCTAAGGTCACGGCAATTGAAGAATCAAAGAATTTGATGACGTTATCACTTGATGAACTTATTGGCAACTTGAAGGTTAATGAAGAAATTATAAGAAGAGATTCGGAAACGGTCAAAGTCAAGAAAGAACAAACCAAATCCATTGCTCTAAAAGCCAAAAAGTAACCTAGTGACGATGATGACTCAAGTGACGAGAGTGAAGACGAAGAATATGCAATGGCCGTAAGAGAATTCAAGAAATTATTCAAAAGACGAGGAAGATTCACTAGATCACCACGAGACGAAAGAAAACCATTCCAAAGAAATAGAAGTGATAACTACGGGAAAAAAAATGCTTTAGATGTGGAAGTCCAAATCATCTCATTGGTGAATGTCTAAAGCCGCCGAGGTATGAAAATCAAGACGCCTTTGTTAGTGGAACATGGAGTGATAGTGACAAAGAAGAAGTGGAAAAACCAAGAGACGAAAAATGTTTTGTGGCAAAAGCAACCGACGAAATATATTTAGGAATTGACTTGGAGCCTGACGAATGGATCAAGGATAGCGGATGTTCGAGGCACATGACGAGGAACCGCAAGCTATTTTCTACGTATAAGGTATACAATGGAGGTAACATTATTTTCGGTAGTGACTTGCGTGGAAAAATCATTGGCAAAGGTACGATTTCTCAAGACTCACTTACTATTGAAAATGTTGAGTATGTAGATAATTTAACATATAACTTGCTTAGTATAGGACAAATATGCGATAATAAATGTAGAGTTACCTTTACCGAAGAGGATAGCGAAGTAGTTAAGAATGGAAAGATTATAGGTAGATGAATTAGCAAAGGAGGCATATATGTTATGAAACTAGGAAACAAACCTGAAGATAGGATATGCCTAACGACCCTAGACGAAAACTCCACATTGTGGCATAGGAGATTAGGGCATGCAAACATGCAACAAATACAATATTTGGCCTCTAAAGAACTAGTTAGAAACTTGCCTAACCTAAAATATGACAAGCATTTTTGTGATGCATGTAAAATTGGAAAACAAGTTCATGCTAGTCACAAAGCTAAGAATATAGTATCCACTACTAGGTGCCTAGAATTATTACATATGGATCTTTTTGGTCCATCCGCTGTGCGGAGCTATGGAGGAAACAAATATACCTTAGTAATAGTAGATGACTATTCACGATACACGTGGACTAGGTTTTTAAGTGACAAAACCCAAGCCTTTGAAAAATTCGAAATATTTAGTAAAATGATTCAAAATAAATTAGGATGCACAATAGTAGCCATTAGGACAGACCATGGTAGGGAATTTGACAACGAAGTACAATTCGAAAAATATTGTGATTCAAATGGAATATCTCACAATTTCTCCGCTCCTCGTACTCCTCAATCAAATGGCGTAGTAGAAAGAAAAAATATGTCACTACAAGAAATGAGTAGAACAATGTTAAATGAACAATCCATCCCACAAAAATTTTGGTGTCACGCTGTAGATACATCAACATATATTATTAATAGGGTATCAATTAGGAGAATTCTAGGAAAAACTCCTTATGAGTTACTAAGAGGTAGAAAATCAAATTTGAGCTACTTTAGGGTATTTGGAAGTAAATGTTATATTTTAAACACCAAAGATTACCTCACTAAGTTTGATCCAAAATCATATGAAGGAATATTTTTAGGGTACTCACAAAATAGTAAAGCATATATAATACTTAACAAACACTCTATGAAAGTAGAAGAATCACTAAATGTAACATTTGATGAAACACCACCACCTCCTGAAACATTACCTTTAGAAGATGATGACTTAGTCGAAGATGAAGGTATTGAGGTTAGTAAAACAAAACCCATAGGAAATGATAATGAAGACATTGACTTAGGAAATAACGAAATTGTAAATATTAAAGAATCTAGATCACATCTATTAGATAATATAATAGGACATCTTAACCAAAGAACCCTTAGGTCACAAGCCCAAGATAAAAATAACTTCTTTTGTTTCCTCTCAGCAATAGAACCTAAGAATATTAATGAGGCATTAAAAGATGAAAGTTGGGTTATTGCTATGCAAGAAGAATTAAATCAATTTAAGGCAATGATGTTTGGGAATTAGTCCCAAATCCAATGAATATGACCATCATAGGAACTAAATGAGTATATAGGAATAAGTTAGATAAAAATGGAATAGTAACTAGGAATAAAGCTAGGTTAGTTGCCGAAGGTTACAATCAACAAGAAGGAATTGATTATGACGAAACTTATGCCCCCGTAGCTAGACTAGAATCTATTAGGATATTACTTGCCTATGCATGCGCCCTAGATTTTAAGTTATTCCAAATGGATGTGAAAAGTGCATTCCTTAACGGTTTTATCAATGAGGAGGTTTATGTGGCACAACCTCCAGGATTCATTGACTTTGCAAAACCTGATTATGTTTATAAGTTAAAGAAAGCTTTGTATGGACTCAAACAAGCTCCCATAGCTTGGTATGATCGATTAAAAGCTTTCCTTATTAAACATAATTATTCCATGGGAATGGTAGATAACACTCTTTTCACTAAAAAGAAAGACCCAAATCTCATCATTGTTCAAATATATGTTGACGACATTATATTTGGATCGACTTGTCAAGCAATGTGTGATGAATTTGCCAAAATCATGCATGATGAGTTTGAAATGAGTATAATGGGTGAACTAAACTTCTTCCTAGGATTACAAATAAAACAATTAGATGATGGAATATTCTTTAACCAATCTAAGTACATTAAGGAAATGCTTAAGAAATTTGGCCTAGAAGACTCTAAACCCATGAAAACCCCTATGTCTATGGAAGTAAAGCTCACAAAAGATGATGAAGGTGAGTCCGTGGATAATACTAAGTATAGAGGAATGATAGGTAGTTTACTATACTTAACGGCAAGTAGACCCGATATCATGTTTAGTGTTTGCCTTTGTACCCGCTTTCAAGAGGATCCCAAAACCTCTCACCTAGAAGCGGTTAAGTGTATCTTTCGATACATTAAAGGCACTATACACTTAGGATTATGGTATCCTAAGGGATCCGGCATAGAAACCATCGTCTATGCAGATTCGGATCATGCGGGAGACTACGTAGATAGAAAAAGCACTAGCGGTATTTGCACGTTTATGGGATGTTGTCTAACATCTTGATTTTCGAAGAAGCAAACCGCTCTTGCTATTTCTACCACCGAAGCCGAATATGTAAGCGCTGGAAAGGCATGTCAACAAGCACTATGGATGAAACAAGCTCTCATAGACTATGGCATTAGGTTAGAAAATGTTCCCATTATGTGCGATAACAAATGTGCGATAGATTTAAGTAAAAATCTAGTGCAACACTCTAGGACTAAACATATAGAAATACGTCACCACTTCCTTAGGGATAATGTATAAAAAGGAAACATATCTATAGAAAAAGTTGCATCGGAAGATAACATTGCGGATATATTCACTAAACCCCTTAAGCGTGAATTATTCAATCACTTGCGTTTAGGATTAGGAATGATGGAACAAGTTGACTAAATTCTATTGCATTTAGACAAAAAAAAAAAAAAAAAAAAAAAAAAAAAAAAAAAAAAAAAATCTCTTGCATAAAATTTACTTTTCTTCCACTTCTCCATTTCTGAGTCTAGGAATCTATTTCGCACAAAATTAAAGTTTGGGAAACCTCATTTTCATTGCATATACTCTCTTGTAAAACCCAATCAAAGTTTCTTGAAAACTATTCTCACATCTAGGAATTACATGAACATTATTTTCCTTGCATTGTTGACAAATGCTAAAAACCTTTTTCCGAAATCATTCATAAAATCTCACATAAATTGTCAAAGTATATAATCTAATATATATCATTGACATTCATGAATCGAGCAATAATCGAATCAAGGAGACTTTGGATTGTTTCTTAGGAAACTTATTTTTCTTTGCGTATAGGAGTCGAAACAATCACAACTCCACATTTGTTGCATATAGGCACACACTAGGACAAAATCACTCATAATGTTGTCATCTTGTTTCATAACTAGTTTTTGACTCACTAGTTACCTTTGCCTTTGATCTAAGATAGTTGCCCTAGGAAGATTGAGTGCCCTTGCCTTTATTTGTCTCTTCTAGCTTATTATTAATTGCTTGTTTGCTCTTTTACTTAAGTGTTTTTGCATGCATGCTATATTATGATTAGATTAGATGCTATATTGCCTCAAGGAATTGAACTTGCTTGAATCCAAATCCAAAAATACAACCTTTCTACAAATTTTCTGCCAAAAACTCAATTCTGGAAATCTGGAAATCACCAGATGGGCGGCCCCCTTAATTATGTAAGGCGGCCCCCTTAATCATTAAAGGGACCGCCCCCTAATTAAGGGGACCGGCCATCTGATGGTCGGGTTTACAGAATCTTTTCTGCTTTTTAGCCCATTTCAACCTATATTTCCCAATTTTCACCAACATATTTTGTCCTAATCTCCCAAACAAACTTTATCCATCCATAAACACACAAATCTTACACTATAAATATCCCCAATCTTCAAAACTCTCCATTCATCCCATCATGACTTCTCCAAACAAACCAAAACCAAAAGCCTCAAGGCTAGCAAGGATGACGGAAAAACTCGTTTGGTGAAGAAAAAGCCCTCGAAACAAATCCATCATAACCAATGAAGTTGGAAATCACTCAACACCTTCAACCACTTACTTCCCAAACTTTACACCAAACCCACAAGGACATTCATTTGATCCTCTTTACAAACCATACAACATTGGCCAAACATCTTCTTTCATGCCAAACAACACATCTCATCCTCCAACCACTTATAATGATCCATACAAGTTTGATCAACCATCAAACTACAATTCCAACTACACAAACCCAATTCATCCATATCAACACAATGATTCTCTCCACAATACCACAGAAAAGCAAAAGTTCCGTGATGAAATAAACCAAATCCATGATCTTAGTGATCTCATTGCTATGCATCGTGCACAACACAACAAAGGGTAACCTCCATCATCACCCTATGCAAATTGCCTACCCCACTCTCTCAACTTGGATCAAGTTACAAACCACACTCACTTTTGCCCTTGTTGCATCTTCCTTCAAAAACAAATTCTCTACTTGAGTGAAGATATTTCTTGGATTGAATATCTTCTCACTTGTCCTCATCCAATACCACCCTTAACTCGATACAACATCGTATGATCCACCTCTTCCGCTCCATACCCCACTCCATATCCCTCTCCATCTAACAACTAAGTTATATGCTTATGTTCCCCTCAAGCAAATAAAACACTCAACCATGGGTTGCAAGCAAGTCCAAGTGCTCTCTTCGGCAATATAGGACTATGTTGTTTCTTTTGTTTTATTGTAATCAATATGCTTCAAGCATATTGAATGTTGTAATGATGATCATTTCTAGGATTGTCTCACATATGCTTGAATGAATCTATTTTTATTTGCATGATTGTTGCCTTGCATATATATGTCTTGTTCTCCTCACATATTTTTTGTAGCCAAGCTTTCCATAGCTCGTTTCCTTGGTGCTCTCAAATGAGGGGGAGCATACATTAAGGGTGAGCTTTCTACCCATTTAAATTCTTCTATGAAGCTTACTCGGTTTAACCTTTTTGATTTTACAAAAAGGGGGAGAAGAGAATATTAAACTCTAAAATACTTGTCTAAAAATAAATTTTAGACCTAATGAGTTTAAGGTTTTGTAATAATCAAAAAGGGGGAGATTGTTGACATAAATAATGCCTAAAAACATTATTAACATATTATCAATATCTCTATGTTTTGATAATTACAAAACATAAACCCATTGAACTAAAATTTATGATGTAAACAAGTATTTAGTGATTAATATTATCTTTACATCCAAATCACTTAAGGTATGAATAAACAAAGTGTTTATTGCAATCTATGATCAAAGGAAAATTTTTCTAAACCACTAGAACTTTTATAAAATGTCATAAACACTTAATATCTTTTATAAAACATTTTTGGAATTAAAAGAATATGTTTAAATCACTATAAATATATGATTTCAAATTTCCAACCAAAAATGGAAAATTTTATCCAGAAAAACCTTCCCCACAAGAGGACAAACTACTCCAATGTTCTGGAGGGGGCGGCCCTCTTAATTCATAAGGCGGCCCCCTTAATTATTAAGGGGACCAGCCACGCTCCAGAACAGTAGTTTGTTCCCCTATAAATACTAGTTCATTCCACAGAATTTTCTTACCTTTTGCACTCCTAAACTTTCTGTTCTAGATCTCCATTTCTATTCTCTTAATCCTTTGATCATACATTCATAAATCTTTGTTTCAAAGTGATCCAAACATCATCCTCTCAAGTGCAAGAGAAGAATACTTCTATCCTTCAAGACAAGAAGTATTACAACTTGTTGTGATCTCCACATCCAAGTTGTTAGAGCGTCATCAATAGTATCTATCTCTTTATGTAACTAGTTGTGAATATTTGATAGTAGATAGTTTAGCTAGGTATATAGATAGTGTGATTGGTATGGAGTAGATAGGTGTGAAGTAGAAAGTTGTGAAGAAGATTGGTGTGAAGTAGATAGGTGTGAAGTAGAAAGTTGTGAAGTAGATTGGTGTAAAGATTGATTGGTGTTAAGAGGTTGTGTAGAAGTTGTGATTAAGTTGTGACGAAGTTTTGGTGTGTAAGGTTTTCTCCGCCATAAGGGAGCTTGTTGACATAGTGAAGAAAACTCTTGAGTTAGGTGCTTGGGGAGTGGAGTAGGGCAAGGAAGGTGTCCTTGTAGCCAAACCACTATAAATCTCTTGTCTCACGGTTCGATCTTTCCATCTCTCATTTATTTCTTTACTTACATAATTAGTGCTATATCGTACATATTTATTTTTGTTTATATCGTGCAAGACTTGAGATCACATATTATCGAATCTAAAATTTTGAAAGTAAAGAAAACACTCAAACAATCTTTTGTAACAAATTAAAAAGACGTAAAACTATTCAACCCCCCCCCCCCTTCTAGTTTTCCACAATTAACAATCTTGGAGCATTGACTATCCGTGTGACCAAATATTTTACATGAATCACATCTCGATACGGTTCACTCGTACTCAATTCGATCATTCGAGTATAACTGGGTACATCTAACAAAGGGACATCAGCCACCAAATTATCTTTGAAATCAATTTTAGCATTTAACTCGATAAGTGCACGTGCATAGCTATTTCTACCCCCATGAATCCTCACACATTGTTTTCGTATATGAATCCAGGAGCCTGGACGTACCTAGTTTCGATGCAATTATACTTAAACCATCACCTGCGTACCCGGCCATAGGAACATCATGTAGTTTGACCCGAATGAGAATCCTTCTTAAATCATCTTTTGCCTGGCGCACAATAGAGACCAAGTTTTGAGAATAATCGGAACCGTACGAATCATCCAAGGGCCGTTTAGAAGTACAACCTGTTGGTCCGATATATTTGTGTAACAACATGAATTGTATGAACAAAAGCTTGAGCAAATGAATATAACCAATGTTCTTCAGAAATATGAGCATGTCTACACAATCTTGACTCGAGTCAACTAATAATACCCATACATTATTACAAAAAAACTTTTTTCATAAAAGAATGTGGCGTACATTCATATGAGAATGGAAATTTAAACGAAAGGGAAATAATTGATTAAAATGGTTTTATTGGGGAAACATCGTTATGTGAAAGGTTTTTTGTTACTCCCTCCGTATCAAAATTATTGTCATGAGAGAGAAATCACAAAGTTTAATAAAAATGAGAGCACTATAAATCTCAACCATTCAAAGAGAATATTCTCATAATATATTATCTAGTTTTTACTTAAAAAGAGAAGTGAATTATTTTGAGACATCCCAAAAGAAAATGTGGACAATAATTTTGAGACGGAGGGAGTAAAATCTTATGGCTGTAGCATATCTCATTTTTAAATAATAAAAGTTAAGAAAATTTTAAGGGATGAGATAAAAGGTGCTCCAAAAGTTGAAGAAAAGAAGAGAAAATAAAAATATTAAATGGTAACGTAGAATTGATGTGAAAAAAAAGAAAAGAAAAAGAACTCAACAGCATCCTCAAGGGGTGTATTATGCAACTATTATAAACTGAATATTGATACTATTAACCATTTGTACAACAAAATATCATACTCCCTCCGGTGAATAAGATGATTAAAACCTAAACAAAACTGATCATCCTTATTCCCCTAATTCTACAAACGTTTACTAAATTCCAAACATGCTACTGAATCATTCATCGATTTAGTTAGTTGCGTTCTAGGGGTTTGTAAAGTTTTCTAGGGTTAGGGGTTTTAACGATCGCCTTCAATTCATTAACCTTTTTCTGCGTGGTCTTTACTTGATAAATCCTACTCTATTATTGGTGATTACACTGTTTCGTAATCCTAATTCTAGTTAGGATTTTGCTGATCTTTCTTTGCCTGTACGAATTACCTGTTGGGTTTTATTGTTCTTGATTATTGGCTACCAGGTTGGGTTGTTTTTGGTGTACCAGGATCATTGATTGATTTGGGTAGTTGTGATTGTGTTTGCATGGTGTAATGAAGAGTGGTTTTCTGGATTCGGGAGGGAGGGGAAGCAACCATAAGAAGAAAGGTGCTTGTGGGGTTGAATCGAACAATAATAGCGTATATTCTCTGAGTATTACTGCTAAAATTGATGTGGCTACAAAAAACAGACATAATGTGTCACTATCTAATGATTTGAATGATAAGGATTTATTTGACACCCTTTTAAGGGGTCATTTAAGCCTAAAATCATGTTTATATGATCAAATATGGCCTCAAATCATTTTTTTGCATTTTAGGCACTTGGGACGCGAATTCTGGAATTTGGCGCTTTTTGGACGAAAAAGTGAAGAAAACAACTAAGTCGCGAAAAATTGTCAGAATTAAAGCCTGACGGCGTCACGTTACACCTTGTGACGCCGTCACGTTACACCTTGTGACGCCGTCACTTGATGATTTGGAGCTGAAAGATTTTACACACGTCGCTTCAGAAACTTTGGAGGATTATAACCTGACGGCGTCAGGTGTATTTCAAATAAGGGAGTCACGTTTTAAGTTTGTTAGAGACGACTCAGAAAGGTTACAAAGGGACGGCGTCAACCATAAGATGACGGCGTCAGAGGACAAAGAGCGACGGCGTCAGAGCGGCTATTTGCACAAGACGAAACCCTTAACACGGCGGTCTGACGGCGTCAGGACCTATAACCTGACGCCATCAGCTTTGTAAATTTATATATAGTTTTTGATTTTTATTAATTAAGTGTGACACTTTTGGAGACCAAAACACTAGATGAATTTTGCAGTTCTTGTAAGGCATTTACAGCCTCTTTTCATCCATGTTTTATTGAGGTTAAATATTCCTTTAATCATTCAATATGTATATGTATTGTTTGATTATGTGTTTATCTTTTCTTCTCTTTAACATACTAGCTTAAATTCCCTTGTGCTTGCTTAGATCTAATGAAACATATTATTAATTATTGATGCGTGATCTATTGTTTAGTTGATTGCTTCACATTAGGCTAAGAAAAATGGCTGACTTCTTTATGTAAATAGCTTGATGTCTTAGAAAACGTAACCGTAGGTGCACTACTGGTTTTTCTCGTTGTATAAACTGCATGAGTTGATGTTGATGATCCTATGATTGCTTAATTAACTTAAGGTTGAAGGAGAAATTGATATTCATAGAGTTGGGGATTGTAGCACACCCCTACGACTGGTATTAAGGAATACATCGCTTCAACTAAAATGAAGGACGTGACAATTCAAAAACTCAATAAAAAATAAATAGGGAGTAGTGAAATCTAAGTAAAACACATTTTCTCACCATAAGAAGTTCACCATATTTATTTTCTTGTTATTTTAATTTTTGTTTTATAAAAATACTTTTGTGTTAGTTGTTTAACAACTAATTCCGCCCCTACCTTTAAAACCGAGATATTTAGTTTGCTTTCTAAAAAAATATAAAAAATACAAAAAAGAATCATCCTGCACCTTTAGGCTTAAATCGACATAGACTTCAACCTAACGACACTATTCTCCTAGAGAACGATTAATCCCCCGGATTTACCTATACTACACTATAAAGATAAGGTACACTTCCTGGAGGATTGCAAAACTTTTTGAGATCTCTCGAGAAGTAAAACTCATTATGAGGTTGCAATATCTCGCATCATCGAACATAGTGTTTCTCCTTTGGAAACCATGGCTGGAAGATCTACGACTCTCATCAATGTTTCAAACACTAAAGGTGATGTCAACTTGAACATAGATATAGGGTCTCCATCTTATGCCAACGTATTGAATGATGAGACGGACTAATAACGCTTAATTTGAATTTATTTTTAGTAGCGTTATTTGTTTTTTTATGCCTATTATATGGTCGTTTCATTGAACGTTCGATACTTAAAAGATAAAAGTTGCATTTCAGGTCCATGAATACCAAAGAAGAAGAAAATGAAGAAATGGCTATTAAACCCGTAAAGAACGCTTATATGTTGAATTCCCGAAAAATGCACATCTCATTGAAGCAAGATAAAAAGAAACAACAAATGGAAATTACTTTTGGGACTTAAGAGAAATAAGTTGTATAACGTTTGGAGTAAAAGATGGGAGATTTAATTCGCGAAATAATGAAACGAAGAATAAAACATGAAAGACAAAAGTGCGTATAGCTAAGAGGGTGGAACCGCGCGGCAAAGCCTCGGAACCGCCCAACCCATCTCGACCGTCCAACAGGACCAAGCAACCGCCCTGTTTAACTTGACCGCATAGTCAGTCTTCGCAACTACGCGGCTGGATCCGTAACTACAAATTAAGTTGCATTAAAATAGATTTTTAATCCATGCAATTATGAAGCCCGATCATTTCCTTTCCCGTTATTCATGGAGGGTGTTTTTGCTTGCCATTCGTAATCTTTTGCTATAAATCAATGCCTTGGGGTAGATTATCAAAGGCATCTCATACCACTTTCAATTGAAGAGTTAACCTTTCACCCTTGGGGGACACTTTATGTTGTCATTGGAGGGTGGTTTGTCGGGGAATCGTGATGAAGAGAGAAGAATAAGGGGTCATGTATCTATGCGATTGGAAATCATGAGTATCAAGTGGTCTGTACGAGACCTGACATAGTATCTATGGATGTGGGAATCTTAAATAGGGTTGATCATGGATTAGAGACGGATGTACAAGCTTTTGTAGATTCTGACTATGCCATGAGTAGATCGATCAATGTCATGGATAGATCAATCACAAGGTACGAGTTTATGCAAGAATGTGCAGTGAGCTGGGAAGCTATATTGCAGCGCATTATGGATTTGTTAACAACTAAAGCAGAGTATATGACACTTACTTGAGAATTGAAGGAGTATACATGGATAAAGAGACTCTTTACAAAGTCAGGATTTGAGCTAATGTTAATAGCGGGTATTTTTACTGGTGGCTTGATGAAGGCGGTCCCCAGTTCGAGGTTCTAGTACTGGTTGAAGCTGCTGCATATCGAAGAAGGCTAACTATCACCACAAAAGTGGAAATTGTTAGAATATTAGTGTGTAATAGTCAAGATATAAGTTTAGGGAGCTAGTTATAGTTCAGCTCAAATTTAAAAGAGGTAAGTCATGTATAATGTATTAGGAAATCTCTTAACCTCCTCAATTGTAGATTCCTTGTTCATAAAGGATTACATTTCTCCCTCTCATTCTCTATAAATAGAAATGAGGGGGTGAGGTTTATTTATACATTCTTTTCTTGTTCTGATGCTCTTTTTTAATAAACGTTTGAGTCTGAATTATCTCGTGTGTGTGTGTGTTTTGGTGTCACTCAACGTTAAGGGATCATAACACTTTGTCGAGGTCTTTTTGGAGTAGTTTTTAATTGGTGGTTCCGCTCTAGAAACTGATTTGTTAGATTTCTTCCAACAACACTCACAATGCAACTGGACTTTCTCGAAATTCCACTCTTGGCAAGCATATTAGCTCTCCTATTTGAGCATCTATTGACATGGACAAATTACTATTAGCTTTCTCAATAAATCAATTCTTCTTGACACATTTTACATACCATGGGACATCTATCTCACCTCTAATTATCTTTATCACTTCCATGGATCAGACTCAACCTACTAACTTTCAGTATCCACATCTTTCTTCCTGCAAATGTGTAATAATGTGTCATTGCGTTATAAACAGCTTCAAGTTCTTTAGCTCTATAAGGTACACATTATTTGTGACTTGCACACAAGACAATATTAGCAATCACTATATATATAATTTCAGGGCGTTAAACGACGCAAGCATTGTCGTTTTGATTCGCCTCATAATGGCCCAGCCCATTACGTTTGTCCAGGGCGATGTCCAGTCCAGCCCAAAAATGTTGCCGCCTTTAATAACATACATCGGATAAGCTTAAACCGCCTCTCTCTCTCAACCGGCTCGATACACACACTAGCGCTTCAATCCCGATTTGTTATTGAAGATGTGAAAAACTCGATTATACCTGGTAAAATTTGGGTTTAATTTGGGTTTAATTTTGGGCTGTTGGACGGTCGAGATGGGTTGGGCGGTTTCGAGGCTTTGCCGCGTAGTCTTGGTTTATATATTTATTCGGTTTCACTGACTTGAGCATTCTGTTTTTTTGTGTCGCCAGCTGAAGCGGGTGGTTCCGATATTCAATGATGCTTTTCAAGTCCCTGCAGCCGGTTCCTTTGCAGCCCGCGGCCTCAGCCGGCTATTTTATTACCTGAAGCTTGCCCCACGGCTGCTAATGGTGCTTTACCGCCTGCTTGCCCTTCGGCTTCGGCCACCGCCACCCAATGTAAGGATTTTAACAGTGGAACTTACAGCTTATAAAGCTCTATAAAAATTTACGATGCACACTCAATTATGAATAGAGTTTAATCCTTAGTTTGTAAATAAATATTTCCAAGCAGTTAAGGATAAAATTATCCATATTTATCAGCTTCTTGAGGTTGCTTACGCGATTGTTTGATTGTCTTCTTTTATTGTAGCTCGCCATCGTGCACCATCAAGAAGACAGCCGCGTACGCGTGTGGCTGCGACTGTTCCCGTTCATGGTAACAGAGGTATGCTTGGTATTGTTATTTCAGTAGGCTCTATTTTTCATCGTGATTACCTGTTGTCATACGGCTTTTTCTTCACCATTCCTTTGTGTGTCTTTTGCAAGGCCACCCGATACGTATATCTCTGTAGGACCATGTAACAAAGTTTTTCGCCATTGCGAGGCACGCTTTTGGTATAAGAAAGGCTCAAACATGGGAGTGCTCAGTTTCCAGGGTACCATAGGTGTTGTATGGGTGGCAAGGTGGTGCTGCGTCCACAGGCTGAATACCCTCCTTATATAAGGCAGCTGTTCATGGACCGGCACTTTATGGAGAACATAAGAGCATACAATTCCATGTTTGCTATGACTTCTATAGGAGCTCAGGTGGACGATTCTGTTAACAGAGGTGCTGGACCGTACGTGTTCAAAATCTCGGGTCAGATCTAATATTGGATAGGTGGCCTTTGCCCACCTGACAATATTGAACCGCGTTTTCTGCAGCTGTATATCTTTGATACGCAACACGAGGTCGCAAATTGATTACAACATTTTGATGGTGGAGGAAGACCATTGCGAGCAGACATTGTACAGAGTTTGATTCATGTGTTGGATGAATACAACGAATTGGTTCCGATATTTAGAACATGCTCGAAGCTGGAAATGGTCCTGAATTCAAGATCAGGCTAGGAAATAGTGCATCCATTTTTTATTTTTTATTATTATTATTTTTTTATGTGAGCAAATAATCAGATAAAAATAGCAATCAGATAGAGGTGCAATTTTTATTTTTTCTTTGTATTTATTTTTTATTATTGTTTTTTTTTTTTTTGTGCTAATTGTTATACTTATATTGTTCATGTTCTTGGAATGAGTCATGATGATAAGGCTGTTAAGGTACCGGATGGGTTTGAGGGTGTGGTGACAAGTTACCAGGGTGTGGTTGCACCTTAGGAGTGTACCTGGAGGCGTTTTTATGGGTTCCAAATGATCTCGGGTTTGATATTTGCGGTTTTGGTTTGCATTACTAAATTCATTAGTTTCTGCGAAGATATGCTATGAGCAAAGAAAAAACTCATAATATATAAAACCATAAGTTTAACTGATTTATTATAACCGCAGAACATAATTCATAAACAAGCAAGAAAGATAGCTTCTATACAATTTGGTTGTCGCGTTCGCATATATTCAGTTTTCTCTATGTTTCAGCTTTGTCAGTGTATTGCTATTGCAGTTTTGAAGCAAAGAAAATGGCAGCGCATTACTAGCGTGGGCCCGCCTAATATAAACTATTCTAATACACAGAATGTGTGCTCTTCTCTCATATTTCAGGCAATTTTAATAAACCATACCGACACCGGTAATTAATGTCTAACGTAACTTTTTGGTTCAGGGGTTTTGCTTTAGGGGATTTGGTTCATGGTATATGCTTCAGGACGTATTGTTCAGGAGGTGGTTGGGCCTGGCATCAACTTACTACAAGTAACTTCTTCGTAATTTGTATGGAATTGAATTATGTGTTTTTATATGCTATTACATTTTGGAGCAATTTTATTTACGTACCTTATAAGTAAATACCAACCAGCGTGCAAATATGTACTCATCTTGACATGCGACAGTTGAACCTAAGCGTTTGACCTATGAAGTTGAACATAGTCTATTCGTGTGACCCTTCACTTAGTTGTATGCTTGATCACATCACATTCCTAACTAGACTTATAATGAATGAATAGGTTCACTGATTTACTTGGTAAAATTTGCTATGCTGAGTTGCTGAATCGACTCATATTTCTGATAAAGGGTAATGGAGTGGATCTGGATGAGCTCAAGGAAGTGTCAACAGATTATGGCGTAACCAAAGAGTTAACCATCAAAGGTCTAACGTCAAATTGCTTATGTACATAATATGTTTACATATTTTAAATATTATTAAACTATTTTATACTACTGTTCCTCCAACATTCCAGGTCAAACCGGCTTCTGTTTTACCTATTTGAGGACAAAACAGGAAAGGAAGTAGTACTCTTCTACCTCGAGCACGAGCAATGTAGTTAAAGCAATAGCACCATCCTTTAACGGGCCTTTACTAGAATATTCCAAAAAACGTGCAAAAGCTTATAGTGCCACAACCTCATTTGTACCACCTTATTCTGCCACTTAAAGCAGAGAGATAGCATGCTTTCTTTGCGCGATCTGATGGTTTTCTAAAAGCATGATTTCAGCGGTTTAATACCACGCAATGAGGTAATTTGTTTTATAGTTTCAGTATTGTCTTGCTTGCTTTCAATTGGTTTGTTTAGTGGCTTAGTTCAGTGGTTGCTTTCAATAGGTGTGTTCAAGGATTGTGTTCAGTCAGTGGGTTCAGTTTATTGCTCTTGCATGTTGGTTCAGTTAATGCATTTAGTGGGTGTTATATAGACGGTCTTATATACATTGTCATATAACCTGCTGCTGCTTATAGAAAGCTAAGACAGACTAATATTTTCGGCAATATAGTAACACATTGAAAAACAGATACATTTATTACATAACCTAAACCCTTTAATTATTGACACATTAAACGGTTAAATTTTGTTTTATTAACAGTTTAACACTTTGATAGACATTTTATATAAATTAAGTTAATGTGCTTTAATATTGACTAATGAATAATGCGCAACTTTGAAACTCAATACAAGTTTATGTTTTCGTAGTGATTTTGTTTAAATCTCATTATATGGATGGTTCAACTAAATAAAAATATCTTTTTTAGGTGTATGGATGACAGCTGTGGTTTGAAACTTCCTGCCTCTGGGATGGGTGCTAAACTACGGCAATGATGAATCGGCTAACGAGGCCATGAAAGACATGGATGGACAGGTTAGAAAATAACATCAGTTGACATTTTCTTTAATTGCACACCTGCGCTTTCACCCATCAATTAAATTAGTTAATTTTTTTATTATTTTTTTTACAGTAATGGTGACGGCAAGTATATATAGAAGAGTTCTTAACGGGTCAAAATGGGTTGTGATTGTAAGTACTAAAATGAAAGAAACTACTTTGAACTCAAACTGCATTGAAGAATGCCAGATCAGCACTAAACTGTATGGCCGAAGTCAGGGAGCTGACTTGAGAAAGGAAATAGTGAAACCGATTTAGCCGTTTTGGATCGAGTTGTGGCACCAATGGGATGCCGACTGCTCAAAAAGATGTATGGATTATAGTTTGTTAAGGAAACTTAAACATAAATGTGGCCAACTAAGTGTAAAGGTAGAGTTTGACCACTCGAAAAAGGAGAAGTTGTAGCGCCCTGCTTTTCTGGAAGGTATCTTTTTTTTTTTCTTTTTTTAGCTTGACAAGTACATATAACAATAATATTCCTGTATATGCACCATTGGTGCATATTGTGTTGTATGAAAGTATATTTATGGAATACACAATTAACACATTTTTGTATTTGTTCTCATAAGTTCCTGTTGACGACTCTAGCTTTTTTTTATAAGGTCAGGCCCACTTGACTATTGAGACATCATATGGATGTTAAAAGATACTTCCAATATATTTATCCATCTGATGCTAATGTAGCAGAATCTGTTTAGTTACTTTAGGATGATTTTGGATCATGTAAAATGTCGCAATGATGCCTGTTGGATGTTGGATTTGTCAGCCCGCCGCAACACGGCGGATCGCTGCCCACCTTGTTATTATAAATAGTCGCTCTAGACAAATTACCATTCTATGGCTTTGTCTGACAAGGGTTTATATGAGGCTTATAAGGGCTCGGGCTTTTGAAATAAGTCGGCTAATAAAATAAGTCTTGTTTTTCATGGGGCTTATGAAATGACTTATAAAATAAGTCAGCTAAAAACTTTAGCCCAATAAAAGGGGCTAAAAACTTTATCCCAATAAAAGGGGCTAAATATTTAACCCGGGGCTTTTGAAAAATAAATTACTTTCTTATCCACAAAAATATCTAACATATACAAAAACTAATTTAATTATGTCTTTTTTAGTAATTTTGCAATAATAAGCTCCAGCCCCAGCCCATTTAACAAACAAGTTTATACAAATACAAATTTTAATTTCGGCTTATAAAATAAGTACCAGCTCTAGCTCTAACACTAGCCCCAGCCTCAGCCCTTTTTACCAAACATACCCTATATGTTGTAAAGTCAACAACATGAAACAAACAAATTACACGTATTGAACATTTGGTTCCATTCATTCCTATTCTTATCTACCAAAGTTCTACTAAGAGCTCCGAGCTTTCTTAGCGTCCTTTATTTACAACAATTCTCAATTCCGTCGAAGCATGTCATAAGTTAATAGGATGTAAACAATTATTATTCAAACCGAAAGTAGAGACCTATTCCAAGAACACATCCGGCGAGTGTATATGATGTATATATACATAGCCATTACTTATGTGTTTATTACTAACAGATTACTATTCAATACCATGTCTTTTCCTAAAAAAAAACGCAATAATGAGGCCATGGGCCTTGCTGCCTTGCATGACTGGTCCAAATTTCATAATCGGATATATTTATATAGCTGGGCTCAAAACCAAACAAATTTGCTCATTTTATTAGCATCTTCATTTTCTTTCATCTGCACAATGATGGCTGTTTTATAAAAAAAAAAAAAAAAAAAAAAAAAAAAAAAAAACTTAGTGCAATTTTTTCAAAATTTTCATTATTGTAAGATAATGACCAAATTGATGCACATTGTTTGCAACTTGCTAGAAAGAAGATGTGATCATTTTCTTTAGGCAGCAACCACATTTTCTAGCAACTCTTCCAAGTCTTTTAATCTGGATTTGAAACACATCCAACAGGTTAGTTTCGAGGCATTAAAGAAACAACCATAGAAAGTACAAGTCAACTTCGAGTTCAAATCGATATATGACACAATAATATCATATGCATTTCGGCATTTTGTTATAACTTATAATATGGAGAGTGAGACCATACCTTACGTCACTTAAATCAGGGAATTTTGCTATTGCATCTGTAAAGTCCTGGTTTGCAGTTGAAGATGTATATGTGATTATACATGACATTCCAGCTTGTGTTGCCGCCTACAGAGGTTATTCGTTTAATTTCATAGCTCGATGAGCGGGCAAGTTTAAGACATAAATCAACTAGAACATGGGTATAGGGACTATAGATAGGCGCTATTTAATCCAGTTTCTACTCGAGGTGACATTTTCAATTCTTTCAATGTAAACGGGTGAATTTGGGTCAAAAGGCCGTCCCGTTTTAACCAACACATAAAATCACCCATCTTGAGGTCTTGACCCAACCCATTTGACCCATTTCCAACCCACCCGTTTTATAACATGTAGTTTCTACAGATCTTTATTGCATATTGCAGTTATAAACATGGAAAATGGTCTAACCTGTAGACCTATGACACTATCCTCGACCACCAAGCATGCTTTCTCTGAAATGCCTAGTTTCTGGAAACGCAAATTTGATAAACATTACAAGTGTGAAGACAGGCACCAACTATAAGAAAGTTGCTTATTATTTACTACCTTAGAAGCTGTGATATATATAGAAGGGTCAGGCTTCTTTTCCTTCACGTCATCACCTGCAAAATGTAACGTTATGAAAACAAAATTTATAACCATCAACTGAGATGAACACACCAACAATAAAATAAGTGAATTGTAATGGCGTTCCCATATACCGGGGAACGTCATTATCATTGACATAAATATGATCATGATATATATCTTACCTGCAAGAAAGCAATCAAGACTCTGGAAACGCTCCTGAAGCAAGAGGAAGCACAAAATAAAAAAATTCCATCAAAGGACAATGAAAATGATGATTAACATTCATAGCAATTAGGAAGGATCAAGAGCTTACCATTCCAATAAGATTTTCTAAACACATGACGACCGAGCTTTTAGTTGCAGCAGAACATACAGCAACTTTTTTACCCTGTAGTGAGATAAATATGAGTAACAAGTCATTTAACAAGGGATCATGTCTCTACAAGAATAGTGCAACAAAATGAGCAATGCCACCTAAGCTAGCGAAAAGAGATCAAAGAACATCAGTATCGAATTACACAAGATACTGACTTCTTAACAAAATACATCGCAGTAGAATGAATTATGTTCAATCGTATTATAAAGTTATCTTACAGAAGCCCTGGCCTCATCCATCAATCTTAATACGCCTGGTCTAGGCTCAACCTGCTCACACAAAACAATATTAAAAAATGTAGAACCCGATTGGCATATTCAAACAAGTCATCTATCAATTCTTAAAGGCATACGCATCACAACAAAATGTTGTGTCTTACACTTCCAGATTTGATTATATCCTTGTACTTCTCGGTCTTCCAATCCTAGCATCAAAATTAGCTGTTCAACTTTAACTACTAATAACTTAAGGAAAAAGCTAAGCCAATTTCGCATTTTACTTGCAAGTACTCCATAAAGGTAACAATGATAAGTGAACAAACCTGAAGAGTATCAATCAGCTTTGCCCTATCCTCATCACTTTCAGGAGGCGTGTCAAAGAGTGTAGAAGAAGGCCAACCATTCTCCTTGAAATACCTGATCACATAATTCCATTAGTCGCTAACTTAACATTTGGGTCAATAAACTCTATAAATTTTCTACATTTACTTTCTAATTCCTATCCTAAGTAATCTACTACTCCATATGTTTCACTATCCGTACGTCAATAAACTTTAAAAAATTGGTAGACAAGTCACTTAAGTTACCACTAGGGAAGAAAATTTTCGTCACTAGTACATTACCAATATAACATTTCCAACAAAAGATAGTAGAGAGGAAGAGAACCATCTCATTTTTGGTTTACCGCCACCGACTTGATTCTGAAGGACATCATAGAATTCAGTATCCCAGTCAAGAGTTTCAGCGAAAGGAGGACAACGAACATTAAAGTGAGCAAAAGCAAAATTGTAAGCTTGACGATGCAAGTCTTCAGATTCCAAAATAACTCCATCACAATCAAATATGAGAGCTTCCATTGCCCTTGAACTTGCATATATTTGCCTTGACGATGATCTAGTAGTTGAAGTTGAATATGACGAGAAACGAGTGATACGAGGGAGGGTGGTGGTGGTCTTGTGGAGCGAGAAGAGTGCGTTGTGGCTGCGAGTAGCGTTGGGAGGGCATCGGAGAACCATTGTATGGGTTGTGGACGCCATTGAGGTTATGTTATGTTCTTGTGGCTGCCTAACAGAATTACCTAACGTTAGATATGTGCCTTTTGCATAAAAAAACGAAAGTGAAATATGTGTATGTAACTTTATATATGTAACGTAACCACACTAATTCAATTACGTATGTCTAACTTTTAATGATTCAGACTTCAGAGTGTTAAATGTTTATTTATTAAAATAAATTTATTAGATTTAGACAACTAATCAAATATTTAGATTTATAGTAAATTTAATAAGCCAAAAATAATTCCAAAATTTTTTCCACGGCAAATTCGTTTATTTTCCACCATACGTCCTAGTCACTATCTATCTATCTATACTCCACCTCTCAAATTTTAGCTACTTAAATAATTAAAGGAAAACTGAAAAAACCAAATAATATATGTGTGGTTTGGAAGACTCATTGAAAAGAAATAAGGATAAGGTTGATAATTTAATGTCACCAACGTAACGAATTGAAGTAAGCTCCATAACACATTTTAGCTACGTAATCAGGGATGAATTTAGAAATTTTTAAAAGGATGTTACACAAAAGATATATTAAGATAACTAAAGTTACACCGTAAAAAAAATAAAAAATAAATAAATAAATTAAAGGTTGCACATACTACAATAACAGCAGTTTTGAAAACTTTTTTGTATTTCGTGACCTAAAATCGGGTGTAGCCCGTGCCACACTCGGTATACATGTGAGTCCATCCATGACTACATTGCCTATCATATCACTATCTGATACTCCAATGTCGTACGTGTGACACAATGCTATATTTGAAATATCTATATAAGCACTTATTAATTGGAAGTTAAAAACTCTGAGAACACATAAAAACTTACACCTATACTTAAGTCGAAACATGGTTATCTTGGCCAATGAATGCAACAAAACACTTGATCAAAATATGCACAAATGAGGTTGTTAGCTTGTTTCTTGTGATTCTAGATATGTTGAAAAGATCCAATCTACAAGTATGTTGATCGACCGCGTTTCCAAATTCAACAGTTGCTCCTTTATCTCACTTTGCAACCTTAACTTTTGGTTTATTTTTGAGCGAAAACAAGAATTGGTCATTGGTATATAAAAGATGAAGAAGTAGAAGTATAAATCCCTCAACTTGATTTTTCCTTGCTCTTTTCATCAAACTTTGGCCCTAAAATTACTTACGTGGCAAACACAATAAGTCCAAATACCTATGAAGTATTTGCGTTAGACCGTCTCCAATACTATCGATTTCACCCGTTTCATAGCATTGTCATGTCATGCCACATCGGTATTTATAAATTATTACTTTCTATAAACTTACTTATTTACTCCTATGAAGTTTCAGAGTACATAACTTAGCTCCACTTTCATATTTATCATACACATCTCTCTCTTTCTCTCTCCCCTCTCCTTCCCCCTTTCTCTCTTTCTGACTTTCTCTCTCTCTCTCTCTCTCTCTCTCTCCAAAGTTCATGTGCATGGACTTTAACGTCTCTCCTATTTATAAACCAAGTTAAACAATAGAGGTTTATACTAATGAACGCCACACTACAAGAAAAGGGGGCTTTTATGACCATTGTTTGGGACACTTTTTTATATGGTGTCCTAAAATACATTTTATAGGACCAACAATTTTTTTAGTCCTATTATACTGGTTATAATAGGACATTTGGTATCTTGATCCTAATAAAATAACTTGTAAGACACTTTTTTAGTACGGCCTTATTACCATGGAACATAATAAGACACTTCCTGTAAAAGTCCTATTATGTTAAGTTTTATAGGACGCTTATTTCTTATGGTCTTATCAGAATATAATTTTATTGACACTTCAAATGTGTGTCCTATCACAAGTATCTAAAGAGACGCTTATTAGTTGGGGTTTCATTATTAAAGATAATAGAACTTTTGATATTAAAGTCCGACACAACATTTTACTTGTAGCTTCTTCGATCTTTGCTTTATTTAACATAATTTCATTGTATTTGTACGTAGGCCGTGATAAATTAAGTTTTAAAAGAGGCTAGTTATTATAGAAAATCTTATGTTCCTTTATAAAATTATTTATTTATATAAATTATTTGATATTTGGTGAATGTTTGTAAACTAAATTTACAATACAATAGCCAATTATTAAGAAAATGATAGTTTTGCTACACATGGGTCAAAAGATAGTAAAGAGAGGAAAATTTGAATTTATATACCTTAATATGTCACTTATTTTTTATCTAACTCACTTTATGTAACTTGTGTTTCTATTCAGTTAGGTTATCTTACTAATTTTTAATTGACTTAGGTCACAAAACTTAAAAAACATGTTGTTTAGATTAATTCTAAAACAAGTCGCATGTAAACAAGGTGATATATCGTGTTTGACAAGTTCAACAATATAAATGTTATAAATTAAGTAGCATTAAATACTATTAGTTGATAGATATGGCCCAATCACTGTAATCAAGCTTCAAATACATTTCTGGAGTGAAGACAATATGATCACCATCTTCAATGAATACGCAAGGATTCACCACTCTTACTCAACGCTCATGCTTCAAAAATATATATGGAGTGAAGACAAAATGATCAACGTCTTCAAAGAGTGTGATAGGATTCATCGCACCTTCTCAGTATTCAAGCTTTAGATTTACCGATAAGTGAAGGCAAAGACTATGCTTGACTAGACTATCATTACATTAGGAGAGATTGTTAGGAATTATAAATGAATGTAATAATAGTCTTTTAAAAGTATGGGTTAGTTTAGTTATTTAATAGTTTATGTACGAAGGACTAAAAATGTAATATATTGTAAGTCATCAATGATTTGAAGAGTATCCTACATACTAAGTATCCTTACACGCATTTCCCTTTGTAGGTAAGTCGATCATCAATCAATAAACATTCTCTTACATATTGTTATCCAACATTCTTTTTGTCATCATGATGTCATCCTACATACTAAGTCGATGGATTAACCTACTTGTTACTCGAAGAAGTGTCAACCCACTAACTAAGTAGTAGGTCTAATAGAAATGCTTTATTATGCTTATTAACAAACTAATAAGACTTTGCAAATTAATATTGAGTTTATAAGTCTTTGATATAACATAAACTAGCCTAGGATTCAACCAAATATAAGATAGTAGAAGAAGACTCTCGACACAAAACACAAGAGTGAATTAAGTTCTTGTGGTTCTTCTCTTGTGAGTAAGTCAGCTTTCAATGTTATTTTACTAAGATGTTAAGAAACAAGTAGATTGAAAGACTTAGAGGGGTTATAAAGAAGAGAATCGAAGGGAGACATGAATGGAAAGAGGTGAGCTTGCAAGTGACAAGAGGTGGCTATTTATAGACAAGATGAGACCTCATGGTCTCGCGCTAGCGTATGAGACTTACGTACTAGAGTCTGAGTGCCCTCTTGTCTATAACTAGCCGTTGGCTCATGCTAAACCCCTATTTGGCGGTGGGTTCAAACACCATGGATTGGTCGGCCAAAAATGCTGGAAACCATGGTTACTTTAAAAAATGGTTTGATTGGTCGACGTTTTGATTAAGAACATTCTCAAGAATAATTTTATATCAAAATTCTCCAAAATAATTCGTTAGATAATGTTAGGTATTCTGCTAATATATAAAAGATTTTATTATTTTTACGATTATTATACACTTAAATTAGAAGTATCAAACGATCAGAGGCCGAGACAAGAAGGGGCAAATTACAATGCCGTCTAGCAATTATTATACACCCAAATCACAATTATTATACACTTAAATTAATGGTATCAAAGGGCACGTGCCTCCTACTGGAAAAAATTGTAGTGAAAAAAAGTTTAAAATGTCTGGCTACTTTTGTAATTTCTCCCTTAACGAATCGATTTGTGGTGTAGTTGCAAAATATCATCAAAATTTGCACCCTCAACCATAACTTTCTAGCTTCACTCCTTCAAACGACCCACGACTTAAGCTCGAGCTCAAATCAAGCTTTTAGTGAGCTCACAAGCAACTCGACATATTCATACTTCTAGTTAAAATTTTGCTTCACTTAATTATGTAGTTATCACTTATCACAAACTTTTGTTTTTAGGATAAAGTAAAAAATTTAATTTCCCTCCTAATTTTCATTACCTTTTAAATTTCCCGCTCCAAATTCGTAAAAGTGGCTTACTCTACCCTTATTTTTCTCCCTCTCACTATTTGTACTTTAGGGGACTAAAAAATTAGTTTCATAATCTTGTCGTTTATTAGGACGTCCAAAAGTGTCCTAAATACCTATTGCAACCCCTTTCTATAGGACACTTTAATTTTGGTCCTATTAGTTTAAAGGTCCTATAACCTTATTATATATGACACTAAGAGCGTGTTTCTTTTTACCTTTAGCTAAGGGATTGAGTCCACAAAACATTTAATAGTATTTCTTTTGCAAATGAGACTCACTTATTTCTCTTACTTCATCTATATTCCAAAGGTATAAAATGGTAACCCCTCCCCATTAAGTGGCTCTAATAGAGGTGGCCCCCACATAAATTTATAAACCTCTTAGTCTAGAAATAAAAAGAAACACCCCTTAAATAGGGTCCTCTAAAAGCAGGTTTGTTGTAGCCCCACTTTGAAGCCAAGTCACTATAAACTTCTGTAAAACCTCCGATATCCATTGGAGCCGGTAGGGGTGTTCATCGGTTCGGTTCTCGATTAATCGGTTTATTCGGTTCGGGTTGTTCGGTTAAAAAAAATTTTTGGGTCATAACCGAAAACCGAACCGAACCGAAAATATCTATAACCGAACCGAAGTTCAGTTCGGTTATGGGTCAAAACTGAAAACCGAAATTTATACTTGAATTACACTATTTATATTTTTTTAAATTTAATTATATATATTTTTGGGAAAAAAAATTCAAGCATAAAAAAGTGTTTTTTATATTAGTATAAAATTTTAATGGATATTTTTTATATATAAAATAATATAAATATATATATATATATATATATATATATATATATATATATATATATATATATATAAATTCGGTTTTCGGTTCAGATAGCCAAACCAATATCGAAACCGAAAACCAAACTTTTAATTCGGTTCGGTTCGGTTTTAACAAGTTCGGTTCGTTTATATGTTCGGTTCGGGTTTTTTTCGGTTCGGTTCAGTTCGAATTTCGGTTTATTCGGTTTATTACCCGACCCATGAACACCCCTAATTGGAGGTGTTAGAACACTTTGACTTTAAGGATGTTTAATATCAAAAATTACATTAGGATGAATAATAGAATGATGGCTACACAGTCTTGGGCCTAGACAAGAAGAATAATTGATTATTTAGGGCTAATGGTTAATGTAATTATAGCGGACAAAGAATTTATTAGGCTGTTAAATTGTTAGTGAATTTGTTTTAGATATAGAATCCCAAGACCAAGTGATATCTTACGCTCCGTTCTCGAGTTAAATTAAGAGTGAAATGTAAAGAAAATGAAAATAAAGAAAAGAAATGGAGTGGAGATGAAAGAAAGATAGATGTTTATTTGTGTTCTCAAATATTAGTGAAATAAGAAGAAAGAAAATGAAAGAATGTTATACATTTACGATAATGCCCTTACAAAACAAAAAATAAAAGAAATATGCAAGGATAATTTGGACTTTTTACTACTAATTATTTTGTCTCTTTCACTTTCATCCCAAATATGGGGTGAAAGTGATTAGTCAAAAATCCACTAGTGCTCTTTCCTTTTCATTTACTTTCACTTTCACTTCTATGCTCAAAAAAACTCAAGAACACACAAATTTTATGTTTCACTCAATTTCATTCACTTTCACTCCTAAAATAAAACTAGAGAACATAGTGTTAGTCATTAGTGTAAATAGCAAGGTACCCGCGCAATGCGGCGGCGGGTACCGGTGACTAATTTTGTGGCGAGCAACTATTTTTCATTTATACCGCGTGTTGCAGCGGGGTTGAATTTTAGCCGACGTATTTTTTTCATTTTTTTATTGTAACTTTTTGGTTTCGTAATTTTTATGATATTTTTATAAATATAAACTATAAGCCACTCGTAAAGCAAAAGTAACATGTTCATGTTTTAGGCTGCTGCTGGATCTTGAATAATGTATTAATTATATTGTACTTTGTGGTTAAAAAATTGTATTTTTTTATGAGGGGTGTTTTTAATAATGTATTAATTGTATTAGGTGAGTATTCTTTTTTTAGTTTTACATATGCTTTAAGTCCTTGTAAATAATGCTTATAAGGTAGTATTTTTCACTTAAAGACTATTTTAATGACTACTATTTAATAGCATTAATTATGTTTGATAGAAAAGTGGTCTGAAAATAACTCCATGCTTATTTTTGTTGTACCATATGCTTGTTTTGTTGTAATTCTCAAAATTTGGTGCATTAAAGTGTTGTAAACCATGCTTTATTTCTTGTAAGTCTGAAAAATTTGGAGAGAGATTCATTTGTGCATTATATGTAGTATAGATATTGGGTCTCATGTAAATAAAATGAACTAATAAATATTATCAATCAAAATTATCGTAACACGATATTAAGGCTATGATTGACAAAAGTAGCTGTGAGCAGTCGCAGTGAGCAGTAGCCAAAAAAGCTCACAGCTTCATAAAGAAGCATTGTGAAAATAAGTTTTTCTAAAAAATAGCAAAACCCACAGCTCTCATGTCAAACGAAAACAAAAAATTAAAAAACTAATTGTTCACCGCTTATTACTCAAAAAAGCTCCAAAAAGCTTTGTGCCAAACATAACCTAAAGCTTTAGGTTTAACCCACCACAAATAGTTTTCCTCTGACCGTTGGCTACATCCCATTGATGCGGAGGGATCCCAATTTAAGATAATCAATTCTTCCAAAAACTAGATAATGTATCCTTTGACGTACAATAATGGCGGTCCTATGGTCATATACATGTACAAGAGGAAAATTCAAATGCATACCCATTTTTTTGTGCATACTAATGGACAAATCCTCACCCTTCAGCCTTTTTGATCTAATGGCCTAGATTAATTTAAGATTTAATATGCTTAACCTTAATACTCCAAACTATATAAAGCCTCTTCTTTTCTTTTCTTTTTTTCATTCACTTCATTTTTTACACACACTTCGTGTGTGTTTCCTCTGCTCTCATTCCTTCCATTCATAAATCAGTTATATTACCATTCCGATCATCATCACCATCACTATTCCGATCACCATCACTGTTCCGATCATCATCTCATCATCACCCTCAATGTTCCGATCACCACTCCGATTACCATCACTGTTCCGATCGACAGTTACCGTGTCTTTCATCATCACCGTTCCGATCACCATCACCAGCACCACTCCGATCACCATCACCGTTTCGATCATTATCATCATTTTTTATGGCTTCTTTTGATCTGAAATAAGTGTTTGTTTTAAAAGCAGATTTGATTGATATTGTTGCGGTTGATAATGTCGTTGAATCAGTTGATAATTATGCGAATCAAGTTGTTAACATTTCTTCTTATCAAGTTGCACACCAAGTGTTTGTTGAAATGTGTAAGTAAAAAATATTTGATAATTTTGTTATCTGCTTTTGTAATTTTGCTTATTAATTAAGTTGTTAGTTGAATTTATGTTTTTAACTGCATTTGAATTTTGTTTTTGTGTCTAATTGTGGTTTTGAATCTGCTCTGTAGCATACGTTTAGTATCACCAGTGATATTTGAAGTTGATGATTATAAGCTGGTTTAGTATCACCAGTGATATATGTTTAGTATCACCAGTGATAATTGTTAGTCTATTTATTTATAAGTTGATTATGTTAATATGTTTAATTTTCTTGTATAATACTTTTGACATTTTGATGAGGATGAAAATAAAAGTTTGTGGGATAAGCTGTGAGTAAAAGTTACTGATAAGTTATTAATTATAGTGTAATATTGCTTATTATTTATTAATTAAGGTGTAGCTTACAGTGTTTTGAAGTCTTTTCTGTGGTGCTCTATTTAAATGCTTGCACGGCTATCAAAAAAGCTTATGGGGTTCTTGGCATTTTTTGTGTTGTTTCTGAGTTTAATATTGAGTATGTAATGAAGATCATTATTGGATTTTACACTAAGGTATTAATTACGTACTTTTTATGTACAAGATGGTTTTTGTGCATTTCACTGTAATAGACAAACACAATAAATGTTTTTGCTGATGGTATATGTGTAGTATCACTAGTAATATGTTTGATATATGTGTAGTATCACCAGTGATATTCTTGATATATGTGTAGTATCACCAGTGATATGCTTGATATATATGTAGTATCACCAGTGATATGCTTGATATATATGTAGTATCACCAGTGATATGTTTGATATATGTGCAGTATCACCAGTGATATATTTGATAATTTGTTTCTTATTGTTGTAATTACTGATAAGCTGTCTATGATACTGGACTACTTTTGTAGACAACCTGAGAGAGCTAAAGTCAAAAGTTGAGACTGATTTGCCAAGTCTTCCACCCCGAAAAGTTTGTGATATTGTTCAATATTTTATGGGTATAAAGAATCCTCCTAAAGGACATAAGAATGACCGTATTAAGGGTGGATGTGAGAAAGCTATTGAGAAAAGTAATAACCAAAAGAAGGGTTGTAATATTTGTAGTTTAATTGATCATTATAGACATATTTGACCAAACAAGGGAAAAGTTTCAAATGTCAATGGGGCGGTGGCGTAGTTGAAAGTGGAGGCGGTTTCTCAGTCGCTGCAATTGAAGTATTTGTTTGTTGATTGATTGATTTTTTTTACTGAATTGTTAGGTTTATTTATAGTATTGCTAATTTTATCCTGGACTTGTATATCATTTGTGATAATATTATTATTATTTATTTATTTATTTTTTCTTTCTTTCTTTCTGAATTGTTAGGTTTACTCAATAGCATTAGTAAAATAAAGCTTAAAAAAAAAAATCCTATAAAACATACAAAATTTCACAAGTGATAATACAAATATCACTAGTGATAATACACATATACAGTTCAACTTCAAATATCACTGTTGATACTATAGGTATGACACTTTTCACATTTCATATTACCATATTAAACTAAATACCACTCAAAACTTTATCAAACAAATATTCACAAATCAAGATGGATTAAATAATTGCTCACTATGGCCTATTTCTGTAAGTTTGAATCTCTTATAACAAATAACATGATTCAGTCAAACTAAATACCTACTATTGACTTTCAACTTGTCAACTATACATATTTATTTATAACCGTATAGATTAAAACATAACAACACAACTATTTTCATCAACTTGTTTTATTTACGTTTGTTCTTCAACAATCGTCCACTTCATTGGTTCATCAACTAGCACATTCATTTTATTCCCAGATGCTTTCGGGGGAACCTTTGATATCACATGTGAGTCAGCTTTCTTCTATTTGTTGAATCAATTGTGGTGATGGGGGAACTTGTGATATCACAAGTGTTTGAGCTTCTTCATTTTGGTTGTGGAGATGTTGTGTTTTCTTCAACGACAATTGCACTTGTTGTTGATTCTTTTCGTTTGATGAGGCTGTTTTTTGCATAGGTCTCATTCAAATCTGCATCAAAATATTTTGATAATTTTTGTTAGTGTACGAATAGTTCATTTGTTTTCAATATCATATGTCAAACAAATAACTATTTGTTATCACAATAGATATTCTACCAATCAATAATAATTTAACTTTTATATCACATGTAATACACTACCAGTCAATATTGTTTTCAAATACCGGGGTAAAACCTTTTAAAACATGCACAATCATTAAACATACAAATCCACCACAAATCAAACAGAAGCATCACAACATATCTTTTGTTCTGTTAAACATAACTTTTAATCTCTCATATTATATTGTAAATCATCACAACATCACAAATTATCGAAAATTAACTAGTAAAACACACTAATAATGATTCTATAACAGTAAAAACTAAAGTATTCGTTGTTTTAGATGTCGGTTGTTTCATTTTCTGTGTGCTTTATGTGATTTGCACGGTTAAGTCAAATACAAATATCACTAGTGATAATACACATATTCTGTTCAACTTCAAATATCACTGGTGATACACACGTATACAGTTCAACTTCAAATATCACTGGTGATACTTTTCAATCACACATTTCATCAAACACTTGGTGTGCATCCATGTATACAAAGTTTTTTACTCAGAAACTCTACAAAATGTAAACACTAAAAAACACAACAAATAAAACAACTAAATAATTAGTCAGAAGCATCATACCTTCATCCCGAGACTCAGTAGGTTCATTTTGAACCGGTTTTTTTCGTGGATCTGGTTGTGCACTCAATGATTCTTTTATTTTTGTGTTTTATTGATGATTTGAACGGTTAAAATCGATCGATTTTGAGTGTTTGTTACAGTTTTTTAATGGAGGTTAGAGAGAAAGTGGGATTTTGGATACAGATTTTTATGAAAGTGAGAGGTGTAGGGGTGTGGTTGGTGGGGTAAGTTTTATGAATTGGCAGAAGTGGTCCCTCCGTGTTTTTTATTCTTAAATCTTGTCTCTTTGATCCGACGGCCAGTGTTTTTTTTCTTAAATCTTGTCTCTTTGATCCGACGGCCAGGAAGTGTCCATTGGTATGTAGCATTTTTTTGGTATCTAAAATAAAACGCCTCACATGTACAATTACATATTGTGTTTGGCCAGCTAGCAATGCATCCTTTGACGTACAATAATCATTTAGTATCCAACTTTCAAATTCAGTTTAATAAATGCTACAACATCAACGTTAATGAGGTAGGTGATACATATATCAATGGAAACATAATATATAGCCGAATTAAGTTGTACCTTGTTACTTAAGAATTACCGTAATTAAAATTTATACATAAACGGTCAATATGAGTTCCTTGTTTGTTATAGACATCAATTCTCCCAAAAACTAGATAAGAGACGAGATTTAATAAGGAATTTTAAAAGGGCAAGAATTTAAAATTAAAAACCGTACTAAAGAGAAACTAGACTTTTAAACAATTTATTCTTCATTCATTACTTAACACAACGATTTCATATATAAATAGGAATGAAAATGCAGTTATTAAAGAAGCTTTAACTGCTTTACGTGACCCACTACTCTTTAACTCTAGAATTTAAAATACATGCGTGCATGTGAAATACTGAACTACAAACATGGAATGAACTTGCTAACTATTTCCTCCACTACTACTAATGGTAATTTGACCACTTCTTCTAGAATAAAAGAAACAAAAGTAGTACGGTTCTGTCTTTTGGAGACCCAAACGTATCATTGTTCCTTCATAATAAATTACTACAACTCCAAAGGATAACATTATTCTCCGTCAATTAAACCATCATCAGCATAAAACGGGCATAAGAAATCACCGTTTTCAAAGAAATCCATATCTAGAGGGTCATCAGACATAACGGAATGAGATGAACCACCTTGATCATATCCTGGAGTTGCGTTTGCATGATCTTTTTGTTTTCGTGGGGGTTTGTCACCGATTTTTTTAGTAGTCGAGTTGTTTGTAATTGTTAGAGATTGTTGATTTTTAGACCCTTCAAAATTGAGGACAACTCCAGGTCCATGGTGTGGAACAATAAGATCATCATGTGGGGTAATTGTGCAAGTGTGACAACCAAAATATGTTATGCGGAACTTGTTCGGCTCGTCTTCCAACTGTTGAACATGTTTTTTTGCCATGCACCCTTGATCAGTCCTGTGTGTACATCGATAATAGCATCTGTGTATTACCCAAAACACAACTAATTATACCAAATTGAATATGCTCCAAATATATACTATGAAATAAATAAATAAAAAAACTTAATTAACGGGACGTATATTAAACATAAATGAGGCAACGTTCTAGTGAACCTTGGAAATTTTGAGTTAAGAATCGCTTTGTGTCCATATTTCCTCCATTGATAACAATCTTCACTTGCATTACTAACTTCGACCCTTGTATCTCCGCTCCTGAAAAAATTATTCAAACATTTAAGAGTCATTACTCTATTATCATATGATATAACATTTTTTTTTTTTTTTTGGAACGTATATGATATAACATTTTGTGTGATCATTGTTATTACAAAAAGTTAGAAAACTTGTACTTACTTTCTCTTGTACTGACCTCTCCCTTGTTTCACTAGCACCAATGGTGCCTTCTCATTGTTTCTCGAAAGGTTTGCATTGACGGAGAAACTTTGACCCTGTGTGGCTGTCTTCTCACTGTTACACTCGAAAACTTCTGATTCCAGATGGACTTCGGATCTACTGGTACCCAACATTGAGAGGCCATTTGCAAAAGATTCGGATACATCCATCAGTAAATCATCTACTGAAACCGACACATGATCACCGTTAGTTTCACCACAAAGCATATTCTGCAACCTCTTTGCAGAATCCCTACCTCTAATTAGAGTTTGGACCAAATTGTTATTGTTTTTCTCCATTCTTAGCTATCGTAATTAAACACAACTTAGCTTGTTTCACAGGTTTTGCAATGAATAAATTTACTATATATGTACACATGTCAATAATATGCAAGTTTAAAAGGTTGACATGACGTCATGATTTATGACATCACGGTCAAATGTGGAGTACTAAGGCTACCCACAGTAAGGGGATTCAATCCCCTTACTTTTTTTTGCCACGTCAGCTTTCTCTCTCCAGCGACCTGCAGGCGATTCAGTGCCCCAGTAAGGGCGACCAAGTCCAGTTTTTTTTTTTTTTTTTTTTTTTTTTTTTTTTAACAAATAATATCTAATATATATATATATATATATATATATATATATATATATATATATATATATATATATATATATATATATATATTAAACATCACATGAACATGCAAAAAAAACTACCAACTAAAAAAAAAAAAAAAACATCATCTTCTTCACCCATTTAAACCCACACACTAAATACACACACAACTTCAACCCATTTAAATACACACACTAAATACACACACAACTTCAATACCATGAAACAAAAGAAATAAAACACAAACCACATTTTTGAATCAAAAAGGCAAACACAAACCACTTACAAGTTGTTTTTTTATTTTTTTTCTTTTTTGAATCAAACAAACATAGAAAGACATTCGGTCTCATGCTCGACCGTTTGGTTGTTTTGTCTTGCCTCGACCGAATACCCACACTAGCCTCGACCGAATGGAATCGATCGGATGTCTCGGTCGAGCATCCCTTCTGTGCCCAGCCTAATTAATTACTGTATTACTATTTTCTTGTTTTTACTAATGTTGTTATATTATCTTATAATCAGCTTGTTTTGTGAGTCTAAATCCACGATTACATGTGTCTGCACTCTGAACCGATTAAAGCTTGAAAAAGTTTGTTTACATACCACAAAATATTAATTATATCATATTTATAAAACTTTTACATTTATAAACTTTTTTCCACTCTAATAAACTTATTAATGTAGTTGACATTAAACTTATTAATGTAGCTTGAAAAGCTTTATAAAATTTGGTTGACGTTAAATTAATTATATCAACATTTGACCTGATCAAAAGGTTCATAATGTGGAACCTATTTCACTTCATATCATTAAAAACCTCAATCCACTATGATCTATCAATTTATAAACCTTTTTACTTTTTACAAAGTTATTTGTGCTTAGAAAATAATTAAAGCGGCAAGTCGTACGAAAACATTAATCAGATATTAAAAAGAGAAATTTAAAACCATTAATGGAAATAAGTAGGTCTCCATGACCGAGAATGTCGTCTGATTGTCAAGATTTTTCTTTGCCGCAAAATAATACTTTTAGGCACGTGCATTAATTGGAAAGTTACAGGAAAGGTCTCTTTCAAAAATCAATCAAATAGTAAGGGTGCGTTTAGTTGGGGGAAAACATCCTTATTTTTCATAAAATATTTTGTGGAAAATAGAAATCGCGTTCAAATAAGCGTTTTCTAACAAAATATTTTGCAAAACACAAAATCCCCTATTTCCTAACTTAACAAGAAAACTACAAAACAAATTTTAGTTGTTTTCCTTGTTTTCCATTGTAACCCACAACCTCCCTCCCTTTCTTGAAAATAGAAAATACAACTATCAACTAAACGCGTTTTTCATATTTTTAAGTGTTTTGTGAAGATAAATTTCCTTTCCAAATTTTCACAAAACTAGAGATAGAAAACAAGAGATTTTTTTCTCCAACTAAACGCACCCTAATATTTATCATTTCATATCATTCTAGTACGTAACTAATATAAACAAGGGCTTGTATATCAATAGTATCTCATGTTGTCTGAGAAGCTCTCTAATCAAATGGTCGTAAATTCAAATACTGCTTAAGACGTACATGTGAGATAGATTTGTGGTATTTTGAGATAGTTAAAAAATTGCCGTTAAAAATAATAATAATTAAAAAAAAAAAAAAAAAAAATGACATTTATGAATTCAAATATAATACGGAGCATCCGGATAACATACAGTTTAACCATTTTTTTAGCTAGTTTTAGCTAAATTGTTTTGTAAATATATATATATATATATATATATATATATATATATATATATATATATATATAGGGCATTATTTCAGAACCTGTTAAGTGCGGGAACTGCGAGAACTCCAATTTTGCATTAGAAAACATGCATGTTCATATAAAACATGTATGTCTTCTTACATACACCTTAATACAAATACCTGCGTAACATACATGTTCATATAAAACCATTTTGCATTGATATGTTGCACTTAACAGTTTTTATATGAACATGTACGTTACGCAGGTATGCGTATTAAGATGTATGTAATAAAACATTCATGTTGAGTTGAAGAACAGCTTTGATGTGCTTAAGGCACAAGATTCGGTTTTGGAACCTGTGATTAGCACTACAGATACTCTTGAAGTTACTTCTAGTTCTTCTAAAACTACTTCTCCGTCGCCTATGATGACCACTCCTATTGTTGAGAAAATTGGGAAGCTTGAACAACTTATTATTGAAGGGAAAGGTACCCTTGTGGATGATAATGGGAAACCCGTTCCGGTGGCTGATGGTATAAGGAAGGGCAACCCATTCTCTAAGGTGGGTGAAGTGGTTGTTTCTGAAAGTGAAGATGAGGTGTTTGAGCCGAATGATCCTATGGATAGTTACTTTTCATCAGCTGGAGGGCATGACGAGCTTGAAGGTTATCTTTCTGATGATTATGCGGCCCAGGTCTTTGATTTACCTGGACAATTTGAGGAATATAATAAGCAGTTTGATTTCAAGATTCAAGGCCGTTCGAGGAAGTAATATCTTTTTTAGGATTTGTTTACTTGTTTGCATGTCGGTTTTGTTCTCAATGGTTGTTCTAGTTGTTGTTAGCTAGTTGTTCATTTATGGCATGTCATAAATGATATAGGGGTTGTTCAAGCGGTTGCTTGAGGTTAATGTGGCGTTTCAGCCACATTCCACTGTACTTGAAACGGTTTTTTTGGTTAATATATTTTGCCAGGGTGGAAGTTTCCTTTTACCCAAAAAAAAAAATAAATAAAACATTCATGTTTTATATGAAAATGCATATTTTCTAATGCAAAATTGGAGTTCTCGCAGTTCCCGCACTTAACAAGGTTCTAAAAATAAAGATACACTATATATATATATATACACACACGATATATTATAACCTTACAAATAGTAATTTTCAATTAATGCTAGCAGCAAGTAGGTGAGCTGGTAAGTTAACTATATTAAAAGCTAAAAAGTATGTTCCCCAAAACCAAATCAAGATGACGTATAGTACTTGTAGAGTTCTAGAAGCTGCTTAGAAAATTGGGGGAACATTTTTACCGTCAGTTCGATTCCTTGTGGTGTAACATTTAACACTGGAAGAGAAAAACTTTACGTATAACATATCCGAACTTTTGACATTACATCTCATATTAAAACGATGGATATTTCATAATACTTCTCTTACAGTTCGTCTCTAATACCCGGCCCAAAACTTGTACAATACATAAGAAACTCAAATGTTTAGAGAACAATTGTTATTTCTTAAAAACACAATATATACCATGATTTTTACATCACTTTGGAAACATGATACAACAGAACTTACAAATAACATCATAGAACTTATACCTTGCATCACTCAAAAAACGGAAATATGTAACTCTCCAGACGGCGCTAATTATCAACGGAGCCACAATAATCCAAAAACCAGCCATGAATCCGATGATTATGCTAATAATCAACCCCCAATCTGCTCTACTTGAACCATTATCATCACCTTGTTTCCAGTTTCTTTCAGATGAATCGACTTGACAACTTTTAGAAATTGGCTCTCCACAGAGTTTGTTGCCGAAGAAGCTTGACTTACTGAGACCTTGGAGCTGTGTGCTTAACGGGATTGGTCCACTCAACTTGTTGTAGGACACGTTAAAGCTACTCAAGAAATTTAAGCACGACAAGCTTATAGGTAGCTCGCCAGAAATATTATTGAGTGATACATCAAAGGATTCAAGTGCTTTCATGTCTCCAATTTTTTTCGGGATCTCTCCAGTCAGTTGATTTCTTGATAAATTCAATGATTGTAAAGCATGAAAGGCCGTAACCTCAACTGGGATTTTTACAGAAAACCTGTTGCTAGAAAGGTCCAAAATCATAACTAGTCTTAGAATAGTGCGATATTGATCCTCTCGTCCCTTGGTCACCAAAGATGCACTAGTTAATGTTGTCCCACTTTGTCTCTGGATCGATTATGAGTTGCAAAGTAATATTGTGAATAAGTAAAACTAAAATTTCATTAACCATTGTAAAGTTACATGTAATTACATATATATAAGGTTTCAACCATTGTGTTGAACCATTGTGACTTTTCATCAGAATGGTTGTGACCATTCGACTTGGCCTAACCATTGTGACCATTCGGTTTGGTCTTTGTCCAACCGAAATAACTAGAAGTTAGTTATAAACTTCCTACTTAACATAAATGGTCCTTCTAACTTTTAACTAACTAATAATAATACTAAGCATAAGTATGAAGATTATTTCGGGTCACATTCTCCTCCTTAATCTTTTTTGGGTAAAGGGTTGCCCCGGTAAATATATAACCAAAAAAACAGTTAAGTACAAATGGAATGTGGCTAAAGTACCACATTAACCTCAAGCACAGGCGCTTGATAAACTAGTGTTTATGACAGGCCATAAACACAAACCAAACCTAGCAATGACAAAGTATCAAACTAGGTATAATAACAAAACAAAACTTGAGATGCGAACATCCCACATCCACCCAGCAGCACAAAACGTTGAAGTACATATGACGAGGGTGAATCCCTCACCTCAGTCCCAAAGGACACTTACAGTCCCACGATGCAGGAAACCATGGTAGCAAAGCACCAAAGCTTATTCATCGTAGAACTTCCAAACACCTCCACTATGACACGATAGAAAAAGCTAGTACTACAGGTGTAGAACTACTTGAGCCTCACCGTCATCATGGACTTCCAAATCATCTTCCACGACATAAAATACCACTCTCTCATAAACCCACGTACATACATAACATCCATCAGGAACATGCCATTGATCACACATACCGGCAAGGAACAAAGCCTCACCACGTACACCACAGATCAAACGAAAATAGACAAAACCCTCGACGGGATTTGTATCATTAAGGACCATCCAAAGCATAAAAGAACATGATAAACCCTAAGAAAACCGACCACAACATGATCGAATAGTAAGGATATAAGGGTTTATATGTGAGATCGCCAAAAAAGAACAGATCTTCCATAACTATATAAAGACAGTTAAGATAAACCGACTTTGAATGATGGAGGATATGAACAGATCTGCCCAACGAAACCCTAAAAAACAAATCGATAGCACTAAACGCGTTCAAGATCAATAAAGACCAGAAACGAATTAAATAAAATCGATTGAAAAAAAAAGAGATAGATAGGGTTTCGTTAATCCCAGCCGCCACCACTTTAGTGAGAAAACCAATCCACAGAAACGTATTGCATACCCAAGAAAGGTAGAGAGGACGTTTATGGGTTGGATTATGGCCGGAATTTGAAAGTAGGTGGCGGCCGGATTTCACCAGAGAGAGAGGACGTTTTTTTTTCCTCCTTAATCTTCATCGTTGCTTCTTGTTAAATCTTGAACTCCGAGCATTTGTCGCATTGTCATGAACTTCAATCTTGGCAGAGCCTTTGTTAGTATATCTGCTCTTTGTAGTTCTCCTCTGACATGTTCTATGTTGATGTGTCCATTCTCTACGCATTCTCGAATGAAATGATATCGAATGTCGATGTGTTTACTTCTTCCATGAAATACTGGGTTCTTCACTAATGCTATTGCTGAGACGTTATCGATTTTCAACGTTATCTTTTGTTCTTCATTTCCAGTTAATTCACTGAGTAATCTTTTCAACCATAGTGCTTGACATGTTGCTGCTGTGGCCGCCATAAATTCTGATTCACATGATGATAGTGCCACTGTCGGTTGTTTCTGAGTGCTCCATGTAATGGATAATTCTCCAAAATAAAATACTACGCCTGCAGTTTCTTTTTCTTGATCAGTGTTGATTCCATAGCTACTATCACTATATCCTGTAATCTTGCAGCCGCCTTCTTTCTTGTAAATTATGCCATGCTCTCTTGTTCCTTTGATGTATCGGATTACTTGCTTTACTGCTTTCAGGTGATGGTCTTTCGGTTCTTGCATCCATCTGCTGAGTAGTCCGACTGAATAACTAAGATCTGGTCTTGTATGTAGTAAGTACCTGAGACTTCCAATTAAGCTTCTGTAATAAGTTGCGTCAACTGATTCTCCATCTTCCGCCTTGACCAACTTAGTACCGGGATCCATTGGTATCTTCGTATCATTACTATCTTCCATGTTTGTTTCCTTCAAGATCTTGTTAATATAACATGTTTGCTTGATTGTAATCTCTCCTCCTGTCTGTGTAACTTCTATCCCAAGGTAATAAGCTAATAATCCTAAGTCGCTCATTTCAAACTTTTCTTCCATCTGGGATTTAAATAATTCTACTTCTTTCTTTGGAGTGCCCGTGATTATTAAATCATCTACATAAACTCCAACTATAATTGTTGAGTTCTTGGTCCTCCTTGTATAAACTGCTTGTTCGAGATTACACTTCTTGAAATCTAATGATTTTAAGGTTTTATCAAGCTTCACATTCCAAGCTCTCGGTGCTTGTCTTAATCCATATAAAGCTTTAATAAGCTTGTACACTTTTCCTGATTCTCCTGGTTGTACGAATCCTTCTGGTTGTGTAACGTAGACTTCTTCCTTTAAATCACCATGTAGAAATGCTGATTTTACGTCTAAGTGATGAACTTGCCAACTGTGATATGCTGCCAATGCTAATATTAAACGAACTGTTTCTATCCTAGCAACTGGGGCAAATACTTCATCGAAGTCTATTCCTTGTTCTTGTACGTATCCTTTTGCTACTAACCGTGCCTTGTATTTGATAATATGTCCATGTGCATCCCTTTTGGTTTTAAAAACCCATTTGAGTCCAATTGCCTTTTGATTTTCTGGCAATGTAGTAAGAAACCATGTGTTGTTCTTGTTTATTGAATCCAATTCAATCTTCATGGCCTCAATCCATTTATGATCTTTTGATGCTTCCTTATAGTTACGAGGTTCTTCTTCTATGAAGAATAAACTAGGTGTTTCAACGACACTAGCTGTTTCGTAGATTGCTTTCAAATCCTTTAATCCTCTAACTGGTGTATGATCAATTCTTCCCGAGCTTCCTAACGAGCTTCTAAGTGAACTAATAGTAGTTTCTATTTCACTTTCTGAGTTAGGTTCGTAATTATATGTTGGTGGTGTGAATGGTGAGTTTGGTTCTGTGGGGGAGTTTGGTTCTGATGTTGGATCTGGTAATAGATCCGGTATTGGAAATACATCGTCATCGTTTCCTATGTTGACAGGTATTTGGTTTGCATTGTCAACTTCCTCTACCACAAAACTAGTCCAAAATGTGTCTTGTGTACTTGTATCCTCTCCATTCTTTTCCCAATTCCACGGTTTAGTTTCCATAAATTTAACGTCTCTACTAACATATTTCTTCTTGGCTATTGGATCATATAACCTACATGCTTTTGATCCTTCCTCTACTCCTAAATAGATCATTGGTATGCTTCTATCATCCAGCTTCTTTAAATGAGGTGTTGTTATCTTAGCATAAGCTGTGCATCCGAATATCCTTAGGTTTTCTAGATTTGGTTTTCTACTGTAGATTGCCTCATATGGAGTTTTATCTACTAGGGCTCTTGTAGGTACCCTATTTAGTATGTAAATAGTGTATTTCCGCCCAAAAAGTTAAAGGTAATTTCATGGCTTTCATCATACTTCTTGTGGTTGATAACACTGTCCTATTTCTTCTCTCCACTACTCCATTCTGTTGTGGTGAGTATGGTGCTGTTAACTGTCTAGCTATCCCATTATCCTTACAGTATTGTGTGAATTCATTTGATGTAAATTCACCACCTCTATCTGTTCTAAACATCCTTATTTTCAATCTCAATTCCATTTCTACCTTATGCTTAAATTCCTTGAATGTACTAAAGGCTTGGTCCTTTGAAGTTAGAAAGTAAGCCCACATAAAACGTGTACAATCGTCTACTAACAAGAATATTAGTTTCTTGCCTGAGTGTGTTGCTGGACTTATAGGACCGCAAAGGTCTCCATATATTAAATCCAACGGGTTCTTTGATCTGAATTTAGCTTGGTTTAGAAATGGTGTTCTACTATGCTTTCCCAATCAACATGCATCACAAATCTTTCCTACATGATTTATTCTAGGTAATCCATCTACTAGACCCTTTCTAGTCATCTTGTTGATATCGTCAAAGTTTAGATGACCTAATCTAGCATGCCATAACCATGCTTGGTTATCTATATTTGCTAATAGACATATAGGTGTGTCTATTCGTAGTTTAATACTGTAAAGTCTGTTCTTAGATCTTTCTACTTTCATCAACAACCTTCTGCTCTTGTCATACAAAGTCAATTTATTCCCATCCATTATAACTCTACAACCTATTTCTGTAAGTTGTCCTAGACTTAGTATGTTGCTCTTAAGGTTCGGTATATAATACACATCCGTTACTACCTTTTGTTCTTGGTTTATACAGCCTAACAATATAGAGCCTTTTCCCTTTATTTCTACATACGACCCATCTCCAAAACGTACTCGTCCTGTTATCTTTTCATCTATATCCTTAAAATGAGTTTTGGTTCCTGTCATATGGTTACTCGCACCGTTATCTAAATACCATACGCTTTCATCCTTTGAAGCATATTTCCCTGGTTGAATTTGGCCTTCATTCAACAATACTTCTTCGTATTTGGTTTCATGTACGGTCATTAATAGTGATGGTTCTTCATCTTCTAAGATAAGGTTTGATTGTTCCTGAGCTGTTGTGTTTGATCTACATTTATTCATGAAATGTCCAAGTTTGTTGCACTTGTAACATCTTACGGTACTCAAATCCTTCCTATTTGTATTCTTATTAGGGTTTCCCTTATAGTTTGAGTTTCCTTCATGTGAGTTATTTCTATGTCTGTTGTTTCGCCAGTTTTTTCGTGAACAATTTGGTCTACCTCCGCGTTTAATAAATTTCTTTCCTCTATCTGAGTGTTCACCCTGTGTGAATAGTAAATTATCCTGGCTTTCAACTTGACTTCCCTTACGGAGTTTTATTCTTTCCTCAAATGCCTTGAGTTTTCCAGTGATCTCATCTAGGGTAATTTCATCTAGATTACTAGTTTGTTCTATGGATGCTACTATCTGAATGAATCTATCTGGTGTGGAGTCTAATAGTTTTCTAACTACAAGTGATTCATCAAATGTTTTGCCTAGTTCTTTTGCCTTAGTAACGTAACCGTTTAACTTATCTGAAAATGCATCCACGGTTTCATCATCCTTCATCTGAAGGGCATTAAATCCTATCATTAAAGATTGCAACTTTGCTTGTTGCACTTTCTCTTCTCCTACGTGTCTCCTTTTTAGTGAATCCCATAATTCTTTTGCCTTTTTACAACTTGCTACTTGTAAAATTACATCTTTTGATAATGCTTGATATAGAAGGGCAATAGTTGACTTATCCTTCTTATCATCTACTTCTACGCCTGCTTTAGGTTCTATTGTATCCCATAAACCATGTGCTTCTAATATAACCTTAATTTGTATAGCCCATACCGTATAATTTGTATTTTTCAACTTAGGGCATTGATATTGTGCAATAGGTGTTACGGGTTTAACTATGTTGTTGTTAGATGTGCTTTCATCATCACCGGCCATTCTAGAGATGTTTATGATTTTCACTTCTTAATTCAATGAGAATTTCTACCCTTTGTGGTATACTTAATACTACGGGAACAATAATAGTTTTCGGAAATCCTAGTAATAATACGAGTATCTAATATGAAATATAACGAAATTCAAAAGGTTTGAATTTTGTTTTGTGACCTCGTTGTGATAATTCACAGATTTGAATTTCCTTGTGTGTTCCCTTGTTTTGTTTTGCCTCGTTGTCTTTGGTTCCTTTCCCTTCAATTCGACTTTTAATTTCTAACCCAAAACTCGGACTGAGATTTCTCTTCTTCTTGTCTTCTGCTTCGGACCAGAAAAACAACCAAGTTTCTGACTTTTTTTTTTTGTGTCGAATTGTTGCTGTCGAACTATAAGTTTCCAGAAGTTCGAGAAGATCAACGAAAACAATACCACTTTACACGTTCTATGTTACCACGCCTTGGTAACCTTTTGGAACAAATCAAACTCTTCGTTCCTCCTTGTCTTTGCAACGAAAAAAAACAAAAAATTTCTGGTTTTTCTTGTTTTTTTTTTTGTTGCGTACGCTGTTGTTGTTGTTGTGTTAAGTTCGACACAACAAATAAATCTCCACACAATCTTGAGTACTCCTAGTAAATCTTCTTCGTATACTTTTCTTCTTTACAACAACGTTTTTGCTTTGTGTTAATCTCCAACCGGTTGTCTCTTGTTCTACACAAAGTCTCCTCTTTTCTTCCTCGACACCAATACGCTTGATGTTGGCGTTTGCAACTCCTTGCGTAAACTAGATCGTGCACTATCTTTTCTACGCGTTTCTTATTCAATTTTCTTATGTTTTCTTTGGAAGAATAGAAAGAAAACAGATTGTCTCTCTCGCTCAAGAAGAAAAACGGATTGTCCTTCTCCTTTTCCTGCGTTTTTCCTTGGCTTCGGTTTCTGAATATTTTTATGATGTTTGCAGAATTTTTGTTTTTGTTTCGGTGTATTGAATCCTTGCTCCTGATGCCAATTGTTGTCCCACTTTGTCTCTGGATCGATTATGAGTTGCAAAGTAATATTGTGAATAAGTAAAACTAAAATTTCATTAACCATTGTAAAGTTACATGTAATTACATATATATAAGGTTTCAACCATTGTGTTGAACCATTGTGACTTTTCATCAGAATGGTTGTGACCATTCGACTTGGCCTAACCATTGTGACCATTCGGTTTGGTCTTTGTCCAACCGAAATAACTAGAAGTTAGTTATAAACTTCCTACTTAACATAAATGGTCCTTCTAACTTTTAACTAACTAATAATAATACTAAGCATAAGTATGAAGATTATTTCGGGTCACAGTTAAAACGTCAGTGCCAAGAATCAATAAGGAAAAGATCCACCCATTAGTGACGTTTTCTTTTCCTGTGAGCAAACCAAATTTGTTGAAGCAACTTGGAATTGTTCCAGATAGATTGTTATTAGCGAGGACCAAGATCTGAATTGTGGTAAGATTGCATAGCTCGTGTGGAATAACTCCCTCAAATTTATTTGAACGGAGGTTGAGAATTCTTAGACTAGAGAGTCCTATCCCAAACCATTTTGGAATTTTTCCCCCAAGTTGGTTTCTAGCAAGTTGAAGAATCTCTAAGTTGGCCAAATTCCTTAGGGAAGCAGGCAATGTTCCAGATAGCTTATTGTTGCACAAGTTCAATGATCCGAGTGAAGATAATGATCCCAAAGATATTGGAATGACACCAGAGAGATTGTTGTTCTCCAAGTTTAAGATTGATAAATTCGGCCACTTCAACCAACAGTCAGGAGTGACACCTGACAATTGATTATTAGCGAGATTGAGAAAATCAAGAATTTCCCCACCATAGAAACACAACAAAGGATGTAACGATCCAACAAAGAAATTATTTGATAAATCAAGAACATATATTGATGAGTTTTTTGAGATTTCTGGCAATTGCCCGCTGAAGTTGTTAAAACTTAAGTCGATGACCGAAAGTGCTGCAGGGATACCAAACATGTTGCCTTGGATATATTTTGTGACATATTTAAAACGGTTAGATTGGGAATCGATCTCCAAAATGACTCAGGGATGGTTGAAGAAATCCTTGTGTTGCTTATGTCCAACAATTGTAAATCACTCTGAAACGATAGCCACGATGGAAAAAGAGGCCCCAAATCCCAATATTTTAAATTTAACTCTTGGAGGTTGAAAGATGGTTTCCAGTTTTGAATGTGTGGTCTCAGGGTCAAGTTGTTGCTTCTCGCCAAAAAAACTTTCAATGTAGCTAGCTTCTCAAAGTGAGCTTCTGTTACGACACCTGATAGCAGATTATGAGAAAGGTCTAAATAATTCAATTTGGAAAGTTGACCGAGGCTTTCAGGAAGGCTACCATTCAGCTGGTTAGTTCGCACGTCTAACATCTCCAGTGACGACAAATTTCCAATGGAATATGGAATTGATCCCGAAATTAGATTCTCTCTAAGAGACAATGACTTAAGGAAAGTTAGTCTCCCTATAGAATCTGGTAGAGGACCGGACACTCTTGAGTATCCAACGGATAATGTCTCCAAGCGAGGTGATTTGCACTCGAAAAAACTTTGAAGGAGGAATGTTAAACTAATATTATCAAAATTGTTTCCTGCGATATCAATGTTTCTCAGATTGCAAAAGTTGCCTAATGATTTAGGAATAACCTTGGTGAGTTGATTTGTTAACATATAAAGGCTTTGAATGGACGTAAGGTTGTGAAGAGAAACTATACGTGAGCTTGATACACCACAATAACTAATATCTAACGAAATGAGATTACTACCTACACTAGACAATCCTTCTAAAACTGATGAAGAATTCATGAAATCGTTCCCTTGGACATGAAGCAACTTAAGAGAAGTAAAGTTACGAAAGCTATAATTACTACTAGGAATAGGGCCGTGTAAATTGCACCCATTCAAATCCAGTGAAACTAGACTTGTTATACTGAAAATTCACGGTGGCATGAAACTGTTATCAAAATAGTTATCAGAAAGATCAAGCACCAAAAGGGATGTCACGTTAAAAACATGAACATGTGAATATATATTTGAGAGTAAACAATTTGAGAGGTGTAGTTCTACCAAAGAAGGAAGGGTTTTGATCACCTGAAGCCAGTCAGTGGCTTTGCTAAGGTCCACACCACTCATATCCAAGTGATGCAAAAAGCGGAGACTGGACAACCATTGCAGCTTCGACAAGCTAGTTAATTCAGATCCAAAAGTATCATCGTAATAGCTTCCAAGAGAAAGGACTTCCAATTTTGAAAGATTTCCCAACTGATGAGGGATAATTCCACCAAATCTAGAACTCGAGAGATTAAGATATCTCAAGTTTACAAAAGTACCCATAAAGCTTGGAATTTCGATTCCTCCAAAATCATTGCAACTCAAATCCAGATGTTTGAGCTGTTTCAGATTTAGAAGGGATCGACTTATGTCCCCTCCTAACATTTGTGTTGTGGCTGCATCGTATTCTTCGGTAGTTGTATAATCATCAACACGACAATGACCATCAAGTCCAGGAAGATGGATCTGATGTACATGGCCAGTATAATTATCACAAACAATACCAACCCAACTGCAACAATCTTCCTCAAGACCAATCCAAGATGCAAGCTTGTTTCCATGATCAACGAGGCTGTTTTTTAACTCAAGAAGTGCTTCTCTCTCGACGTCTTTGCATAATACATTATTCGTGTATTTACCAGATAAGCATGAATGAATAAAGGTAATAAAAAGCAGAAAGGATATGTAGTATGAAGGAGTACTCATATTGATTGATGATGTGGTTTGACTTACAAGGGGACATTGGGTTGTGTTTATACTCGGAGATCATTGTATCTTGGATATACTATTAGTACCCTATGGTCTACTGTAAAAACCGCGATGCACACAGTACAACCTCCGATGCATGCTACTTTTCAACCCCCTCACCCACTGGAGGTCCCAATATAACGCCCCTTGTATCTTATTTTCAACAGCTTAGATCATATAGTTGGAAGATATCTTCTTATATGTTGTGTGGACATAAATGCTTGGAATCTTTGCATGCATGAGCATTATTTGGGGGTATGTTAAAGTCACTTGATGATAAAAAAAAAAAAAAATAAATAAATAAATTAATACATAAATAAATAATTAAAGGATGAGTTTTTACTTCAAATGTAATACAAATGTTATATGGGAAAGGCGAGTCTTTAACTCAATGTATATGACTTAACCAGAGTATTTCCATAACGGTTTCCAGCCTTTTCAATTCGTTGCCCAACCCCGTACGTCTACCTAATCAAATTCGAACCCTACACCATTGTGAGGACATGAGGTATTTTACCATCAGACAACTTTGATGTGGTTACTTACTTACTTGATGATCCAGAATTATGAAGACGAATGTTCCATATAACGAACATGAGGTCTCAAATATAATAAATGGTAAAATGTGAATTCATAGTAGAAAGTTTCCTTTGTGTGACTCATAATTAAGAATCGTGTAAAACTGTATAACTTGAAATTGAGTTTCAAAGTAATTTAAAGATCGAGTTAAAGTGGTCTGTACTATTGTTCGCTTGGTAGGGTTTTGCAAGTTTGCAAATTACTAGCTATCTCTGGACTCAATTAATTGATACAAACCAGATTCGTTCATTTTTTCTACTGTTTTAACTAGCATTTACATATACGTAGTATATCTTCTCAAACCCAAAACCCATCTCATACGCCATAGCTGTGCAGAAAGTAATTTACCAAGTCTAACGCGAGCCTAATGCTTACAGTATGGGTCCCTATATGTAGATTGTGTTGCAATTCATAAGCTTACAGAAAATTAAACTTATAACTTTTTTTTTACGTACAACCCAATAAAAGGACTAAGTTTTAATCACGCAAGCCACAACCCTTGCCATCCACCAAGAGTTCTTACATCCTGATTTGCGAGGGCTGGTGATTAAATGGGCTTCATGGATCTTGTGATCGATATTGTGTGAAACCGGATTAATATGGAGGAACTGAAGGAAAGGAAGTAAAGAAGAAATGAAAAAATAAATAAGCAAGCTGATCTCCAAATGGTCCATGTAGTGGTTTGAATAACCGCACTGAAGTAATCTTTGATAGGTTTGACGATGGTTAATCAGTTTCCCCCAAATAATTAAACTGGCTAGGTCTTTAGGATAGTCATCAAAGCCCCACTAAGTTGCAACAGTGGACCATAAAGACTTTGTGATTATAGAATCAACAAATAAGTGTTGAGCCGTTTCAATAGCATTATCACAAATCAGGCATCGAGCATCAAGGTTGTAGCGGGTGGGGTAAGTACTATTTTCCACTTGCATAGTCTTGTACATGTTGCAAACCCACCTCATGAGTGGAAAAGATATTTACCAAGTCCACAACGGGTGGCCGTGCATGGGTCCTTAGCTAGATGTCGAATGACTTTCTAATCTGAATCTTCGGGTGCCCTATTACTTAAGTGATTGCCTATGAAGTTTCAGCTGAAAAACAATGCAAGCGCGTCGACTGTCCCGGTCGAGTATTTGGTTTCAACTGCGCAGAAGATCTGTTTTACCTCTGCTCCTCTGCATATATAGTTATGTTTGTAGGGTCAATCTCCGACTGAATATATTGAACATAATTGATGTTGTTTATTATGAGGTTGTGTTATGGTCTGTGCAAGCCCACAGGTCTAAAACTTGTAGTTTTTTTTTTTACTTTCTACAAGTTGACAACTTGTTTTAGTTGACAAAATGCTTTCTTTTATCAAAAAAATAAAATACAATTAAAAGGTATAATGTTATTGGTACACTATTACTCCGTACTTTGGACAAATTAGAAAATGTATCATGTTCACTCAAAATGAAACCAATGTTAGATTTTTTATTCTATTTTCGGTATAAAGTTTGAGCCCTGTATCTGACGAATTTTTTCCGGGGTGACCTTTTACAAAAAAATAAAAAATAAAAAAATAAAAATTGTCAAAATAATTACATAATCAAAATTGTTTTGCAACTCGATCCAATTAATGTAATTATTAATGTATGTTTCGGTTTATAGCATGTTCAATGTATATGTTGCAAGTTGCAACCATGGACCATAAAGACTTTTTGATGATACAATCAACAAATAACTGTTGAGCGGTTTCGATAGCTTTATCACAAATGGGGCATAGAGTATCAAGCTAGGTTGTAGTGGGTGGGATACGTACTATTTTCCACTTGCATATTCTTCTCCATATGCAAAACAAAAACCTCACCTCATGACACTGAAGAAGGTTATTTAACAAGTCCACAATGGGTCTTTTGCTTAATGGTGCGTACATGGGTCTCTAGCTAGATATCAAATCAAGTGATTGCCTATAAAGTTTCACCTGAAAGACAATAGATACACTTCAAGTTTATAGCTGAGTGTAGGCGTGCAGGGAATATCTGTTTACTCTATGCACATAGTTTTGTGAGTAGATGCATTGTAATGGTCTACCAAGATACATGCAGTCTCAATTGAATCAACAACTAAGCTCAAGATCAAACAGTCAATTCAGCTCAAGAATAAGCAGCAAAGAAACAGACAAGATGTATTGAAGAGTTGTAATAATGTTTAGTGATTAAAAGTTAGTAATAAAAAAGTCAAAGTTAGTTTTTAGTCAAAGTCAGCATTGTATATGAACTTGTATCTCTTTCATTTCCCACTTGTAAGAATTCATTATGAAATAATAATTCTATCATTTTCTCTCTCTCTCAACTTCATGATTCTGATTTCATTATGGTATCAAAGCCACCACATTCGGTGGCCTGTAACCGCTTCTAATAACTCACAACCATTCTAACAAACTCCGGTGATAATAACTGTCATTAAACCACCATAATTCCGCCATAACCACCACAAAATCCACCACATCTCCGCCACAATCACCACAAACTCATCACTATTAACAATTCATCGATCAAGAATAATCAACTCATCATCATAACAATGGTACCTTCAATCAACGATCAAAACAACATCAATAATCGTAATCGTAACATCAATGATGATCAAAACACCACAAACCAGAATCATAACACAACAGAAACACACAACACCATCACTGACATCAATTCCCCAAATCATCTATTATACCTTCATCCAAATGATCATCCAGGCTTGATCTTGATATCCAAGAAGCTGACTGGATCTGATAATTACAGCTCATCGAAGATGAGTATGATGATTGCATTGAATGCTAAAAACAAATTGAAGGTTGTTACTGGTGAATATGATGAACCAAATAGTGATTCAGAAGAAAGGGTAATGTGGGAAAGAACCAATGATATGATCATTTCCTGGATCCTGAACACCATTTCTGATCAGATAACTAACAATTTGAACTTCATTACTACTGCTTCTGATTTGTGGAATGGACTGTATGAACACTATGCTCAATTAGATGGACATAGGATATTTGAGTTAGTCAATGATAATGTAGGATTGAAGCAACAAAACAGTAGTATTGAGGTGTATTACCATAAGCTAAAGGGGCTGTGGGATGAGCATGATGCCTTAGAAGCACCTTATCTGTGTAGTTGTGTGTGCAATTATGAAAATGGAAAGAATAATGGAGATAGGGAACAGAGGAAAAGATTAATTCAATTTCTCATGGGTTTAGATGATTGCTATTCTAATCTTAGGGGTCAAATTCTTTTGTTACAACCTCTACCCACAATTGCTAAGGCCTATAGCATGATTAGGCAGGAAGAAAAACGAAGGAAAGGTACCTTGCCAAAAACCAATAGGATCAACAGCTTTCACTGCTCACTCAAACCCAACACACACAAACAAATTTGGTAATACAAACAGAAACATCAACACACAATCACAAACAAGACCACAGGCTCAGAGAAGAAGCACATTTAAAGCTGGGGTATATTGTACTAATTGCTACAAAGAGGGACATACAAGTGATGAGTGTTACAGGCTAAAAGGTTATCCAATAGGGCACCCTCTACATGGCAAATACAAACCTCCAATCACTAGGACTGTCACTGAGAACAAAGGCACAAAAGCTGTAAATGCAGTCCATGGTCATGATGCAGGGTCTTCCACCAGCCAAACACAAGTAGAAGCAACCACTGGGAATGAAGCAGTCTTTGTGAAGATGGATCAACTCCAGAATCAACTGAACTAGGTGATGCTTATGATACAGCAGTGCCAGCAGAACCGTCCATATGTTATTGTCAACTCCTACACCGTTAGAAAACATAAGTTCATTGCATCTATTATGATTAAGTTTAAAGCTGCCTGGGTAGTTGATAGTAGTACAACAGACCACATATGCATCACTTTATCCATCATGCATGACACATTCCTATGTAATCCTCCCATACATGTCTCACTACCAAATGGTCAGATAGTGGAAGTTAAAATATGTGGAAAATTCAGGATAAATGCAAAAATCACATTAGTAAATGTTTTTCACATTCCCACATTTACCTACAACCTTTTATCTGTTAGTCAACTCACTAGAAAGATGTCTATCACAACTATTTTCACATCCCTATCATGCTACTTTCAGTGTCTCAACAAGAGGATTGCTCATGGCAACCTCTGTAAGGACTCTACATCATCTACCCTGACAAGCATCCTTCATCCAGCCCCACAATCCTATCAACAAGCAGCTGTGACAACACCATACTATGGCATTCAAGACTGGGCCATCTTTCTCTACCTGTTCTCAAACAAATGAAATCCATTTATGTCTCTTGTAATGATGGAATTTCAAATTGTAATGTCTGTCCTTTAGCTAAGAACCATGCTTCACCATTCACTCTAAGCACATCACATGCTTCCTTTCCTTTTGAACTTACCCACATTGATGTTTCGGGTCCTTATAAATCCCCCATAATAAACAAATGTAAATACTTTCTTACAATAGTAGATGATTTTTCAAGAGCTACTTGGACTTATCTAATTCCTAGTAAAGATCATGCTACATCTCAAAAAAATCTTTCCACTCATATGTTTCAAATCATTTCAACAAAACAATAAAAACAGTAAGAAGTGATAATGGTTTAGAATTTCTCAACTCATCACTGTCCACATTTTTTGAACAACATGGAATTAAACATCAAACAACATGTCCTTACACACCCTAACAAAATGATGTTATGTACCAAAAGCAAAAGTAAAGATTCCCAAACTGCGGGAACCCAGGAACTCATAAGGGGAACAGGAACAACAAAACCTCTAGATATATTGAGCCTCACCACAAAGCAGTATCACAAAGCAATCTCAATCACAAAAGTCTCTCAATCACAAATCCAACAAAGCAGATTCACAAAGTAAATCTCACCACAAACAAAGCAAAACAAGTACCTCCAAGTTACCACAAGTTACAACAAGTGCAGATTCCACAAGTTACAACAAGTTACAGATAGGGTTGGGTTATATTGACAAGCCAAGTGAAACACAAGCCGCAAGTAACAAACCACAAAGAAACAACAACTATCTTAGGCTGCCAATATGTCTCGATCAACATTTTACACAGAACAGGTAATCTTTAATTTACACATTAATAAGACAGAGATAACATAGGCTCAGATTATAAGATGTTTCACATATTATCATATATGGCTGCAACATCAAATGTTGCAAAATTAAGTTTTTTTTTTGCCGTCCATTCGGAAATGCCACGCCAAAATCATGTTTTTTTTTTAAATCGTCATTGCCTAGTTTCAAATCAGCTTAAAATAACAAACTGCTTATCAAGCATATAAGCAGTTTGTTATTTTCAGTTTCATAAGCAGTTTCATCACCCTGTTAAACTAAAAATGTAGCCACAGTCAATATAACCCAACCCGTAAAGTATATAATAACGGGGTCTAATCTGAGCCCGTGTGCAAATGGTTTGCTTGTGTGCAATAAGCACTTTTTTTTATCTTAAGCACATAAGCAGTTTGCCAAGAAACCACACAGAGCCTGTGGACTGGGGTAGGCCAGAGCAGGTTTTTATACCACTCAAAGGTGGCAGATCAAGGTGTTAACCTACCCGTTTGCACCCACACAACTCAGGCAATTTCACATAATCACAACTGCTAAAGCAATTTCACATAATCACCCACCACCACACTCATTATCTCTTTTCACATAAACAACAAATCATATTAATAATCACATAATCACCCACCACAGAACTAAAAAAATCCAAAACCCCCAAATTTTTTACAAACCCTAATTTATAAAAATTAGGCGAACTATAAAATAATCATAGATCTGCTAAATTAAACACCAAATCATACTAATAATCACATAATCACACACCACAGAACCCAAAAAACCCAAAACCCCCAAATTTTTTACAAACCCTAATTTATAAAAATTAGGCGAACCATAAAATAATCATAGATCTGCTAAATTAAACACCAAATCATACTAATAATCACATAATCACACACCACAGAACCCAAAAAACCCAAAAAACCCAAAAACCTCAAATTTTTTACAAACCCTAATTTATAAAAATTAGGCGAACCATAAAATAATCATAGATCTGCTAAATTAAACACCAAATCATACTAATAATCACACACCACAGAACCCAAAAAACCCAAAACCCCCAAATTTTTTACAAACCCTAATTTATAAAAATTAGACGAACCATAGAATAATCATAGATCCGCTAAATTAAACACCAAATCATACTAATAATCACATAATCACACACCACAGAACCCAAAAAACCCAAAACCCCCAAATTTTTTACAAACCCTAATTTATAAAAATTAGGCGAACCATAAAATAATCATAGATATGCTAAATTAAACACCAATCATACTAATAATCACATAATCACACACCACAGAACCCAAAAAACCCAAAACCCCCAATTTTTTTACAAACATAATTTATAAAAATTAGGCAACCATAAAATAATCAAAGATCTGCTAAATTAAACACCAAATCATACTAAAACCATCTTAGATCGAATATTATTACCCAGAAATGAGTGAGAGAAAAGATAGAGAGATAAAAGAGAGAGAGTATGTGTACGTATGTGTGATTATGTGTGAGTATGTGTGAGTGAGTGAGGGTAGTACGTAAAACGCGTGCGTGAATCCCCACAAACGCGTTTTTACATTTATATATATATATATATATATATATATATATATATATATATATATATATATATATATATATATATATATATATATATATATATATATATATATATATATTAAATGTAAGTGTAATTTTAAAATGTAAAACTGTAAAAATATTCAAGTTGTAAAAAGTTGTAAAATGTATAAATTTTAAAACAGTAAAAATGTAAGTTATAAAAATGTAGTTATAAAAATGTAAAAATGTAAAAGTTGTAAAAATGTAGTTATAAAAAAGTATTAGTTAAAATGTAAAAACGTAAAAATATAAAAGTTGTAAAAGTTGTAATAAAAACTAAAACAAAGGTATTAGTAAAAAATGTGATGTATTTTCAGGTTTACGGTTCTCACGAGGAAGTAACTGAGTGGGCGCAAAATATAGCTCGGGAGCTCGGTTTTGTAATTGTTAAAAATAGAACCAAATCAGAAGATGGTCACATGAACGAAATCAATTACAGGTGTACAAAGGGTGGGACGTATGAACCTCAAGGTAGTAGAAGACGGAAAACCAAAACATGTAAAACCGATTGTCCATTCAAATTAGTTGCGAAATATCATCGAACAAAAAATTATTGGGTATTGAGGGTGAAGGATGATACGCATAATCATGAGATGCTAGAGTCGTTGCATGGTGTGGCATATGCAATGCGATTAAAGGATGATGAGTTGGGTTTGGTCAAAGAATTGACAGATTATAACGTACGACCACTTAATATACTTTCGACAAAGGGTCGAAATCCGGATAACGTGTCTAGCGTTAGAACTATATATAACGCACAAGATAAGTTCCAGAGAGCCAGAGTAGGTGATAGAACTCCAATTCAAGTCCTTTACTCGCATTTGCGGGATTCAGGGTATACATGATACCCGAGGGTAAATGAGCATACCAACGAGCTTGCGGAGCTATTTTTTATGCACCCCACGTCGTATGCTCTATGGTGTACATTCCCTGAAGTCATGCTGATGGACTCCACGTACAATACCATGATGTTTAAATTGCCGTTGTTGGAAATTGTTGGAGTAACTTCAACAAATAAAACATTTTCAATGGCGTACAGCTTTTTATCCAGTGAACAAGGGCATAATTTGAGATGGGTATTGCAACGTGTGAAGCAAGTGATAGACGAAAGATATTACCCACGTGTTATCGTCACTGACAGAGATTTAGCGTTGGTTGGGGCAGTAAGAGCAGAATTTCCTGACGCTCACAAATTACTATGTCGATGGCATATACAGCAAAATATACTTAAGTTTTGCAGAAATAAATTCACAGATGGGGTAAATGAGTATGAGTCCGTTAAAAACTGATGGGATTGGATGGTTAAAGCTCCGACATTTGAATCGTTCGAGCGACGCTATCAACGCCTACAACAGCTATTGGTCAACCATCCGAGTACTTAATTATTAATTAATTATTTTTAATTATTTAATAAATAAGCACCCGAATTACTTTTTATTAATTCATTGTTTTTTTCAGATGTCGCTTTGTATCTGAATAACTAGTTGCAAGATTACGCACCCATGTTTGTCTCGTATATTACCGACCAATATAAATCCTATGGCCAGACAACAACGTGCAGAGTTGAGGCTCACCACGCGTTGTTGAAATTATATTTGGACGGCACACAGTCCAAATTAGACAGGTTGTTGAGGTCGATCGATAAGATTCTCATTACGTAAGAAGATGCGATAAAAGAGACTTTCAATAGAAGCATCAACGAGAAACTAATTAAGTGTGATGTACCACTATTTCAAGAATTGTTGTATAAAGTTTCTAAACATGCTTTGAACCTCATGTACAAAGAACTTCACCTGTCGATCACCCCAGAAGAATGTAGCCATAAGAATCGGGCAATTTTCGGACTACCATGCTTTCACGAGATGCAAATCTATGTATATCATGGTAAGTATACTAAATTTATAACTATCAAGTTATTTTCCACATTAATATCAGTAATTTATACAAGTTACTTTAATTGAATTTAGGATGCCCCATTCCACTAGAACGAGTTGATATTTTTTGGAGAAGCCTATCTGTTCCGTGGCCTGTTATCAATAGGCCCCCGCCTAAAGATGGCTCTTCCAGCGAACCTGGTGGTGATGATGATGATGACGACGATACTTCGTTTAACGATGGCATGCGACAATTCAAGAGTATTTTTAGCAAATCAACATCGTTTGTCAAGAAAAATATGTTAACAAAGTTAAGAGATATATTACCAGCTATTCAAAAAAATACTCGTGGACGTCCGAGCGCAAAGGACAAAAAGGGCAAGGCTACACAAGTCCCGGACTTGAATGAAGTCCCTGACTTGAATGAAGTCCCTGACTTGGATGAAGTACCAATCGTAGATCACCGAAGAAGTACAAATTCAAGATCTACAAAAGTCCCGAACTTGCGGAAAGAACCTGCAAGACATAGCTCTTACACGGGTGATAGTCTACGCCACCGATTATATGCTGGAGATAGTGTGAGCAATGCATTTATTGAGCATATTCCACATATTTTCCGTCCATACGTAATAAGCATATGTAATGTGCGGGGTGATGGAAATTGTGGGTTTCGGTGCGTTGCCCACAGTCTTTTTCAAAACGAAAATAGGTGGGACGAAGTCAGACACATGTTGTTGCAAGAGTTAAATTATCATAGGCAAGCTTACTTAAGTATGTGGCAGCAACATGACTTTGACTTTCTTTGGTATACAATAGACTGGTTCAATGGAGGTGCACCCATCGGTCGCTGTATGGTGATGCCACACACGGGGCTGGTTATCGCTTCAATGATTCACCGACCTGTTGTATTTTTATCCGAGCAAGGTTGGAACACATGTTTTCCGCTTTTTACTGGCCCAAACTCATCACATGGAACCGACCCCCTTGTGATTGCGCGTGTGAGGGATGGAGAATATGGTCACTTCATTTTACCGACGCTAGACAGAGATTCTCCACTACCCCATGCAGCCCAATGGGAAACTTTGTATCAACGTCGACTAATGAATCATTGATTTGTGTTGTAAATAATTATACCGACAAAACAATTGTAAATGATTACTGATTTATGTTGTAAATAATAGAGATACCGACAAAACATAGTGAATTATATGTAATAATTATTTATTTTTGTAAAAATGTATTCTTTGTAATTTTTGTATTTGTAAAACATTGTAAATAATTATTGATTTATGTTGTAAATAACTGTTTGTATTATATAGTAAATGATTAAATATTTATTTAAAGTAGTAAATAACATTATTGATTGATTATGTAAATTCTTTTGTCAGGTGGGCCGAAGAAATCCTTTCTGGTGTCGATGTGATAGAGGATTTATTATAGAACGGAAATCCTGGCAAGATGATAGTCGTGGGCGACCGGTTTATACATGTCCTCTTTCAGTGGTAAATAATCATATGTTTGCTTAGTTATGCAAGTAATTTGTCTGCTAAAAATACATTTCTTATTATTTTCATAACATGTAACAGCCAGGTACAAAAGACTATGGGTGTCAATACTTCAAGTGGAAAGATGAATTTGAAGAAGAGTATTTTAATCAAGCATCTTCTTAAACAGCCTCTTCTTCAACGCAGTGCTCAAACTGCGTTGCTAAAGATAATGAGAACAAGTTGTTGAAAGCAAGAATAAAGGCGCTGGAGATGGAGTTAGAAATGGCAAGTGATCCTGATCCTTGTCAGTCAAGTGCCCGGCTCCATGATCCTTTAAATGAAATGAATAATCTTCATATGTCGTATATGTTGTTGTTTTTAAATAATATGTATAACGTTGTCGTTTAATTTAATATTAACAGTTGTTGTTGCAGTTATTTAATGTGGTAATATTTAACGTGCTATTATACAAACAAAATAATTATACAAAACATTATACATATACAAAACATTATTAAACACAAATATACAAAACATTATACATATACAATACATTATTATACATACAAAATTTTTTCTATTTAAATACTAAACCAAAAAAAAAATTAAAAAAAAAAAAAAAAAAAAAAAAAATACACCCCTATTGGGTAGACTCTGTTAAACTAAAAATGTAGCCACCGTCATTTTAACCCAACCCATTAATTACTGTATTATTTTCTTGTTTTTACTAATGTTGTTATATTATCGTATAATCAGCTTGTTTTGTGAGTCTAAATCCACGATTACATGTGTCTGCACTCTGAACCGATTAAAGCTTGAAAAAGTTTGTTTACATATCACAAAATATTAACTATATCATATTTATAAAACTTTTACATTTATAAACTTTTTTCCACTCTAATAAACTTATTAATGTAGTTGACATTGAACTTATTAATGTAGCTTGAAAAGCATGGCCGTCTTTGAGGGTGTGCAGGATGAGGGACCGCTCAGAGTCTTAAATTTTCAAGGGGCTCGAAAAAATTGTCTAGTTAATAATTATATGCATGTGTACACATATTTTTCATGACGACAAAAATCTTTAAATGAGAAGATATCTTATATGAGTAATATGCTAAAACGTTTAGATAACTAATTACATTATATCTTATAAACGGTGACAATTTATATATAACATTAATTCTCGAAAAAACTTATTATCTGATTTTGAACAGGGCCATGGAAAATATCATCAATTCATGGAACAGCATCTTGAAAAGCTTTATAAAATTTAGTTGACGTTAAATTAATTATATCCACATTTGACCTGATGAAAAGGTTCATAATGTGGAACCTATTTCACTTCATATCAATAAAAACCTCAATCCACTATGATCTATCAATTTGTAAACCTTTTTACTTTTTACAAAGTTATTGATATACATCTCATTGTGCTTAGAGCATTGGATGCAGTGGTGCCATGGCTTCAAGTCGTGGCACCAAAAGTACTATCACATCAGCAAAAAGCTCCTATGGCACCAGAAATCCCACGGCACCACATTTCAGGGGTATCCGTTGACACTAAAATTTCTGGTGCCGTCGGCCAATATATATATATATATATATATATATATATATATATATATATATATATATATATATATATATATATATATATATTACTTAAATAAAAATATACACAATATAAACTTAAATAAACTTCATTAATATTAAAAACACACATTACATATTAAAAAAACACACGATACATAAAATTAAAAACCTAACACATAAATAAAAGCTTAATCCTCGTTGGTAGGATGTTTTGCCCGGATTCGAGCTTGTTGTGCCCTCACGATCCTTGCGTTAACCGGATCTATACTGCTTGTATCCATTTGTAGCACCCGCATCTCCTCGGCTATCTTTTGTGATTCATACAAAGTAACTCTTGCGAGTGACTCTCGTTCAAGAACATCCATCTTTGCCTTGCGGTCTAACTCGTATTGTTGTTACAACATTTCTTGAAACAATGCCGGGTTTGAACCGGAACTAGAGGTCGAGTTGGACGAACGTTGACTCTTAGCAACCCGGTACATGCCGTCGGGTCGTGGCAACTCGTCGGGTCCAAAATGCTCGGGCTCCTGCTGAGTAGGCCGAAGACGATTACGTCTTGCCAAAGTCGAGTCGGGATTTTTCCACTTATGCTTGTCTTTCAAAAAGTTCCAAGCAATCAAGTGTCGAAAATCATAACCCGTTGATTTTTTAAACAATATGTGACAACGATTCATAACATCGTTGTCACCTTCCCCACTCATAACCACCGAATTAAACTTCTTGATATCTTTATTCATCCGAGTCCACTTTCCCGGCAACATGTTTTTGGTACGAATAGTATAGTTGAGCCTCTTTGCTTCCGTGTTGTATGCATCGAGTACTTTGTACCAAAATGTATCCCTTTGTTGATCCGCACCCGTTTTTGGATCCTCGGATACTTGGATGTAACACTCCGCCAAAAGATATTCTTCGTCTTGGCTCCAAAAAGTTCGTGGTTGTCGGGACGGGACCACATCTTCCTCGACCTCCTTTTCTTTGTTGCTTTTCTTATTCTTCGGCTTTGATTTTGGCTTCTTCGCCATCGTCTTTGCCCTCGATTTTTTAGAGGTCGGTGTCGGAATAATTTCTTCACTTGAAACCGATTTTTCTTCGTCATCTTCTTCGTCTACTAGATGAAACGAAGCATGGTCCGAATTCGGTTGTGAAGGGATGCCTTGGGTTGTTTGTTGAGTTTGTGTAAATTGATATTGGTTTTGTTGTTGTTGTTGTAATTTCCATTGGCTAAACAATGCTAAATCTTCGGGATTCATAAATGAGGTTTGGAAGGTAGGAAAGTAACCCGGATTCGAAGACGATCCCGGATTGTTACCGGGGTTCGAAGACGAACCCGGCATTTGGTTTGTCGGATCGTTTAACATGTTGTTGGTCCATGGTTGATTTGGATTCATTTTGGATGAGAATAGTTATGAGAAGTTGAGGTTTAATATATTGGAAGTGTGTATGAAGTTTGAATAAAAATAGGGTATTTATAAGATTTTTTTTGGGAATTAAATTGGTTTAGTTGGGTATTTTTTTTGAAAAAAACGGGTATATAGCCGTTTATATGCAACGGCTCTTTTTCTTTTGTCCTTAAAATCAGCAGAAATATATATATATATATATATATATATATATATATATATATATATATATATATATATATATATATATATATATATATATATATATATATAGCGACGGCGTGGAGCCATGGCTGCGGCGCGAGCACCGACGGCGCCACCACCGGTACGGTGCGCCGTCGGTTTTTGTTGGCTGGTGGAACGGCGCCAAGCCAAAACGCAAGCATACCAAATGCTCTTAGAGCATTGGGTACCGTTGGTGCCGTCGGCTGGTGTCGTGGGAGTTTTTTGCTGCCACGTCAGCAAAAAGCTCCACGGCACCAGAAATCCCACGGCACCACATTTCAGGGGTATCCGTTGGCACCAGAATTTCTGGTGCCGTCGGCCAATTTTTTTTTTTTTTTTCTTTTACTTAAATTTAAATATACACAATATAAACTAAAATAAACTTCATCAATATTAAAAACAAACATTACATATAAAAAAAACACACGTTACATTAAAAAAATACAAACTAAACATTCAAGTTCCATAAATGCTCCACAAGGTCTTGTCGAAAGTCATCGTGAACTTTTCGATCTCGAAGTTCTTTATTTTTTCTAATATGTAAATCACATCTTTCGATCCAAGTATCTGGCATGTTCGGTCGTGGATCGACGAATGTGTCTCTTAAATTCACTTCGAATCCTTCGTCTTCCAATATCATGTTGTGTAACATTATACAACAATACATGATTAGTTTCAAAGTGTTGACTTGAAAAGCACGTGCGGGTTGTCGTATAATCCCCCACCGACCTTGTAGGACTCCGAAAGCTCGTTCAATATCTTTTCTAGCACTTTCTTGAACCCTTTTGAAGTTCAATATCTTTTCCGACCTTGCAACAGTAAACGTTTTCACAAACACGGACCATGTTGGATAAATGCCATCGGCTAAATAGTAACCTTTGTTATATGTATGTCCGTTTACTTCAAACGGACATTCCGGCGCTAAACCGGCAAGTTCATCATCAAATATAGGGGAACCATATAACACATTAAGATCATTATTTTCCCCTGGAACCCCAAAATATGCATGCCAAATCCATAATCTTTGATCTGCAACCGCTTCCAACATAATAGTTGGGTATTTATGATCACGTCTTTTGAATTGAGCTTGTAAGGCCTTTGGACAATTTTTTCCAATCCCAATGCATACAATCAATACTCCCGAGCATTCCCGGGAGGTGATGTTTTTCTTCATGTAATGCATATATTTTTTCAATGTCATCTGAATTGGGCTTTCTAAGATACTTTTCATTGTATAAAACATGTATGCATTTAGTAAAGTAATCTAAACATTGTCGTGAACAACGTTCACCAATTTGCAAGTACTCATCAAATGCATCAGGAGCATTGCCGTACGCCAATTGGCGTATGGCGGATGTGCACTTCAAAACAGCACCAACACTTGCACGACCGGTAGTATCGTGGCGTTGGTGAAAAAAACTAAAGTACTCGGGAAGAGGCTGAACATCATAAGTTAATATATCGTTGAGAATTTTTTATAAAAGTCTAGAGCTCATACGATACTTTCGCCTACATTTATCTTTCGGATATTTAGGATCATTCTCGGCGTTGCCAAAATAGTCATCGAGTAAACGTTTTCCGCCTCTTCTCGTTCACGAGGTATGTATGCCCTCGTTTTCTTTTCACCCGATCTCGATCCTTTGGCTTCTTCATACAAAGATACATATTGTTCATACGCCATCTAACATTGAAGATAGCGTTCTCGATAATTAAAAAAAATATCATATGGATCGAAATTATGATCGTTGAGAATTGTTTGGTTAGGATTGGTTGGATTCATGATTGAAAATACTAAAAGATATAATAGATTGGAAGTGTGTTTGAAGTATGTAGTAATAAGGGGTATTTATAAGGGTTTTTTTTTTTTTTTTTCTTTTTTTTTTTTTTTTTTGAAATTCTCACAAACGGCTATATAGCCATTGGGTACCATTTGCGTTTTCAAAAAAACAAGCCAAAGTTCCACTAAAAAAAAAAAACAACATGCGATGGCGCTGAGCCATGGGTACGGCGCTAGAGGTGCACATTTCGGTTAACCGGTTCGGTTTTACCCGGACCGGTTTGTGTGACCGGTTTGAGTCAACGCGGTCAAGAACCAGTCGGGGCGGTTAACCGGTTCGGTTCCAAACCGGCCTCGAGAGGAAAAAACCCAAACCTATCCGAACCGGTTTGGTTTCGGTTATATGTGGTTTGGTCGCGGTTAACCGGTTTGTATTTTTTTTTTTTCGTTTTTGGGCCTATAAATACTAGTATACTTACTACCCATTGTCCAACAACAACAACATACCCAATCCCGCAAGAGCGAGGTATGGGGGAGGTAGAAGTGTAGACAGATCCTACCCCTACCCCAGGAAAAGCCTAGGAGTTACTACCCATTGTCCCATTCACATAATTATCAGTTATCACTTCTCAACATTCAAAATTCGATGTCTCGCAAAGATTTCTCGCAAAGATTTCTCGCAACAATTCCCAAGTCCTCACAAAGATTTCTCACAACAATTTCCAAGTCCGCCAAACGAACCGGTGGTGATTGTGAGCACTCCACCACCTGCAGAAAATGAAAATGAACAACAAAACACTCCAGTTGAGAATGAACCGGTAAACAATCCACCGGTGGAACAACGAGCGTTGATTGATGAAGAACTCTTTGAGCAAGATATGCAAGTCATGAGAGAGGCTATAGAAGCTGAAGAACGTAAGGAAGCTGCTCGTACGGCTCGGGAAAATGCTCGTAGGGAGCGGTTAAACAGAGAAGCACCACACCGATGGGCCTTGGGGTTAGGCCATCAGCCATCAGAGTCTTCTTCGAGTGAGGAGGATGGTTGGGTCTCCGATGATTCATTTTATTAATTCGTAGTTTTATTTTAATTACCGTATCGTAGTTTCTATTAATCGTACTTTGTATTTCATGTTTTAACTTTAACGTTTAATGTAATCCGTGTTTTAACTTTAACGTTTAATGTGATTCGTGTTTTAAATGTTATGACTTATGTTAGTTATTTTAGTTTATGTGGAAATTACAAAGTAAACTGAATAAAATTCAACTTTTATTTAATACGACGAAAATACACTTAAAGAAAATACAAGATCAAACATTGAGCCTTTCTCGTGCTGAGCAATACTTGAACAAATGAGCCCTTAATGCACATTTGGAAACGGAATTCATTAAAAAAGAGCAATGCTTACATTGAGCCTTTCTCGTGCCATCCGACATTCGGACGTAGTTCAAGTAATTCGTAATAGTTGGATCATTACGGTTCCATTGTAAAATCTCAACAATCACCGATGGTGATGGCGGTGCAATTGGTTCAATTGGCTCGTGACCTTAATTTGCCATTTGTGATTTACTTTCGGTTTGCAAATTTACAAATTTACACAACATAGTTATTTATAGTATATTAGGACATGCAATCATACAACCTTTTTGAAACTTATTAGCACAACCTTTTTGAAACTTATTAGCACAACCTTTTTGAAACGTATCTGACATATTCAGAAGCAATCAATGCAAAAAATTATTAGCACAAACTTTTTGAAACTTTTTGAATGGGCGGTTTGACCGGTTTGAACCGGTTTTAAAACCGGTTAGAAACCGGTTAACCACTATATATATATATATATATATATATATATATATATATATATATATATATATATATATATATATATATATATATATATATATATATATTCCCGCCTAGCAAAATTTGAACTTTTTGGACCGGTTTGCCGGTTTGGGACCGGTTTTAAAACCGGTTAACCTTTTTTTTATTATTATTTATTATTATTATTATTATTATTATTTTGTCCGTTTTACGTCATTTACACAAAGTAACTTCTATTTAATACATAAAAAAAATCACATATATTTCACAAACACTTTTATTTAATAATTCGAACGGGAATACATCACACATAATACATAAACTTAGAACGTGATACATCGAAATACAACACCCTTACACACCTAATACTAAAAGGAAATACAACGAAAGGAAATACATCACACATGGAAATGAAACACACATAATACATAAACATAATAAAGGAAAAGCTACTCGTAAATCTCTTCCTCGGATTCGGAATCGACGGACCTCCTAGCCTCGGCAGCAGCTTCATCTTCTCTTATTTCTTTATCGGAAAGCAACTCGCAGGTACCCTCTTGCACCTCTACCTCGTAGACCCCTCCTTCCATTTCTAAGGGGTCTTCAAGACTTGTTTTGTGTTGTCTTCGCTTGATTGCGTCCAAATGATCTTTCAAACACATACACATTTCCAAAGAAGCCAGTGTGAGCTTTGTTCTTCTGTTTGAGAGCACCCTTCCACTTGTTGAAAAAGCGGATTCAGAAGCTACCGAAGTAGCTTGTACACTAAAAAGATCCCGAGCCATTTTGGATAGAACGGGAAACATTGTTTCCTTTGATTTCCAAAACGCCAAAACATCAAAGTCCACTTGTTGCTCAGCCGGAATACATGAGATAAAATCGGTTCCGGTATACCTTGTATATTCATTGTTTTGGAGACGATCACTCCTTATCTTTTTGTTGGGATTTTCTCTTAACTTTTGTAACAAGCCTTGAATCGGATTCCCTCTATGCGACGACCTCGATGATGAAGACCCATCATCCATAGAAGGAGCCGGGTTCCCATATTTTTCAAAATAATAATTCCACAAACTTTTAAAAGAATTGTTAAACTCATTTTGTGCATCTTCAACAAAGTTCACTTTATCCGCGGTTAACTCCAATCATTTGAAATCGATTCAATAAGTAACTCTACCCCGCATAAATTATAACATGGATTTAATGCGGCCGCACAAGTAATTACCGGTGGCAAAGATTCAAAATACTTAATGAGCTTTTCTTTCATTGGTATAACCATGTTTGAAAATACACCACCACTTAATTCAAATGATGGCAAACTTGAACACATGTAGTAAAGTTGCCCGAGTACCAAATGGGATGTTGGATAATAAACTCCCGATAATTTTTTTGTGGCGTTGTAAAAAACTTCGAGTAATCGGGTTAATTTTTCAATAGTATCCCAATGTTCGACATTAAATGGAACAACATAACCCTTTTGTGACAATTGGTCATGAAAATATTGTAAAGTCACCTTTTGTCTTATAGCACTTAAGAACATGATATAAGTGGAATTCCACCTTGTATCACAATCTAAATTGGGTGACAACCAATGTTTTTTCGCCTTCGTACACAGCCTAACATAAGCGTTATATCTTTTAGCACCCTTTTTGAAAATTTCATGCAACATTTGTTTAAAACAATCTTTCAGTTGATGCATTACGGGATGGTTTAATCCCGCTTGCACAACCAAGTTTATGATGTGTGCAACACATCGAGAATGATAAAAATCGCCATTCAAAGGTGGCTCAAATTCCATTTTCAATCTACTCACTGAATTGGTGTTGTTACTAGCATTATCCAACGTAATTGAAAAGATTTTTGTTGCAAATGATACTTAGTAAAAACTTTTCTCAACATTTTGAATAACGTAACACCCGTGTGAGGAACCGGAAAATCTTCAAATGATATGACCCGCTTCATGATTAGCCAACTTTCGGGTTCAACCCAATGTGCGGTAACACAAAGGTACGAATATGGCGAACCATGAGGAGCGGAACAAACATCCGTTGTCATGCTAACACAAGTATCTAAATTTTGAAAAAAAAAATTGATTTCTTGTTTGGCCGCTTTCCACATGCTCATTGCATCACGTTTTAGAGTCATACGGCTTACATGAGTGTACATTGGTTGGACATGAGTCTGCATCACCTCCGTCGTATCCTCGTCGTCCCAATGGTTGAACGGCAAACCTCTTTTGATCACCAAACCGGCAAATGCTTGACGGACTGCTTCATGATCGTATGCAAAAATACTCCCGTCACGAGCCATAGAAGATTGACCCACTTCCGGAGTATTTTTTAGTGCCTTGCAATACTTCTGGTTGATATGAGCCCTCAACGTCGAGTTGGAAGCCGCCGACATTATACTAAAGCAATGCTTACATTGAGCATTTTTCTTGCCGTCCGACATTAGGACGTAGTTGAAGTGATCCCAAGGATCGTTGACACGGTTACATGGTAAAATTTCGACAACCGTTGGTACATTTGATGAACCAGCAGCGGTGGTGTTTGAAGTTGAACTATCCATTAGTAATTTTGAGAGTGTTTTTTGCTTTGTGAATGTGATGAAAACTAATAAACAATACATCAATTTATACTAAATAAAAATGGTAAAATGCTAATTTTAGGACTAATAAAGTAAAAGCATGTCCCCCCCACGTTACTAGTTACTATTGTTTCAGATTGAAAGATGTCAGATTGTCAGGTTTGAATTCAAATTTCAAAAATTCCAAAAAAAATCCGGCCCCTACACATAAACCGGTTCCAAACCGGTTAACCCAAACCGGTTCTCTATCCGGTTAATAAAACCGGTCCTCAAACCGAATGTTTTTCTAAAACCCCTAACCGGTTCCAAACCGGCGGTTTGGGGAAAAACCGGACTGGTTTGGGTCAAAACCGGGTTTGACCGGTTTGGTTTTTCGGTTCGCTAGCGGTCGCGGTTCGGTTAACCGGTTTGGATGTGCACCTCTATACGGCGCGAGCACCGACGGCGCCATCACCAGTACGGTGCGCCGTCGGTTTTTTTGAGCTGGTGGTGACGGCGCGAGCCATGGCTCACCCGTACCCCATGCTCTTAGAAAATAATTAAAGCGGCAAGTCGTACAAAAATATTAATCAGATATTAAAAAGAGAAATTTAAAAACACTAGTTAGATACCCGCGCACAGCTGCGGCGATAAATATAGTTATATTATAAAAATATTAAATGAATTGCTAGCCTAACTATCCCCGAAATTCCCTACCCGCTTAGTGAATTTTGTTTCATAATACTCCGAATGTATATACGTTAACTGTATCTGTTTGCTTGGTTTCTGTAGCTTTGATTGAATAATTATAATTTCCAACAAAAATCCCCTATTTCTGGAAACAAAGAAATGTAAATAAAGAAATGTAAAAAAGGCTAGACCATCTCCTATTTCTATGTTATACACTTTTTCAATCAAAAATCCGGGTATCAAATCCAACGAACCCATCATTTGAATCAACAGGTAAAAAATAAAACCTATGGGACAGAAATAAATAGAACTGCTTATCATGATGAATTATATTTGTTCGATACAATGTTGTCAATATAAACGTTAAGAAAGGAATACGATGAAAAAAAAAACTTAAATTGAAAGAATATTTATTTTAGTGTGACATCATTATTCCCACATATACAAAGACTCTCGCAATCTCTTATTCGTCAAATACTACCCCAAAAGTATATGATTTTGACGAATCAAGATTGTATTGGTTGAATAAAAGTTAAAGTTGTAAAAATTTAAATAAAACTAAAATAAACCCACTAAAAATGTAAAAACTAAAAACTTATAAAAATATATCAAAATGGATGTTGAATTAAAGAGCACAAAATTTTTAAAAATATAGTAAAATTAGATCATTAAAAAAATAAATATATAAAAAGATATTTCAATTTGAAAATAAAGGTGAATTTTAAGTTGGGAAGTGACACATGTCATCTTATGATTGTAGCTCCTTATCTTAATATTTGGTTATGAGTTATGGTTGGAGTTAGTTGAAAGTGACACATGTCACCTCATGATTGGAGCTCTTTATCTTAATTTTTGGTTTGAAGTTAGGCTTTGATTATCCATGCATTATAGTATAATATAGATTGATGAAAATAAGTAGGCCTCCATCACCGAGAATGTCGTCTGATTGTCAAGATTTTTCTTTGCCTCAAAATAATACTTTTAGGCACGTGCATTAATTGGAAAGTTACTGGAAAGGTCTCTTTCAAAAATCTATCAAATAAGATGTTCAAAAAAAAAAAAAAATCTATCAAATAAGTAGTACTAATATTTATCATTTCATATCATTCTATTACTGCTTAATACATGTTGTGTGAGAAGTTCTCTAACCAAATGATCGTGGATTCAAATACTGCTTAAAATATGTGAGATAGATTTGTGGTATTTTGAGATAGTTAAAAAATTTCCGTTAAAAAAAAAAGAAAAAAAAACGACATTTATGAATTTCAAATATAATACGGAGCATCCGAATAACGTACAATTTAACTATTTTTTTTAGCTAGTTTTAGCTAAGTTGTTTTGTAAATTTACGCGCGGGTGTGTGTATATATATATATATATATATATATATATATATATATATATATATATATATATATATATATATATATAGGATAAAGATCAAATAAAAAGATAAATTTTCATAAAAAGAATATATATATATATATATATATATATATATATATATATATATATATATATATATATATATATATATATATATATATATATATATATATATATATATATATTTAAAGTTCTCAAAAAATTCTAAAAAAAATTTATTAGATCGGGTATGTTGGTGCATGAAAAAGTTATAAAGGAAGTTTATCTAAAAGTGGATACTTTATCTGAAAAAAAAAATTATAAAAAATATGTTTGTACATTAAATCGTTTTTTTGTACATCAAAAATTCGTTTTTGGACCCAACTTCTTTTGACTTTTTTCATTAAAATAACATTGTGCATCTAACTAAACTAAGTTGAAAATTTTGTGCATTAAATTTTTTTTGCGCATTAAAATTCGTTTTTTGTGCATTAAAAAAAAACGTATAAAAACTCAAAATTAGAAAAACTTCTTTCACAAAAGTTTTATGCACCAACATACCAGGTCTTGTAGAATTTTTCGAGAACTTAAAAAACATTCTTTTTATTCTTTTTACAAATATTTGTCTTTTTATTTTAATTTTATCATATATATATATATATATATATATATATATATATATATATATATATATATATATATATATATATATATTGTAACTTTCAAACGAGAACCATTTTATCCGCAAGAACTGAGAGAACCAACAAAAACATACATGCACGCCTCAATAATTGTATTTTTGCACATATGTTTTCAAAACAACACATATGTTTTAAAAAAAACATAGTTGTTATAAAGAATTTGATAAGAAATTCGAAATACAAAAATTTTTTTTGAAGATGTGCATGTATGTTCTTATAAGACGTGCAACGACAATATTACGGCCGTGTGTAAGGTTTTTGTGAAAAAAGAGGATGAGTTCATAATGATATTGAAGAACATAGGTGGGTGTTTACGATTATTGATGATTTGCATGTATTTTTATTTTATTTTAAAAGGCGTGCATGTATGTTTTTGGTGGTTCTCTCAGTTCTCGCAGATAAAATGGTTCTCGTAAGAAAGTCCCCATATATATATATATATATATATATATATATATATATATATATATATATATATATATATATATATATATATATATTATTTTTTAATCTTTTTTTCTTTTTACGACATATGTACCTTTTATATATACAATATATTATAACCTTACAAATAAGTTAAGTCTATTAAAAGCTAAAAGGATGTTTGTTCCCCAAAACCAATTCAAGATGACGTATAGTACTTCTAGAGTTCTAGAAGCTGCTTAGAAAAATTGATTTTGCTATTCAAAAAATAGCGACGGAGCTTGTTGCTCGTTTGTCTTGTATCTCTGTGTAAATCGAAAGAATTAATAAACACAATCTATGTATATTTTAAAAAAAAAGAGAGAGAACATTTTTACATGTCAGTTCGATTCCTTGTGATGTAACATTTAATACCGGAAGAGAAAAACTTTTACGTATATTCAAACTTTTGACACTACATCTCTGTAGGGATGGCAAAAATATATGTACCCGATGGGGACCTGGTCCCCAAATCTGATTTGACTGAGGAATCATCGAGTTGACCGGGGATGGGGAATCATTTGAAATATTAAACTGGGGATGGGGCGGGATGGGGATAACATAAATCCCCGAACCCGGCCCTGACCCCGATCTTTTTAGTGTATAATTATTTATTTATATATTTTATCTATACTCGATTAACTTGTATATGTACATGTACATATGTTTATGAGTATCGAATGTATATTTATATGCATATGTGATATTTATAGGATCAAACACATTTAGATTTAGAAAATAGAAGTAACAATTACATATTACTTAACTATTTTATCTGAATACACATATATGAGACATTATATTATATTTGATGTTATAATGTTAACGATGCTTTAAAGTTGAATCGAAATTATAATTAATATAACTATGTGCGATGTACGTTTGTTGAGGTACTTTATGACTCAAAATATTTTATATTTTCGACAAGTTGGTGGAATTTTTATATTATTACATAAGGGTAGAGAATCCTCGAATCCCCGCGGGGATCCCGATCCCATTGGGAATGGAGATGTAAAGCAATTCCCCAATGGGGATGGGGATGAAGAGTGTAAAACGGGGATTGGGATGGTAAGTACAATCCTCGACATTTCCCGCCCCGTTGCTATCTCTATACATTAAATATTATATTAAATCCAAAGACGTACGACGCCGTTTTGGCGTCCCTTTATCCCGCCAAAAAGTGGCCCAGGTGGTTAGCCCAAGTGACCTGCCTGTTTAGCCCACAGCCCAAAAAAACATAATCTTAAAGTGGATCCCGACGCTTCTTTAGGGTTCATCTCTTCATCAACCACACATAGATGGGTAACACAGCTTCTACAGAAGATACCTTCAAGATTGACTCACGGTTGGTGATGATGAAGATGAGGTTTCATTTTGAGTTGATTCACAACAATATTCTTTGGGGAGTAACAAATCAAGAAAAAAAAAGGTCCAATGATATCTCGCCTCAAGGTAATTTATATTTCGTGTTTTTCAGCCTATAACCTGTGAGGGGTACGACTTATAATGTTTTCTATTGCTCTCTGTTTTTAGGAATGTGAAGGCCATCTTGAAATGTCGTAAAGATGTTGTGGTTCATGGGTTAATGTGTCGGTGCCTACCACGTGTTTGATGAAACTCCTCAAACACTTTGGTTTGTGGTAAGTCTATTTTTTTGGGGTTGTTTGTGTTACTTAATGAAAATATTTATAAACAGAATATTAAGTAATTGCTTATTGAGAATTTAGCTTATAGAGATTGTTGCGTTGACTACCTAACCTTTCAAGTTAGCGGCTGTTTTTTTTTTTGAAGTTGTAATTGGCGTATGAGGTGTACGATGGCTGGCGCCAAGGGTGGTTTGAGTAGGAGCATGTTAATTAAGTAGGAGCATAGTTCATATCAAAAAATTAGGTTAATATTTTAGGTTACATTTGTGCGGAATAATTCTTGACTAGCTAATTTTCTATTTTCAACCAGTTATCGAATGTATAGTTTCTGAAGTTTTCTATTTTCAATCGATTCAGATGATGAAGAACAGAATCAGAGGTGCATATTAACCAATTGAGAAAAACATCGGCAGGTTGAAAAGGCTCGAGAAACCCCTATATCAAGGATGCATCTTGTGGAAAACTAGAAGGGGGGTTGAATAGTTTACCGCTTTTTAATTCCTTTTTAACTTGAATATCTTTTAAATACTTTTACGATTGCTTAAAGATATAAACACAATGTTATATGTTTGATTATTTGAAAAGCTTTTCATGTGAATAATAATTCTAACTTTACTTGTTTAGTTCTTTGAAGAGCTTTACTTTTGATTGAAGATATAAACACATCTTTACTTGTTTAGTTCTTTTAAAAGCTTTATATGTAACTAGCTATTTTAACTAAAGAATAACATGTAATAAGCAAAGATAAAGAAAGAAACGATCAAACCACAACACGATTGTTTATCGTGGTTCGGCTACAAGGACTCTTTTTCCTTGCCCTACATCCACGCCCCGAGTTTCCAACTCGAGAGTTCTAAGCACTAATCAACAAGCTCCTTTCACCGGCGGAGAAAACCTTTACAACGTCGCTTACACTTTTACTGACACTAAGCTAGATGTCGAGTTCTTTTACACGGGTACAACCACTCCCATCGTCGCTTACACTTTTACCGACACTAAGCTAGATGTCGAGTTCTTTACCAAGGGTACAACCACTCTCGTTAGTTCTTTTACAAGGGTACAACAACTCCTAACACACTACGTATTTTGAGGCCTAAAATACTAACCACTTACTTCTATATACATGACACACATGAAGTATAAACTACCAAAGCTTATACATAAGAGAATCACACAAATCAAAAGGTTACTGAGTTAGTTGAGAGAGTATGTGAAAATATGTCCTAAAGGGGTTACACAAAACTAACAAATGGTTTGGTATTTATAGCAAACTATTCTGCAGGTCTGGCGGATACGGCGGACCCCTCAGGAGGGTTCCGCCCGTGTATCCCCAGGGTACCGCCAGGGCTGCAGTTGGTTTTTGCAATAAATCTCCCAAACCAAACAAGGTCACATCTCATTACTCCTTGCAAACCAAACAATGTCATATCTCATAATATCAAGTCAAACACTAAACATGCAAGCAACCACTTAATAAGTCAAACACACTTCTTACCATAAATGTATATTGACAAAGCTTGCCCTAAATGTGATGTGACCTTACTATATTAAGAAATAAATGTGATGTGACAAGACACTTTCTAGTTTAAGAAATAAAAACAATGTTTTGCTTAAAAGGAAATTCAAACCTTAGTTAAACAAGACTTAAACACTTAAAGTGATGATTTACTTATAGCTAAACTTCATACTTTGTCATTAACAAAACTTAGCAAAGATCGTAAAATATAAATAACGTTTTTAGGCGATATTTGTATTAACACATCTGATAACCGTGTAGATCAAATTGGTGATCCCCAACCTAAATGTGAAGGTATGTAGCTATTGGTTATTTAATTATTGCTATCTTTATACCTTTCTAAAAGAACTTTAAGCGGCTTCTCAACTGAGATGTTTGCGGTTACCACATAAAAAAACATGCCTTTTTTCATTATCTTTGCTTGATAGTAACTACGACTTCTTTTTTTATAGCTTGGTGTGTGCAAGTTGTTTGGATTTACTATTTTGTACCGGACGAAAGTGGTCTACACATGAATGAAAGTGAGTTGAAGCCGTGTTTCAGCCTTGAGCAACTCATATTTTTTTGGATTGTGGATTCATATGTATACCTTATCGGACCCTTTCGCAGATTGGGCCTATGGTATCTGAAAAAAGTTTTTGATTTTTTTAGATTTTCAAAAAGCTCATAAGCTTACTTTGCTTGGCTTATGGACTTATGATACCTGAAAAACGGAGCCTGCCACACCAGAATCTGGAATACTAGCGGCCAGAACTGAATATCACTTTAATGGTATGCTTTATCATATCTTATAAATATAGTTTGAAGTAACAGATCGTGTATTGTTTCTCCATCTTGGATTCATAGTTACAGGTATTAGTTTTTGCAGGATATTGGATTACGTTTACTTACAGCTGCAATAAAGTATTCCATGGTAACATAAGAATTTTCTCATTACTATTTTTTTTACTTGACTTCAGATACTTACAATGTCCGTTTTTTCATAAAAAAGTGTCATTTTTGTTTACTTTTATGTATAAATATATAGACATTCAAGGATACATATGTCATCGAATGGCCTGTTATGCTTATTTTTATGTTGCCGTTGTTTTAGGGCCCGCTGACTCCCGTGCGACAAATCCTACAAGACATTCAGCCAACAGAACAAAAGCACCACCAACGCTGGCCCAACAACAGGGCCGTCAAGTGACCACACCCACACGAGTGCACGTGCAGGTAATCGTAGAAACCTTTCCTAGCCCACAGGGTTCAAACGACCAAAGTATCAAAAAGCAAAAACATAAAGGCAAAGGAACTGGTATATAGCTCCATCTTTTGTAAACAATAATAACATAGATAGTGTAACCTCTTTGCCATATATATAACAACGGCTATGACTACAAAATAACTGTTACTAATGCTATATGTTGTGTACTTTTTAGCCAGGACCAACTGTACTAATTTGGCTCAAGATTTCATACAACAAAAGGCTGCAACATCGATGGCATCACAGATAGCTTTTGTAATGCAAGTGGGCCAAAGCCGAAGCTTACACTTTGCAAGCAGAGGGATTACAATTTGAAAATGGCAAGTCATTTGCAAGCACAAGGTAAATTACTGCTTATGATTCGTATGGCTTCGTTCAAGTGGCTTCGTTTTATCACATGTAGAACATCTCAACAATTGCGTTATTGATTCTTTATAACGACTAATAATCAAATAGACTAAATAAACAATAGAATTATGGGTCGTTAGTTAAAAAGTTATAATTAGACCGTGTGAGTGTTTTTAAGAGGGTGCATTTTGGACTGGATTATCTGATTGTGCCGTTTGTAGAATGTAGATAATGAAAATGCATAGTCTGGCTAAGATTCTAAAAATGTTTTCAGTCATGATTTACGCAAAATTTGTAGAAGTTCTTTATTGAGATTATCGCTGATATTTTCACCTTCGTTTCAGGAAAATGTGAAAGATGGCCCGAGGTGTGACATGTGGCAGGCAGCCAAGAAGCCGAAAGAGGGAAGAAAGGTCATTAGAAAAAAGTCAAGCCACTTTCTAAACGTTGCAATTTCCATGGGTTAATGGATATAGTTTGAGAAACCAAGGCCTGACCGTTGACTGTTTGATGAATATCACATACGACCATTTCAACATCAGGTACGAAGGGATTAATTTATAATATATTCAGACCACAACCAACAGTTATGATTTTCAGGATTGTTGATATTTGAAGTATAGTGTTGGTGGGTGTGTCTGATGTGGCCAACGTTTATGATATTTGAAGTATATATTGAAATGCTTTTCAGTATGTTTGTTTGGCATGTATAGCATGACAATCTGTATAGGCTTCATTTTATCTCAATTGGGTTGAATAATTAAAGCTAATACTATATGATTTACTAACTTTCTTCCAACATTTTTTTACTTCTGCGCTTCTGTGAACAGGACTTTCTTAGTAGAAACGCAACATTATCCGAGGACTTATCCAATATGGGGGAAGGTGGTTCATCCCACTTTCACCCAAGACCTGGTAGTGGCTCAGAAAGGGTGCAAATAGAGAAACTAAGAAAAGATGTTGACGAAACCTCTTAATTGCTTCAATTGCTAAAAAGAGCCTGTCAGATGCCTAAAATAGTCTGGAAGAAGCTTCTTCACCTACTTAAGTATGTGGTATGCTTCAATAAAGATTGCATATCAAAGTTTGGCTATTATTCAATAGTTTATGGATTCAAAATGTTATGAACCATGCTTGAGTTTGTAATAGATTAGAAGCTGAAATGTGCTTAAGCCCATAAAACCATGTCATCCTTTTATTTACACCTTATGTGGCCTGGTATGGCAGTTTGGCCCTTCCCCTTTTGTCGTCAGGAACCTAAACCACCATTTAGGCTAATAAACCGCTGGCGAGTCCAAATTAAGGAAATTTGTGTTTTTACAATGATTGTCAATGTGTATATTTACTACCTTTTATTTTTGTGTCTCAGATTATAGCCAGTTTTGCAAATGTGAATGGCGGAGTTAAAGTTGAGAAGAAAAATGAAATGTTGGCCTGCAAAATGTGGAGCATGCACGAAAATAAGGTGAAGGTCAGATCCATAATGGGGCTTAAAAAAGCCAAAAAACATGTCAAACATGTACGTTTTCCTAAATCGTTCTTGCTATTTTATATCTTGAATTTTGTGTTACAAGTTATAAACTGAATGTAAGAGATCCACATGCAAGTAAAAATCTCAGTTATGCCTCTGTTATGTTGTGACCCAGTGTTGATTTTGCCTTTGTACGGCCTTCAATATATGGCAATGAACAAAAGTTCATGTAGCTGTCAACTTATGGGTTATTTCTCAAAACTTCAACAACTTAATTTCCATTTTTGGGGCTGCAAGGTATCGTTGGGTGGTAATATTGAAATTCGCATTACAATATATTCCAAGACCTCTTGATTATATATCTAACTGATTTCTCCGTATCACTTTTCTTCTAGGTTGATTAGGCAACAAACGGTGGTTCACCTATTCCTGGATCTCCTATTCCTGAAAATCTTCCGTTTGAAGGTATGTATACCTTGATCGAGTTGTATTAGTTTTTTTTGTTAGGTTTCTTTTGAAGTTTCCTGTTCATAAGTATGCATACGTGCCGCTGCTTTGACAAATTATCAATCCGTCTTAAAGTGACCCATTTGTATTCGTTACTAAAAGAAATTCATTTTTCTCAATGTCCATAGCTAAAAGAATCAAGAACTAGGGATTGATACAAATGGGTCACCTGATTTACGGCTTATCAGATCAGATTTAGCGTAATAAATATATTTGACAAATTTTAGAAAGTATTTGTTTTTTTTGTTATTACTAAATGTAGGTTGTTTAGCTAATGAAAATGGTAAAAATCATATTATCATGCCAGTATCTAGTAACATTACTAAAGTTTGAATCTTTATTATCCTTTTGCTTCATAAGCTGCAGTAACGTTTTATGTGATCTATGTTGCACCTTGCTTTTTTTTTTTTGGCAAAATGATTTCATCATTAGAAAACTCAAGTTGCTGATTCTGCCTATATTTTTTTTGCCTTTCTTTAGGGGATTTACAAACACTTCCTACTGTGGTTTGGTATGATTGTTGCTTTTTGGTGGAGTTTCTTGGATTTTCTATATCTCTCATGGTGTTTTTTTTAATAAATTCTGTAAAAAATGTGTTTAATTATACTTTGAGGGCAAAACATTGCATCTGTCTTCAAGATTACATACATCTCTCTTATTTATTTATTTGAATGGAAATAATACACAATAAATAAAGTTTTTGTAGCATTGAGCATACGATTGTCCATAATCTTTGAGCAAACTTTTAAGTGGTTAGTTGAATAAGAACTACAAGATGACCATTGCTATTTGACTCTGAGCTAATTATTATTAGGCCTTCTTTTTGTAATCATAGTCATTTAAGAATTTGGCTATTGGCTACTTTTCAAGTTAAACATGTTACAATTTGTTTGTTGTTGTTTCAAAAAACCCATGGTTTCAGTGTTTTGCTTCTTTTCTATGATTGGACATAATCTAGTTATGTTGCTTTAATTTGCCAGCTTGCTATTATGAATTAAGCTGAATGTGGGTATTTGGTTCAGGTCTTTGAGAGCTTCTTGGACGCAAATGCTTTAAATGGTTGTGCTGATTTCATGATTCATGGCTTGACATAAATGGACTGCTGTGTGTACCTTTGTTGCCGCTTCACTCTATCTGTCTACTTGAGTTGTGGTTTTGTGATGGATCTTAGTTTCTTAGTTATTTTTACCTGTAGTCAGTATGCTTTATCTGTGTTCAGAACTTGATAGCTGTTATATTCTTTCTTGATGAAAGTTTATTGTAGTAACAGTAAGAAACTTTAGGAATCAGGGTTTTTTTTTTTTTTTTTTTTTTTTTTTTTTTTTTAATCTTTCCAAGTATAAACTTATGCCAATGGTGTTATGATCAGATTATCATATGAAGATGCAATAGCCTTTTTCCACCCATTTAAGGGGGCATTTGGTTCATCTGAGTGTGTATCAGTTTCATAATCATTATTTATTGTTGCCTAATGCTAATAGAAAAATCTAAAGATGATAAAGGATTGAAGTAAAGTAAGATTATTTTGTTTTTTTTAAGCTGATCTTTTATGAATTCCAATCAAACTTTGCAGCCTATACTTGAATCTTTGGAAAATTAGATTTAGACTATAAGCGAATATTTACAGTTTGCTATCGATGATATATCCTATGAAGATACAGCTGCTGTTGGAGTGATTGCCATTTAGGTATTATCTTTCATTCTGATTAACGGAATAATATCCCTTATACGGTTATATGTATCTTAGTGCAACTCTAAAACTACTATGATAAATCGATTTTTATAACTAATGCAATTACAACCGTTGGACCAACTTTCTACTTGAAAAAAGTACCATGCAATAATCAACGCCATTAAACAAAACAAAATACATGGAGAAAATAAACAGGCACGCCGGCAACGCGGCGATCGTCGCCAATCTTGTCTCATATTAAAACGATGGATATTTCATAATACTTTTCTTACAGTTTGTCTCTAATACCCGGCCCAAAACTCGTAATAAGAAACCCACAAATGTTTCCTACACTATTCTAGCCCAAAACAAAATTAATCCAGCCCATATTATAAGAACAATTGTATAATGTAAATGTAATCAGCAATGCAAAGCTTGTAAGCTGTAACAATGTGTTAAGAGAACAATTGTTATTCCTTAAAGACACAGTACAATACAATACTATGATTTTTACATCACTTAGGAAACAAAATACAACAGTGCTTACAAATAATATCATAGAACTTATACCTTGCATCACTCAAAAAACGGAAATACGTCACTCTCCAGACGGCGCTAACTATCAAAGGAGCCACAATAATCCAAAAACCAGCCACGAATCCGATGATTATGCTAATAATCAACGCCCAATCTGCTCTACTTGAACCATTATCATCACCTTGTTGCCAGTTTCTATCAGATGAATCGACTTGACAACTTTTAGAAACTGGCTCTCCACAGAGTTTGTTGCCGAAAAAGCTTGACTTACTGAGACCTTGGAGCTGTGTACTTAACGGGATTGGTCCACTCAAATTGTTGTAGGACACGTTAAAGCTACTCAAGAAATTTAAGTGCGACAAGCTTATAGGAAGCTCGCCAGAAAGATAATTGAGTGATACATCAAAGGATTCAAGTGCTTTCATGTCACCAATTTTTTTCGGGATCTCTCCAGTCAATTGATTTCTTGATAAATTCAATGATTGTAAAGCATGAAAGGCCGTAACCTCAACTGGGATTTGTCCGGAAAACCTGTTGCTAGAAAGGTCCAAAATCATAACTAGTCTTAGAATAGTGCGATATTGGTCCTCTTGTCCCTTGTTCACCAAAGATGCACTAGTTAAAAGGTCAGTGCCAAGAATCGACAGGGAAAAAATCCGACCGTTTGTGACGTTTTCTTTTCCTGAAAGCAAACCGAATTTGTTGAAGCAACTTGGAATTTTCCCTGATAAATTGTTATTAGCGAGGACCAAGATCTGAATTGCGGTAAGATTGCATAGCTCATGCGGAATATCTCTATCGAATTTGTTTGAACGGAGGTTGAGAATTCTTAGACTAGAGAGTCCGGTCCCAAACCATTTTGGAATTTTTCCCCCAAGTTGGTTTCTAGCAAGTTGAAGAATCTCTAAGTTGGCCAAGTTCCTTAGGGAAGCAGGCAATGTTCCAGAAAGCTTATTGTTGCACAAGTTCAATGATCCGAGTAAAGATAGTGATCCTAAAGATATTGGAATGACACCAGAGAGATTATTGTTCTCCAAGTTTAAGACTGATAAAGTCGGCCACTTCAACCAATAGTCAGGAATGACACCTGACAATTGATTATTAGCGAGATTGAGAAAATCAAGAATTTCCCCACCATTGAAACACAACAAAGGATGTAGCGATCCAACAAAGAAATTATTTGATAAATCAAGGAAGGATATTGATGAGCTTTTTGAGAGTTTCGGCAATTGCCCGCTGAAGTTGTTAAAACTTAAGTCGATGACTGAAAGTGTTGCAGGGATACCAAACATGTTGCCTTGGATATTATTTTGTGACATATTTAAAGCAGTTAGATTGGGAATCGATCTCCAAAATGACTCAGGGATGGTTGAAAAAATCTTTGTGTTGCTTATGTCCAACAATTCTAAATCACTCTGAAACGATAGCCACGATGGAAAAAGAGGCCCCAAATCACAAGATTTTAAATTCAACTCTCTTTTTTTTTTTTTGGGTAAAAGGTCAACGACCCGGTAAATATATTATTCCAAAAAACGTTTAAGTACAACGGATATGGGTGAATCCCATATCTCAGCCCGTTACATAGGCGAAAAGCTTACATAACAAGATACTACCTATTTTCTAAACAAGAAAAACAAGCCATTAATCACATGATAGTAGTGACTATGACAAAAGATAAACTACTTCCTACGACTTTGGAGATTAACACCATAAATGGCATTAAGAGCATCCAATTCCCCTAGAAGATCATAAGTGTGCTTCGAATAATCATCATAGTCATACTCATCTTCACGCTCATGACCACCAAAAAGATTTGCTGATTCGTCGAACGTGTTAAGAACCTCATCCTCATCGCTTTCAGAAACCTCAACCTCACCCACCTTCGAAAATGGGTTAGTCCTCTTAGTGACAGAGGTAGACGGAATAGGATGACCAGTATCATCCACAAGAATAGCTTTCCCATCGATCAGTAGCTCTTCAAGCTTACTAATTTTCTCAGCAATAGGAGTAGATCCAACTTCCATAGTTCCCATTGAATCACTCACAAGTGGTTCTTGCATATCACTCACAAGAGGGACTTGTGATGTAGTACCAGTCTTAACCGACGCATCATTATTAACTTCCCTTGCACTGCCAGCATCTACATCCATGTTAGTAACAACCTTAGGAATACCAAAACCATCTGTATCATCCATATTAAGAGCATCAAACTGATTAGAAGTAGTGATCTTGATTCCACTCGTACTAGCCACTTCAGAAGCCTTCTTCATACTGACATTAGCTTTCTTTGGTTCGGGAAGAGTCTTTTTGGGCTGATATTCAAAATGCTTACCCACCACAGGTTTGGTAAAACCTCCTCGACCTAGATTCGAACCAACTTGCTTTCCCTTCTTCTTATTGTTAACAGGCTGGAACCCATCACTTGCGTTCTTAGTAGGTTGAGCATTCGGAATGACAACCTTAGGGCACTCAATCAAAGTATGTCCAAATACCTTACATTTATCACAGCGAGGCGGTTTCCACTCATATTCAACACGGATCATCTCAATAGTCGAACCCGTACCATCAAGTAGAGGAATCTCAACAGTGAGACTGTCCTTTAGTACCTCATCCGACTTTACTTCAATCATCCGACTTTACTTAAATTCAACTCTCGGAGGTTGAAAGATGGTTTCCAGTTTGGAACGTGTGGCTTTAGGGTCAAGTTGTTGCTTTTCGCCCAAAAAACTTTCAATAAAGCTAGATTCTCAAAGTGAGCTTCTGTTACGACACCAGATAGCAGATTAAAAGAAAGGTCTAAATAGTTCAACTTGGAAAGTTGACCGAGGCTATCAGGAAGGCTACCATTCAACTGGTTAGTTCGCACATCTAACATCTCCAATGACGACAAATTCCCAATGGAGTAAGGAATTGATCCCGAAATTAGATTCTCTTTAAGAGACAATGACCTAAGAAAAGTTAGTCTCCCTATAGAATCTGGCAGATGACCGGACACTCCTGAGTATCCAACCGATAATGTCTCCAAGCGAGGTGATTTGCACTCGAAAAAACTTTGAAGGAGGAATGTTAAACTAATATTATGAAAATTGTTTCCTGCGATATCAATGTTTCTCAGATTGCAAAAGTTGCATAATGATTTAGGAATAACCTTGGTGAGTTGATTTGTTAACATATAAAGGCTTTGAATGGAAGTGAGGTTGTGAAGAGAAACTATACGTGAACTTGATACACCACAATAACTAATATCTAACGAAATGAGATTACTACCTACACTATTTTGCCAGGGTGGAAGTTCCCTTTTACCCAAAAAAAAAGACAATCCTTCTAAAACTGATGAAGAATTCATGAAATCGTTCCCTTGGACATGAAGCAACTCGAGAGAAGTCAAGTTACGAAAGCTATAATTACTACTAGGAATAGGGCCGTGTAAATTACACCCATTCAAATCCAGTGAAACTAGACTTGTTATACCGAAAATCCATGGTGGCATGATCAAACTGATATCAAAAAAGTTATCAGAAAGATCAAGCACCGAAAGGGATGTTACGTTAAAAACACGAACATGTGAATATATATTCGAGAGTAGACAATTTGAGAGGTGTAGTTCTACCAAAGAAGGAAGGGTTTTGATCACCTGAAGCCAGTCAGTGGCTTTGCTAAGGTCCACACCACTCATATCCAAGTGATGTAAAAAGCGGAGACTGGACAACCATTGCAGCTTCGGCAAGCTAGTTGATTCAGATCCATAAGTATCATCATAATAGCTTCCAAGAGAAAGGACTTCCAATTCTGAAAGATTTCCCAATTGATGAGGGATAATTCCACCAAATCTAGAACTCGAGAGATTAAGATATCTCAAGTTTACAAAAGTACCCATAAAGCTTGGAATTTTGATTCCTCCAAAATCATTGCAACTCAAATCCAGATGTTTGAGCTGTTTCAGATTTAGAAGGGATCGACTTATGTCCCCTCCTAACATTTGTGTTGCGGCTGCATTGTTGTAATCATCAACACGGCAATGACCATCAAGTCCAGGAAGATGGATCTGATGTACATGGCCAGTATAATTATCACAAACAATACCGACCCAACTGCAACGTTCTTCCTCAAGACCAACCCAAGATGCAAGCTTGTTTCCATGATCAATGAGGCCATTTTTGAAATCAAGAAGTGCTTCTCTCTCGACGTCTTTGCATAATACATTACTCGTGTTTTTACTAGATAAGCATAAATGAATAAAGGTAATAAAAAGCAGAAAGGATATGTAGCATGAAGGAGTACTCATATTGATTGACGATGAGGTTTAACTTACAAGGGGGCATTGGGTTGTATATATTTATACTCGGAGATCATTGTATATTTTTTTATTTTTTATTATTTAATTTTATTTTTTGGTATCTTATTTTCTTACTGGGTTGTGTGGACATATAGTTGGAATTGATCAAGATATCTTCTTACTGGGTTGTGTGGACATAAATGCTTAGAATCTTTGCATGCATGAGCATTATTTGGGGGCCGGTATGTTAAAGTCACTTGATGATTTAAAAAAAAGGATGAATTTTTACTGCAAATGTAATACAAATGTTATGTGGGAAAGGTGAGTCTTTAACTCAATATATACGGACTTAACCGGAGTATCTCCATAACGGTTTCCAACGCTTTCCTTGCCCAACCTTTACGTCTAATCAAGTTCGAACCCTACATTGTGAGGACATGAGGTATTTTGCCATTAGACAACTTTGGTGGTGGTTACTTGATTATCCAGAATTACGAAGACGAATATCCATATAAAATGCTTATTGCTCAGCGCTCACCATCCCAAAAAGCTTCACACCGTTCCGCGCCAAACATACCCATAATCAAAGTAATTTAAAAATCGAGTCAAAGTGGTATGTACGTACTATTGTTCACTTGCTATGTTTAGTTAATTATTTACCCACTTGACTCATTCTTATGTAGGGTTTTGCAAGTTTGCAAGCTAGTTATATCTTTACTCAATTTTTTTTTGAACGGCAGAATTATATATATATATATATATATATATATATATATATATATATATATATATATATATATATATATATATATATATATATATATATATATATATATATATAACTAGTAAGGCACTAGAAGCTATTGGTAGATTCTTCCCGAGGCTTTAACTGCGAGGACTACAAAAAGAATGAAAAAACTCATGCCAGTTACAGAAAACCAAGACACGAGAAAAATCCCCACCCACGGAGGCCATGCCACCGGTTTTCACTCCGCGGTGTTTTTGATGTAGTCCCATACAAGCCCCGGGGAAAGTTACAGCAAGGAAAAACATATCAACAAAAGAATTAATTGATACTAACCAGATTTGTTCATTTTATCTGCTGTTTTAGCTTGCATTCACATACACGTACTATGTCTTCTCAAACCTAAAACCCATCTCATAAGCCATAGGAGTGCAGAAAGTAATTTACGAAGTCTACCGTGAGTCTAACGCTTACAGTATGGGTCCCTATATGTCGATATTGTTGCAATTCAAAAGCTTACAGAAAATTAAACTTATAACTTTTTTTACTTACAACCCAATAAATTAAAGGTCTAAGTTTTAATCACGTAATGCGAGGGCGGTAATTTAACGGGCTTCATGGATCTTGTGAGATATTGTGTGAAACCCGAGATTTACCTGGCAGGTCACGAGTGACGTTTTCACTATCTCAACAACATTTTTTTTTCCTGATGTGACAATGACATACTCTTGTTCAATTTATAGCATATCCATTAGACGATTAGAATTACTTAATTTCTCGCTGACACCCATTGTATCATGTATTACTTAAAAAATCGTTCATATATTTAGAGTATGCATGCTTCGGTATCTTTTCTTTTCAGAAAAAAGGTTAAAGGATAAGCTCAACTTTTCGCCCCATTTTACAATCCACAGTCTGAATGCCATTTTCCTAACTGTTTGTCCACAGTACTAGCGGTTCCTGAATTTTAGCTTCAAAAGGTCACGGTTTTCCTTTGTTTACTCAAGTCGTTTTTTGGGTAGGGTCATGCGTGTTATTTATTCTAGTACAGTTATTGTAGTTGTATGACTTGTATCTATTATTGTGGTTGTGTTTTGGTCTGTGAGAATCTATTGGTCATGTAGATATTTTGCAAACGTTTCACACTTTCACATTTCGCCCCTTGCACAGGTCTATCATGGTGTTTTGGTTATCTATACTACTATATAATGTATTTGGGATTATTCTGTAATTAGAAAGGCTTAAAAATTCAGACTTTTACTTAATAATTATGGAAACAACCACCCCTAACAATTTATAACCACCTCAACAACCACCCCCAATAATTTATAACCACCTCAACAACCACCCCAACAACCACTTTCCACCACCCTACCTCCCTCCTCTTCACCCCAACAATCCGCCCCCGCATCGCGCGATCACCTTTCTAGTAATAGTAAAAGGGATTGCCTGTTTCTCAAAAATAAATTTTACTACTTTTAATTAGTTGTGTTTTAAGAAAAAATATAGTAAATACACCCACAATGAATCATTACTATTTTTAACATTATTTTTTAAAAATGCATCATTATTTTTAATATGAAGGAAAGGAAGAAGGAAAGGATAAGTAACGAAGAAATGAAAAAATAAATAAGCTAGCTGATCTACAAATGGTCCATGTAGTGGTTTGAACAACCGCATTGAAGCAAACTTTGATAGGTTCGCAACCATGGACCATAAAGACTTTGTGATGATAGAATCAATAAGCATGTGTTGAGTGGTTTCAATAGCATTATTACAAATCAAGCATCGAGCATCAACGTTGTAGCGGGTGGGGTAAGTACTATTTTCCACTTGCATATTCTTGTCCATTTGCAAACCCAAAACCCCACCTCATGGGTCCCTAGAATGACTTTCTATTTAAAGCTTCGGGTGCCCTAGCTGTTAATTAAGTGATTGCTTATGAAGTTTCGGCGAAAGACAATGCAAGCGCGTCGACTTCCCTGTCTAGTATTTGGTTTTTAGCAGTGCACAAGATCTGTTTACCTCTGCTCCTGTGCATATTGTTTTGTTTGTAAGGTCAATCTCCGATCACAGTACAAGAAATACAACCTACAGCGACGGGTGAATTTAGGGACGACTAATTAATGTCGTCTCTAAAGTGGCCATGGGGCCCGAATTTTCAACTCATTTTTATGTCAAACGTTGACTATGGGACCATATGTATTTAAGGACGACAATGTTGTCCCTAAAGTTTTTCTCATTTAATAATTTTTTTATTTTATTTAAATAAGGGCTTAAAAAATTAAATACAGGTTTAAAAGCTTAAGGACTAAAATGTTGTCTCTAAACGTTTATCTCAATTTAATAATTCTAATTTTATTTTATTTTTTTAAATTTGTAAAAAGATTATAAAAATATCTTTTAGGTTTAGGTACGACGTCCCTAAATATTTATTCCAATATAATATATAGATTTTTTTATGTTATTAAAAAAGCAGTAAAAAAGATGAAAAAAAAAATAAGTTTATTTAATAAAATTTTCCTTATAGTTTAGGACGACTGTCGTCCCTTAATATTTATCCCAATTGTCTTATTTTTATTTTATTAAAATATCATATCGATTCATCAGTATAACATCTCATGTATATATCAATTTCATTTCTACTCGTCCGTATAACTTCTCATGTATATCAATATAATCTCGACTCATTCATATAACATCTCATGTATATTAATATCATCTCGACTCATTCGTATAACATCTCATGTATATCAATATTATCTTAACTCATCCGTTTAACATATCATGTAGATCAATATCATTTCGACTCATCCTTTTAACATATTATATATATATATATATATATATATATATATATATATATATATATATATATATATATATATATATATATATATATATATATATATATATATATATCATTTCAACTAAGGAAACTCGGATGGTTAAGTGTGTAAAAGGATGAGTAAAATGGTGAACAAGTGGCTGCTATTTATTGCCAAAAAGCCAACAGCTCCCACGGATCCCACATATCCCTTCGAAGGGATCCGTACTTCATAACTAATGGGATCTGTGGGTCTGTTCTGACAGACCCGATTTGAAAAGATTTACACTCAAGAAATCTTACAAAATATTTTCATATATTCAAAGTCAACTTCAAATTTAGAAAGATCTTTAATGGACAAGGCACAAAAGTACTATGTGATTTCATAAATGATGTGAAAATTATTTTGTTAAATGACAAAATCAAATGTATTTTGTGAAAACAAAATGTATTTTTACCAAGGGAAAATGTTGCCTGCTTTAATATGTAGGCAATTGCCTACTTTTTTTTGACAAAAAATGAACACCACTTTTATAAAAATATACAATTACACCTTTGCAAACACTTCTTATTTCTCTCTGTTATCTCAAAGATATCTTTTTCAGTACTCTTTACCACCATCAATTATTTTAGGCGCCAAAATCTCCCGCCAAAAAGACTTGCAAGAACATATTATATGGCTGAATTGTTGTATGTGGTTCCAATTTTAGGCTAAAATACTACACAATAGTTAATAAAAAAAAAAAAGGGATTATCTTCAACTCCATGAGTTTTTCAAGATCTGATCCAAATCACCAAGAGGAAATCACATCAGGATTTATCATATTATTCATCATATTCTTCCTTGTTGAATTTGTTCTTTTTTCTTCCTTTTGAAATATTTTTTAAGTAGCTATTTGTGTAAAGATCCTTGCTTTTATGCATAAGATGAACATAATTTTAGTTGTCTTACTTTTCTTAGTTTTTGTTATGAATAGATGAAAATAATGATGAATTTGAACATACGTTAATCGATGATATCGACAACAATGGTTATCTCATAGAAGAAGAAGCAACAGGTGTTGCAAATATTTACAATGGATTTTTAAGGTATACTATGCTAGGAAGAACATTTTCCACTTCTAGTGATGCGTATGAATTTTACAACGAGTATAGTCTATCCAAGGGTTTTGGTATTCGAAAGCATCAACTTAATAGATACAAAGACACAAACAAAGTTTATCGACGTATATTTTCATGTAACAAGGAAGGTTTTAAGGATATGAATGATAAGAGACAGTTACGTGATGATGTAAAACGTCGTTGTATTACGCGAACCGGTTGTAAGGCTCTAATGCAAGTGACATTATCAAGTCACGGTGAGTGGGTTGTGGACAAGTTTATTGATGAACACAATCATCCTTTTGATTCTCCATCAAAAGTAATCAAGCAAATGTCTCATAGCATCTTTCATCGTTCAAATGAATGCAAAGATGTTGTAACATTATTGTCAAAAGTAGGGATGAAACCTTCTGAAATCACTAAAATAGTTAATGCGTTTAGAGGTGGTGAAGAGGATCAACTCACTAGAGTTCAATGTTCCGCTATTGTTAGTGAAGAGAGAAAATGTAACTTAGGCAAAGAATGTCATGGAATTATCATGCATTTTAAAGAAAAAGCTGAGGTGGATAAAGATTTTTACTTTGCAATGGACATAAATGAAGATGGTGTACTACAAAATGTGTGTTGGGCAGATGGAAGATCAAGAACATCGTATTACCAATTCAGCGACGTTGTTATTTTTGATGTAACTTATAGGACAAATAAGTTTAGTTTTCCATTTGCACCATTTGTTGGAGTGAACCACCATTGCCAGTCTATTCTACTAGGAGCCGCTTTATTGCAAAATGAGACGGAAAAAATGTTTAAATGGTTATTTGAGCAGTTTCTAAAATGCATGCATGAGTGCCCGCCTGTAGCTCTCATTACAGACCAAGATTTGGCAATGGGTAAAGCAATTTCAAAAGTCTTTCCAAACACGAAACATCGGTATTGTGCATGGCATATTCAAAGGCATGTTCTGGAGCATCTACAACCATTTCGATCTCGATATGATGATTTCAAGGATACATACACTCAATGGGTTAAAAGCCAATATGTTGAAGAATTTGAATTGGGATGGGTGACGTTGAAGGAGAAATATCACATAGAAGATAATAGTTGGTTGGGAAATATGTTCAAGTTGCGTCGTCATTGGGTAAAAGCATATCTCAAAGATACTTTTTTTGCTGGCATGACAACGAGTGGAAGGAGTGAAAGTATACATTCGTTCTTTGATGGTTTTGTCAATGCTAAGACCATGCTAAATGATTTTGTAGTCCAGTATGGCAAAGCTGTGAGTTCTCGAAGAAGTGCAGAAAAAGACCAAGATTTTAGAACTTTGAATTCAAAGCCCACGTTACATAGTAATCATCCGAATGAAGAAATGGCGGCAACATGTTATACGCGAAATATTTATGATATATTTAAGAAAGAGTGGAAGGCTAGTTTTGATTGTGGTCATCAAATATTAAGCACGGATGGTGTTAAGGTTATATACCGTGTTGGGTTTTTAAAAGGTAATAAGGAAAATTGGAAAACCGTTGAATACAATGTTACTTCGGATATTTTTGTTACTTGTTCGTGTGCAAGGTTTGAGACTTCAGGAATCTTGTGCAAACATATTCTCTACATCATGAGACGAGAGTCTTTAACAACCATTCCAGACCATTACATAATACCAAGGTGGACTATGAAGGCAACATATAAGGTGCGAGGTATTGAAACTCGATGACGAGATAAAAATGATATTGCTACAAAAGAAGTTACATTATTAACTATCTGGTCCATTCGAGCAAAATTCAACAAAATACTACAAGATGGACGAGATTCCCTCGATGAAATTAATAAAATTGATGATATTCTTAATGGTCTTTTGGAAGAACAAAGTAGAAGAAAGAAGACTACAGTCGAGTTAAACACTGATATCGATGATGATATACCATCTACCCAACAAGAGAACATATCACAACAATGCCTTTCAAAAAAAAGGAAGATGTCACAACCTCTGTTAGTTTCTGATCCACTTGTTCGAGTGAAGACAAAAGGTCGCCCAAAAGCTGCTATAAGAGTAAAGCATGGTTTGGAGGTCTCTTTGGACTTGAAAAGAAAAAATCGTTGTGGTCATTGTGGAAAACAAGGTCATAATAGGACTACATGTCCAAAGAAAAAGGTTTGTTTATGCTTCATACTCAACATTGCATCTTTTGGGGTTTGATTCTCATTTTTATTGTTTTACTATTTCAGAAGGATGATGCAGAAAAAAGAGCGATCGAACGAGGTGAAACTGATAATTAAGTGAGGCGTACTTCGAGCTATTTATGAAGGACGTTGCAAAAAAAAGGGCAGATGGGAGAAGCTTATTTTGAGCTATTTGTTTATTTGGATGTTCGTTGTAGGCTGTTGTCATTTGTTACAGATTTAAACAAGTTGTTTTGAACTTGTGTATTTGTGGCATGTTTAAACAAGCATTCCCAAACACCCTATGTGACGATGTAAGAAAGTATTTTAGTTCCTGCAAAGCTTTGGTCTGCAATTTTTTTAGTCTGCAATAGTGTGTGCAGGCTAAGGAAACTGCCTTTTTTTCGTCTGCAATTTTTTTAGTCTGCAATTTTTTTGTTCTGCGATTGTGCAAGTGGTAGCTGCTACTATTTCTGAGATATCTGTTTGTTAGTTACTGTTATTTGGGTTAATGACAACAAGTTGGTTCAATGGGTTTATGACAGCAAATGGATGTTAAGTATTTTAATAGACAACAAATGGATGTTATTTAAAGAAAGAGGATGCATCAGTTGAATAGAACTTTATGGCTATATGTGGTTTGGTTTTTGTGCTGATCTCTAAATTCAAAGAAAGAAAGAATTTCACTTTTATGGGAAGAAGGCAAATAATGGCTATATGCTGTTGCATGTTAGGAAATAAACATGCTTTTTGCTTTGCTTTCATCACGATGTATATGTAATGTTATTGTATATTAGGAACAATATAGGTGTTTTGCAATTTACACGCAGTAGCTTGTGTCCCATCATGATCTAAATTGTGAATTCTTTCAATTGGATCCAGTCTAGTTCATATGTCAGGCTTTGTTTTTGTGGATACGAAGCTCGAATCAGTCCGATGTGTTTATTCTTGTACAATTACAATAGATAGCAAACATTGGTAAAAGATGGAAATGGGGAGTGTTTGAAAGGGGTGTAATTATAATTTTTATAAAAGTGATGTTCTTTTTTTGCCAAAGAAAAGTAGGCAAACTGCCTACATGTTAAAGCAGGTATGTTATTCCCTTTTACCAAATGTGTAACTAGACCTTGTTTAGTTACTAAAAATAATATATGCAAGTTAACTTAGTTTACTTGCAAAAATGAGATGCGTAAGTGAAACTTAATTGCTAAAAATGAAATGTACAAGTTCCTTATTTAAAGTTTGTAATCAATTGTAAAAATAAAATACGTAAAAGTTTGTAATCAATTGTAAAAATAAAATACGTAATTACTTACGTAAGTAACTTGCTAGAGTGTAGTTACTTACAAAAATAACATGTGCAAGTAAACTTTCTAAAATGTGTAAGTAAACTAAAAGTATTTAAAAACGTAAGTGATGCATTTATATGAAAAATACTTAGGCTAGACACAGTAAGGGGATTCAATCCACTTACTTTTTCCTGTCACGTCAGTTTTCTCTCTCCAGCGACCTGCAGGGATTCATTGCCCCAGTAAGGCGACCTACATTACAAAAAACATACCCCACAAAAATACCTTTTATATTTAATACTACACAAAAAGCACTCACATGAAAAAAAAAAAAAAAAAAAAAAAAAAAAAAATCGTGCCTGCGATCTATTTCGTTTTTTTTCATCCCTCGACCGACTAACCACACTAATGGAGATCGAATGAAATCGATCGTGTAATGCTTCTGTCGCTAGCCTTAATGACACTAAAATATATTTTAAACATTCTCAATATTTTGATCATAATACAACATAGCAAATATATTCGAACATGTGTTGAAGCATGATAGGTTTTAATGAACGCATGCTTTGTTGATTTGTAGTTACAAGTAACTTGCATATTTTACGTTATGTAATATAAATTACATTTTTGTTATCATCAAAACATAAGAGATTTATAGATTAAATATCGTAATATTTTCACTAACATATATCAATATCATATCAATCATCCATTTAACATATCATGTATATCAATATCATCTTGACTCATCCGTTTAATATCCCATGTATATCAATATAATCTCGACCCATCATTATAACATCTCATGTACATATCAATATCATCTCTGTTATGCCCTGTGCCAGATTTGACCAAAATTTTAAACTTTTACGTTGAAAGACTTGACTATAACGAACCTTCTGTTACTATATTATAAACTGACAAAAATCTATTAACATTCAGATCATGAGACTAATTTAAATAAAACTATACTCAATTACCTTCAAAATGATGGGTGGTACGACCCATGAAGACTTACGGTTTAGGAGATGTGATTTTTCGAATATGACCTATTTTCTGTATTACTTGCTGTCCCGTTTTCACGCTTAACTAAAATGAGTAAAACCCGGCTTCTATAACCCGACAATTAACAAAAGTTTCAATAAAGCTTTAATATAACATCATACATCATTTATATAAACATTTGTGGTCTAAACAACCCATAAACACATATTTTACGGGGTATGCCAAACACCCGTTGATGACATCAAATAGTCTTGATATTTAAGTGTTAATTTTTCCCTAATATGCTCATTATTGTAACATTTTATGTGGATATATACTTTGATTTAGTTATAAGTGAGCATATGAGCAAGATATGCGGATTTGGAAAAGCACTTACAAGATTATACACTTTAGTATGCTTGAAGAAGTTACGACATAATTATACTCTCCACTAACGCCGTAACTAAGGATTTATACATAAAGATCAAGTCAACGCATATTGAAGATTACGACGTAACTACCACAAGAGCTTACGCCGTAACTAATTAAAGACTTAGAAGATTTTATGTGCGAAGAAGGTTATGCCGTAACCAACACAGGAGGTCACGGCATAGATGTTACACAGAATGGGGTTCAACATATTAAGGAGATTACGACGTAACTAAGTAAGAAGATTACAAAGTAGAAGAAAACCCTAAGAAGATTACGGCGTAGCTATGCGTGAAGGTTACGACGTAATTGTTGCCGCCGAATATTACGGCGTAACTAAGCATCTAAGTTACGCCGTAACCATTACTTATGGATAAGATTGTCCAAGGATTACACTAGCTACGGCGTATCCACAACTCAAGGTTACGGCGTAGCCTTGACGAGCCTATAAATAACAGCCCAAATTACTGCATTTAACACATCTTCCACACCACAATAAATCACAGAATGAATGGAGGCTTTAGGAGGACGATCTTTAGCAGCATACAGAGCATTTCCAAGGGATAGATCACGACATTAACATCCTAAGTTTTAGCAATTCATTTTCAATTTACATTTACGATTACATGTTTCTTATTCACATGCAAAACATTGAATCCGTTGTACTTTTTAATATGATCGGCTAAGCACCTTTGGTGCTAGCCTCGTTATAATTCCTACATGGTATTGTTTATGTTTTCGCGCTTTTATTATTGTTTTTAGTGTGTGCATGCTTAGTTCTTCGATAGATCCTTTAGTTTCGGTAGTTTTGAAGACCGATTGTACCTATTACACTAGGAAAATTGACCAAAGGACCCTAGAGTAGTTTGTTGCGAGGGTTGGTAAGAATTGACCAAAGGACTACCAAATCCCTTGCGTGCGAATTAACCAAAGGAACACCCTTCGGGTTGGATGAACTTAAGAAGTTAGATGTATGGTCTAAGATCCGAGATTCTGGATCACACAAAAAATTAATCAAGCATGTAGTGGAGCTTAATGACTCAAACTAGTCTATCTGTAAGCTTTGACAGCCATAAGGATCCAGACCTTTGGTGTCCTAGTAGGATTCAATGGAGATACGCTAGAAAAATTGACCAAAGGAGTCTAGTGAATCTTATGCCCCACTTGAAGCAATATGAAGCTTAATTAGAAAACATAGTCATAAATTTGTAGGATGAACAACTAAGCTAGTGTACTTTCTCCCTACTGTTTTCAAATCAATTTTATTTCCGCATTTTATTTCTGTTTATTAATTTAATTATTCAAAACAAATCATAAACCCTTTTAAAACATAACATAAACTTAAGTTAGAATCTAGATACACGTAGCTCTTGGGACGACCTCAGCTTTACTGGATACTATATTACACACGACCGGGTACACTGCCCGTGAGTGCATAAGGTAGACCATAGGTAGATGAGACTATTATAAATATTAAAACCTTGTCAGAAATCCTGCATCACCCGTTTTGACCCGTTAGCGTACTTTATAACACCAAACTATGGCAATTCACCTTGACACTTATCAACTACACATTACATGATACTTTGACACTTGGGAAACAAACATGTAAACCATTTAAGAATCTCAGGGGATACAACAAACTAAGCTCCTACGTAGATATAACCTTTTATCATTTTCACTTGCAATCTTTAAGCCTTAATGCAAGCCATAACACTTCTACAAGAACCTACAAAAACACTGATAACTATAAACGTAACAGTAAGTAATCAATTAATACATAATTAATACGTCAATCATCATATTATCAATATGAATGCTTAACAGCTAATCCATTCATTCTCGCACGTCAACACTATAACATTCACATATACTATAACCACATACCTATAACACATATATACACATAAAAGCATTAACAAATACCTTAATTCTTCCTTAATCCATAGCTAATTCTATAACATCCAACTAATTTGGGACTCTTTATTCATCACTCGTTCTAAGAAGCTATAACCTTCCTTAACACGTCCATTAATAATCACATAACATAATAACTTTCATGTTAAGCATATAGTAACCAAGTTACTTATCTTTGATTCCATACCTAAGTATCAAGAACATCATCATCATCATCATCCATACTTGATTCCTACTTAGACATCGTTACAAACACTTATTACCACATCAAAGCAATACAATCTAATAAGGGTTTACAAAACCCACAATCATCTTTAATCATCATATGATCATATCTTGATCATATGATTAAACCCCTTCTTTACCCAAACTCAACATAAACAATTAAAGGGTCTTCATCCACAAATACTATAACATCATTACATTAACTTAAAAGTTAAAACCATAATTACCCAATGTCCTCAAATTGGGTCTCAAGAACTCTAATTCATAAATTACCAATTAAACTCAAACAAGAGTTTACTTACTTGAGAGAAGCATAATTAGGGACTAAACTCTTGACATGGAACCCTAACCTCTTCATAATTTTGATCATCATAGTATCACTGTTTTTCTGTCATCTTTCTCTTGGTTGAACCTACCTTCACACACACATACACATACACACTCTTTGATTATTATATTAACTACATGGTTTGACTACAACTTAACTTTCATTTACTAACCAATCATATCAAGTCTCCCTACTCATAAAAGTCATAGCTAAACTATTCAAATGGCATTTACATTATTTATTACTTGAAACTCAGTTTTTGGTGTAACAATTCTACCCTTCTTATTTAGATTTCATCCCCGAAATCTCTTTGTCTAACACTTATGTCCATACTAGTTCACATCTAACGCTTCATTCCATCTTATTACTTACAAACACTTATTAAATTAGTTGCGGCGATCTAGGTTATCTTGCAACTTTAGGCATACTACAACACAACCCATACCATTAATCCATTCTATTACTAGCTTAATTTTATCATATTTTGACAATTGCTATAGTCATTATGTCATCCGAGACATATTTAATATAGCTAATGATATCTAGTAACTACATTTATTGGCATTATTTATCCTATGTTATTCGCTTGTTCTATATTATTTTATATGAGAAATGATACTTAGTCGCTTACTTTTGTAATTCTTAGTTATAAACAAGTATTTTGTGAAAGTTAGCTATTTTGAACGTAAAATGAAGCAAAATTGGTCAAGTTGGAAAAGTTTGCTGAACTGAAGGAAGATACGTCGTATCATTCTAGACAGATACGCCGTACGTAAAGACTTAGCTGAATATCAAGACCATTGCCTAACTCTAAAGCATACGCCGCATGGATTTCCCATGCGCCGTATATAAATCCTTAGTCAAAATATGAAGATCTGACTCATCCTACTCCAGACACGCCGCATGACATCCTAGAGATGTGGCGTATCAATCTCAAGACTTCACCAGATAACTCCAAGATATTGAAGAACATGCGTAGTATAAAGATTAAAGATACGCCGTATCCTACAGCGGTGTACGAATATTCCAAAATATAATAATCTTGGACCTCACGCGAAGCTACCTAGATACGGTGTATCAACTTAATAGATACGGCGTATTGATCCTGTCATCAGAATGTATAAATACCCCATTCATCTGCCATTCGACACACCTTTTGACGAGAGAGCAAAAACACCATAGAAGACGACGAATTGGAAGCACAAGACACAACCTATCTAAAGGACAAATTCAGAGGAATAAGAAGGTCCTGCTAGTACTGTAATTCATAGTAAGATTCATTTACTTGTATTAGCAATCTGTTAATCGTTAAGTTAGGGTCTTTTACACTATTTGATTGGACTTAATTGTTTCCGGCTTTTATACAGAGTATTTGATGTTTTATTGGTCTCTTCTGAATATGTTTTGGTTACATATTGAGTTTATCGTGCCTTGTCGATGTAGCCTTACACAATTACTTCATTAACATCGTTTGCATAGTTAATGTAAGACTGTAAAATTGATAAATAATATATAAACCTAGTTATCATTAAGTGAATGTACGCATATACTAATACTTCACTGAGAGAGAAAAGATTTTAGTACTCATCATGTACAACTTAGCATTTAAACGGGTGACAAGTCTTCCTTACTATCGACCAGGCGACTTATCTGTATATGTTTTCTTTCTGTATACGTGTGTGTCAATTGCCTCTTCGCTTTATTTACTATTTACTTAATCTACACATTGTACCAATCTCACAGGCTGAAAAACCTCCTTGCGTTAGATTAGGTCTAACTAGAACTAACATTAGGATTAAAATACTGATAGATACTTAGGTATTAACGTTCCACTCTCAATGATCGACACTCTGCTTACCAACTAGGCTATATTGATCGGGTACATTGCTTGTTAGTGTTTGTTATAGGTTAAGTCGGCTAAATATAAATGTAAAACTTGATGACATAATCTATACCTACAACGAGAACACATCAATAACCAATATATCATTCACCAACTCTTTTACTATTACACAATGCTATTACTCAATTTATTCTAAATCTTTAATCAAGGTCCACGTGTCACTTGAGAAAATTAGCACCATTTTGACTTTACTTAAGTTAATATTGACTAATACTTTCATATTTTACCGTAGCCATTTTACCATTATTTTAACTCCTTCACTATAATACCTTATTTTCTATACTTCCTTTCTAAGAATTTTCGTCAAAGATTATAAGCCTCATAGGAAAATTCAATACTTTGACTTTATAAGGTCAAACTTCGTCTAATACCTTAGTGATTCACATAAGGACGCTAATAATACTTAGTGACCACCATGGTCATTACATACATTCATACCATGCCACAAGGCATTCTATAACATCGATTCAACTTTAATCCTCTCAACTTATACTTGTACACCTCGATCGTAAGTTTTCCATTTCCATTTCAAATTTTCTGTCACAATCTAATTCCTATCCCATCTATCTTATTTTCTAAGATGTTGAACAAATTTTAGAGTCTCATTTTCTACTGCCTTACCCTAGTCTTGCCACATCGGGAATACATAAGGCCACTAATTTATACTTTTTTATTTACATAAAGAGGCGTCCCAAATAATGTAAATAGGAAAATATAAACTCATGGTTCGGCGATTCACAATTTTGTTAATTAATTGAGAAGGCATCCCGATCCATTTAAATAAGGAAATTATAAATCATCCTACTTATATGTACGAGTTTAGAGACTAAATGACCCCCCTAAAAATGCACGTTTTAAATCCTTATCAACATCTATTAGTGGTCTAAGTTTAGGCAACCTAAAAGGAAACCTAATTCACTTAAAACGAAGCTCTGATACCAAGTTGTTAGGTCTTGTGTCTGATTTGACCAAAATTTTAAACTTTTACGCGAAAAAGACTTGACTATAATGGACCTTCTGTTACTATATTATAAACTGACAAAAATCCATCAACATTCAGACCTTGAGTCTAATTTTAAATGAAAATAGACTTAATTACCTTCGAAATGACAAGTGGCATGACCCTTAACGACTTATTTAGGAGATGTTTAGCAGGAAAGTAAGACAGGCCAGACTCCTTAAGCATAGTTAAAAAGAAATTTGCAGTCTTAAGTCGTCCTGTTTTCTTTATAAGCTGTTAATTGATTTCGTACCTGCCCTAAGGCTAAGGGGCTTTTTCAGCTGGATCCAGAACGAATAGGAGATTTATCAGTACGCCATCCACGGGACATCTTTCGTAGTGAGGGAAGTCCTCTGTTTTTAGGTTGATGGGCTACTTTAGTTTAGTTTCCGAAAAAAGCATAAAGCCCATTTTCGTAAACATAAAAGAGGGACGAGTGACAATGGACTTGAGTGACTCACCCTAATCTATAAGCGGGAGCAAGTATCGAGTGTTGTGAAGGCCAAGCCCAGTACGAGGATGACTTGTGCCTAGGGGTGCAATTAATTGTTTCCTTTTTTTCGGTATGCCATTCCACGAGCTAGGATTTTTTTCGAACATGACCCATTTTCTGCACTACTTGCTGTCCCATTTTCATGCTTAACTAAAATGACTAAAACTCGACTTCAATAATTCAACAATTAACAGAACTTTCCATAAATTTTTAACATAATATAATACATCATTTCCATAAACATTTGTCTTCTAAACGACCCATAAACACATGTTTTAGTGGGTTTGCCAAACGCCCGTTTTGACCTGTTTGCGTACTTTATAACACTAAACTATGGCAATTAACCTTGACACTCATCAACTACATGTACATTACGTGATACTTTGACACTTGAGAAACAAACATGTAAACCAGTTAAGACTCTCGGGGGTACAACATTGAACTTTAGCTCGGTATTCTAAACAAAGCTCCTACTTACATATAACCTTCTATCATTTTCACTTCCAATCTTTAAGCCTTAATCCAAGCCATTACACTTCCACAAGAACCTACAAAACATTGACAACTATAAAGTAAGCTTTCGATTAGTAAGTAATCGGTTAATAAATAATTAACACGTCAATCATCATATTAGTAATATGAACAGTTAACAAATAATCCATTCATTCTTGCACGTCAAAAACTATAGCATTCACATATACAATAACACACATATACACATAAAAGCATTAACACGTACATTAATCCATAGCTAATTCTATAACATCAAACTACTTTGGGTCTCTTAATTCATCACGCGTTCTAAGAAACTGTTTCCTTAACACTTCCATTCATAATCACATAACACAATAACTTCCATGTTAAGCATGTAGTAACCAAGTTACTTACCTTTGATTCAACAACTAAGTATCATGAATATCATCATCATCATCATCCATACTTGATTCCTACTCAAACATCATTACAAACACTTATTACCACATCAAAGCAATATAATCTAACAAGGGATTACAAAACATACCATCATCTTTAGTTATCATATGATCATAATTAATCATATGATGAAACCCCTTCTTTACCCAAATTAAACAAAAACCATTAAAGGGTCTTCACCCATAAAAACTATAACATCATTACATTAACTTGAAACCATAATTACCCCAAGTCCCCAAATTGTGTCTCAAGAACCCTAATTCATAAATTACCAATTAAACTCAAATAATACTTACTTGAGAAAAGCATAATTAGGGACTAAACTGTTGACATGGAACCCTAATCTCTTCATCAATTTAATCAACATTGTATCATTGTTTTTCCCTTTTCCTTCGCATGGTTGAATCGAACTTCACACACATACACCTAGAACTCCCCAAAAATATTTAGAATAATGAAATAATTCTCAAGACTTATCCTAATATAACTAGTTGGTAGTTTACCATTTGGCAAATTTAGTCCCTTTGGTCCTATAGTTATTCAGTCTTGGTACTAGAACAAGTTGGTTATAGTGCCAGTTTGAGACTTTCGCAACAATAGTCCCTGATGAGAGAATCCTTTCACATTAAGTTCTGACAGGCTAAAACAAGGTGGTTCTTGTAGTAAAACAAGTTGGTTCTAGTACTAGTTTTGAATTTTGGCAGGAATGGTCCTTGCAGGCTATAATAAGGTGGTTCTAGTACTAAAACAAGTTGGTTCTAGTACTAGTTTGGTGATTTGGTAACTTAGGTCCCTTAAGTCATTTTGCTTTCTACTTTGACCACATTAACTTTATAACACATTTAACACTTCATAACTTTAATCCCTTAAATCATTATTGCTTATAAAAGTAACACATCAATCTTTCTATAACCACATTATATATTATTTGACTATTACATTGACTATCGAGTTTGATTGCAACGTAACTTTCATTGACTAACCAATCATATCAAGTCTCTCGACTCGTAAAAGTCTAAGTCAAACTATTCCAATGGTATTTTCATTATTTAATACTTAAAACTTGGTTTTGGGTGTAACAATCTCGACTCATCCATATAGCATATCATGTAATTAATATCATATCAACTCATCCGTAAAACATCTCATATATATATATATATATATATATATATATATATATATATATATATATATCAATATCATATCGACTCATCCGTTTAACATATCATGTATATCAATATCATATCGACTCATCTGTTAAACATTTCATGTATATTATATCATTTCGACTCATCATTATAACATCTCATGTATATATCAATATCATCTCGACTTTTCCGTATAAGATGTCATGTATACCAATATTATCTCGATTCATCCGTATAACATTTCATGCATATCAATATCATCTTGACTCATCCATTAACATATCGTGTATATCAATACTATCTCGACTCATCCGTTTATCATATCATGCATATCAATATCAATAATGTTTTGGTAGGATATGTGAGGATGAGTAACCCGATATGCTTTTATGTTAAAAAAAAAGAAAAAAAGAAAAAACAAAAGAGCTTTTAGCGACAACCTATTGCGACGACAAGTCGTCGCTATAGGTTCTTGCCAAAGTCACTAAAGTTTTTGTCGTTTATTCTGTTTTGTCAAGTCTTTTCCATGTTCCCTACAACAAAATTACTGAATCACACCCGTTAGATAATCTCGGTATCAAAATACAACTCATTGCCATATTCACAAACGGTCAAATCATTTTTATAATTATTTAAATCATTTACATTTAATTTGAATCATTTATAATTAATTTAAATTACTTATAATTAATTTAGAGTAATTTTTAAATTGTTTACAATTAAATTATTCATTTAAAAGAGTTAAAAAAAATTAGGGACAACATTGTCGTCTCTAAAGTGGTAAATGTCAAAAACTGAATTTCCATGAAAATTTTCGTTTTCCCTCTTTGTATTAACTTTATCCCGACACCCTTTTAGGGACGACATCTACTAAACAACAAAAAACTATTTTTATATAATTGACTAAAAGTTGATAACCAGCTTAGGGAAAATGTCGTCTCTAAATTACCTCAATTATTTAGTTCATATCAGATTTTTGCTAAGTCTTAAAAAAAAAAAAAAAAAAAAAAAAAAAAAAGCATTCCACCATTAATGCTCTCGTTTTATCTTAAAATAATAATAATAATAAAATAAAAATAAAAATAAAAAACCACAAATCAACCACTATCACCACATTTCAACACCGCCATCATCCGAAACTATCACTTACACAAGCACCAGTGTGTACGATATGTGTTTAAGGGTTTTATATTTAAAGGTAATTAAATTACATTTCTGTTGAATTCTGGTATGTTAATTTTTGTGTTTAAGAGATATTTATGTTTTTGTTTAATTTTGGTTGTTTGTGTTTGGTCAGCACCATAGTCGGACCACCACGACCACCACCATCGGACTGCCGCTGGCACCACCATCATCGCTGTCGTCCGGCCATGCCACCACCATCTTAAGTGTGTTTTATTTATTTATTTTAGTAAATATTTTATTTCGGAATTTAGTGTTTAATTTTACCTCTTTGTTTGCATTGTTTATGTTTGGTTAGCACCACCGCCGGACCACCCCGACCACCACCTGCCACTGTTACCTTACCATAGTCGACCCACTGCTTGCTGTCACCTACTGCCACCAGAGCTGGCTACTATCATGTATGGGATTTTTTTTTTATTTTTTTTAAATGTGATATTTTTATAAAGGCATATTTGTATTAGTCTAGTTTGCGCATTATTTGTATATGATAGTTTTAATTTCGCAAATAAATTTATAAATGGCGATGATGAAGATGATGTCGATGATCAATCTGGATCGGATGACGAGTAGGGTATGTAGTATGTTATTTGTATTGTCATTGTTTGTTTATTTTCGCTCTTATAGCAAGGTTGTAAAAATCATTGGGCGCTAATAAGACAGTCAGGTAGGGCCTAGCGATTAATCGATTAGGCGGGAATTAATCGGGGATTAATCAAATTGGATATTGTACACACAAAATTGTAATTTTAGATATTATTTTATAATATATGTATGAAATAAGCATAGTGCATCAAAGTTCAAATATTTCAAGTGTTCAAATATAAACATAATAAATAATTCTTTAAAGTTCAAAGTCAAACATAGATATTACTTGGTTTGTTAACCATTTTTAAGCGATCTTTGACTGATTTTGTCCGATTAATCAGTTTGTTGACAAATTTTTAAGCAATTTTGTTTGATTTTTAAGCGATTTTGTAGATTAATCCGATTAGACCAATTTTGTCCGATTAATCGATTTGTTGACAAATTTTTAAGCGATCTTTTACAAACTGATTAAATAGGCCGATTATGATAAATCCGGGTGCTTAGTGACCGATCAGCGATTATGCGCCGATTAATCGACCGTCTGGGCTGATTTTTACAACAGATAGTTAATTGTATCGTATTTGTGAAACTATGACTTCGTTATATTGTTTTGTAATGAAACAGTGAATGAATGAAGTTGAGTAATGTTTGTATCATTATGTTTGGTCATGTACTTTTTTTAGATTTTTTTCGGAAAAATATAAAAAATGCAGCAATTGTTTCTGTTTTGTTTTTTCTATGCATGCTCATTTATGGACGAAAATGTCATCCCTAAATCTTCACTTTCCGTCATCGCCAAACGTAGGATACACCACGTCACAATATATTATAATTATTTATAAACAGTTTAAAAAATAAAAATAAAAATAAATAAATAAAAAATTCATTTAAGGACGACATTGTCGTCCCTAAGTGTATTAATTAATTCATTGTTATTATTAATAAACCATTTAAAAAATAAAAATACACTTAGGGAAGACATTGTCGTCCCTAACTTTATTTGTTTTATTTAAATCAAATCATATACACTTAAGGACGACATTATCAAGGGCCCCACCTGATAAAGATTTGTTGCTGAATATATGTGGGCTCCACTTGTCGTCCCTAAACTCGTTGACTCATTGTCCCTATGTTTTTAGTGACGGGACTTGTGGTCGACATGTTAGACGACAATGGTTCATGTTTAGGGACGACATTCTCGTCCTCAAAAGTTCAAATCCTAGTAGTGCAACTGAATACATTGAACACAATTGATACAGTTTATTATGAGGTTCTGATATGGTACGTGCAAGTCCACAGGAACTAAAGTCTAAACCTTGTAGGGGTTTTTTGTTTTTTTTGTTTTTTTTTTTTTTTTTTTTTTTTTTTTTTTACAAATTGACAACTTGTTCTAGTTAACAAAATGCTTATTTTTCAAAAAATTAATTAAAAAAAAATGTATATGTTAGAGCGGATGATTTGGGCTCATCGCCCCTTCGTCGTGGTGACATGGCAGCCTCGCCGTGGCTTGTCATGACACCCCTAACTCGCCATCAAATGAGTAGTTTTGGGATACCATGACACTAAGTGCTCTTATTGGTACACGTACTAGATGATAAAAAAAGGGACGAGTTTTTACTGCATATGAAATACAAATCTTATATGGGAATTAAGGTGAGTCTTTACCTCAATATATATGATTTAACCGGAGTATCTCCATAATGGTTTCCAACCCTTTCTTTGCCTAACCTCATACGTCTACCTGATCAAATTAGAACCCTACACTATTAGACAACCTAGCTTGGTGGTGGTTACTTAGTTGATGATCCAGAATTATGAAGACAAATCTTTTATATAATAAAATAAAACTCATATTGGAAATTTTGCATTTCAAAAAAATCAATGCATACCTGATTTAGTAATAATTTTATTAAAAAAAAAATATTATTTTCTTATAAGGTAATATTTTATATTTATCCATAACACAAGAAGAAGATAAATACAAAAAATATAAATAAGATATTAAAAAAAAATTATTTATTTTATATTTATCCACAATACAAATAGAAGATAAATACAAAAAATATAGATAAGATGCAAATAACAATAGGATTAAAATTTTTAAATAATTATTTCAAAAATTTTAAAAAAAACCCGTGCGTGCACGGGCATTATAACTAGTGTTCCATATATAAAAGTTGGTTTTGATTAAACTTTATAACGAACATGAGGTCTCTCAAATATAATACATTGTAAAATATGAACTCATAGTAGAAAGTTTCCTTTGGGAGACTCATAATTAAGAATCGGATTAGAGTGAATAACTTGAAATTGAGTTATAATCAAAGTAATTTAAAGATTGAGTGAAAGTTTCCTTCGTATAACTTGGTAAATTATTGTTCATTTGTTATATTTAGCTATTTACCCATTTGACTCATTCTTAAATAGGGTTTTCCAAGCTAGTAATATCTTGACCCAATTAATTGATACTAACCAGATTCAAACCCATCTCATACGCCATAGCAGTGCAGAAAGTTACTTGCCAAGTCTACCATGAGTAACGCTTACAGTATGGGTCCCTGTCGATCGTGTTGCAATTCATAAGCTAACAGAAAATTAAACACATAACCTTATATATATATATATATATATATATATATATATATATATATATATATATATATATATATATATATATATATATATATATATATATATATATATATATATACTTTTCTTTTGATCATTCTTCAACTCCATCTTCTTATTATCTCGATAACAACATTTAGTACATGTTCTTTGATTTCAATGATGTTTGTGTTTAACATTGTTTAGGTAATACATGTCCATGCATGTAAAACCCGGAGATTTTGAACATATAAAATACCCAAAATACCCTCCAATAGTAAACTTATGAAAAGACGTTTAATTATTTAAGACATTATATTTCGATTACAACCTAAGTATTTTAATATCTAACATTTATTTAAACCATAAAATTTTGCAACATTTTGAATCTTAACCTAAGTATGTATTATATTTAAAACTATACCTTATAGATTAAAAGCAAATAACTAACCTAAATAAAAAATACTCTAAAGTTTCCAAACTAAACTAGCTACCACAAAACACACGTATATTTTGTGATAAGTGGTCACACGTCTTATTGTGTCTAAAATACAGAGGATAAGAGCTAAAATTCAGTCCATGATCACGCCAACATCAGTTATACACCATAAATCACATTTATTTTTCCTTATTTGTTCCCTAAATTAAGATATACGCTCCCCTATCAAATCCCTACATCATATACGGTTTTTCTTTCTTTCTTCTTCATTCGACAAAAACACAAAAGCACACAAAGTTCCTGCTATTTTTTTTCTCTCTCAAGGCTCAAGGATTCGAAGGGTATTGTTCTGGTGTGGATCGTGAATTAATAGGGTTCCAGGTTGGGTGTTCGTGATTCGTGGAGTTGTTTTCATTCTCTTGTTCTCTTTCTTGTCTCGTTAACCAGTAGGGGTAACCATCATCCCTTTTGTTTTGCACCTAATCGACTACACACATGATTATAGGATCTGAATATAAAATAACACTTTAAACCAAAATGTTTTATAATCTGCTAATATTAATCTGCTATGTAACATGTTTAAACAAGGCTATAATCATGTTAAAATGTTGTTAGTGATCGCGGCATATTATCACATGAAATCACGATCTAAACCGAAATTCATTGGCCTATAAATCTGTTGTTTCAAATCAGTTTGTACGTTAGTTTTACGACCTCAACCAGTTGTGAGCTACCTTTTAACGAGCTAATAACAAGAAATAGATTTGCATGCATACATGATTCGGTATACTTTGATTTGAAGGGGGCCGCGATTCGGCTGTTTTGAAAATAATAAAAGGATGTGTGTAAGTATTATTTATGTGAGGCCTTGTCTTGTTTTTCCCTCGACCTGTCATGTATTCTCAGCCAAGGTGCCTCTTTTGTCATTCATTTGTGATACGACTAACAAACTCAATCTAATATATCATACCCGGTTCAATTTGTGTTACCTAGTTAAACTTGTCACGCTAACACCACATGAATCATAAATATATATAAGCACCTATGATCTGTTTTGTGTCGACAGTTTGGTGTCGTGCTATGTGGCTTTGGTGTCGAGATATAGGCTGTACTTTGTGTCGAGTTGTGACTGTGTTGAGTCGAGTTTTGTGGCTGCTGTTTGTGTCGTGTTTCATCAGCCCATGTGTCGACCCTTATCACTAACAAAACGCACCTTACTAACCTGGTCAATCGAGCGTGTAACGGGATTAAAACAACTAAGAAGCCCATATTAGAAATACATAATTCTATGTCATAAATTTTTGCATGAAGATAATAAACATGTCACCGAATTCGTTTATGTTTCGTAGTGCTAGACAATGTCACGTTAAACTATAAACATAACTTATAACACAAAGAAACTGGGAACAATTAATATCGAGTGCGAATCGATTTTGGTCATGTTACGGTAAATGAGTCAAATGAAGGAGATGATTTGAATGCATGAAATACGTAATGGAGAAATCTATATTTAGCAAAATCTTGGAATATTTCACATTAGACCCTACACTTTGCTAAAATGGCATATAAAGCATTAAACTAGTATATTTGTAATAGTCTACCATTAAGTTAACCTATTATCATTTGTAAACCCCTAAGTTTGGCTAATTAATGGATTTTACCCTAAACTTAATAATTATGGAAAGTTACTAATTTGGGAAATTTACTAAATATACAAAGTTACTATATATGGAAAGTTACTAAAAATGGAAAGCCGACTTAAACGAGTAATCTGATTTAGAATAAATTATTAATAATAAACCAATCATTAATTCATGTAGATTCGCTGAAGAAGGAGTAACTTTCTATCCTTATGTTGTGATATGGTTTCGTTGGCGGTATAAGGTACAGATATTCCCCCTTTTTATTAAAGGCCATCCTTCTCTCTTTTGTTTAATATTTCAATTATGATCCCTTCAGTTAAGCCATTGCTATGTTCCCTTTGTTTGATTCGTGTTTGTTGATACTTGATATTGATATGAGCTTAATATTCGTTTGCATGCTATATTTCTTTTCTATAACATTCTTGAATTCTATGCCCATTATGTGTATATGATTTGATTAATTTGTATCCATTCATGGGGAGTCCATGGCCTTGCCACTGATGCACCAGTGGTATTGACACTAACTGTGGAGGTGGGTTTTAGTCCACAGCGTTCCCTTAAGCTAGCTATCCAGGCCTATATTTATTATTGTATATGTTTACTTAGCCTAGAGCTTTGTGCATATATATCAGTTTTGCAGGGGGTGTATGGATGCATCCTAGGTACTTTGTTTAGTATAATTTGGTGAATGGACTTGTGTGTGTGCAATACACCCCATTTCACATTTGGTATATCGAATTCTGCAACTCCTGTGTACACTATGATATATGTTTGTTGGCCATTCCTATTTGTTCTACTTCTCTATGATTCTTATTATCTTGTCATCTTTAATGTGATTAACTTATGTTTGATTTATTTCTTTTGCTTACACTTATGACTCATTTCTTTTCCTTGAGTGTTTGATATCCATTATCCGTATTTCCTTTGATCATATTCTATGTTTCCATATTCATGATTTCTATCTCAGCAGGTTCGTTTGGACTTATGTCGTATTCACCTTCGTTTTTCTTTTGCTATTAGTTTTCGTTTGTTTATATCTGTTCACTGGGCTTTTTAAGCTCAGCCGCATTTCTTTTCCTGCGGCAGATTTTAGAAGGAAGCTGGGTTGAGTGAAGAATGCTTAGGAGCTCTTAGTGGACTACATTGTTGATACCCTTCCATGGATTAGAGTTTTGACATAGAGTTTTCCTTTTGGTTCTTAGCTTGTTATTAGTTTTGGAAGTTGTAATGTTTAGAATTAGTCCTTTTTCTTTTCATTGGAACTGCATTGTAACCCTTGTATTAATAATGTATTTCTGTTTACTTGTGTTCTGATTTGACTCCAAAATGTTACACTTTAGCCCTTTTCGGGTTGGGGTGTTACAATGCAACACATGTTCGTTCTGCATACCTAAAAAAAGGTAAATCACACAAAACCCTAAAGTTGTTGGCCATGTGTTAATGTGCATTATTCTTGATTCTAACCACTATAAGAAACTAATAGTATAATTTATGGTTCTTGTAAGAAAGTTACAATATATATATATATATATATATATATATATATATATATATATATATATATATATATATATATATATATATATATATATATATATATAGTGTAACTTTCTTACGAGAACCACCTTTAACTGCAGGAACTGCGAGAACCATTTTTTAGTCATTAGGTAATTTCATCAATGAATGATATAACTTGTGCCATTAATGCAATTAATTAAAAGATGTGATAATCATTTGTAAAGCACAAAAGGTATTATAGTAATCTGCTTATTACTAAATCTCCTCACTAATTAAGGAACATAACTAGGTAAAAAAAATATACGGTTCATTTTTTCAACCCTAACTGCCGCCTCTTTTCTCCATCACCCAAAAATCTGTCGCCTCTCTTTCTCTTATTTTTTGTTCGGTTGAAAAAATGAAGAAGCCACCCTCTCGCTTTCTCACGTAACCGCCCAGTACCACCATCATATTAACCGCCTCCTACCACCATCAGTTTTTACGCGGTTGAAAGAGGTTGACTAGTGATAAAGATGATAACAAATTAATTTGATTCAGATCTGAAGTCACAAGAGGTACACGTATTTTTCATAAAAATATATATAAAAACTTTTGTATAAATGGTTTGACCCGAAAAGCAACCAATCCAAATCAATATGTTTTATCCGGTATCGGCTTATTTGCATTTGATCGGGTTATTGGCTTTTAACTAAGTTTTATTGCTGTTTTTGGTTTGGATTTGGTTTTTAAAGCAAAAGAATGGGGCCACCCGAATAACCGAATGTATACCACAGATGCATGAATTCATCGATTTAACATTGGTAATCTTTAACCAATCGAAATTATATTCAAGAGTTTTTTGAAGTTTCAAAGTGTAGGATGTTTACTTTTCAAAGTCTTTATATACCCTTTTATAATGCTTGTAAAGTTTCTGATAATACTTAACTTTTAAGCCTATGGATTAGAACTTATATTGAATTCATTTTTAACATATACAAATTACTTTTTATGTGTTTCTATATGTTTAACTGTTCGTAGTTGTAGTTGTCCTTTTTTAATTTCTACCTTTATCGTTCAATTTTTTTTTCTACCTTTAGATTGATTCATTTGGTTTAATGAGCACCAAACCAATTAAACACATATGTTTTGAAAAGATACATATATGTTTATGTATAAAACATATATGTTTTGTGTTTTGGATTATAAAGCATATATGTTTTGTGTTTTGGATTGTAAAGCATATATGTTTTGAAAAGATACATATATGTTTACGTATAAAACATATATGTTTAGTGTTTTGGATTATAAAGCATATATGTTTTGTGTTTATGATTAAAAAACATGTTTACATCATTAGTTTAATATACACAAGATTGTGCATATGCGTTATGTTAGTTGTTTTGATTAATTGTCATTTCTTATTTGTTTGTGGTTTAATTGTTTTCGTACTTCCCTGTTTCAGATTGATTGATGAAGATGATGATATCATTTAAGACCGAAAAGTAGATGAACACGATTATACATGAAGATAATTTGCGAATTTTGGAGATATATGATTATTGCATGTGTTTTTGTACATGTAATCAAGTGATATGTAACATTGAAGTATATCAATCTTGTTTTTCTTTTTGTAATAATTTATATTCTTTAACACGATTATACATGAAGATAATTTACGACTTTTGAAGATATATGATTATTGCATGTGTTTTTGTACATGTAATCAAGTGATATGTAACATTGAAGTATATCAATCTTGTTTTTCTTTTTGTAATAATTTATATTCTTTAACTTGTATTTCAATTTCAAAAAAAAAAAATTATGATCATGTAAAAATATTGGTAGGTTGATAAAAAAAATGTGTTAGCTAAAAAAAACATGTGTGCACCTTGACTATTTGAAAAATAAAAACATGTATGCACCTTGATTATTTGGGAAAAAAAAACATGAATACACCTTTGCCTATTTAAATAAATAAATTAAAAATGCATGCGCCTTAAGGTTTCAAAAAAATAATGATTAGGTATAAAAAAAACATGTATGCACAATGACTTTTTAAAAACATGTTAGCACAAAGAAAAAAAAAAAAAAAAAAAAAAAAAAAAAAAAAAAAAAATCCCAATTTTATGTTAAAAAAAGAATCCGAATTTTAACATTTACAAAATACAAGAATAAAAAAACAAAAATAATATTAAAATATCATTTACTATTATACCCTTTAGAATTAAATAAAAATAATAAAATGCTATGAAGCATTTAAATGATGTACATTGTGTATTATTAGTTGTAAAAAGGTGGTTTTTGCGGTTCCGCAGATAAGATGGTTTTGGCAATAAAAGGTCTAAGTTTTAATCATGTAAGCCACAACCCTTGCCATCCACCAAGAGTTCTTATCATCCTGATTCGCGAGGGCTGGTGATTAAATGGGCTTCATGGATCTTGTGAGATATTGCGTGAAACTGGATTAATATGGAGGAACGGAAGGAAAGGAAGTAAAGAATAAATGAAAATATAAATAAGCAAGATAATCTCCAAATGGTCCATGTAGTGGTTTGAATAACCGCATTGAAGGAATCTTTGATAGGTTTGACGATGGTTAACCAGTTTCCCAATTAAACTGGCTAGGTCTTTAGGATAGTCATTAAAGCCCTACTAATTAGTCGCAACAGTGGACCATAAAGACTTTATGATGATAGAATCAACAAATACGCATTGATCGGTTTCAATAGCATTATAACAAATTAGGCATCGAGCATCATGGCATGTAGCGGGTGGGTTAAGTACTATATTCCACTTGCTTATTCTTGTCCATTTTGCAAACCCAAAATCCCACCTCATGAGTTGAAAAAGATATTTACCAAGTCCACAACGGGTGGTCGCTTAGTGGTATGCATGTGCATGGGTCCCTAGCTTAATGTCGAATGACTTTCTAATGCATGTGCATGGGTCCCTAGCTTAATGTCGAATGACTTTCTAATCTGAAGCTTCGGGTGCCCTATTAATTAAGTGACTGTCCTGGTCTAGTATCTGTTTACCTCTGCTCGACTGCATATAGTTTTGTTTGTAGGTCAATCTCCGACTGATTACATTGAATATAACTGATGCTGTTTCTTATGATGTTATGTTATGGTCTGTGCAAGTCGTCCACAGGGTCTAAAGTCTAAACCTTGTAGTTATTTTGCACAAGTTGACAACTTGTTCTAGTTAACAAAATGCTTATTTTTCAAAAAATAAAATTAAGTGAAAAGGTATAATATTATGCTATTGGTACACTATTACTTTGGACAAATAAGAAAATGTATTATGTTCACTCAAAATGAAACAAATATTAGATCATTATTAATTTTACAAAATGTTTAATACAAATAATAATAATAATAATAATAATAATAATAATAATAATAATAATAATAATTAAAAAAAAAAAAAAAAAAAAAAAAAAGCATTTTCTCAAAAGTAATTACATAATCAAAATTGATTTGCAACTCTGAATAATGTAATTATTAATGTATATTTCGATTTATATCATGTTCAATGTATATGTTGCAACCCTGAGACGTAGTGATGATACAATTAACAAATAACTGTTGAGCGGTTTCGATAGCTTTATCAAAAATCAGGCATAGAGTATCAAGCTATGTTGTAGTGGTTGAGGTAAGTACTATTTTACAGTACTTGCAAACCAGAAACCCCAACTTACGACACTGAAGAAGGTTATTTAACAAGTCCATTACAATCGATATTTGCTTAATGGTACGTACATGGGTCTCTAGCTATTCAGCTGAAAGACAATAGACACGCGTGACGCGTCGAGTTTAAAGCTGAATATAGGCGTGTAGGGAATATCTCTTTACCCTCTACATATAGTTTTGTGATTAGATAAATACCCTTACTAAATGTTAATTAACTTATGTATGGAACATAATTTAACTTATGAGGTTGAGTGAACATATGCTTACTTGCAATCCTCACTTTCAGGAGATTGATATACTTTGTGTGTGTGATATGGTTGCTAAGGGTCAGGTTCGTGTTCTTCATGGCCCATCTCGTTATTTTCATGGCGTGGCTTCCATCATCGTTATTCGAGGAGTGAGAGTTCAGAGTTTATTAACGTAAAGAAAGCTGCTGGAATAGACTATGACGTGTTTTCCAAATCGTGCTCGGGTTAAGTGGTCATTTAGTAGAAATCACACGTACAAAAGGTGTCAAAGAATCTGGTGAAGACGAAAGAGGTGGTTTCGTGAGAGAAAAAAGTGACAGTGGCTAACAATTAAGTCTTTTCATACTACAAGTTGGCTAGCAATGTAATGAAAAAAGTGATGCGGCACATGATAGTCGGGCTATACTTAAAGGATCCTATTTTCTACAGCTACCAATCATCTTAACGATAAATTCAACTCAAGAACTTCATAGGTGCATTAAACAAAAATATGAATTGACCTAATAAATAGTTGAATTCTAGTAGTGTTTCTTCAATTGTAAAATCCTTCTTTTAACGAGTTCTAGATCTTTTTTGTTCACTTTTGCCTATATTTCTTTGCAGAGCACCAAACGACTACAAATATTAGTCATCAAAGGCTCCCTGTGTTTGTTTAAGAGCAATGCTACACATAACGCAAATCTAGCATCAAAATCAATTATATAAGCACTAAGAAATGTAGATTATAAGCACACCAATGCAATGACAGTTGGACCTAGCTACAATCATTCATATGAAATTATGATGCTTACCGTTATCATCTTGAAATGTTCTAAGGAATGTTTATCTATGTGGTCAAGCAATTGTTCTCAGAATTAGACACAAGCATGTTACGGATACGAAGCTCTCTCAAATGGTTAAAAGCTTCTATCTCTTGAATCCAAGGTGTGACAGGAATACAAGCCGAACGAGATTCTGAAAGTTTTACGGACTCAAGTTTAGGGAATCTATTGCTTAAACGTTTTAGATTAGGGAGATAATGCATGTGGACAGTTAGATGTTTACGCATTAAAGAGTCGGTAAAATAATATCTCTTGAAGACTAATGAAATAGTATTAAGGTCGTCTATGTAAGGTGTAACACAAGCAAACACTATAAAACCTTTATCCATATATCCAAATTTCAACTAAACGAGAAACAACGAGAATCAGAGCTTTAGTGTTGTTATTCATTTTGTAAAAAATAATATAATAAAGGGATTTTGTACATTGATGTCGCTCAAGTTTTAAACTTTTTTCATTAAAGCCGCTAATCTTTGAAATTTTATTTATAGGCCATCCAAGTATGTCTCCCTTTTCGCTTATACAAAATCCGGCGAAAAATCAAACCGGAATATAGTTAATTGATAGATATATCTTTTTTTTAAAAAATCAAAAAGAAATATATTATCTATATTTAATATTACCTCCGTCCCATAAAAACTGTCCAGTTTGACTTTTCAGAGTCAAACTGGTTCAACTTTGACCTTATCTATTTTTGTGAGTATTATATAATACTTTATGAAAAATATATGAATTGATTGAGTTTTAAGTGTGTTTTTCATTGGTATAATTTTTCATCAAGTATTACATAACACATAAAAAATATTTAAGGTCAAAGTTGAACCAGTTTGACTTTGAAAAGTCAAACTGGACAGTTTTTATAGGACGGAGGGAGTACTTAATATACCCTTTTAAGCAATAATATATAAAAGAACAATCTCAAGTTTTTTGATTTACATTGTGTCATTTTCAGAATCATAAGTGATGCATGATTCTCCTCTTTCATCATCATCAAATATAACTAAAATCCTATTGAATCTCGTGGGTACTTTAATCTTGCTTCATATATGAACTTCTTATTTACACAGTAACATAAAGAAACTTTTTTTAACATTTGCTGCATAGACTAATGTTTTTACACTAATAATTGTAGTCACGTCGACCAACAACCCTAGTTACTAGAGCGGAATAAACCCGATCGTAGAAGAAGACACGCAACAGATTATGATATCGACAGAAAATAAGAAAATGAACACAAGGTAGTTACCCTTAATCGATTGTTAGATTAAGTATGAAAGAATGCGTACATAACTCGTCCCCCCCCTCACCTCCTTTTATAGAGATGAGGGGGAGGGTAAACCGACTCTAACAATGAGTCCTAATGTCGGCTGTGATAACGAGTTGGGCTTGAGTCACAAGCTAACCCAACGACCTTACTTAACTAAGAATAACTAATACTTAACACCCTAGACATAATGACATGCTAATGTAGAGACTAAACTTGCAACAATTTCCACCTTAGGCTTTATATTAGCCTACACCGACGCTCAACAACTCCAAGCAGTGCTGAAACTTAAGTCCAGGTACCACCTTCGTCAAGGCATCCGCAACATTGTGTTCAGTACCTAACTTCAGAACTTCAACCGTCTTTGCTTCCAAGACATCTTTGATAAAGTGATAATGCACATTGATGTGCTTAGTCCTTTCATGAAAAACATGATTCCGCGATAAGTGAATCGCGCCCTGATTATCAAAATTAACTGCCACAGTGTTAAGCTCCACGCCCAACTCTTCCAAGAGTCCCCTTAGCCAAATAGCTTCCTTCACAGTCTCCGTAAGGGCCATATACTCCGCCTCTGTAGTTGAAAGAGTCACCACATGTTGTTGCGTTGCCTTCCAGCTTACAACACATCCCTGTACTAAAAATGCGTAACCTGTGATTGACCTACCATTATCCGGATCCTTTGCATAGTCTGAATCAACAAAACCTGTTATGTCCACATGGTTGCCACAATTTGTCCCATACACCAAACCCACGTTTGCAGTACCCAACAAATATTTCAAAATCCACTTCACTGCTTCCCAATGCTTTTTACCTGGATTCGCCAAATATCTGCTAACAACACTTACCGCATACGCTATGTCTGGCCTTGTGCACACCATCAAGTACATTAAGCTCCCAACCGCTTTTGAATACGGCACCTTACTCATCCTTTCAATATCACAATCCCTAACCGGGCAATCCTTCAACGACAGCTTGAAGTGCCCACCCAATGGCATCTTAACCGATTTCTCATTGTCAATTCTAAAATTATTTAAAATCGTAGAAACGTACCCTAATTGTGACACCCTCAGAATCTTGCGACTCCGATCCTTGATGATCTCCATACCAAGAATCTTCTTTGCTTCCCCAAGCTCTTTCATGTCGAACTCCTTTTTAAGCAAAGACTTGGTAGACCCAATCTCAGCCTTGCTTTTACAAGCAATCAGCATATCGTCTACAAATATAACAGTAGATAGATATACTTACCTAGTGCATAACTCCTGTAATATACGCAGCTGTCGTAACTGCTACGCTTGAACCCGTTGCTCAGCATGTACTCATCAAACCTCTTATACCATTGCCTAGGTGACTGCTTCAAACCATAAAGGGATTTCTTTAACAAACATACCTTGTTACCTTGTTCATAACCTGATGGCTGCCTCATGTAGATCACTTCTTTAAGATTCCCATGTAAAAATGTCGTCTTTACATCAAGCTGCTCTAGCTCATAATCTCTACACGCAGTCAATACAAGTATAACCCGAATAGATGTGTGTTGAAATATCGGCGAAAATACTTCTTTATAGTCAATACCTGCCCTTTAAGTGAATCCACGAGCTACCAACCTCGCCTTGTGCCTAGGCTTTTGAACACCTTCAATCCCTTCCTTTATTTTGAACAGCCATTTGCAGCTTACCAGCTTTTGCCCAGCTAGATGATCCACTAACTCATAGGTCTCATTCTTCTTCAGAGAATCCACCTCTTCATCCATAGCAGCTTTCCACTTAGATCTATCTTTACAAGCAACAGCCTCCTGGTATGTCAATGGTTCATGAGTATCTTCTTCCTCTGTTGCAGCAAACGTGTAAGCAGCCATATTACTTTCATCTCGAAACCTCAAAGGTTTCGTTCTTGTCCTTGGCTCTCTATCCCGAACCAACTGATAATCTGTGAAATCCGGTGTTTGATCATGATCCTGATCCCCTGCATCTTCATCATCGCCATCTTCCTGACCATCATTCAGATCTTCCTCAAGCGAATGATTATTTAACCTCTGCAGTTCCACCTCAACCTGTAATTCCTCAACAGACTTATCAGTACCTGCACCAGAATCCTTCAACGTGTCTTTATACATGACACTTTCATTGAAGACCACGTTCCTGCTAGTGACTATTTTAGGTGATTCATTATCAAGCCTATATAGCCTGTACCCCTTTACACCTTTAGGATACCCCAAAATAACGCATTTTACCGCTCTCGGCTTGAGCTTACCTTGTTTAACGTGTGAATATGCGACACAGCTGAAAATCCTCAACATCCCACAATCACTTGGATGTCCCGACCACATCTCCATAAGTGTCTTTTTCTCAATCGTTGTCGATGGTGATCTATTTATAAGATATGCGGCCGTACATGTCGCTTCCACCCAGAAGGTCTTGGGCAATCTAGACTGAATTAATAAACAGCGCACCTTATCCATGAGAGTTCTATTAATCCGTTCTGCTAATCCATTTTGCTGCGGCATCCCGGAAACTATCAAATGTCTAGCAATCCCACTCTTAGTGCATAGCTGCTCAAATTCCCGGTTACAAAACTCAAGACCATTATCAGTCCTCAACTTCTTAACCGTCCTCCCAGTCTGATTTTCTACTAACTGCTTCCACTCTTTGAACTTTCCAAATGCTTCATGTTTGAACCTGAGAATATAAACACATACCCTCCTGGAATAATCATCGACAATAGATAAGAAATACCTCTTACCTCCCAATGATTCCACCTGAGACGGACCCCATAAGTCTGAATGAACATAGTCTATCACTCCCTGAGTAGTGTGCCTTCCTACATCGAAACTGACTCGATGCGACTTTCCCAGAACACAATTCTCACAAAAATCGAGCTTACCTAGACTTTTCTTGCCAAAGAACTCCTGCTTTTCCAGCACCTGTAGTCCCGCCTCACTGATATGTCCCAGCCTTTTGTGCCAAACCTGCGCAAGACTGTCTTTTTCTTCAACACTAGCATTAAGCTCACCTGCCACTGCATGGCAATCCAAAGAGTATACACAATTATCCCTTCGGGTTCCAGATAAAATAACCCTAGAACCATAAATCACCTTGATTTTTCCCGACTGCATTTTTACGATATATCATTCTTTTTCAAAAGTTCCCAGCGATATCAAGTTTCTTTTCAATTAAGGAATATACCTGACATTGTTTAATACAAAACTTGACCCATCTTTCAGTTGTAACATGACCTTGCCAATACCTCTGATCTTGCACTCCCTGTTGTCACCCAACAGTACCCTGCCCCCATCGCATTCCAGAAAATCAAAAAATATATCTAACCTGGGTGTCATGTGGTATGAACCTACTGAATCCATCATTCAATCTAGCAGAGCCTCTGCACTTATAACCATCATCACCTCAGAACCGTCATAAATCTAACCACTGGAGCTTGGCTGATCTTCTTTCTTGACGAAACCATTTGACTTCTTGCGATTATTCTTTGGACAGTTTCTCTTCAAGTGCTCCTCAGACTGGCAAATATAGCACTTGAGTCTTCCACCTCGAGACTTAGATCTTGACTTTCCCCTAGACTGATGCGAATTCCTGCGACCAGTTCTTCCCCTCACATATAACCCTTCACCATCATCCCCCTTCGCCTTAGATCTTTCTTTGATTTCCTTTGAATTCAGTGTGGCCATCACATCCTCCAAAGTCAAAGCTTCCCGTCCATAAAGCGAGGTATCCACAAAGTGTTCGTATGATGCTGGTAAAGAAGTGAGTAATAATAAAGCAAGATCTTCATCCTCGAATTTTACCTCAATATTTGCTAAATCAAGAACGATTTTGTTGAACTCATCTATATGCTCGGAAATCGTACGTCCAGCCGGCATGTAGAATGTATAAAACTTCTTCTTCAGGTACAACTTATTGGCCAAAGACTTTGTCATGTACAAAGTCTCAAGCTTGGTCCAAACTCCCGCTGCAGTCGTCTCCCCGATAACCTCTCTCAGAACTTTGTTACCTAAACATAAAATCATGGCACTGTGAGCTTTCTTGTTTAGCTCAGCTTTCGCTGTAGCATCCATATTCGCGGGTAAAACCTCTAGAGCTGCTTCACATCCATGTTGGATTAATAAAGCACGCATCTTGACTCTCCATAACCCGAAATCACCAGTTCTATCGAATTTCTCGATCTCAAACTTGGCTCCCGTCATTCTTTAATCCCTTTATTAATTTGCTAAACCTTGTGAATAACCTCACAATCACAAACCAACAAAGCCCCTTGTGCAAAAATTAATACCTTCAAATTATATATTCCTTATTAAAAAATAATAATAATATACAAATCTTATTATTATTAATCAATAATAATATACTACTATCCTTTAATAGAATTTTCAAAGATATTAAATATGATTTTTTTTTTAAAAAACCAAAACCTGATGTTTTCTATCTTCTGTTGACTTTACAAAACAAAACCTTATCCACCTCCTTCTTCGTTTACTGAACGCCAACCAAGAAAGGAAATACCAGATCAAAAACCAAAATCAACAGAACCTTTGTTGATCAAAAACCAACAAACCCTTTAAAGTCGATCGAACCTCATGTTGCTCCGTCTTGTTGTTCTAAACCGAAACCCTTCACACGATCGATCCTAGTAACCAGCGAACCCCGCAAACCTGGCTCTGATACCACTTGTAGTCACGTCGACCAACAACCCTAGTTACTAGAGCGGAATAAACCCAATCGTAGAAGAAGACACATGCAGCAGATTATGATATCGACAGAAAAGAAGAAAACGAGCACAAGGTAATTACCCTTAACCGATTGTTAGATTAAGTATGAAAGAATGCATACATAACTCGTGCCCCCCCCCCCCCCCCTCACCTCCTTTTATAGAGATGAGGGGGAGGGTAAATCGACTCTAACAATGAGTCCTAATGTTGGCTGTGATAACGGGTTGGGCTTGAGACACAAGCTAACCCAACGACCTTACTTGACTAAGAATAACGGATACTTAACACCCTAGACATAGTGACATGCTAATATAGAGACTAAACTTGCAACAATAATGCATACGCTAACTTTTAGAACAAACTCTTTAGCCTAATATGCATAATAAAGTAGCAGCCCCTGACTAAATGAGTAATGTATATGTAAGATGAAAAAACAAACCAACCAGACGTATGCAAATGTTTTCACCATTGCATACAAAATGAATATCATAGTCAAGTTTATTATAATCTCATTGTGTTCAAACCAACGTAATGTCAAGAAAAGAACCCATTAGACCCACACACACACACACACACACACACACACACACACACAGAGATAGAGAGAGAGAGAGAGATAGAGAGAGAGAGAGAGAGAGAGAGAGAGTGAGAGAGAGAAAGAGAGAACAGCTCATCGTCAATTGTTAAAGTTTATTGATATGACTTCTCTGTGTTTTCACTTCGATTCCTACATTGGGTGTGGCAGAAGTAGTCGGTACGACCTTAGGATTGATCCGCTTTTTACTTTGGGTTTCTCCATAAGCACATTTTGATTTACTTTTCTCGGCTTGTGCTACACTTTTTTTAGGCAAAACGCCATTTGTTCTAGGCAAAGGGTCATTGTCATCCTATAAAAGCAAGAAAAGATATGTTAATAAAACGACATTTGTATCGACGACTTAAGTAGACAAACTAATGTATACAGTTAATTGTTAAAGGGATACCTTTTTAAGAGAGCAACTTCTCCTATTATGACCTCCTTCCTTACATATACCACAATTTGTCATACTTTTATTTTTACGCAGCCTATGATTGCCTTGAACAATCCTTGTCTCAGTTGTGCTCTAATCCTTTTCTTTTCAGACCTGCCGGGCATCCTTCTAGTTGGTGGTGGTAGTAAAGGTTCTTTATGGAAATGAGATCATTGTTCTTTTCCATTCAAGGGATTAATTAAGTGATGATAGGTTTTCATGAAACTTCCCTTTTTGAATTAGAGGGTAACATAATTTTCAAGATTCTCGCCAACATATTGAGTGGAAGCCAATGAATAAACACATGGCATTCCTTTCAATTGAAACATCCTACAAGTGCAAGTCATATTTAAAGTGTCAACAACAAAACCATTGGATCCGTGTTTGATCTCAAACAACCAAGAACCATTCTGATGAACACTTTAATATTTGATTTTGTTGGCTGTTTGTGTTAATTTCTTTACAACTCTTTGGCAAACAATTGTCTCTTTTTTATCCATCCAGTCCCAACTTTTATGAATTCTCTCCATTAGTTACCTTCGCATATCCTCTTTGTAGTCCCATAGTTTAGCATAGTGTTCAGCCATATCCCCAACAAGACCATTCAAGGCTATCCTTTTTGCTCTCATACACAAGGTTTGAGAAACCGATACTTCGTATGTATAATATTTCTTTTTGTATATCCATAGTCACTACAATTGGCTGGATTTGATAAAAATGAAAATATTTATACCTGAACGGCCTATATAGTAATTATCATTGATGAGAGGTCTTAACGCGAAAAAAAAAAAGAAAAAAACTCATCTCGGACGACCTCCATGTACAAAATCCATATAATAAATGACATTTTATCAGGGAAATAATTATACTAAACCCATGGGCCATGAATGACTGATCCAACTTGCATTGTATGATATGCCTATTATTGATTGGGCTCATTTATGCAAAGCTTAAGAATTCAAATACCAAATTTTCCAAACTTGTTGCCGGTTGTAGACACACGTGAGTACGTGACAAATACATTATTTTCGACTCTTTCTGTCTCAAATTGCTGAATTTTTTCACAACCTTGCTTTTCATTCACGGATTTTGCTATTTATAGCTCAAAGGGCTGCGTTTATTATATAGAAACATGTAGTAAAGTTTAGTACATTTAGTTGGTGAGAGTAGTTAAATTAAAGGGTGGACGGTCTGAAAGTACTAAGTGTCCGAATTTCTTGAACGTAACCCACTGGACTACGTTTAGATCTTCACTCACTTGCACAAGAATGGTGACAAAAGGCATAATACAAATATTATGCAACTTGATCACTTTAAGGCAATGATCCACCAATGCACAACTTACAGTCTTATTCAACTTCAAATGTGATGTAATCACTAGCTCGTAAGGCTGCAACCACATGCATTTTCTAGCAACTCTCCCAAATCTTTTAATCTGAATTTAAGCAGAAGTTAATAGATACAGTTGTTGCTCCTAAAATATAATGAAATGAAAGACATTATTTTTAGGTCAGTTTGCTTATGTAGATTGAATGAATAACATGTCTCATTGATATAAACTTACAAAGTAAACTTCAATTCATGATAGGAAGTTTACGTACCTAATTTGGCAATAGTACATAATTATTAAACGATTGGATGGAGTTTCCTCGTAAAAAATATGTGATGTACATTAATTCACTGCAAGTTGTTTTGCTTGTATAGTACTGCCAAGTAAGAGACATAGTAGTTAAGAAATTTATCGCACTTTTAATATGACTATATGAGTTACAGTACTATCATATATAAAATGCCCGCGTACGCGCGGGTTTTTTTTTAAAAATTTTGAATCATATATTTTTATTTATTAAAAAATAAATAATTTAATCTTTGTTTTGTTTGATTTATGATTTTTAATTATAGTTTTTTATTATTAAATATAATTATTTAAAACTTTTAATCCTATTGTTAATTGCATCTTATTTATATTTTTGTATTTATCTTCTACTTGTGTTATATATAAATATAAAATGTTACCTAATAAGAAAATATTTTTTTTTAAATAATATTATTACTAAATAAATTATGATTTAGTTTTTTTAAATGTAAAAATCCCCACTTGAGATTTTATTTTATTATATAAATTTATAACTTCCAGTTTGTAACTACGGCGCCTCCATTGGGCAACTCTCAAAATAGATTTATGTGTGTTGTCTATCTAGCTAGCCAGCTATGCTTTATTTAGCATTCAATTAACCATGTTAAAAAAAAATTAAAAAAAATCATTAAATTAAAATCTCAAAATAACTCCGTTAGTCCCAGAATTTTTGTCACCATATGAGTCTTGTGCCTTCACCAACTGACTTAGACGTAGAAATGTGTCGCTAACTTTTGTCGCTAAATGTCTATTATTCTGTTTTTGTGTTTTATTGACACACAATATATCACAAGACATGCAGTGGGATATAGTGACATCTAACATCTAAGAGATATTTAATTAGCAACGGGTTAGCTTCATTCGAAGAATCGTAACACGTTGAGGATTTAAAAACATAAGTGCGTACGTAAAGATATACGGAGTATGAGTTAAAATCAAATAAGAAAAAAAAATTAAAATGAGAATTGTGAGAAAAAAATACAGTCACACATTTCGGATACAACTAGTGATAGACCAAAAAAAAGATGTGGGAGGCAATTTATTTATTTATTTAATTCTTTATTTTTTTGACAATAGCAACAAAATATCAAAGAAATAAGTATGATTGAAATGATAAATCGAGTATTGTTACTTGAAAATGAATAATTTATAAGGATTGAGAGTGTTGAATGTTGCATTTTAGTATGTAGGTGGGGGCAATTTAAATTTTGGTTGGGGGACACTTTCGAAAAATGTCAAAATTAAAAAAATTACACTAACATCTTATCTTTTTCGGATACCATGGGTGACGCCGTCACCCCAAACCCAATATATAGGTCCGCCTTTGGATGCACCTACAAAAGTAGATGACACATCTCCCTTAAAAATTCTCCATCTTATTTGAAATATTTGATGAAAAATCGATCTTTCTTATTTTTCTCATTTTAATATTTCTTCTCGTTCCCTTCTCAAACATATATATGTACGGCAATCTTTGTAATTCAAGAAATAATGCAAGAACTTTTCAACATTTATGTAAATTGGCTCAATATAATTCACCTAAAATAAAGTTGATAAACTGAGCATCAAATAAACAATTCGGAACATAAAATATAAAATTTGACAAATTAAAAGTAGTAAAACATAAAAAATACGAAAAAAACCATAAACATTTATCTTGTCCTGTAAATAAAATGGGTAAAACTGCAAAAAAAAAATATATATAACATAAAATATAAAGTTTAACAAGTAAAAAGTAGTAAAAGAAAAAAAATTCAAAAAAAAAAAAAATAAAATAAAAAACTATATTGTCGCAATGAAGCAGGTACATGGTAAATCAGATAAGGAAATGAATGAGTATTTACCATGTACCTGCTTCATTGGGACAATACAGATAAAGAAACGAATGAGTATTTACCATGTACCCCAAAAAGATTCTAGTATTCTACCATCATGTACATCATCACCCATAAATTCACGTAAAAAATCTTCGTTTTCAAAGATATCCATCCCTAAAAGACCATCAGGGATAATGGATGGTGAAGAGCCCCCATTGCCGGATCCTGGAGTTTCATAATGAGTATATAAGTGATCATCCATGGCTGTTAAATCCTCCGAAACCAAAGAAGGGGACAATCGTGCATCATTAGTTGATGAAAGCTTGTTGGATAATGATTTTCGTTTTCGTGAGGGTTTAATGTTGGTAGTTTTGATAGTTGAGGGGATGTTAGCTGTATAACCATGATTTTTGAAAGCTTCGAAATCAAGGACAACTCCATGGTTGTCGTGTGGATCAACACGGTTATGTGGGGTCGTGCAAGTGTGTCGACCAAAATATGTGATGTGAAATTTGTGTGTCTTTTCTAACTGTTGAACATGTTTTGATGCCATGCAACCAAGATCATTCTTGTATGCACATCTGTAATAGCATCTGTAATTTCACATAACCAAAACATAGTTAGATCGAATAGGATATTAGCATCTAAATCACATATATGACAAAAGTCAGGGCGAAGGCAAAAGGCGCCTTCCAAAATACTTGGAGATCCTCCAAAATACCTTGAGACCTCAGATTGATATATCTAGACGTATATGACACTTAGCTAGCTGGTTAATTAACTTGTTAATTTGGTACTCGTTAATCTATTAATCTGAAGTAAACAACATCTAACTGAACCGAGAAGTTCTAATCTTTTGGTTAAAATCGTAATCTTATGCAAGACGTCATTTCTGAAGAGATCCTATGAAGTAATGACATGTTTTTTTTAAAGTAAATCTTAAAACCCAAATTTATAATAAGATTTAGATCTTAACAACAGTGGTAAAACACAAGATAGTTGTGGTAAATGAAGTGTTTGTCCAACTAAAACGTTGTTGATATAGAAAGAATTTAATCATATGACATGTATAAACTTTCTGACAAATCTTATGATATCTTAACTTGTAGTTACAACTTGCAATATTGTTACATCATAAACCATACTTCTATACTTATCACAGACAAACTGAAAACTTAACTAGGTTAGTAAACAAGTTAACCTTGGAAAATTGGAATTGAGAATCTCCTTCTGTCCATATTTTCTCCATTGATAAGCATCTTCCGGTGTATCGCTAACTTTCACTCTTGATTCCATGCTTGTTCTGCAAAAGTTTAATCATGCAACAAATCTCTTTTTTCTTAAAAAATCATTCAAGCAATTAATTAAAAACCACCTACTATTAGGTAGTATATTGTCTAAAGTGTTATTCATAATTAATGCATGCATCTATAAAACATACTTTTTACGTGCATTGCTTATACATTGCAAGAATCTTGTGTTTACCTTATCTTGTACTGACCTCGCCCTTGTTTCGCTAACGGTGGCGGTGTCTCCTTGCCATTAGGAGTTAAAATTTCTTGTGGTTTTGGGTGGGTGGAACCGCATGAACTCAAAACGGAGAGACCATCAACAAAAGCTTTTGTTATGTCCATCACTAAATCATCGATGGAAACAATTTCATCAGTATTTACATCATTTTGTCTAAGCAGATTTTGCAACTTTTTTGCGGAATTTTTGCCATTAATTAGGGCTTCGGCCAAAATATTAATTTTTTTCTCCATTTTAGGCTGCTGTCTTTAATAGGGAAAATACGGAGTATTTGTTTCAGATGTTTTGCAACGAATGTGGTACAACTTTATTTTAGTTGGATGTTTATATATATATGCACATGTGCTTCTTGCAGACAGAAGGTGACAAAAGATATTCAAAACACGAGTTGACGTCAGTAGGAATTACGTCATCGTTAATACTAGCCACTGAAAATTCATTATCATTTACAGTATTGTCTTATTAGATTTATACCCACTCGATCGGTTTGTGGGTCTAAATCCATGCTTAAATTTATCTGAACAATTTATCTCAGGGTGGTTTTTTTGAGGTGAAGCTATCACCTTTACATCATCTATCACCTGTTATCTTTGCATATAGTGGTGGTTTACACCATCTTTATTTTTTTGGTTGTAAGTGTGTGTAGTATATTGTGAGGTACTCCGTATTTGTGTATAAAGTAGATATTTTATATATTTTTTGTTTGGTGGTGATTATAATAGGTAAAAGTTGTTGATAGTGGTGGTGTGTTGAATGATTATGTAATGCCGACGTGAAGATAGTGATAATGATGACCATAAAAAGTAGTCTTACATGCATATTAGAGGCTGTTTCGATAAATTAATGTTGCAAAAGATTAATCACTTCAACAAGGTACAAGTGTTTCTAAGATTAACAATGTATAAAAGTCAAATTATAATGCTACAACTAATTATTTCTTCCAGTCTTAAAATGTTGCCATATTACTACACCATGCATATTATGGTAAGTTTTAATTAAATAGCCATTAAACGTAAAGAAATTGAAGGTATGATTACAAGTTTAAGCTTAATTACTAATCAATAACAGTCAAATGCATGCAGCGATAGAAATTAAGGATATGTTTTTAATGAAATATCGACTTTATTGCATACAAGTGTTACGGCAAGAGGCAATTTATATGGTTTCAGATATATTATAAACTTGGATGGAGAAAGTATATAAAAGTTAATGAGTTCAAATAGAAAAGCAAGGAAATCATTGGATATTAGTATGACTCCCTTAGTCCCTTACAGCCAATGGCGCAGCTATATAGGGGTGGGGAGGGGCGCCCGATCCCTTGAAATTTTTTTTGCGATATAGGGGGTATATAGTTTTCGTGTAGAAAAATTTTGGTATATTCGGTTTCGACCCCCTTATTTTAGTTGTGAATTTTTTTTATACATTAAACAATAAAATTGATCCGTTACATTTTACATAAGCCCATCTACCTAAACTAAAATCCATTAACAAACCAAATCCCAAACTAAAATCCATTACTTAGCACATAAAAAAAAAAAAAAAAAAAAAAAAAGATCAATAACAAATAACAAATAACAAACCAATTAACCAAATCCCAAACCCTCCCCCTTCGACCCTCATCTCCTCCTACCTTCCTGGCTCCTGCAGTCCCGCCGACCACCGCTGACTGCCGACCAGCCTCCGCCACGCCTGTTGCCGCCTGCAGCGGCCTTTCTGGTTTGTTGTCTTTAAATCTACTTGTCTTTTATTTAGGGATTTAGTAGAAATTAGGGATTTAAGTAGAAATTAGAAATTGGGGTTGAAAGTTCAATATCGCAGCCTGACAGGAATCGTCAATCGTGTACCACTAATATAAGTTCTTTGCAATTTATGTAGGTGCAGGACAGATTTATAGATTGTGACTATGGTGAAGAATAAAACCATAACTTCATTTTTAGTGATTGAGATTTTTTTTTTTTTTTTTTTTTTTTTTATAATAATAGTATTTAATTTTTGACCCGACCCGAATCGAATCACCGACCTGAACATATTACCCGAAAAATAGCGTTAGAAAAAAAAAAATTTTTAGATGCCGACTCCACACTGAAAATTTTCTAGCTTCGCCACTGCTTACAGCACACGCAGCGACCGGAGATCTTGTTGCTCGACTTCAAAGTATTGTTTGGTGCTACTTGTGGCAAGTGGCGACCCTATCATACTTTTAAGACATCGACTATGAAAAAATCTTTAAAAATGTTTATACAATTAATATATATATGTGTATATATATATATATATATATATATATATATATATATATATATATATATATATATATATATACACACACACATATATACATATAGATATACATATATTTACAATCTATATATATATATGTATATATGTGTGTGTGTGTGTGTGTATATATATATATATATATATATATATATATATATATATATATATATATATATATATATATATATATATATATATATATATATATTTTGTCCCTAGTTGGCCATTATTAGGTTATCATCGGTTTGACATTTGCATGCTTATTAAGTGTTAATTGTTACGATAATTGTTATAAGTGTTTTAGTTATTTATATTTGTTTTTATTATTAGTTATGATTCTTGTCAAAACAAAGGGTTTTTTGGAAAAATTATAAACATGACTAAAAACTATGAAACAAGATTTACTATAAGCTATTGTTTTTGCGAAGTCTTATGAGTAAATAAATAGGTTCCTGCTTACATCATAATGCTTCGGCTTCATACGACGAGACTTACAAGACACATTAATTTATAATGTATTTTTCTAAACTAACTATTTTACTTTTATTAATGACCAACATTTGATTAAAAAAAACAATGTCTTGTATGTTTATAACGTATTTGGTAGGGTAAAACTGTAATTTGCTCCAACGACGAACATATAAGTACATTTTTTGAATCGAAACATGGTCTAGGGTTTGCGTGACCTGTCATCTTTTCCGCCCCACTACATTTTTCGACATATGAAAGAATTATTGGAAGAACAAGGGTCTTTTGACTCATGCATATTAAAATATAGGGTTTGGTCATTCTTTAATCTTTTCCCGTGATAAAAGTACATTACTTTTTAGTTGAAAACACGTTGAATCGTCAATTTCAAAAGTGTAATGTCTTTATTTTTATACACACGTGCTATGCATATTCCTTTAAGTGACATCTTGACGCACGATAATAAAGTAACTTAATCGAGTAAAGTTTTTTTTTCTTTTTCTTTTTTTTTTTAATTAAAACCTGTGATAAGAAGATTTATGCATGCTTCTTCGTAAATATTTAATATACATGTTGTTTGTCAAATAGTATACCCTTTGAAACTAAGTCTTTGCCACCCAATTGTAAGGACACTTGCAATTGCCTTTCACTCTACGTGAGACGTAGGTAAATTGCAACCTGAGTTAAATAACCACTCATCGTAAAACTATTCCCCATTGAGGATGGGGATGGAATTAGGAAATGGGGAATAGTTTTACATCCCCATCCTCATCCCCAACGTGGATCGGGAATCCCCGCGGGGATTCAGGGATTGTTCATCCTTATCAAGAAAACATAAAAAATACACAAACTCATCGAATCTATAAAGTTTTTAACTATAGAATGTCTCAAAAACGGACATCACTCATACTTAAACTAGTAACTATGTTAATCCAACTTTAAAGCATCGTAAGATATTGAAATGACACATATAATATAAAAATAGTGTGCATTGTATAAGAATATTCGGACAAAACATTGGTTAAGTAATATATAATAATTAGTTTTTATTGTCTGTACTTTTAAGCTATTTGATCACTTAAATATCACACATGTATATAAATTACATGTCAATGCTCATAAAAATATACATACAAAAGTAAATATTGTATGGCTATACATATAACTTTCACATATTTATACATTAAAAAGATCAGGGCCGGGTTCGGGATTGATGTTATCCCCATCCCCGCCCCATACCCGATTACGTAATTTGGGGATTCCCCATCCCCGTCCCCATCCTCGGTCAAATTGGAGATTCCCAGTCAATCGGGTTTAAGGATCAGGTCCCCGTCAGGTATGAGTTTTTTTACCATCCCTAGGTGAGATCCTTATGCCCGAGGCATAGATGGGATGAAACATGCTTACATGACACTAATTGCTTATTCTTTTGTGCCATTAGTGAGTCTCATAATGATCTAGGAATTGCACTTGTATTGCAATTATTACTCGTCACTTACCTTTTTCAATCATTGCTAGCAGATCAACTAATGTGATGGTGATCTGTTAATTCGGGTCCTAGCCTTAAGAAAATTAATTGTTTATATGTTTAAACTATGGGTAGTTACTTTTCTTTAAAGGATTATTATCAAAATTACTAAATTTTAAACCTTTGTCTATTTTGTGGATGGAAAATCCTATACAAATCTTGAACAATTCAGCTTTTAGGTCGATGCTCGAAAGAGAAAAACTTTCTGGACCAAACTTCAATGATTTCTTTCGTTAGCTAAGGATTGTCCTTAGAGTTGAAAAGAAACTCAATGTTTTGGAACAACCTATGACCCCTGCTCATGCTCTTACTGCTCCTGATGAGGAATTGAAATCATGGAATGCTCAATATGATCGTCACAATGAAGTTGCATGTCTGATGCTCGGTAGCAAGTCTCCCGAACTTCAAAGACAATTTGAAAACTATAATCCATTTGACATGCTTACTAAGCTAAAATCCATGTGTGAAAAATAAGTTGGTGTTGAATTGTTTGATCTTATTTAGACTTTTAATGCTTGTAAACGGGAAGAAGGTCAATCCATTAGCTCATATGTTCTAAATATGAAGAGCTATCTGGAATAGTTGAAACGCCTCAACTATGTTTTACCCCAAGCTATTTCAGTTAGCATGATTCTCGATTCTCTCTTGAATGATTTTGAAGGATTTGTGCGTAAGAACAATATGCATGGCATGGGGAAGACAATAGCTGAGTTACATGCTATGCTTATTGAGTATGAAAAAGGCTTAACAAAGAAGGCTGCAACACCTCAAGTCCTTGCGATTCAAGGCGGAAGAATCCAGAACCAAGTGGCGTGCAAAATGGCCACCAAGAGCTAAGTGACATGCAAAATAGCCACCAAGAGCTAACGAGCGTTAGTACCCCCATTAGTCAAGGTCAAAATGCATGTGAAATGACTAATCTACCCTCGTCTTCATCCCCGATCACAAACCTATCTAGCACCACCACCATCTACCACCACACAACTAACACTACCACTTTCTACCACCACACAACCACCACCATCAAATTTAATGATCAACCTTTATCCTACGCTCTCACGATGAGATGATCGATAAATATGCATTAAAAACACAATGAAACAACTAAATCCAAACACTCCTTAATATGCACTATTTATGAGTTTTTGATGATTTAATGAGATTAATATTAAACTACTGATGCAATTAGATTTATGAAGCGATATGAGATGTATTTTAAATAAATTAATGGAGAGATAAACACTACACTAGATGATGCACAAATATGACAGGAAAGAGAGATTATGAAATCTACTAAACAAATAAAACAAATAAGTATCAATTTAACTCAAGTATATCAAATAAGCACATATATAAGCCGAGACAAGCTAATAAGCACAAATTATATAAAGTAGGCTAAAATGAGATTTGAAACTTACAAACACCCCTCTACTCAAAACAAGGGTTGATTCAACTCCAAATAAGCTCAGAAACAAGATCTACAAGTCCTAGGGGTCTTCATCTTCAAGGATTTAATCTCAAGTGCTTATTAGGCTTCATAGTTGACTATTTGATTTTTTTAAGATATGAGAGATTTAAATCTAAATTGTACCTACAAAGACTCACAGAAGCTATGTGAAGCTATAATGAGTCTCAACTAATAAGAAATAAGCTTATTGAAGCTTGAGATTGATAAAAGCTTATTTTTGTTTTTTTATTTATTTTCTGATTTCTTTTAGTTTTTGGTATAAAATGAACAATGGTGAAATGTAAAAACTTATAAAAGCTTATAATTATTAATTGAAACTATTAAAACAATAAACAATCTTAGGAACTACTTATTAAGCTAAATTAAGACTTTAAGTAAAATAGAAGAATACGAATTGTAAAAGAAACAACTAAATTTTATTAATCAAACTTGAGAATTACAATATGAAAGCTCAAAATTACAAACTAGAAAAATAATTTGGTAGCATAAGTTTACTCTAAATCTACACACGGATACATGAGAATTGGGGGGGGGGGGGGGGGTATTTACAGGAAACCCAAGGTGAGGGTGCTCTAGGGTTTGTGAAGCTTCTAGATTTTTAATTGATGACCATTAGATCATTTCTCATGTGGAAGTAAGCATCAGATCCCTTGGATCAATTTAGATGATGTGTATGGACCAATGGGAGGCTGGGATTTGTCCACCTTGGCAATCCGTGGGACTGGCATGCTCTCCTTATGTTGTCAGTCCTTCTAGAAGTTCCAATCATGAGGTAATAATTTTGTACGGGTAAAATTTGGTTGCAGGTAAAGGGTGGAAAGGATAAATAGTAAAAGGGAATTTGGCGCGCTTTGAGTTTTGACTGAGGAGTTATTAAATGTTTGACCGGTAAAAGGAAAGGAGAAAAGGGTTGGACTCGGGATAGGGAAAGTGGGCTTGCGTGGTACTAGGCCTAGGATAAGGGTGGATTGGGTTTTATTATTTGTTTTTGGGTTGGATTAATAACAAAGGGTCCGGATGGTTTGTATAGGTTTAGTAGGATATAGCTTTAGGCTTAAATTTGTAGTTCTTCAAAGTATAGGGACTAAAACTGCCAATTTCCAATAATGTAATCCAAGGGATTTATTTGAAAATCTTGAATACTTGAGGGACTTGACTTGACATTTCTTCAAAGTATTCTTCAAAGGACCAAATTTGTCATTACTTGAAACTTGAAGGACCACTTTTGCCAATTTCTTCAAACTTTCAACCAAGGACTATTCTTGTCATATTATGATTCCCTAAGGTTGACTTTGACTTTTTGAGCTTGATTCCTTCCACGGCTTCTGATTTTTATTCTTTTTCCATTCTCGTGCTCATTTTTGTCGGTTTTGGTTGATTTTTGTCCTTTTCTTAAAATATCCATACTTGCACGATCACAAATACAAAAACACAATATCTTTGCCATTTATGGTTAGTTTTTGGTCATTTTGGTCTTAATTTGGTAAGTAAAAGGTATGTGATTAAGCACATAACAACTCACTACGAAACCAAAAATAAAATGACCCAATTTCAATTCCATAAAGATAAACCATCATGTTACTAGTTATTTTGTAACTTATCTGTGACCTCAGTGAGCAGAAATTTAATTACTCTCGACACGACACAAACCAAACGCACACTGCAGGTTTTGTGACTTGAGTGAGTTAAACACAACACAGCCACAACATAAACTAACCCAAAAGCCATGGTATATGTTAAATGGCATACCTTTTCTTTATCAAAAACGGACTCAAAAGACCAAAAACTGATCATAAATGCCATATATATGCTTGTTTTTGTGTTTGTGTATGTGCAGGTAACGGATATGAGAAAATGACAAAATAAAAGACAAAATGGACAAAACCGAGCATGGGATGGAAAGAGCGTGAAAAGCCGAGGCCGGGGATGCATTTCTACTTTTTGGATCATGATTAAACCTCAAATGATAAATCTTGAACCAAACTTAACCCTAATGTTAAATCATTTTCACTTCAAGTCCCCAAAAGTTTTGCAAGGTTAGTCCTACTCCATTGCAAAATTAGTCCTTAACCAACCTTTGGTTAAATCCTATTAACTACTGTTGGGAATTCTGCTAAGTAAGAATTCTGCTGATGGTTACTGCTGAAGGATACTGCTGAAGAGCTGGTTCCTGCTGAAGCAGTGTATCTGCTGAAGTTTAGTTTTAGCATTATTAGTTTCTGCGGACATAGTTATTCCGTATTTTATGTAATATAGTTAGGATATGCATGAGTTTATTTAGGAAGTGATAATGCATATATTTTAAAAGTTTTAGAATATATGTTTCTTGTGAAACGGTTTAGGGTTCCGTGTGTATAAAAGGAACACACGATTATGTATTGAGTACACGTTTTTAGAAAACACTTTCATTGTTATTAAAAGATCCATATAGGATCAATTGTTCTTAGTATTCAGTTGTTAATACTTGTGTTTGTTTCCACTTTAGAATATAAGTTACATAGATTATCTTTTAGTGTGTTAGTGATTACATTAACATAACTAACGATCCACGAGTGCTCAAAGATCTATCAAGGTCTTAGGATCAACAAGTGGTATAAGAGCCTCGGGAGAGTCTCTGTGATACTAAGAAACTCCAATCTTACACCCTCTCAATCAAAACAACCTAAAACAATGCCTGGAACTGATGATGAATCTGATGCAACTCAGAACCAAAACACCACTTCTCTCCAACAACTCACTCTTTCAAATAGTAATGCCAAATTCCCATACCTCAAGAATGCAGAGGAGTATGAATTGTGGTCTATGAAGATGCAAAACTGGATCACAAACATTGACTGGAATCTTTGGGAAGTTGTCCGTAAGGGTAACAGCTTGAAGAAACATGTCAAAGATGCTGATGGGATTGTTACCATTGTAGGTCCCAAAACTGCTGAAGAAGTTCTAGCCGTGCAGAGGGAGAATAAAGTCAGAACAATTCTCCTTCAGGCTATACCAGATGACCAAATGGGTGACTTCCACTTCATGGAAGATGCCAAGGACATTTGGATGGCCGTCAAGGCTAGATTTGGGAGAATGATGAATCAAGAAGGATGAAGAAGTCAATGCTGAAGCAACAGTTTCAAGAGTTTTAGATATCTGAGGAAGAAGGAATCCACAAAGGGTATGACAGGTTCTACAGGATCTTGAGTCAACTTAATCAGCAGAAGGCTAGGCCGGATAATGAGGACTGCAATGCTAAGTTTCTAAGATCTTTGCCACCATCCTGGTTGCAAGTAAGCATTGCTCTCAAAACTAAGGGTGGATTGGACATGATCTCTTTTGATGACCTCTACAACAAGCCTAAATCTCTTGAGCCTGATGTTAGAAGTCCTATTCGTCCATCCACTCACTCAGCCTTTGTTAGCACCACATCCAATCCGGTGCATCATGCCTCAAGTTCTTACACCTCAACATCATCTTCTCATACCCACCTAAACCAACTCCTAAATCAAAATCCAGTAATATAATGGAAGATGTTCTTCACTCTTTTGTTGCTGAATATGAACATCAGCAGTTTATAGCTTATGAGGATTTTGAACAGGTGGATCCATTGGAGATGGAAGAGATTAACTTGAAATGGCAGTTGGCAATGATTTCTCTTAATATCAAAAGGTTTGAGAATAAGTCAGTGAGAAAGTTTGGTTTCCAGGGAAGAGATACAGCAATATTTGACAGAATGAAGGTTAAGTGCTACACTTGTGGTCAGATGGGCCACTTCTCAAGAGAATGCAAGGATAGAAAGCCTGGTGATGAAGTTAGATATGGCTCATATCTATTGGAATCAGGAACTTCTAAAGCTGGACCTTCCAAAGCCTTAGTAATTGTGGATGACCATGTTGATTGGACTGTTCATGAACCTGCTGAAGAGGAAGCTTCTACTTCTGAACAAGTGAATATGCTTGCATACTACCCCAAAGAGGATAAGAAGGATCAAGTTTCCTTGATGGGCATCTCTCAGGTACATAACTGTGTCTTTGGGTGTAGTGTAAGATATAATGAACTTAAACAAGAATATGATGAATTGAAACCTAAATACAATAAGTGTTATCTAGAAGTTGAGGCTTATAAAAAGGCTTAAAAAACTTTAGAAAGACAAAAGGTATGGTTTCAAAAGAATCAGCTTAAATATAAAGAAAAGATAAGAGTTTTAGAATGTGCAAAGATAGATTTAAGGCGTACTGAAAAAGAAAAATCTGATGTAGAACTAGAAAAACAAGAATTACAAGTAAAGTTTGATAAAGAAGTGGCTGGTCGTAAGAAGTGGCAAGAAGGGGCTTCTCATTTAAATAAATTGATTGATAGTAGTCAATCTGTTAGGTCTAGAAAAGCGTTAGGGTATGATAAATATATAGATCCTGAGGAATTAACTTACCCTGATATATCCAGTGTTTTTGACCCTGAACCTGTCCTAGAATTTCAAAAACCTGTAAAATATGTTAAGGAAGGGGGATTGAATGCTGTACATGGACCTATTAGAGGAGAACACATGCCCACATACCTGTCCATAACTGTTGACTTTGATGGATCATACCATCTTTATGGCAAAAAGTCAATTGACTTGCCAGACCCTGATTCTAAATCTACTGACTTTGTCTCTTGTTCTGACAGTGACAAGTCCTCTGACCAATGGTCTACTGCATATACTAGTTGTGATTCAAGTGAAAAGTCAGACCTTCCCAAGACCACACCCAAGACATCACCCAAGACTCCCCACAAGCCTGTTAGAGTTACTGCTAATTCCAAGACAGTTTCTTCTGAAGACTTGTTATTTAATTCTTTGCAAAACAATGTTTCTAGTTCTGTTAAAAAAAATTCTGTCAATGTTTGTGGTTTGAATGCTTTTTCATGTTATGGAGCATCTTTCACTTTTAATAAATCTTCTAAAAAGAAGAAATGCTTTGTGTGTGGAAGTAAATTTCCTTTGATTAAGGATTGTACTTTTCATGAGCAAAGAATGGGTGTATGTGTTAGTCAAAGAAAACCTAGGCAAATGTGGAGGAATGTTAATGATATACCATCTTTTGTTCCACATCAGTAGAAACACAATTCTGCTGAAAAACATTCTTCATGGAGAAGAACTGGTACTAGACCTTATGTGCGACCCACTAGTTCTTTCTTTCATAATAGTTATTGGCCTAGACAGTTTGACTCTATGTATCTTGGTGGAGGGTATTGGGATACTGCTGTGAAGCCCTCAGTAGGTTGTTCTTGGACAAAGAAGGGACCTAATTTGCAATACAGGCCCAAGAACAATGGTGGATCTAAAACATCTACATGGCCTACCTCTTATGATCCACAAGGCAGGCTCAAGTCAGCAATGACTTGAGTCTCCCATGTGTACTAATTTTTGTATAATTTTGTTGTTTTTGTAGGATCATCCCCTGAAAAGTATTGAAGTAGGCATAGTAGATAGTGGGTGTTCCAGAAGTATGTCAGGGAACAAGGATAAGATGCATGACTTTGTGCCTATAGAAGGAGGAGGCAATGTGACTTTTGGTGGAGGAGATGGCAAAATCACTGGGAAGGGCACTATTAAAACAACTCTGTTAGATTTTGAGAATGTATATTATGTGAAGGAACTTCAGCACTTTAATCTGTTCTCTGTATTACAAATCTGTGACACCAAGAATAAAGTTTTCTTCTCTGAGGATGAATGTCTTGTGCTCTCAAAGGACTTCAAACTTTCAGAAGATACAACTGTTTTGCTAAGAGTTCCTAGAACCTTCAATTTGTACACATTCAATCTGAATGATGTTCAACCAGAAGGTGATCTAACATGTTTGGTGGCTAAAGCTTCCCTGGATGAATCTACAAGATGGCATAGGAGGATGGCTCATGTGAATTTCAAGATCATTAACAAGCTTTCTAAACTTGGTCTGGTTCAGGGACTTCCTTCAAAAGTCTTCACCAATGAACATAATTGTGTTGCATGCAACAAAGGAAAGCAACACAGAGCCTCATACAAAGCCATAACAGCTGTGAGCACCATTACAGAACCTCTTCAGTTGCTGCACATGGATCTCTTTGGTCCAACCCCTATCAGAAGTATTGATCATAAGTACTTCTGCCTGGTTATCACTAATGATTATAGCAGGTTTTGCTGGGTATTCTTTTTGAAAACTAAAGATGAAACAACTCCTATTTTAAAAGAATTCATTACCCTGATTGAAAACCAGCTAAATAAAAAGGTTAAAGGCATTAGGTGTGACAATGGGACTGAGTTCAAAAATGTGATCTTAATTGAACTCTGTAAGTCTAAAGGGATAAAAAGGGACTACAACACTCCAAGGACCCTACAACAAATTGGGTTGCCGAAAGGAAAAATAGGACTTTAATAGAGGCAGCAAGATCCATGCTTGCAGACTCTAAATTACCCACTATGTTCTGGACTGAAGTAGTAAGCATTGCTTATTATGTTTTGAACAGGGTATCCATCACTAGACCTCATGTCAAGACACCTTATGAGCTTCTCACTGGGAAGGTTCCTGATATTCATTAACTTAAACCTTTTGGATTTAAAGTGACCATTTTGATTGCTGCTGATACACTGGGAAAGTTTGATGGGAAAGCTGATGAGGGGTATATTGTGGGTTATTCAGCTCATAGCAAGGCCTATAGAGTGTACAATTTGAATGCCAAAAGGATAGAGGATACCCTTAACCTAAGATTCCTAGAAGATCAGCCTAATATTCAAGGACAGGGTCATACTTGGTATTTTGACTTGGATTACTTAACTGATCACTTGGGTTATACTAGACATGTTTCTAATCAATTTGCAGGAACAAAAGAATCTCCTACTAACCCTGCAGGTTCCCTGGATGATGACTCAGAGAGTGACTCTGAGAAAGATGAACAAACCATTGTTGTATCTTCTTTTCCCCTAACCATTTTGTAGGTGCTGAGAATGAAGACGAGTCACAATATGCAGAGGATCTTGCTAGACTCAAGAAGCAAGAACATGCAGCCACTCAGGAAGCTAAGGGACTCAGTGAAAAGTTTGCACAAGAGACTGATGCCTTACTTCAACAATCAGCATAAGCAGTCAGTGGAAACAAGGATGTTGCTAACAATTCTACTGAAGGCTCTCCTGTTCCTGCAGATGTGATCAAAACTGCTGATAGTCCTGCTGCACAATCTCCCATTTCTACTGAAGTGTCTACAGACTTTGAGAAGCCATTTATAAGATTTCCAAGTCCTTCTGATCTTGGTAATTATCAATCCAAGGCTGGTATCTTCAACTCATCTTCCTATGATAGTGAGTTTGGACCCACTGTCAACAACCTTGATACCACAATCAATGTCAACCCCACAGCAACAAAGAGGATCAATATTGCTCATCCCCTATAAAAGGTTATTGGAGATCCTCAAGCACCTGTTAGAACTTGAAGTACTGTGAAGAACACTAAATATGGTGAAGTTGCTTTCATTTCCTATGTCTACAATCAACAGAGGGACAATCATATAGACTTTAAACATTGTCTGTTTGCTTGCTTCCTTTCTCAAATAGAGCCAACCAGTGTTCCTCAAGCACTTGCTGATTCAAGTTAGCTTGAAGCAATGTAAGAAGAGATACTGCAATTTAAGAATCAGCAGGTTTGGATACTGGTCCCTCTTCCTGATGGTAAATATGCAATTAGGACAAAATGGATTTTGAAGAATAAAAGAGATGCAAGGGGTATTGTGGTGAAAAACAAAGCAAGGTTAGTGGCTCAGGGGTTCAGGCAAGAGGAAGGCATAGACTATGATGAAGTCTTTGCACCAGTGGCCAGAGTTGAAGCAATCAGGATATTCTTGGCCTATGCATCTTATATGGGTTTTATGGTATATCAGATGGATGTCAAAGGTGCTTTTATGTATGGTGAGATTGAAGAAGAGGTTTATGTGACTCAACCCAAAGGTTTTGAAGACCCATATCATGTTTATAAGGTGGTTAAAGCTCTCTATGGACTACATCAGGCACCTAGAGCTTGGTATGCTAGGCTCTCTACATTTCTGCTGAAGCATGGTTATAGAAGAGGTGCCATTGACAAGACTCTCTTCCTTAAGAAAGACTTCAGGGATATCATTCTAGTGCAAGTGTATGTGGATGACATCATATTTGGTTCCACTAAAGAAGAATGGTGTAGAGAGTTTGAGGATTTTATGAAGGGAGAATTTCAGATGAGTGCCATGGGGGAGCTCACTTTCTTTTTGGGTTTATAAGTTCAGCAGAAACCTGATGGTATCTTTATCAGTCAGGATAAGTATGTAAAAGATATGTTGAAGAAATTTGATATGGACAATGTCAGAACTGCCACTACTCCCTATGAAGCTCCCAAACCAAAGAACAATCTTGAACCTGATCTTCCAGTGAATGTCCATTTGTACAGGTCCATGATTGGTTCTTTGATGTATTTGACTGCTTCTAGACCTGATATTACATTTGCTGTGAGTGCTTGTTCTAGGCACCAAGTCACCCCACTTACTTCTCACTTGAATGCTGTCAAAAAGATCTTTAAGTATCTGAAAGGCCAACCCAAATTAGGTCTTTGGTACCCAAAAAAATCTCCTTTTAAGCTGGAAGCATATAGTGATAATGACTATGTTGGTGCCAATATGGATAGGAGATCCACAACTGAAGGTTGTCAATTCCTTGGAAGAAGATTGATTTCTTGGCAATGCAAGAAACAGACCATTGTTGCTACCTCTACTACTGAAGCAGAGTATGTTGCTGCTGCCAATTGTTGTGGACAGGTTCTATGGATTCAGAATCAATTGCCGGATTATGGGTATAACTTCATGAATACCACCATTTTTATTGACCATCAAAGTACCATTTGCATTGTTAAAAATCCAGTTTTTCATAATAGTACCAAACATATTGAAATCAGGCACCACTTTACCAGGGATGCTTATGAAAAACATTTAATTAAAGTGGTTAAAATTCACACAGATGATAATGTGGCAGATCTGTTAACTAAAGCTTTTGATAGACCTAGGTTTCAACACTTAGTGGTCCATATTGGTATGCTTAACCCTTGAATGGAAAGTTTGAGGGGAGGCATAAGCCTCAGGGGAGGCATATGCTTCAGGGGAGGATTGTGATTGTAAACTTTGAATAAGTTATGTATATTATTGTTTGACTAACACTAACCAACTAATGTTTCTGTAAGATTTGTTTGTTTTGTTACTCTGTGTCTATTTTGCAGGATGCCCACCAAGATATTTTAATTCGGATGCTGAGATTTGTTTCTTCTAAAGTATAATGGATGCTGAGATTGATTTCTACTGAATAAAGCAATAAAAAGATCAAAATTGGCAAATGATTTTTCATTCATTCTAGGAACAAATTACAACTGACAAACAACTTCAAATGGAAATACAAGAATCAATCCTATACAAGTCTATCCAAATTATTCAAGCTCCTATCATCTATTACAAAAGCTGATTGATGCATAACCAGTATGATGAAGAAGCTGAAGCTGAAAAAGGAAGGATGGATTGATGAAAACGACGAAGATGCTCATGAACCTAATTTTACATCTATTGTCCTTGGAAACATCCCATCATCAACTACTCCATTTTCCCTTTCCCTTTACCCACCACCTCTGCCTTCTTGCCCTTTCCTCTGCGTCCATGGTTTGAAGCACCAGATCCTGGAGCAGGAAGACCCAACACCACACCTCGTGATGTTGGAAAAGATGGATTTCTCTTCATTGGCCTTGGTTGGGATCTCTCTGGTGTGGAAGGAGGAAGAAATGATGGATCTTCGTCTTCATCCTCTGAAGAGTCTTTATCAGAAGTAAAGATGAAGGGAGAGACATATTGTCTCTCAGCGAGAACAGGGGCATTACTTGGTTCCCCCTTCTCCAAAGCATTCCATCGCCTTTCCAACTCTCTAACATAATCTGAATCATCTAATTCAGAAGGATACGGTGGAAGATCATCTGATGAGGAAGAGGAGGAAGAGGAGGAGGTCAGGTCAATAATTTCAGGTTTGGAAGACATTATTTGGTGATGAATTTGGGTTAATTGTGAAATTAGGGGTTTGATATGATTTGGGGGTAATTTGATATCTGAGAAGTGTGATTTTGGGGTTATTAAATAGGTGAAGTCTAGGCTTTATGATCATTAATGCGAGTTGGGTGGCACAGTAAAAATCAAGATATTCACTGAAGATATTTTTTACTCTTGATTGGTTTCTGCTGATTGACCATCCATTAGCAGATTGACTTTCATTTCTGCTGAAGGGTAATTTTGAAATTGGATAGTTCCACTTTACATGTCAGACATGGTCAACAGTTTGTTCCGATAATTTTGACCACGATTGGGGAACTTCCAAATATAACCTACTTTGCATATCCTTGCCTAAACTAAATTATTATCCCATCACTCCATTTAAACCCATCATTCTTTTCATAATTCATAACCGTCTCTCGCAAAATAATTCAAATGGCTCGACTTGAATTCAAGCAAGATCATAACAAGTTTGCTATTTTGAAAAAGGCTAAGGGTCATGAAGAGTATGATTCAATGGTGGAGTTTCTACAGCATTCAAAGATTCATTATGCCTTAACACATTCTCCAAATGTGATATATGAATCTATGGTGAAGCAGTTTTGGGCATCTGCTAGGAAAAGATCTGACACAGAGATCGTGGCTGACATTGATGGTAATGAGTATGTGGTGACTGAAAGTTTGATCAGGACAAAACTTCAGTTGGATGATGAGAATGGTGTTTATCACTCCAACACTGAAGAGATACTTACTGGGTTGAGGGAAGCTGGTTATCAAAGCACTGACACAACTAAGTGGTTGAAGAATCAGTTCTGTCCCAAGTGGAGGTATTTGGTGCATTTGTTGCTCCAATGTATCAGCAATAAGTGTGGTGGCTGGGATCAGTTCTCTGCCCAATTGGGTTGTGGTATTATCTGTCTTTCTAAAGGGTTAACATATAATTTCTCAAAGTTTATTTTTGCTAATATGCTAGAAAATATTGAGAAACAAAATCATAAGTTTTTAATGTACCCTAGGTTTTTACAAATAATTTTAGACATAACCACTGAAGACAGGATTCATGTCCTATTAAGAGCCTTGGTTCAAAGTTATTTGCCTCTATGAAAACTAACTATAGTGGGGAACATCGCCCTCTGTTGGCTGCTATGTTGCCACATGGCAATGATGATGCAGTTGAGTGTGATGCTACTGCTCATATGCCTTCTCCAAATGCTGCTGATGATGGTAATCCATCATCTTCTGGTGTTGCTGCTAATGGTAATCCTTCAGTGGTAAATGAGGGAGAGCCATCTACAACTGCTGAACCATTACCTGTTTCTTCTGACCAACCTCCACCTTCCCCTTTACCTCTGTCACCTAGTCCTGTTCCTTCACCATCTCAGGTTGCTCCTGTTGAGCTAACTCCTGAGGTTGAAGAGACAATTCAGTCTCTTGGTACACAGGTACCTATACCTCTTGAGCCTGAGATTGCTAGATTACCTACACCTAGTCTTGTCAGAGAGCCAGTAGATGAAGGCTCTCCCAATGTTGTACATATGTCTGTTTCTCCTGCTAGGTTCAATGAAGCCCCTTTTACCACTGAGCAATCTGTTGGTGGAGCAGAGGACCCTGTTACTCTCACTTCTGTACATGATTTGCTTTGCAGGTATATTAGTAAGACTGATGCTCTTTAAAAAGAGCTTGCTAATACCAAGTCTACTCTTGTTGGTGAGATTGACTTGCTGAAAAGCAGGGTTCTGGATTTGAAGGCACAACTTAATCAGCAGAAGAAAAGAAAGATTGTGACAGATGCTGCTGAAGTGCCTCAGGAGGGTAATTTGGATTCCCTTGAGATCTTGGCTGAAGTTGCTAGACAGACACATGCTTCTTCTCCCAAAGTTTCTGAAATATCACAACCTAAGCTGACAATTCACTTCAGCAGAAGAAGTAGAAGACAATATTTGGCAAAGAAAGCTGCTGAATCTTCTAAGGTGTCCAGTGGTGATGAGATTCTTATGGCAGAAGCTGATGATACTCTTCAGGAGAAACAACCAACTAGTGGAATTGCTACTGACAAGACTACTGATGGTCTTCATGCATCAGTAGATACATTCTTTGTAGTTGGTAAAGAGTATATGGATTCACCTGACTATGATCCATCGGTTCTTAAGCAAGTTTCTCCTGATGACACCACTGCAAACCTGAAGCTTACAGGATCTGCTGATAATTTACTTGATTCAGATGTTCAAAAGTTAACTGCTGATCCTATGGAAGGTTTATATATTCCTCATGTTGATTCTGCTGAAGGTGATGAAGTGTGTGCTGATGAACTTATTTCAGAAGAAGAAAGAGTTGAACAAGAAAGACTCTTGAAAGAATGGGAAGATTATAAGAAGAGTACAGACTTGGCAGAAGCAGAACAAGCCAAATATGATTCAGAATATCAGTCTGCAACAAAAAGATATATTTCTACCTTGCCTATTGAAAGACAGAGAGAATTGGATGCTGCTATTCAAAATTTTGATGAATCGGACTGGCAACATATTGGAGAACAAGTAATTACTACTCCTGGTTTAGCTGCAGACATTCTTAGAAATGAGGTGTATAAAAAGGAATGGGTTTTTGAAATTGTGAAGAAGATGAAATTAAGAAAGAAAGAAGCAGATGAGCAAAAAGCCAAAGCAAAAAGGATAAACCAATGACTCAAGCACAGCAGAGGGATTATATAAAAACTTATGTGAAAAGTCAAAGCAGTGCCCTATATAATAATGCTTGGACTAGGAAACAAGTTTGGGCTCTTACAGATGAACAATTGGTTCTTATGTATAATAGAATCAAGTCTAGATGTGAAAAGGATGGAATGAGTGCTCCTAAGCTTGTTCCTACCATTCTTGCTGATGATGCAGAACCATCTTCTCAAAAAGTTCACCTTGATGAAGCTGTTTCTTCTAGTGTGCCTACTAGGTCTTCATCATTGCCTACTGATGCTGTTTCTACTATGCATGTGGATGTTCCTATTGTTGAACAGGTATCTTTACCTGCTACTTCTGCTGATTTGACAACTGTTGCTGCTTCATCTAGTGTTGATAAAGGTAAAGCTAAAGTTGTAGCAGAAGCTCTTCCTTCTAGAAAGAGAACCAGGAAACAAATGGAGGAGGAGAGATTGGGTGAAGAGGCTACAAAAAGGTTAGCTGATGAACAACAAGCTGAAATAGCAAGATTTCATGAGCTCAAGGAAAGAGAAGTAGAGCTTGCAGCTGCTAGGGCTAAATAGATAAGGAAGGCCATGGATCAACAGTATGCATCTGCTGCACTTGATTCTTCTCAGGATTCTACTGATGAACAAATGGATATTCCATCAGTGGAAACTAGTACTGCAGAAGATGTATCTACTGAAGATGTAGTTCATGAGGAACCTTCTTTACCTCATGATGCAATTTATGTTCCTGGAAGAAGAGCTAAGAGAATGGCTAAAATGAGAACTTCACATTTAGCACAAATACTAGTAGATGTGAATGCTCCTGTTGCTTCATTTATCAAAGAAGGATCCCCTGATGATTGGCCAGAGGGAGTTAGAGATGTTTTAGTTCATTGGGAATTATCTAAGAATGGTCAGATCAATACCATTTATAGACTTGATAAAACTTCTCTATCATTCACATTCCTACAAGAAATACTACATCTTGTGCATCATCAGGACTTCCAGAGCTGCTTCTATTTGATGGTATTTTGTTATATATTTGTTTTGTTTTCTTAAAAAAAAAATAAAAAAAGTTAACTAACAGATTTGTATAGTATTGTGTATGTTGTATGCAGGTTTGGTGTTGATTATTTCCACACCTTCTCTGGTTATCAACTTACCTGATGTTGACTATTCCATCAAAAAGTTGGCTAGTCCAAAGAGTACATCTTTGGTAAAGACATGTCAAATCTGTTGATAGCTGTAATAGTTTGCTAAAAACTATTGGGTACTCAACTCACCCATGCTTAACAGCTGAGAGTTGAATGGTTGTCAATTGACCATGGATTTTTCCTTTATGGATTCCCAATAATTAGCTAGCCCACAAGTATATGGCTTGTGGTAAAGGCAGTGGAAAACTATATTTGGTATTCAATTAACCAAGGTGATTAAATCAACCAAATAATTGACTAGTCCTGAGCAAACGACTACAGGTAAAGACAACTCAAATCCGTTTAAAGCTGATGATTTACTAAAAATCATATGGTCATCAGCGTACCATAGTTTTCGAACTAAAACATTTGGCTACTCCAGTAGTGATGGCTATTGGTAAAGAGACATCAAATCCATTATTTTCAATGATTCACCTCTCACAGGAGTTAACACACCTGGATGTGATGAGAATAGTATGAAACTAATTTGTTTTGATGTACATTTGGTCATTTGTTGCTGCAAAGAATGGAGCTTTCAAGTATGTGCTGATCATAGAGATTCTGCTGATGATGATTCTTTGCTGCTGATGTTCGACTTCAATCCTCTTGGTTTGTCATTTTTAAAGATCTATCAAGAATCTTGAACTTAACCATGTCAAATTCAAGATTAGGGGAGGATTATTGGGAATTCTGCTAAGTAAGAATTCTGCTGATGGTTACTGCTGAAGGATACTGCTGAAGAGCTGGTTCCTGCTGAAGCAGTATATCTGCTGAAGTTTAGTTTCAGCATTATTAGTTTCTGCAGACATAGTTATTCCGTATTTTATGTAATATAGTTAGGATATGCATGAGTTTATTTAGGAAGTGATAATGCATATCTTTTAAAAGTTTTAGAATATACGTTTCTTGTTAAACGGTTTAGGGTTCCTTGTGTATAAAAGGAACACACGATTATGTATTGAGTACACGTTTTTAGAAAACACTTTCATTGTTATTAAAAGATCCATAGAGGATCAATTGTTCTTAGTATTCAGTTGTTAATACTTGTGTTTGTTTCTGCTTTAGAATACAAGTTACAGAGATTATCTTTTAGTGTGTTAGTGATTACATTAACATAACTAACGATCCACGAGTGCTCAAAGATCTATCAAGGTCTTAGGATCAACAACTACTAAATGCGGACCAAGATACAAACCCAAGCCCAAAACCTTATTATCAGTACATACCTTTTTACCCGACCCAATACCTAAGTCAAACTAATAAACCTGGGTCAAAACAAAATAAGAAACACGCGCGTAAAACCATTTTCACTACTCACTTCCTTCCCTAATTTACCCTGCATCACCACACCTATTCACCCCACCTTAAGTACCCTTCTAGAAGCTGATACGTCTGACATGGGGAATGACACATTGGCAATTCAAAGCTTTTTTATTAGAGGAAACACATCATCTCATGATCCAAGGGTACGAATTAGAGCTCAAGACAAGGATTGGAATCAAAGGTATGGATTAAATGAATGGGAAGCAAACCCTAGCTCCTAGAACCTTCAGCCAAGGCCTATAAAAGGACCCTTCATCTTCACATAGAAGGCATCAAGTCTAGCATAGTTTTTTTATTTATTTATAGTTTTTAGCTTATTTTACGCTTATTGTATTATACTTTTCTTAAATTTTATCTTATTTAATGCGTTGTACTCATTTTTAATCATTAATAAAATTCAGTTTTATTGAAAGTTGTGTTCATTTAATTTTAATGCTTTTATGATGTTTTTATTTGGTGGAAATAAGCTCTTATAAGATCTTTTCACTTTTACTTAAACTCAAATAAGTTGTTCAATAGCTTATTTGAGTTCTACTTAACTTTTGGTCTAATTTAAACAAGTTTTAGTTTCATAATCTGTTTTAAGCTCAAAGTAAGTTGTCAATGGATGATAAGCCAATAAGGGATGGGCTTATGAGTTTACCAACTTATCATTTGATAAGATGGAGCTTGTAAATAAAAGCATATTAGTCGTTGTTTTGAGCAAAGGAGCAAGTAAGTTCTCCTTTTATTTTATAGCTTATTGATATTGCTTATTGCTTAATATATGTTCTTAATTGCTTATTATTAGTTCTAAACTATTTATTATTGTTATTTATTACTTTTAGTTGCTTTTTAGTAGTTTCTATCTCATTAGTCTAAGTTTTTTCTAAAAATGTCATAAAAATACAAAAATATAGCTTATTCTGTTAGCTTATTATTAAGTGCTTTTTAGTAGTTGTAATTTGCTTATTAGACCTTAATTAAGTTAGTTTAATATCCGTTTTCAATAAAATCAGCTTAATCTAGTCTTATTTAGCCTTAAAAACAGTTTTTGGTTTTTAAAGGGGTGTTTGGGTCAAGACTGTGTTAGCTAGTTTTTGTTAAAAATCCAATTTGATTTTAGTTAAATTGAGTCTAATTAGTAGTTTTTAGTTAGTTTAAAGTACTTTTACTTAGCTTTATAGCTTATGAGTAAGATTTCAAAATTCCATGGTTTAAGAATAGTTTAAACTGCTTATTTTGAAATGATTAGAAAAAGGTCTTTTTAGGAGTTTATTTTGAGTCAAAATTAGTTAAATAGGTTTGTTTTAATGTTTTAGTTAAGTGTCAAAGTGGTTTGAGTCCTAGTTTCAATTTTTCAAGTTTCTGTCGAAAGTTAAAAAAACCAAAAAATAAAAAAATAAAAAAAATAGTGTAAAGTGTATGTCATATCAGCTTATTTATAATCTGATTTCAAATTGAAATTGTTTAAAAATTGGTTTATGAGTTCTTTATGTAGGATCTACACTTGATAGATCTTGAGCCAATGGATCGTTAGCCTACTGATGTAATCACCAGCAAGACTAAATAGACAATCTCTGTGAGCTTATATTTATTGCGGAATATAAATACAAACGATATACTAAACACTTTGATCCTCTATGGATTGTTATTATTGACTAATAATTGTTTTGATATACGTACGTAATACAATAACCTTGGGTTCCTTTTATACTAGTAGAAACCCTAACATTTCTTACAAGAAACGAATAATATTAAACTATAAAAGATATTCTACATAACTTGTCCTAAAATAACTAAACTCCATCTACGGATTAACAATATCCGCAGAATGTCTATCATCAGCAGGAACCAGTCTTCAGTAGAAACAACTATAAGTATCCGCAGGAACCTGTCAGCAGTATCTAAATGCTGACTTCAATAATTCCTTACAATCCTCCCCTAATCTTGAAGTTGACATGATTAACTTCGAGATTCTTGATAGATCTTCAAATCCCAATAGAAGAGGATTGAATATGAACTTCAGCAGCAAAGAATCTGCATCAGCAGGATATGTATGATCAGCAAAAACTTGAAAACACCATTCTTTGCAGTAACAAATGACCAAATGTACATCAAAACATAAGTTTCATACTATTCTCATCACTTCCAGGTGTGTTAACTCCTGTGAGAGGTGAATCATTAAAAATAATGGATTTGATGTCTCTTTACCAATAGCCATTACTACTGGAGCAGCCAAATGTTTCAGTTCACTAACTATGGTAAACTGATGACCATATGATTTTTAGCAAATCATCAGCTATAAACGGATTTGATATGTCTTTACCTGTAGCCGTTTGCTCAGGACTAGTCAATTATTTGGTTGATAAAATCACCTTGGTAAATTGAATACCAAATATGGTTTTCCACTGACTTTACCACAAGCCATACACTTGTGGGCTAGCCAATTATTGGGAATCCATAAGGAAAAATCCATGGTCAATTGACAACCATCCAACTCTCAGTTGTTAAGCATGGGTGAGTTGAGTACCAAATAGTTTTTAGCAAACTATTACAGCTATCAACAGATTTGACATGTCTTTACCAAAGCTGTACCCTTTGGACTAGCCGACTTTTTGATGGAATAGTCAACATCAGGTAAGTTGATAGAAAAGGTGTGGAAATAACCAACACCAAAACCTGCATACAACATACACAACACTATACAAATCTGTTAGTTTTTTTAAAAATATATTAAAATAAACAAATATACAAAAAAATACCATCAAGTAGCTCTGGCCACCCTGATCCTGGTTTTTAACAAACGAATCAAAGATTCAGCAAACAATTTAGCATTCCCAACTGGATCAGGAGGAATCTCCAATTTTTGTAGAAGCATTTTCTCCATAAGAGGCACAGTCAGAGGATAATTCTTCTCAATGAACATTATTACCCTTATTCCAGATGTAGTCTCCAAGACATGAACATAAGGAAGAGGATAAAATTACCAACTTTGTACTTTCCACCTCTGATTGTTCTTCCAAACTGCATAACCAGAACCATTTGGAGAAGTAGAATCCATGAGCACTTGAAGATCCCCCAAAAGATATAATCCTGCACCTTCAGGAGCATGAGTAGCATAATACTTGGAAACCAAGTCATAGAGAGTGAGCAATTCCTGATGATCCACAAGATGCAAACTTTCTTGTAGAAATGTGAATGACAGAGATGTTTTATAAAGCCTATAAATAGTATTGATCTGTCCGTTACTAGACAGCTCCCATCTAACCAAAACATCCCTAAAACCCTCTGGCCAATCATCAGGAGATCCCTCTTTAATAAAAGAAGAATCAGCATCATCTACATCTATTACCCTATGCACTTGAGGAGTGTGTGAGCCCTTCATTCTAGCCATTCTTTTGGCCCTTCTACCAGGAATGTATATAGAAGAAGGTTCTTCAGTAGATACATCCTCAGCAGATACATCCTCTGACTCATGTGTTTCCACTGATGGAGGAACTAGTGGAATATCAGCAGAAATCTCAGCAAAAGGTTGATCAAGAGAAACTGATTCAGCTTGTGCATCCATCTCCATTCTAACTTGTTTAGCTCTAGCAGCTGCAAGCTCTACTTCTCTCACTTTGATCTCATGAAATCTTACCATTTCAGCTTGTTGATCATCATGCAACCTCTTTGCAGCTTCTTCACCCAATCTATCCTCCTCCATTTGTCTTCTGGTCCTCTTTTTAGAAGGAATATCTTCTGCTACAACTTTAGCTTTACCTTTGTCAATAACAGAAGAAGCAACAGTAGTTGTTAGATCAGCAAAAGTAGACACAACAGGTAAAGGTGCATGACCAATAGCAGGAACACCCATAGCAATAGCATCAGCAGAATGAGATAAAGAGGTAGTTGGCACATGAGCAGAAATAGCTTCATCTATCTTGAGCTTCTTAAAAAGTGGTTCTGCATCAGTAGTAAGTAGAGTAGGAACAAGATTATGAGTAAGAATTCCATCCTTTTGTAATCTAGTCTTGATTCTATTGTAATGAAAAACCAATTGTTCATCCGAGAAAGACCAAACTAGTTTCTTAGTCCAAGTATGATTATATAGAGCACTGCTTTGATTCTTCACAAATTCCCTCGTAAGATTCCTTTGTTGTGCTTGAGTAAGAGGTTTATCCCTCTTTTCTTTGGCAATTCTTTCAGCTTCAGCCTTCTTGTTAAGTTTAGCAGCCTCAACCATCCTCTTTGCAAAATCATCTTGATGATATACAACACCAAGTATAGACTTTGCCAAATCCGGTTTAGAAGAGACTTGAGTAGCTAAATTATCCCATTGCTCAGCAGATAGACGTTTGACAATTTCATCCAGCTCCTGTTGTCTTTCAGCAGGTAGAGTATGAATAGGTGAATTACCCATGTGTTCTAAATCAGCCTGTACCTTTCTAGCAAGAGCCTCAGATGCCTTCATGTCTAAATCCCTCTTAGCCTTAGCAGCTTCCTCTTTAGCTTGCCACTGTGCTGCTACTAGCTCACTTAGCTTTTCATTAGCTAGTTCCTCTTTAGATTTCTGTCTAGAAGGAATATCTTGATCAATCACAACATAGGTTCCTTTATCCACATGAGTTGAACCAGCTTCAACAAGAATAGAATGCTGATCAGTAAAAGAGCCACCAGGACAATCAACATGTATATCTGCTGATTCATTAGTAGGAACCACCTTAGGCATTGTGTCAGCAGATGTATTCTTGCTAGGTGAGGACACATAGACTTTTCCAGCAACAAAGAAAGTATCTTCTGACTGAGAGACATCAGGAGAATTCTTTTTAGCATTAACATCAGTCATATCAACATCAACAGAAGAGAGATCATCAGTCTTTTTGTGAAGTTCTGCCAAATACTTTCTTCTAACATAAAGCACTTTCTGATCTTTTGGTGTGGATGTTTCAGCAGGAGGAGTAGTTGGTACAGTATTAGAAACAGGAGCATCATGCTGAACACTCTCTATAGTAGTGGTAGCAAGAAGATGAAGTCCTTCCAAGTCAAGTTTATCAGACTCTTCAGTAACTTCTTCTTCTGAAGCAATCACAACACCTTTTCTTTTCTTTGTTTTGAGCTGATTCTCCAATTTCTTTACCCTTTTAACCAAAGTCACCACAGCTTCTCCAAGAGTCCTCTTGGTGTGCTTAAAATCCTTTTCCAAAGTATCCACCTTTTGCACATACCTGTTCAATAAAAGGGACAAAGAGGTGAGAGTAACAGGACCTTCAGCTCCACCAACAGGGATATCTGTGGTATTAGAAGAATCATTAGTCCTAAGAGGAGAGGTATAAAATCCTGCATCTATATCTACATTTTCCTCAAAAGTATGTCTCAATGGACTTGGTGTGCGAAGTATTGTTATTTGTGGAGATTGTACAGGTTAGTCAGGGCCAAAATCCTCAGTGACCACATGCTCAGTAGGAGCATCAATAATTGGTGAAGGTATAGGTGTGGGAGGACTAGGTGTAGATGGCCTTGGAGATGGTGGTGGTTGGGTATCAGCAGCAACTGATGCACTTGCATCAGGAGCAACTTCAGGCCCTCAGGAGAATCCACTGGTGCATGAGCATCAGCAGGATCCTGACCACCAGCAGCTGCATCAGCTGCATTGCTAGTAGGCAACATAGCAAGTAGTAAAGGCCTATGGTCTCCATTATATTTGGTTTTCATAGAAGCAAACAGCTTACTAGATAAACCCTTAACAGGCATATGGGTATTATCATGGGTCTGAATACCTAAAATTATTTGAAGAAACCTAGGATACATTAAAAATTTAAGTTTAGAATCCTTAACATTTTGAAGCATTTCATCAAATATGTATTTAGAAAAATTAAAAGTTCTCCCCTGAGATAAGCACACAATGGCTAGAGCAATGCCTGTTGAGAATTGATCCTATCCTCCAGACTTAGAACTCATACACTGAAGCAGAGTGTGTGTCAGGAATCTCCATTTAGGGCAAAACTGATTCTTGTACCAGACCTTCCCATTTCCACGATATCCAGCAGCCTGAAGACCCGCAATTATCTCCTTCTTAGCCAATTCATGCTCCCCACCTTCATCATCCAATTGCAATTGAGTCCTAACCAATGACTCAGTGATAACATATTCTTCCCCATCAATAGTAGCCACAATTTCTGTTGGTCCATCTTCAGCAGACCTTGTGCGTGCCGTTCTCCAAAATTGTTTAACCAAAGATTCATGGATAATGACAGGATATTAGGTTAAGGCATAATGTATCTTGGATCTTTGGAGAAATTCCATCATCTGTACATAGTGACCATCTCCTTTACCACGACCTAAGAAAGCTTGCTTGTTATGATCACCTTTAAAGAGTAGTTCAACCATCGATTGATAAGAGAGAATGGGTTTTGAATGCTGAGAGAGGTCGAAATGGTTTTTGAAGTTTTATAAGGAGAGGGAATTAGTTATTTGGAAGTGGGATTTGCACGTCTAGGTTAAATGTGGTAAGTTTCCAAACGTGGAGTGTAATTGGCAAGAATTGTGGAAACAATCTTTGACCAATAATTGACTTTTATAAAATCCCAAATAAAACTGACTCATCAGTAGAAACCAAATCAAACAGCAGGAACCAGATGGTCAATCCGCAGACACCTATTAAGTGTTGACTACGGTCAACCATTCCTTCCATCAGCAGCAACCACATAGTCAAACAGCAGGAACACGTCATCAGTGGTAACCTTGTTTCAGTAAAAATACCTTTAGTCAAACTTTCTTCCTTAATTACGTGTAAACCACCTTGCATTAATTACAATAACTACACACGGTTTACTTGACCTTACAAATAGAGGGTAAAAATTCCCAAATCTCACCAATCAATTTCTCAATCCAAATCCCTAATTATACAACCACCAATCAAGTTATAACCATGTCATCCAATCCAAGTATAATCAACATCTCTTTCGACTCATCTGATTCTTCAGAATCACTAACATCTCCACCTCCATTAAAATTACCAACCATTCCACGAGGTCTGACCAAAGAACAGGCCAAGAAGAGGAAACATGATGCAAATCCTCCAAGTCCATCACCATCAGAGGACCCTGCAAATGTTCCTTCTAATTTGGATGATTCAGATGCTGCTAGAGAGCTAGAGAGAAGGTGGAACGCTCTAGAGAGGGGTGAAGCAAGCAGAGCCCCTAATCCTTTTTTGTAATCAGAATCGTCAAAGGATCCCAATCCATGGATCTTATATCAACCACCACCCCATGAGCTTGTGTCTCCCTTAATTTGCACTTCTTCTGATGAAGATGAAGATGAAGATGAAAATGATGCTCTATACATTCCTCCCTCAACACCTGAGAGGCCCCAATCCTCCTGTCCAAGGCGACCATCAAGACCACGAAGATCAAATCCACCATTGCCAAGGACAAGGGAAGTGGTGATTGGGTTGTCTTGTCCCTAACAGCAGGAACTCTTCACCAGAAACAAAGGCTAGGAGAAGATGGCTGATGTGAAGGGCAAGGGCAAAGGAAAAGTAGAATAGTAGGGTTAGGGTTGATAGGCTAGTTTATGGGACTGTTTTGTTTGTTTGAAGCTTTCAATCTTTCTTCTGTTTGTACTTTTGGATGATTATCAATAAAACATTGTTGCCTTTGTTTATCTTTACTTAATTGTTTTGCTTCTGATGAATGTACATTCCCCTGATGTAAATAGCCTAGCAGGAACTATCAGCAGGAACACACTTAAAATATCATTAAAGATTAATCTTGTGTCATAAGCAGCAATTGGTCAAACCTTAGTAAAATTCATCCGTAGAATCCATTTTTATGGTCAACTTGCACAATTAGTAATTGGCACAGACTCAACTACCTCCCATTAAGTTACATTTACTCTCATTATCCTCAAATCAGGTCTATATAAAGTTGTCTTCAAATCACAAGCTACCGAAATATCAATTACACACTAATACCAACACACCAAAGTCTCCCCAAACACACCAGTTATTAAGCCAAACCCCAATGTTATTGATATTTCCTCTGACTCATCTTCTGACTCTACCTTTGACATTCCCTAAATTCAGAGAGCATATTACTATCTTGGTGAGGGACCATTTGAGTTCTGTCTATCTCCTTCCTCATCAGAGGAAACAGAGGAAGCTCCAACTCCTCTTGCAGTTGTTCTCCTTGACTTTACTCCAGTCACTACTTTCCTTACCAGTGAAATGGAAAGGGTTTGTGCTGATATGAGGAAGATCTCTGTCCCTGTAGAGCTACAATCTTCTCAAAGGTACAAGGGTCCACTCAAGGTTGTCCTTGGACTTGCTGCTCCCAAACTCTGGGATAAAGATATGCAGTCCAGAGGGGTCCACAAGAGGATGCCTGACCTCAAGGACCTGGGAAAGGGGAAGAGGAAGATGGAGTAGAAGTTTGGGCTGTTGTAGGTCATGGTGTTGTGGTCTTTGGAGGTTGCTGGTTGTAAGGTTGTTAGGTTGTTTGTTTGTGTCTCTTCTAATTCAGTTCTGTTGTTTGGTGGTTTGTGATGTACTCTTGAATCTCACTAGTGAATAAACTTTTTAGTTTTCTGTTTACACTTCTTCTACTAATATGTGATGTATGAATCTTTGTCCATCAGCAGAAACTTGACCTGCAAACCAAACACTCAAACAGAACACAGAAGACAAACATAATGATATACAGAGTTAGTAAGAAACCTGCAAAACAAAGTTAGTAAACATAATAATATACAAATTGTACAACATCAATTATAATCCTCCCCAAAGGCATATGCCTCCCCTCCAACATAATATTCAAGGGTTAACCATCCCAATATGGACTACTAAGTGGTTAAACCTAGGTCCATCAAAAGCCTTTGTTAACAAATCAGCCACATTATCATTAGTATGAATTTTAAGCACCTGTATTAAATGTTTCTCATTTGCATCTCTTATAAAATGGTGCCTAATTTCAATATGTTTAGTTCTTTGATGAAAGACTGGATTTTTAACAATTGAAATGGTACTTTGATTATCAATATAGATTTTAGTGTTCATGAAATTGAACCCATAATCCAGCATTTGATTTTGAATCCAAAGTACCTGACCTATTCTGCTTCAGTAGAAGAGGTGGCCACAATGGTTTGTTTCTTGCACTGCCAAGAAATTAGCCTTCTACCAAGAAATTGACAACCTCCTATTGTGGATTTCCTGTCCAAATTAGCTCCAGCATAGTAACTATCACTGTATGCTTCCAACAAAAATGGTGAATCCCTTGGATACCAAACACCTAACTTAGGTTGGCCTTTGAGGTACTTGAAAATCTTCTTCACTGCATTTAGATGGGAAGTCAATGGAGTGACTTGATGTCTTGAGCAAGCACTGACAGCAAAAGTGATGTCAGGTCTTGAAGTTGTGAGATACATGAGTGAGCCAATCATGGATCTATATAGATGAACATTAACAGCTTCATCTTGTTCATTTGGATTTTTAAGCTTGGGAGGTTCATAGGGAGTAGTTGCAGTCCTCAGTTGTTCAAAGTCAAACTTCTTCAAGATGTCTTTTACATATTTCTCCTGATGTATAAATATCCCTTCAGGTTGTTGTTTGACTTGTAGCCCCAAGAAAAATGTCAGTTCCCCTATTGCACTCATCTGAAATTCACCTTTCATCAAATCTTCAAATTCCCTGCACCACTCTTCCTTTGTGGAGCCAAAAATAATATCATCCACATATACTTGTACCAGAATGATATCCCTGGAGTTCTTCTTAATGAAAAGAGTCTTATCAATTGCTCCTCTTATGTAGCCATGCTCCAAAAGGAATGTAGATAACCTTGCATACCAGGCTCTTGGTGCTTGATGAAGTCCATAGAGTGCCTTGACAACCTTGTACACCTTCTTAGGATGTTGTGGGTCTTCAAAACCTTGTGGTTGAGTGACATAGACTTCCTCTTCAATCTTGCCATAGAGAAAGGCACTCTTTACATCCATATGATATACCACAAAACCCATGTATGAGGCAAAGGCCAAAAATAACCTTATTGCCTCAACCCAAGCAATAGGTGCAAAAACTTCAGTATAATCAATCCCTTCTTCTTGTCTGAAACCTTGAGCCACTAATCTTGCTTTATTTCTGACCACAATGCCTCTTGCATCTCTCTTGTATTTTATAATCCACTTGGTTCCAATTGCAACTTTACCTGCAGGTAGATCAACAAGTACCAATACATCTTGATTCTTGAACTGTTGCATCTCTTCCTGCATAGCTTCTACCCAACTAGGTTCACTCAAAGCTTTTTTAATGCTGGTTGGTTCTACTTGTGATAAGGAACAAGCAAACAAACAATGTTGTTAATCTGTATGATTGTCCCTCTTCTGATTAGACACATATGTTAGAAAAGTACATTGTCCAAACTGTGTCTGCTTTATTGCACTTTTGGTTAGAACCATAGCATTTGGATCACCAAGTATATTAGTTTGAGGATGAATGGTGTTGATCCTTTTGGTAGGAACAGGATTAACATCAACAGAAGTTTCAAGATTGGTAAAAGTTGGAGCAAAGTCATCATCATAAGAAGCTGATTGAAAAATGCCAGCACTTTGTTCATGATTGCCCAGATCTGAGGAGGTGGGAAACCTGCCAAAAGGTTCATCTAAACTTGTGGATGTAGCAGTGAAAACAGGTACAACAACAGAAATGCCTTCAGGAGAATTGGCATCAGCAGCAACAGGAGATCCATCAGCAGAAATTGGTTTTCTGCTGGTAGCAACAACAGCTTGTCTCAAGAGTGCCTCAGTATCTTGAGCAAACTCAAGACCAAGCCTTTTAGCTTCTTCAACAGCTGCATGCTCTTGCTTTTGATGCCTTGCAAGATCTTCTGCATAAGTTGAGTTTTCCACATCATCAGCAGTTTTGGCATCAGAGGCTTCTTTGTTAGTAGGACTTGCAACATGAATAGGGAGAGAAGAAACAACAATAGTGGGTTCATCACATTCTGAATCACTGTCTGAGTCATCTTCCAAGGTACCTGCAATGTTAGTAGGTGACTCTTGTGTACCTGCAGAAGGGTTAGTTTTAAATCTTGTATACCCCAAGTGATCTGTTAAGTAGTCAAGGTGAAAATACCATTCATGACCTTTACCCTGAACATTTTCATTGTCTTTCATAAATCTCAGGTTAAGAGTCTCTTCAATCTTCTTTGCAGCCAAATTGTATAGCCTGTAAGCCTTGCTATGAGCTGAGTAACCAACTATATACCGTTCAGTAGCTTTTTCTTCAAATTTTCTTAAGTGATCACTTGTATTCAGAATAGTCACTTAGCATCCAAAAGGTTTCAAGTACTCAATGGTAGGTTTCTTCCCAGTCAGAAGCTCATAAGGTGTTTTATTGTGTGGTCTTGTAATTAACACCCTATTTAGCACATAACAAGCAGTGCCAACTGCTTCAGTCCAAATCATTATGGAAAGTTTAGAGTCAGCAAGCATAGATCTTGCAGCCTCTATTAGGGGTCTATTCTTCCTCTCTGCAACTCCATTTTTTTGTGGAGTCCTGGGATTGCTATAATCCCTTTTTATACCCTTGGCCCACAGAGTTCAATGAGATTGGCATTTTTGAATTCTGTCCCATTGTCACACCTTATGCCTTTGATCTTCTTGTTAAGTTAGTTTTCAATGAGGGCCATAAATTCTTTAAGTGTCTAAAAGGTTTGGTCTTTAGTCCCCAAAAAGAAAGTCCAACTATATCTACTATAAGCATCAGTGATCACCAGACAGAAGTACTTATGGTCAATACTCCTGATGGATGTTGGACCAAAAAGTTCCATATGAAGCAACTGCAAAGGTTTTGAGATTGTGCTCACAGCAGTAATAGCTTTATAAGAAGCCTTGTGTTACTTTCCTTTGTTACATGCAACACAGTTATGTTCATTAGTGAATATCTTGGAAGGAGGTCCATGAACTAGTCCATCTTTAGCAAGCATGTTGATTACTTTGAAGTTTACATGTGCCATCTTGTAGATTCATCCAAGGATGCTTTAGCCACCAAGCATGCTAGATCACCTTCTGGCTGGACAACATTTAAGTTGAAGGTGTAAAGATTATGATTTCTTGGAACCCTTAGCAATACATTACTCTCATCAGGCATTTTGAAGTCATGTGAAAGAATGAGACAATCCTCATCAGTGAATAGCACAGGAATCTGTTTGTCACAAATTTGTGAAACTGAGAACAAATTAAAACCTTGTAGCTCCTTCACATAATAGACATTCTCAAAATCCACCTTTGGAGTTCTGATGGTTCCTTTCCCAGTGATTCTTCCTTCTCCACTTCCAAATCGCACAAAATCATGTAGCTTCTCTTGATTCCCAGACATGCTTCTTGAACAACCACTATCAACAATACCTAAGTCTTTATTTAAAAGAGGATGTCCCTACAACAACAAAATATACAACAATATGAGTACCATAGAGAGACTCAATTCATGAAAGACTTGAGCCTGCCTTGTGGATCATTGTTATGAAGCCATGTAGATGAGTTAGATCCACCATTGTTCCTAGAACTCGTGTGTACATATGGTCTATTAAATCTCCAAGAACAATCTGCTGAGGACTTTACAGTAGAATCCCAATTTGCCCTTCCCAAAAACATTGGGTCATAACATCCAGGCCAATAACCATTTTGAAAATAAGTATGATGATATCCAGAAAATGGTCTAGCAACATATCTATTCCTATCAGCAGCAAAATATCTACTAGCAGAAACAGACCCACCAGCAGGAATAGACCTATCAGCAGGAACTGAATTGGTTCTGCTAGTGGTTCGAGTTGCCTGTGGAACATATGAAGGTCTGGAATGAACATTGGTCCACTTTGGTCTAGGTCTATTATGAGCAACAGAAACACCTGTCCTCTTTTCATGAAAATCACAATCCTTAATCAAATGCAATTTACTACCACAGACAAAACACTTCTTCTTTCTAGAAGATTTATTGAAACCAAAAGATGTCTTATCAACCACAAAATTATTCAAACAACCACCATAAATATAATTGTTTTGTAATGACTGAAAGGAATTGTTTTCAAAAGAAGTAAATAACAAGTCTGCAGAAGAAGCTGTCTTTGAAATAACTTCATCAGCAGCAACTTCAGAGTCAGCATACTTGTAAGAGGACTTAACAGAAAGCTTTGATGAGGACTTGGGTGAATCTGACTTGGTCTTGGAATCACAACTGGCATAACTAGAGGTAGAGGACTCTGGGGTCATGTCCCTGAAAGAACAAGAGTCACATTCATTAGAATCATTACTAGAGACACTACTAGAGTCAGGGGAGTCATTGGTCCTAGTGTCAGTTTGCATCTGTGATTCCATTTAAGTCCAAATGGTGGGATGTGGGCTTGGGGATTTCTATGGTATTGGGAGAGTCAGAGTTATTCGTTTTACAAGCAAGGTTTGGCAAATCATCAGAATTTTTGCCATACAAATGGTGTGAAGCATCAAAGTCTGAGGTAGTGGTGGTAGGCATAAATACACCTCTAATTGGTCCTGGTACTGCATGCATCTCACCTTCTTTTAGGAATTTTACAGGTTCAGGGTTATTCTTACTTTTCTTATCTAAATAATGGTGTACCTCTGCACCTACATATTTCTGAAAACCTAAACCTATCTCAGATGTTACAGACTGACTACTATAGAGTAAACTAGCTAACTTATCACCTGAAATTAGCCATTGTTTATGCCTAGTCACTTCCTTATCCAACTTATCTTGCAAAACTTCTTTCTCTGATTCAATTCTAGCTTTCTCTTTTTCAGTAAATTTTAACTCATTGCTAGTCATCTCTAAATCTCTTTTTAATACTCTTATATTTTCCTCATAAGCCAATTGATTTTGTTGAAACCAAACTTTCTATTTTTCTAATGTTTTAACAGCTTCTTTATAAGATTGAACTTCAATAAACTGGTTTTATATTTTGGTTCCATATCATCATAAGCTTCTTTAAGAGCATTATATTTAATATCACACCCAAAAACATAATCAGATACCTGAGGAGATATTCCCATGAAGGCAAATTCAGCATCACAGCTAGCCAAGCAGGAGATTTGCTGAGAAGAATTGCTTGCAACATCATCAGTTTCATGCTCATTCCAGTCAATGCAAGCATCCACAGCAGTCACCAAAGCCTTTGAATCTCCAGCCTCCACCTCCTTCTTCTTGTAAGCTGAATATCTTGTACTATCTTCAGCCTTCTTGGTCTTGCACTCTCTTGCAAAATGTCCAATCTCTCCACATGAATAGCACTTCACTTTTCTTCTGTCAAAACGAGTTGCATCTCTTCCATTAACATTGAGCTTTCTTCCAGCCTTTTGTTCAAACCTTCTGACTTTGAGAGACAGCATTGCCATTTGCCACTTTAAGTCCAACTATTCCATTGCAAGTTCCTCAATCTGCTCAAAATCTTCATAAGCTAATTGTTGCTGTTGATCAAACTCAGCAACAAATGAATGAAGTACATCTTCCATCACATTACTAGCCTTTGGATAATTCTTTGGACTAGTAGTTGTGAAAGACAATGTTGTAGTGGAAGGACTTGGACTAGGAGAATGTGACACTCTGTTAGAATTAGTGCTTATAAACGCAGAGTGTGATGGAGATGCTGCATAAGAGGAGTGTCCCTTGATATCAAGTTCCAGGGCTCTGAACTTGTTGTACAAGTCATCAAACGAGAGATAATCCAAGCCACCTTTGGTTTTCAATGATATGCTGACCTGAGACCATGAAGGAGGTAAAGCCCTTAGAAATTTGGAATTGACCTCCTCATTATCAGGCTTGGCTTGAAGCTGATTCAACTGACTCAGAATCTTTTGAAACCTATCATAACCCTTGTGAATGCCCTCCTCTTCTGTTATTCTGAACTCCTGAAATTCTTGCTTCAGCATAGAATTTCTCATCCTTTTAGATTCCTCATTGCCCCCAAATCTTGTTTTTATGGCCATCCAAATTTCTCTAGGATCACTAAGAGAATGAAAATCTCCCATGTGGTCATCAGGGATTGCTTGAAGCAAGATAGTTCTTGCTTTGTTCTCCCTTTGTACAACAAGGATTTCTTCAGCAGATGATGGAGGAAAGATAGTAAAATGACCATTAGGATATTTTCCAGACTTTTTAGGACTGCATCCATTTACTATCACATTCCATAGGTTAAAGTCAACACTGGCAATCCAGTTCTGCATCTTCATGGCCCAAATCTCATACTCATCCTTCTTGAGATAGGGAAACTTGGGGTTGCTGTTAGAGAAAACAACCTGTTGAAGCTATTGAGTGAGAGTGTTGGCGTTTGTTAGAGTGACATCAGAAGTATCTGTATCTCCTATTGGTACTGAATGAAAAGGTATTTGAGTGTAAGTTTGAATACAGAGATTATCTTGTGGCTCTGATACCACTTGTAGGATCTACACTTGATAGATCTTGAGCCAATGGAACGTTAGCCTACTAATGTAATCACTAGCAAGACTAAATAGACAATCTCTGTGAGCTTATATTTATTGCGGAATATAAATACAAACGATATACTAAACACTTTGATCCTCTATGGATCGTTATTATTGACTAATAATTGTTTTGATACACGTACGTAATACAATAACCTTGGGTTCCTTTTATACTAGTATAAACCCTAACCTTTCTTACAAAACGAATAATATTAAACTATAAAAGATATTCTACATATCTTGTCCTAAAATAAATAAACTCCATCTACGGATTAACTATATCCGCAGAATGTCTATCATTAGCAGGAACCAGTGTTCAGCAGAAACAACTATAAGTATCCGTAGGAACCTATTAGCAGTATCCATCAGCAGTATCTAAACGCTGACATCAATAATTCCTTACACTTTAGTTACTAATCTATGCTATTTTTCAAGTGTTAGCTTATTTCATAAACTTTTAATAGCTTATTTCTAGTTGTACGAGTTTTACTCAGAATTCATTAAGCTCTAAGCTGTCCTTTTATCAGCCTATTTTTAAGCTCCAAATAAGCGAGTGTTTGAATTTTGTTTTATGAGTTCCTTGTTAGGTTAGCTATGCTGTTGACATAAATAATGCCTAAAAACATTATTAACATATTATCAATATCTCTATGTTTTGATAATTACAAAACATAAACCCATTGAACTAAAATTTATGACATAAACAAGTGTTTAGTGATTAATATTCTCTTTACATCCAAATCAATTAAGGTATGAATAAACAAAGTGTTTATTTCAATCTATGATCAAAGGAAAATTTTTCTAAAACACTAGAACTTTTATAAAATGTTATAAACACTTAATATCTTTTATAAAACATTTTTGGAATTAAAAGAATGTGTTTAAATCACTATAAATATATGATTTCAAATTTCCTACCAAAAATGGAAAACTTTATCCAGAAAAACCTTACCCAATAAAGGACAAGAAATTCCAACGTTCTGAAGGGGTGGCCCTCTTAATTAATAAGGCGGCCCCCTTAATTATTAAGGGGACCCGCCCCTAATTAAGGGGACCGGCCACGCTCCAGAACAGTATTTTTGTTCCCTATAAATATTAGTTCATTTCACATATTTTTCTTACCTTTTGCACTCCTAAACTTTCTGTTCTAGATCTCCATTTCTATTCTCTTAATCCTTTGATCATACATACATAAATCTTTGTTTTCAAAGTGATCCAAACATCATCCTCTCAAGTGCAAGAGAAGAATACTTCTATCCTCCTAGACAAGAAGTATTACAACTTGTTGTGACCTCCACATCCAAGTTGTTAGAGCATCATCAATAGTATCTATCTCTTTGTGATATTAGTTGTGAATATTTGATAGTAGATAGTTTAGTTAAATTTATAGATAGTGTGATTGGTTAGTAGTTTGTTGTGAAGGAGAAGAGTTAGGAAGTAGATTATAGTGAAGAAGAACTGGTGTGAAGTAGATAGGTGTGAAGTAGAAAGTTGTGAAGTAGATTGGTGTGAAGAGGTTGTGTAGAAGTTGTGATTAAGTTGTGACGTAGTTGTGGTGTGTACATTGGTGTGTAAGGTTTTCTCCGCCATAAGGGAGCTTGTTGACATAGTGAAGAAAACTCTCGAGTTAGGTGCTTGGGGAGTGGAGTAGGGCAAGGAAGGTGTCCTTGTAGCTGAACCACTATAAATCTCTTCTCTCGCGATTCGATCTTTCCATCTCTCATTTATTTCTTTACTTACATTATTATTGCCATATCGTACATATTTATTGTTGTTCATATTGTGCAAGACTTGAAATCACATATTATCGAATCTAAATTTCTGAAAATAAAGAAAACACTCAAACAATCTTTTGTAACAAATTAAAAAGACGTAAAACTATTCAACCCCCCTTCTAGTTTTTCACAATTGGTATCAGGAGCCACGTCTAGTAAGATTTTTAAAATATATTGTATTTTAAAACTTGTAACGATCTATGGAATCTGAAAAATATTTAGAAGGGCAATCTATGCAAAGACCACCACTATTTGAAAGTGATGGATTTTTATATTGGAAAAATAGATTCGAAAGTTATGTGAAATCAAAAGATCTTGATCTTTGGCATGTTATTACCTTTGGTGATTTTCCTCCCACTCAACAAAATCCGGAAACTAAAACGGATGAAATTGTACCATTTGAAAAACAAAATGATGATTTGAAAAAGAAACTAGCTAAAAATAATAAAGCTAAAATAGTAATTTATAATGCGTTACCACGTAAAAAATATGAAAGAATTTTTATGTGTAAAACCGCCAAAGAAATTTGGGAATCACTACTTATTACTCAACAAGATAATAGTCAAGTCAAAGATAATAAAATAGATCTTCTTGTACAACAATATGAACAATTTATGATTCCGGAAGAGGAATCAATTGGTAATGCTTTTGCTAAATTTAACACTATTATCACAAGTTTAAAAGCACTCGATGAGACATTTTCTAGTAAAAATTGTGTTAGGAAATTTCTTAGGGCATTGCATCCAAAATGGCGAGCTAAGGTCATGGCAATTGAAGAGTCAAAGAATTTGATGACGTTATCAATTGATGAACTTATTGGCAACTTGAAGGTCCATGAAGAAATTATAAGAAGAGATTCGGAAACGGTCAAAGTCAATAAAGAACAAACCAAATCCATTGCTCTAAAAGCCAAAAAGGAACCTAGTGATGATGATGACTCAAGTGACGAGAGTGAAGACGAAGAATATGCAATGGTCGTAAGAGAATTCAAGAAATTCTTCAAGAGACGAGGAAGATTCACTAGATCACCACGAGACGAAAGAAAACCATTCCAAAGAAATAGAAGTGATAACTACGGGAAAAGAAAGTGCTTTAGATGTGGAAGTCCAAATCATCTAATTGGTGAATGTCTAAAGCCGCCGGGTTATGAAATCAGGGCACCTTTGTTAGCGGAACATGGAGTGATAGTGACAAAGAAGAAGTGGAAAAACCAAGAGACGAAAAATGTTTTGTGGCAAAAGCAACCAACGAAATATGTTTAGGAATTGACTTGGAGCCTGACGAATGGATCAAGGATAGCGGATGTTCGAGGCACATGACGGGGAACCACAAGTTATTTTCTACGTATAAGGCATACAATAGAGGTAGTGACTTGCGTGGAAAAATCATTGGCAAAGGTACGATTTCTCAAGACTCACTTACTATTGAAAATGTTGAGCATGTAGATAATTTAACATATAACTTTCTTAGTATAGGGCAAATATGCGATAATAAATGTAGTGTTACCTTTACCGAAGAGGATAGCGAAATAGTTAAGAATGGAAAGATTATAGGTAGAGGAATTAGGAAAGGAGGCATATATGTTATGAAACTAGGAAACAAACCTGAGGAAAGGATATGCCTAACGACCCTAGACGAAAACTCAACATTGTGGAATAGGAGATTAGGACATGCAAACATGCAACAAATACAATCTTTGGCCTCTAAAGAACTAGTTAGAAACTTGCCTAATCTAAAATATGACAAGCATTTTTGTGATGCATGTAAAATAGGAAAACAAGTTCATGCTAGTCACAAAGCTAAGAATATAGTATCCACTACTAGGTGCCTAGAATTATTACATATGGATCTTTTTGGTCCATCCGCTGTGCGGAGCTATGGAAGAAACAAATATACCTTAGTAATAGTAGATGACTATTCACGATACACGTGGACTAGGTTTTTAAGTGACAAGACCCAAGCCTTTGAAAAATTTGAAATATTTAGTAAAATGATTCAAAATAAATTAGGATGTACAATAGTAGCCATTAGGACGGTGTCACACCCCCAAAATACCTGAATGGCAGTGGAATGGAATACCTGAGGGTGTAACGGATCATAGCACACAACCAGGATATATTGAACGACCTAAAGTGTCGTTTATAAAATACATCGTTTGATTCATTCAAAATGTACAGAGTTATAAAACATAGGTCCCAAAAGTTGGAAAAGGTTTAAGGAAATAATTTAGTACAATCAAACGATAGTTCAAAAGTGCATGAAATCCAAAAGAGACGCGTCATCCTTGATACACAAAGTGACTCCATGCATGCCATGAGAATATGCCTTAGTTACCTGAGAAATCCATTGCGAAAATGGTCAACATAAAGTTGGTGAATAATCATAGGTTTATAAGTAATTCGTAAGTACGTAAACCACAAGTATATAGTAAAGTGACAAATTGTCAAAAAGTTACATTGTCTCTTAAGCTCATGACCCCGAAGCTAGACGTACTAAAATATGCCCCAAAGGAGTGGTTACCAGTCACTCAATAATTTAGACATGAAATGCATTCGTTTTCCTTATGGAGCAACCCAAACACGAATGGAGGCGTCACCCTCGATAGATCTATCCACTCACTCTCGCTTGGCAATATAATTAATGGTCCATGATAATAAAGGGGACTTGAAGTGGTAGTACTAGCAACTTAAGCAATGTACGGAATTTAATACTTGGGCATGTACAAAAATAATTGTGCAATGTATTCTCCCCCGTGGGATTTAAATCAAATAAGTACTAAAAACGGGGTTATGAGAACTCACCTCGAAAGGATGGTACAACGAAAGTATAATGATGTAAAAGTAGTCGGGACAATGAGGCGCGAACACTAGCCGCAACCTAAATGAATAATCGCGATCTAATTGAGATCAAGCCGTAATGTAATGAATGCACGTGCACATGATACCTATACCACTCGTAATTTGGAAATACTAGTTATCGTCATGGTAAAATAGTTTCCATACTTAGGAAAAATAAGTCCATATATAGGAGTATATAACTTGTCGTATTATCTCGTATGAAAATGTTAGTGTTACATTCCTTGTATCGAAAACCTTGAAATAACATCGTTAAGTCGTATAAGTATTCTCTTGGGTCATACATATTCATTTGATAAGAAAATAGTCGTTAGTAACATTTCTAGAAAATATACCATTTAGTGCGCACGTTATTATTTTTTATTTGTGACCATATATATATATATAGTTTGACAATGTTAAAACGGGTATAACTCGGTCGTTTTAAGCTCGTTTTCCTTGTTCTTTATGTCCACGGATTCGTCTTTGTATATACTAATATATTTTTGATAACTCGGCTCCTTTAGGTTACGTTTAACACCTCTTTTTACCCGTTGAAATCTGCCAAACAGCAAGCAGTTTTTGTAAAAATAGTTTTCGTCGTTAAATTTGCAAAAATCATATCTCCTTCGTTATAAGCTCGTTTTAATCCATTCTTTCGCCTAAAGTTTCGTTTTTGAAAGTATTTTCTAAATCTTTGGTCAAAACTTAGCCACCATCTACTGATTTTCCCACGAAATGAAAATAGGGACAGTAGGTCAATATGTAGTTTCAAAAACCATTTCAAGTCTCAAAACTAGTTCTAACCTCAATCAAACCACTTTCAATCACCACAAATCTAGTCTAATCCTACCATACACCTTCTTAGGGTGTCATGGGTCCTTAAACATCATCAATCCACTAGGTCTAACAAGGGTTTCTTATGTGTCCATTTCTAGGGCTCAAAGTTAAGTATATACAAAATAGAGTGGTATGAACTATTATATGCATGAGTTCTTGCAAGAAAAATATATAAACATAGTAATAACTTGTAAAAATCATAAAAATGAGTTTGTAAGGTTTAGGGGGGGGGGGGGGTTGTCTTGGGTTTAATTAGGAAAAGTTAGTAGTATTATGTTGTAATGTTAGTTTTAGGTTTAATCGGGTACCGGGTTTGTTAGAAATAAATTTTATTGAAGTTATTCGGGACGTAATAAAGTCGGAAAAATTGTAAAAATATGTCGCGATAATAGTCGGGAGTGTCGGACATGTTAGACACATTTATAGTTCGCGTATTAGTGTTTATTTAAAATAAACGTACGTAAATCGTTAATTGTACCAAAAGTATAAATTTAATTATCCTACGAGTGGAATAGCATACAAGTGCCCTAATGATGATGTGCAGACTATTTCTAGTCCGTATGAAATGTCCCTGATAATAATGCATGAATTCGCTCCTGAACCAATACGGTTACGCGAATTTGAACACTCGTAAACTAAATTTACGACGACATGAGTAATGCACGTGAATAGTGGTTTTCTCTCGGAAATGAATAGTGTCAAGTGAATAGTAAAATTTCTGAATGTGTCTCGGAATGTCAAATTGACCTAAAAAATGATGAATAGTAAAACGATGAATAGTAATTTGTGAATAGTAGAATGTCGAAGTTTGGAAAAATGATCTGAAATTGTGGGTTGTGACAGTCGCCCATCCAAAAAGGAATTCAGTCCCTGAATTCAGTTAGTGTTGGTCTCGGTAATAGGCTCGGTGAAAAGTTGTGGGTACTTGCGTCGCATTTGGTCTTCTCGTTCCCAAGTAAACTCGGGTCCTCTTCGAGAATTCCAGCGAACCTTCACGATCGGAATTCGACTTTGTTTCAACTGTTTGATCTCGCGATCCATTATTTCAACTGGTTCTTCCACAAAGTTAATGGCAGACTCGTCCGAAAGACTCGTCCGAAAGACATTTCTTGTGGTTCGAAACATGAAACGTGTTGTGTACGTTGCTAAGTTCTAATGGAAGTTCAAGTTTGTAAGCTACTGGACCAATCCTTTCCAGTATCTTAAACGGACCAATGTATCTCGGGTTCAACTTCCCGCGTTTTCCAAATCGTATCACGCCCTTCCAAGGCGAGACTTTCAACATGACTTTGTCTCCGACCTGAAATTCCAATGGTTTGCGTCGAACATCTGCGTAGCTTTTCTGTCGACTTCTAGTAGTTTCGAGTCTCTCTCGAATCTGAATTATCTTTTCTGTTGTCTCTTGCACCATCTCCGGGCCAGTACATTGTACTTCACCGACTTCGGCCCAACAAACTGGAGATCGACACTTACGACCATAAAGTGCCTCGAATGGTGCAGCCTTAATGCTCGAATGGTAGCTGTTGTTATAGGAAAACTCGATCAACGGCAAATGGTTAGCCCAACCATTTCCAAAGTCAATCACACATGCTCGCAGCATGTCCTCAAGTGTCTGAATAGTTCTCTCGCTCTGACCATCGGTCTGAGGATGGTAAGCAGTGCTCATGTCTAACTTAGATCCAAAAGAATCTTGCAATGACCGCCAAAAGTTTGAAGTAAAACGACTATCTCTGTCGGAAATGATGGAAACTGGTGCACAGTGTCTTGAGACTATTTCCTTGACATAAAGTCTAGCAAGTTGTTCCATAGAATAAGTCTCTCTAATGGATATGAAATGTGCTAATTTGGTAAGACGATCAACAATTACCCAAATAGCATCGAAACCTCCTGACGTCTTTGGAAGTTTAGTGACAAAGTGCATAGCAATACGTTCCCACTTCCATTGTGGAATTTCTGGTTGTTGAAGTAACCCTGACGGTTTCTGGTACTCGGCTTTCACTTTAGCACAAGTAAGACATTTGCTGACATATGTAGCTATTTCTGCCTTCATGTTCGGCCACCAATAAAGCTTTTTGAGATCCTGATACATCTTATCAGAACCTGGATGAATAGAGTACTTCGACTTGTGTGATTCATGCATAATCAATTCTCGCACTCCACCATAGAGTGGTATCCAACTTCGGTCCTTGAAGCATAACACTCCATCTGATCTCTTTACGAAGCCATTTTCGCTTTCTGGCATACCATAAATTTTCTCGTGTGGTCGATTTTCTTCCTTGAGAGCCTCAATCTGAGCTTCTAAAATTTTTGATGGTAATGGCAAAATGATAGTCATTCCCAATGACCTAACTCTCAAAGGTTTGAGTCGTTCTTTTCGGCTAAGTGCATCTGCTACAACATTTGCTTTTCCTGGGTGATATCGGATTTCACAATCGTAATCTCTCAACAACTCTAGCCAACGACGTTGTCTCATGTTGAGTTCCTTCTGATCAAGTATATGCTGTAAGCTCTTGTGGTCGGTAAAAATTACGCACTTGGTACCATAAAGGTAGTGTCTCCAAATCTTGAGTGCAAAAACTACCGCACCCAACTCCAAGTCGTGCGTAGTGTAATTCTTCTCGTGTATCTTAAGCTGTCTAGATGCATAAGCTATCACCTTCTCGTTTTGCATTAGCACAGCTCCAAGTCCTTGATGCGAAGCATCGCAATATACCACAAAGTTCTCAATACCTTCAGGTAGTGACAAAATCGGTGCGCTACAAAGCTTTTGTTTCAATAATTGAAATGCGGACTCTTGTTTCTCTCCCCACTCGTACTTTTCATTCTTTTGTGTCAGCTTTGTCAACGACTTCGCTATCTTAGAAAACCCTTCGATAAATCTTCTGTAATATCCGGCAAGTCCTAGGAATTGACGAATTTCCGTAGGAGACTTGGGCGTAGCCCAATCCTTAACTGCCTCGATCTTTGCCGGGTCGACTTGTAATCCTTGGCTATCAATGACATGGTCAAGAAATTGAACTCTTCGTATCCAAAAATCACACTTAGAAAATTTGGCATACAATTGCTCCTTCTTGAGTAGTTCCAGGATTGTTCTGAGGTGTTCTTCGTGATCTTCCTTACTCTTGGAATAAATCAAGATATCGTCAATGAATACGATCACAAACTTATCGAGATACGGCTTGCACACCCTATTCATGAGATCCATAAATACCGTAGGTGCGTTGGTTAATCCAAAAGGCATCACTTGAAACTCATAATGACCATAGCGTGTTCTAAATGCCGTCTTCGGGATATCCTCTTCCCGAACTTTAAGTTGATGGTAACCGGATCTTAAATCAATCTTGGAATAAAAACTAGAACCTTGTAACTGGTCGAACAAGTCGTCGATTCTAGGGAGTGGATAACGGTTCTTCACCGTTAACTTGTTTAGCTCACGATAGTCGATGCACATTCTGAAAGTTGCATCCTTCTTCTTCACAAACAAAACCGGCGCTCCCCAAGGCGAGGAACTCGGTCTAATGAATCCTTTGTCCAAAAGTTCTTGTAGTTGATTCGACAATTCTTGCATCTCCGACGGTGCAAGTCTATACGGTGCTCGCGCAATTGGTGCAGCTCGTGGCACTAATTCGATTTGAAACTCGACTTGGCGTGTAGGCGGAAGTCCTGGCAATTCTTCCGGAAAAACTTCTGGAAATTCCATAACAATTGGCACATCCTCAAGTCGTTTCTCATCCGACTTCTTCTCCGTGATGTGAGCCAAGAATGCATAACAACCCTTCTTTATGTACTTCTCGGTTTTGATGCATGATATGATACTGAGTCTAGTTCCACTTCGCTCTCCACGAACAACTAAAGTTTCACCGTTATAAGGAAGGTGAACATCTTTCTCATCACAAATAATCCTTGCTCGATGCCGAGATAACCAATCCATACCAATAACAACGTCGAAACTTCCAAGTTCTAGAGGGCATAAGGTCTATATTGAATGGGTGGTTTAGGAAATTTATAGTGCAAGCACGAACAATGGTGTTGGTGTTAACTAAAGACCCATCGGCTAATTCAACGATATAGGAAGTGTCTAATGGGGTTGGTTCTATGTTAAGTAAAGGTGCAAATGCAATAGAAACAAAACTTCTATCCGCTCCTAAATCAAATAAAATGGATGCATAACGATTATTAACGAGGAACGTACCCGCAACAACATTCGGGTCCTCTTTGACATCATCTCCTCCCATAACATAAGCTCTTCCTCGAGCCCTTCCATCTTGATTTCCAGTTCCTTGATTCTTCTTCTGTGGGCACTCACCCCTAAAGTGTCCAATTTCTCCACAGCCAAAACATGTTACAGGTGGCTTCTGATTATCACCTAAGGTTGGAAATTTGCAATCTTTGATGTGATGACCAACCTTCTTGCAGTTACCACATGTATTTGGGCAACGTCCAGGGTTATGATGCTTCTGACACCTTTCACACTTGGGTAAATTACCCTCATATCCTTTCCTTTCAGTCGGTCCTGCAGCATAGGCCTTTGCCACTTCTTGCCTTTTAGGTGGCGGCTGAACAGCGTTTCCACCTTGGTTGTAGTCAAACCTTCTCTTGTTGTTGTTGTTATTGTTTGGATTGTTGTTTCGGTTATTGGGATAGTTGCGGTTTCGATTGTTGTTATAGTTGTTGTTGTTTCGAGTGTTGTTGTAGTTGGTGTTGTTTGAACGGTTATTGTTGTTGACAGCAGATTTTCCTTTTACCACTTGGACCATGAGTTTCTGAGTTATACGAATAGCCTCTTCCATTGATTGAGGATCAAAAGAAATCACATCTCCTCGAACACTTTCAGGCAATCCACCAACAAAGTTTTCCATCTTTTTCTCATCGTCGGGAACCATAGTTGGACATAGTGCAGCCAACTCCTGAAACCTTCTGAAGTAGGTCTCGATGTCATCACCTTTAGTCACAAGCTCATAAAATTCTGTTTCCAACTTTTGCACCTCAGTACGAGGGCAAAACTTCTTAGACATTAGTTTCTTGAATTCCTCCCAAGTGAGCTTGTAAGCATTCTCCATACCAATCGGCTGAGCATACGAATTCCACCAAGACATAGCTTCATCAAGAAGCATACCTGTAGCAAATTTTACCTTGCTGACGTCCGGGCATCCGCACATGAGAAATACATTCTCAGTCTTTTCAAACCAGCGGATCAAAGCAACCGCTCCTTCAGTGCCCTTAAACTTGATAGGATCACTAATCTTGAAATCTTTCCATGTACATTCACGCCTAGTAGCAGTTGGTTCAACTGCCCCTGTATTAGAAGCAGTCTCGGCAGCCCTAGCAGCAACCTTAGCTCTCTCAATCTCCAGAGCTTCTGTAATACTATCCCTGACCAACTTGCGGATAGCGGCTTGTGTCATAGCGGGTGTTTCTGGTGCAGTCTTATTTTTCCTTGGTGCCATACTTCTGATTAATCACAATGGAAATAACCATGAGAAAAATCATAATAGAAATAGTCATCGAACCAAAGATATACACCCACAACATGTATAAATATATACAACCACAACAAGTATAAATACAACCACGACATGTACGATTACAACCACAATCTGTATCAATACAACCACGACATGTATAGATACAACCACAACCTGTATAAATATGACAACAATAAAGAGCAACCACGAAACATCATAAATATAATCACAACACATGAATATAATACATGAAAATTTCGGCCTACATGGACCGATATAATATATAGCACAACATTTCCAACATAGTAGAGTCGCACTTGATATATTTGTTTGTACAACAACCAAAAGACTACAAGTTCTTGAACTATGTCCCACATCCCGGGACTAGGAAAATAATAAAAGCTAATATAATACCAGTCTACGTCTAGGCTCCTCCAGGTGCTCTAGATGGTCCAGGCTCTCCTCTCAAGCGGCGAATCTCACGATCCATCGCAACCACGATCTCCTCTAAGTGCTGGACTCGTAACTGAAAAGAAGCATCTCTGCGCTCCAACACGACTAACCTCTCTCGGATCAATGTCAACTGGTCTACCTGCTCCCACTGAGTCTCCTGTGTCGCCTGAGCTCTATCTCGAATCTCAGGTAGCTCATCTCTAAGTAGATCAATCTGCTCCTGGTGACTCAACTGTCGTGCCTCGAGTCCATGGTAAGACATATCAATACCAACTCTGCCCTGAATCAAATCCTCAACCTGCTCCTCGACAGCCTCAAGTCGAGTGGTAATAATCTCATCAACTCTATACCCCAACCTATCAACTTGCTCCTGCTGAGCACCTAACTGATCATCTAGTGTAACGGCTGTAGGATCCCTAGCTGCAGCCGCTCTCGAACTCTCACCTATGTGGTATACTGGTGGTGGTGAAAGGTCAGTAGTCTCGGTAGTAGGTGAATCTGGGGTGGTAAGCCTTGCACGCTTCCTGAGCGGCAAGAGTGAGGTAGGTACAGGAGTAGTAGTGGGTATGGCTGGTGGTGGTGGTGTAGGCACAGTAGGACTAGGGAGACTCCTATAAGTAGATGTAGCTGGGCGAACCCTCTTCCTAGCAACCTGAATAGTCTTACTCCTAGGAAACATAAGTCTCGGCTCTGAAGAAGTAGTAGTAGTAGTAGGTGACGGTATGTCAGTGGGTACAGTAGGATGGACATGGGGAGTAGGAGCCGTCTCCTCCTCCTCGAAAGGCTCGGTATCATCATCTGACGCCAAAAGTGGCAACTCAGGTGTAGGAGAAACAAGTGGTGAAACAGCAGTGGAGGACACAGAGCCCTCATCATCAGAGTCTGATATAGTGTAAAGTATGACAGTGTTTGGATTCGAAGACATGACTCTGTGATAATCAAGCTGAAATAAAAATAAATAACTCGTAAAATGGAATCACCAAAATAAGTAAATATGCACTTATGATGAAATGATGATATGCTATGATGGTGTGGTTATAGTCTAGGGTCCATGATGCAACCTAGTTCGCTATAACCTTAGCTCTGATACCAATCTGTCACACCCCCAAAATACCTGAATGGCAGCGGAATGGAATACCTGAGGGTGTAACGGATCATAGCACACAACCAGGATATATTGAACGACCTAAAGTGTCATTTATAAAATACATCGTTTGATTCATTCAAAATGTACAGAGTTATAAAACATAGGTCCCAAAAGTTGGAAAAGGTTTAAGGAAATAATTTAGTACAATCAAACGATAGTTCAAAAGTGCATGAAATCCAAAAGAGACGCGTCATCCTTGATACACAAAGTGACTCCATGCATGCCATGAGAATATGCCTTAGTTACCTGAGAAATACATTGCGAAAACGGTCAACATAAAGTTGGTGAATAATCATAGGTTTATAAGTAATTCGTAAGTACGTAAACCACAAGTATATAGTAAAGTGACAAATTGTCAAAAAGTTACATTGTCTCTTAAGCTCATGACCCCGAAGCTAGACGTACTAAAATATGCCCCAAAGGAGTGGTTACCAGTCACTCAATAATTTAGACATGAAATGCATTCGTTTTCCTTATGGAGCAACTCAAACACGAATGGAGGCGTCACCCTCGATAGATCTATCCACTCACTCTCGCTTGGCAATATAATTAACGGTCCATGATAATAAAGGGGACTTGAAGTGGTAGTACTAGCAACTTAAGCAATGTACGGAATTTAATACTTGGGCATGTACAAAAATAATTGTGCAATGTATTCTCCCCCGTGGGATTTAAATCAAATAAGTACTAAAAACGGGGCTATGAGAACTCACCTCGAAAGGATGGTACAACGAAAGTATAATGATGTAAAAGTAGTCGGGACAATGAGGCGCGAACACTAGCCGCAACCTAAATGAATAATCGCGATCTAATTAAGATCAAGCCGTAATGTAATGAATGCACATGCACATGATACCTATACTACTCGTAATTTGGAAATACTAGTTATCATCATGGTAAAATAGTTTCCATACTTAGGAAAAATAAGTCCATATATAGGAGTATATAACTTGTCGTATTATCTCGTATGAAAATGTTAGTGTTACATTCCTTGTATCGAAAACCTTGAAATAACGTCGTTAAGTCGTATAAGTATTCTCTTGGGTCATACGTATTCATTTGATAAGAAAATAGTCGTTAGTAACATTTCTAGAAAATATACCATTTAGTGCGTACGTTATTATTTTTTATTTGTGACCATATATATATATAGTTTGACAATGTTAAAACGGGTATAACTCGGTCGTTTTAAGCTCGTTTTCCTTGTTCTTTATGTCCACGGATTCGTCTTTGTATATACTAATATATTTTTGATAACTCGGCTCCTTTAGGTTACGTTTAACACCTCTTTTTACCCGTTGAAATCTGCCAAACAGCAAGCAGTTTTTGTAAAAATAGTTTTCGTCGTTAAATTTGCAAAAATCATATCTCTTTCGTTATAAGCTCGTTTTAATCCATTCTTTCGCCTAAAGTTTCGTTTTTGAAAGTATTTTCTAAATCTTTGGTCAAAACTTAGCCACCATCTACTGATTTTCCCACGAAATGAAAATAGGGACAGTAGGTCAATATGTAGTTTCAAAAACCATTTCAAGTCTCCAAACTAGTTCTAACCTCAATCAAACCACTTTCAATCACCACAAATCTAGTCTAATCCTACCATACACTTTCTTAGGGTGTCATGGGTCCTTAAACATCATCAATCCACTAGGTCTAACAAGGGTTTCTTATGTGTCCATTTCTAGGGCTCAAAGTTAAGTATATACAAAAATAGAGTGGTATGAACTATTATATGCATGAGTTCTTGCAAGAAAAATATATAAACATAGTAATAACTTGTAAAAATCATAAAAATGAGTTTGTTAACTTACTTGAAGGTTTAGGGAGTTTGGATGATAAAAACCTACTAATCCTTGAGTTTTTATTTCAAAACTCCAACAAGGATGACTATATGAACAAGTTTATACCTAGATCTTGTAAAATTTGTTGTTCTTGCTCCTTGGATCACCATAAGAGAAAATGAGAGAAAAAGTTTGCTTGTGCTAGTAAAAATGAGTTGTGATAATAATGGATGAAAAAAAGTTTATTATATACTTAGGGGACAATTGTTAGGTTGTAATAAATTTGGTTGGTGAGGTTTAAATATTTAGGACCAAGGGGGGGGGGGGGGGGGGTTTGGCCGGCCCAAAAAGGAGGGAAAGGGGGGGGGGGTTGTCTTGGGTTTAATTAGGAAAAGTTAGTAGTATTATGTTGTAATGTTAGTTTTAGGTTTAATCGGGTACCGGGTTTGTTAGAAATAAATTTTATTGAAGTTATTCGGGACGTAATAAAGTCGGAAAAATTGTAAAAATATGTCGGGATAATAGTCGGGAGTGTCGAACATGTTAGACACATTTATAGTTCGCGTATTAGTGTTTATTTGAAATAAACGTACGTAAATCGTTAATTGTACCAAAAGTATAAATTTAATTATCCTACGAGTGGAATAGCATACAAGTGCCCTAATGATGATGTGCAGACTATTTCTAGTCCGTATGAAATGTCCCTGATAATAATGCATGAATTCGCTCCTGAACCAATACGGTTACGCGAATTTGAACACTCGTAAACTAAATTTACGACGACATGAGTAATGCACGTGAATAGTGGTTTTCTCTCGGAAATGAATAGTGTCAAGTGAATAGTAAAATTTCTGAATGTGTCTCGGAATGTCAAACTGACCTCAAAAATAATGAATAGTAAAATGATGAATAGTGATCGATGAATAGTAATTTGTGAATAGTAGAATGTCGAAGTTTGGAAAAATGACCTGAAATTGTGGGTTGTGACAGACGGACCATGGTAGGGAATTTGACAATGAAGTACAATTCGGAAAATATTGTGATTTAAATAGAATATCTCACAATTTCTCCGCTCCTCATACTCCTCAATCAAATGGCGTAGTAGAAAGAAAAAATAGGTCACTACAAGGAATGAGTAGAACAATGTTAAATGAACAATCCATCCCACAAAAATTTTGGTGTCACGCTGTAGATACATCAACATATATTAATAATAGGGTATCAATTAGGAGAATTCTATGAAAAACTCCTTATGAGTTACTAAGAGTTAGAAAACCAAACTTGAGCTACTTTAGGGTATTTGGAAGTAAATGTTATATTCTAAACACTAAGGATTACCTCACTAAGTTTGATCCAAAATCATATGAAGGAATATTTTTAGGATACTCACAAAATAGTAAAGCATATATAATACTTAACAAACACTCTATGAAAGTAGAAGAATCACTAAATGTAACATTTGATGAAACACCAGCACCTCCTAAAACATTACCTTTAGAAGATGATGAATTAGTCGAAGATGAAGCTATTGAGGTTAGTAAAACAAAACCCATAGGAAATGATAATGAAGACATTGTAAGGAATTATTGAAGATACTACTGATTGATACTGCTGACAGGTTCTTGCGGAAGGCTTAGTGACTTTCTGCTGATGACTGGTTCCTGCGGACATATAGAGATCCTACGGATAGAGTTTAACCGTGGATATAACTTATGTATTTTAGGACAAGATATGTAGAATATCTTTTATTAGTTTTTCATTATTCGTTTCTTGTAAGAAAGGTTAGGGTTTCCACTAGTATATAAGGAACCCTAGGTCATTGTAATACGAACAAGTTTCTAGTACGAGTTTCATTAACATTATTAGTAAAAGTTTATCGATCCATAGAGGATCAAGTTTAGTATAAGTTTGTTTTTATATTCCGCATAATTACAAGCTCACATAGATTATCTAACTTAGTCTAACTAGTGATTACATTAGTTGGCTAACGATCTATTGGCTCATGATCTATCAAGGTATAGATCCCTACAAGTGGTATCAGAGCCACTAGATACTCTCTGTAACCTCAACACAATCACAAAACTATTCATTCAGTACCAATGGGAGACAAACCAGGCGGTGATGTTGCTCTCTCAGAAGCAGGCTCTCTTACTCAACAACTACAACAGGTGGCCTTCTCCAACAGCAATGCAAAACTTCCTTTTCTTAGGAAGGATGAGTATGAGATCTGGGCCATGAAGATGCAGAACTGGATTGCAAGTGTTGTCATCCTAAAAAGCAAAGTGTTGATGCTAATGGTAAAGTTACTATTTTGGAACCTGTTTCTGCTGAAGAAATTCTTGCTATTCAAAGGGAGAACAAAGCAAGAACCATATTGCTGCAGGCAATCCCTGATGACCACATGGGAGATTTTCATTCCATGACTGATCCAAGAGAAATCTGGTGGGCCATAAAAGCTAGATTTGGTGGGAATGAAGAATCAAAGAGGATGAGAAAGAGTATGTTGAAGCTGGAATTCCAAGAATTCAAGATTACTGAAGAGGAAGGTCTCCACAAAGGATATGACAGGTTTCAGAAGATTCTGAGTCACTTGAATCAGCTTCTAGCTAGACCTGACAATGAGGAGGTGAATTCCAGGTTCTTAAGAGCCTTACCTCCCTCATGGTCTCAAGTGAGTATATCATTGAAAACCAAAGGTGGCTTGGACTACCTCAGCTTTGATGACTTGTACAACAAACTCAGAGCTTTGGAAGGTGACATAAAGGGATTCTCTCCATATGCAGCAACTCCTTCACAATCTGCATTTGTCAGTTCTAACTCAAACTACATGCCACATACCTACACAAGTCCATCCCCAGCACCTCAGGTTTATACAAGTCCATCCACTCCAAGCCAAAGTCTTCCAATGACCACTTTGTCTTTTTCAAGTGCTAATCCAATAACTCATCCAAAGATTAGCAATGTGATGGAAGATGTACTTCATTCATTTGTTGCTGAAGTTGATAAACAGCAACAAATGGCTTATGAAGACTTTGAGCAAATTGATGAACTTGCTTTGGAAGAATTGGACTTAAAGTGGCAAATGGCTATGCTCTCTCTCAAGGTTAGAAGATTTGAGCAAAAGGTTGGTAAAAAGCTCAATGTTGATGGAAGAGATGCATCTAGGTTTGATAGAAGGAAAGTAAAGTGTTATGCTTGTGGAGAAATTGGCCATTTTGCAAGAGAATGCACAACCAAGAAGGGTGAAGCCAGTACCAGGTATTCAGCATACAAGAAGAAAGAAGTGGAAGCTGGAGAATCAAAGGCCTTGATCACTGCTATAGATACAAGTGTGGACTGGAATGAGCATGAAGATGCTACAAGCAGCTCTCCTCAAATCTCCTGCATGGCTAGTTGTGATGATAGCTTTGGTCTCATGGGAATCTCTCCTCGGGTATCTACTTGTGTTTGTGATTGTGATTCTAAATATACAACTCTAAAAGAAGCTTATGATGATATGAAACCAAAATATAATGCTTGTTTTATTGAAGCTGCAACTTATAAAGAAGCTTTTAAAACTTTAGAACAACAAAAGGTGTGGTTTCAACAGAATCAATTAGCTTATGAGGAAAAGATAAGAGTTTTAAGTAGAGATTTAGAATGTGATAACAATGAATTAAAATTTTCTGAAAAAGAAAAAGCTAGGATTGAGTCTGAGAAAAATATTTTGCAAGAGAAACTAGATAAAGAAATAGCTTTACAAAAAAATTGGTTGATTTCAGGAGATAATTTAGCTAGTTGTCTTTATGGTAGTCAAGCTGTGAACTCTGGGATATGTTTAGGGTTTAAAAAATATGTTGGCTTAGAGGCTAGGAATGATGTGGGTAAATCTACTCCAGCAGGCTTAGCAAATTATGTTAAAGAAGGAGCTTTGCATGCAGTACCAGGACCTATCAGAGGTGTATTTATGCGTACTACCAAAACCTCTGACTTTGATGGTTCACACCATCTCTTTGGCAAAAAGTCTAAAGACTTGCCAAATAAATCCACTCAGAAGTGCTATTAAGAATACCAAGTTTGGACAATGTGCATTTTTGACCAATATATCCACTCAGAAGAGAGACACCCACACAGATCAGAAGCATTGTTTGTTTGCTTATTTCTTGTCTCACGTTGAACCCACAAGCATTAAACAGGCTTTGAGTGAGCCTAGTTGGGTGGAAGCTATGCAGGAAGAGATGCAACAATTCAAGAATCAAGATGTTTGGGTACTTGTTGATCTGCCTGCAGGGAAATTTGCAATTGGGACCAAGTGGATCTTAAAATGCAAGAGGGATGCCAGAGGTATTGTGGTCAGAAATAAAACAAGATTGGTGGCACAAGGTTTCAGACAAGAAGAAGGGATTGACTACACTGAGGTCTTTGCACCTGTTGCTAGGGTTGAGGCCATTAGACTATTTTTAGCCTTTGCCTCATATATGGGGTTTAAGGTCTATCAGATGGATGTCAAGAGTGCCTTTCTCTATGGAAAAATAGAAGAGGAGGTCTATGTTACTCAACCACAGGGCTTTGAAGACCCCCATCATCCTAAAAAGGTTTACAAAGTTGTCAAGGCACTTTATGGACTTCACCAAGCACCAAGAGCATGGTATGCTAGATTGTCTACATTTCTTTTGGAGCATGGATACAGAAGAAGAGCAATTGATAAGACCCTCTTTATTAAGAAAAACTCCAGGGACATCATTCTAGTACAGGTCTATGTGGATGACATCATCTTTGGATCCACAAAGGAAGCATGGTGTAGGGAATTTGAAGATCTGATGAAAGGTGAATTGCAAATGTGTGCAATGGGGGAGTTAACCTTTTTCCTAGGGCTGCAAGTCAAACAACAACCTGAAGGGATCTTTATTCATCAGGAGAAGTATGTTAAAGATATTTTGAAAAAGTTTGACTTTGAACTTTTGAGGACTGCTACCACTCCATATGAACCACTGATGAGTGCTAAAACACTCATCATTTTTACCGTATCTGGACTGCCAAAACATCCAAAAACACCCAAAAACGCATCAAAATACACAATTTATCCCAAAAGTGTGTTTTATATGTTTTAGATGCAAAATGTTTAAAAACAAATGAAAAACGAACAAAGTTTGCACAATTGGCAGTTTCAGTCCCTCAAGTTTCAAAATTTGGCAAAACTAGTCCCTGGAAGTTTAAAATGAAAGAAAAGTCAACCCAAGGCAAAGAAAAGTAAAAAATTATCAAAATAAGTCCTTGGGTGAAAAAGTTTGAGAAAATTACACTTTTACCCCTCAAAATCCAAAATTGACATAAATGGTCCCTGGAGTTTCAGTATTTGGCAGATTTGGTCCCTGGTGGGATAATTTTGAAAGAAAAAATCATTTTTGATCCTTAAAAATCATAAATTATCAAAAATGATCCTTTGGTGTGAAGTTTCAGAAAATTACAGGTTTGGTCCCTGGAGTTTGAAAGTTTTGCAGAAATAGTCCCTGGATGTAAAAATGGAAATTTATCACTAACGGCCCTTGGACTATTCTCATTTGGCACTTTTCACCCCTTTAATATCTTTGAAAAGTTGCTAAGTTGAACCCTTTAAAAATCAGAATTTCAAAACTAGTCCTTGAAATATTCACACTTAACCAAATCCGGATCAAAAATAAATACCAAAAATCCAAACCAATTAAATACCCAAGTCCACTCCCTTTACTTAACCCACAGCCCACCAAGCCCAAGTACCCTTAGCCCACCCAAAACCCCATAACCGTTCTAAATAACCCAGCCTTTGACCTGCGTTGACTCACCTTCTCCCCCAACTAGCCTGCAACACCCACTGACACACTCCACCCTCCTCACCTCCACCTCAGCATCCCACACCTTGCTCCCCCCCCCCCCCCCCCTCCAAACACTACCTTCCAAATCTTCTTAATTAAGCTCTAAACCCTCACAAGCAACCCCCTAGCTGCCAAAACAAATTTTCCCGCCAAACTCCATTTAAACGGCTAGGATAATTCCCACCCAATCCAATGGGTGGGATTTGATCAAGGTGATGCAAGAAGTCAGAAAAACTCAATAATTGAGAAAGAGGAGAGAGGAGAAGCAGTTAGGTCAACTTCTTAGCATATATAAGCTTTTGTAAAAGCCAATGTGGCTATCTAGTTTTTTTATGTTTGTATTTTCAGTTTAATTCTCTTTCAGTGTAACGTTTTTATCAATTAATGAAGATTTAAAGTTTAAGTTACTTTCTTTTCTTAATTTTTAAATTTAGCTAAGTTGTTTAATTTGTCATTTCAAGCTAAAAAGTAGTTCAAGCTCATCTTAAGATCAAAAATGTTCCACAATTGAATTCCAAAGCTTTATGAGCTCTTGAATCTGTTTAAAACTCAATGCTAGAATAATTCATCAAAAATACAAAATACGTCAAGAAAAATAAAAAAAGAAAGAGGAAAGGAAGCTGAGATGAATTGGAGTTTAGCTTGGATGGAAATGGGTATTGTAGTGCTTGTGGAAGCTAATAGGAAAGGTTCTTGGTCCTTTGTTCAGTTGTTTGCAGCTTGGAAGATTTTGTAAGAAATTTTCTATAAATTTGCATAATTACTGTATTATACCTTATAAGCTCTAATATCAGTGCTCTTATGCTTATTTGGTGTTTAGTAGTGAGAATATAACTTTAAATTGTATGCTTGTGTATTGAATTTAAAAGTTGCTTAGTGTCTTTTAATTTCAGTCAACATAGCATAATCTGGTTCCTTTGTTATTTGTTGTTTATACTTGTGCTTCTGTGATTATTTTCCATTATAATATCATATTAAGTTGTTGTTTATCATTTTCTTAAGCTCAATCAATCTTTTGTCTTGAAAATCTTTGATTCTCAGTTTTACAAGAGTGTTTGGATTAGTGATTTACATCACTAATGTGTGTGTTATTGTTGTTGTTTCTGCATGCTATATGTTATACTGGATTATATCAGAGCAATTAGACCTCCAAACTCAGGTCTTATTAGTCCAAAAGTCAAAATTACAAAAATTACACCACCAGAGTTAACTGTGGTGGTTTTTGAGTCCCAAATCCTATCATTTCATTAGACAAGTTAGTGTTTTAACATAATTCAGTCCTAAGTTAACTTACAAACATGATTTGAGTTAAGTAGATCCTTCCAAAGTTCATAAAAGTCAAAGTACACCAAAATCTTTAGAAGTCAAAATCTGTCTCAGTGGATTTTGAGCAAACTTTGGAGGCTTGCAACTTGTTTGATATAAGGTTCTAGTGTGTAAGATTTTACAAGCTCAATCTTCACCACTTTGTTGATTTTTGAGAATTTTCTCAGATTTTATAGATTTTGTTTAGTAGGGCCCACCAGGCCTCAAAGTGACCTGCAGGGCATACATCTACCCTGCTCTCAGCAGATCACCCTCACACCAGCACCTTTTGTGGTGGTTTGTGGCCTCCTTAGTGACCATCAGCCTTTGTGTTTGGTTCCCCTCAACCCCCTCCTACCAGGGAGTAGCCTTTAACCCTTTGTTTGACCCCTAAGCTTGTGGACCCCACTTGGTTTTGTCCCCTAACTCTGTCCCATAACTGCCTCAGAACACCATTAAGCAAAGTGCTTAATTGAGCTTTTTGGCTTATTCAGGCCATCCATTTGTTTGAAAGTTGCTTATTATTGATCATCATACTCAGAGAAACCATAATCAACCATTGTGGACCCCACATTCCCTCATTTGAGCTAAAAATACTCCACAGTCAACAAAAATCAACTGTGGGTATAATAAGCACTTCAAGTGCTTATTCTTTGGGTTAAATTAAAAGTGTCTTTGTTAAAAGTAGTTGTTTTTAGTTTATAATTAGTTTAGAAAAAGAAAAAAATCCAAAAAACAAACTTTAAAAATAGTGATAGCTTCTATTTAATAGGATTTATCAATTTATTTTTCTTTTTAATTTACTTCTAAGTAATATATCACTTTTATATTTTTAGAAATTCTATTTTAGGTTAAAATAATTTTATAAATTTTTCCAGATTTTTATTTTGTCTTTTAGTGATTTTTCTAATTAATTTTAGTTTAATTTAGTTTTAATTAATATTAATCAATTAAATAGCATAATTAGATTTTATATAGTGTAACCTAGTTTTTATAATTTTTCTAGCTTTTATTTTAGTTAAAACATTTTTATAAATTTTTCTAGAATTTTTACTGTTCATCTTCTATTATTTATAATATAATTAGTTTAATTAGAAATTAATAAGTAATTAGATTAATAATTAGTTAGTTAATTTAAAAATACATAAAATTAACTTTTTATAATTTTTTAGAATTCCTGTAATGGTTAATTAGATTTATAAAATTTTTCTTAATTTTCTAAGTCTTTTTAGTATTTTTAATAATTCTAATTAGTTTAATTAGTATTAAATAGATAATTAGTAATTAATTAATAATAAATAATTAAATAGTGTAAAAATAATTTTTATTTTTCTTAAAATTTTCTTTAATTATTAGGATTGTAAAAATATCAATTTTACACTTTTAACCCTTCCCGTCCTTCAGTTGTACTTTTTGTTTTGTGCGTCTGTATACGTTTTTTTTTAATTAAAACGTACGTTTTTAGTTTTTAGCTCAAATCTTCGTAATCTAAATTCCTGTAATCAATCACGTAGCTTTCCTAAGCTATATTTGTTAATAATTTCCAAATAATTCTGATCATAACCTTTTCCTGTGAATAATTACCCGATCACAAATACGCTAAAGTTACAATCCACACTTCAACGGGACTTAATGACCTGGTGATACCTTATATTACCCGGAGCATTGACCTAGGCTATGTGACTTTGTTGACCATTATTTGGTCAATATAAGTTAGGTGGTTTAGCATCAATCAAATTTTGGCGCCGCTGCCGGGGAAGTGTGCGCGTTTCTTTAGCGTTATTTGAGATTAGTGTTATCTCACCTCACTCACTGTATAAATACCACCACTTGTGTATATTTTCATAATCAAAATACAAAAAAAAAGTCATTAACACTTTTCCTAAAGTGTTAAAACACCAAAGAAAATTAAAAACAACAAAACAGATCGTAACGTTTTCTGATTCGGTTTTCTTTTAAGGTGATTCTTAAAGAGAAACGATTTTGGTAAACGAAACGATACCAAAAATATTTTCCAAAAGTTTTTAAACCCATACACAAAACACAAAAACATCCGTCTTTTCTTGTGAATAATAATTCTACATAAAATAAACCGTCGAAAACCAAGACAGAACACTTGCCAACTGGGGGTGTGAACAAATAAGTTCCCAAACCAAAAAGATTAAAACTTGCCTTTGTATCCTTGTGAGTGGTGTACCTTTTCTAAAGAAGCCACTCACTTGTGATTATTGGTTTAAGTTCACTGTGGTTTTGTCTCGACTTTGTTTTGATTGATTTTTTGTTCCTAGTGCATGCGCACTCGTTCTTCTAGGTCTACTAGCCTATTATGTGAGCTTGTACGAAAACCTAGAAGACCTCGTAGACGTTCAGCACCAACAGTCGGATCTGAGATCCGTACTGTTGCCACACCCACTATCACCATGGCGGAAGACCGTCCCATGTGTGAACTTCTCCAAGCACCCATCAAGGGTTATGGAGATGTCATTGTCGTTCCAGCCATCGTGGCTGATAATTTTGAGCTCAAAACCGGGTTACTCAATCTTGTAACCTCGAGTCAATTTTACGGTTTTGAGAGGGACGATCCTCATGCTCACATTCGATGGTTCAATAAAATCACATCAACCATCAAGTACAAAAATGTCCCGTGTGAAGCAATAAAACTTCTTCTCTTCCCATTCTCCTTGGAGGGACAAGCCCGGATTTGGCTTGAAAAACAACCTCCACGATCTATTGAGACTTGGGAAGATCTTGTCAAAAAGTTTGTGAATGAATTCTTCCCACCTTCCAAGACTACGAGTCTTAAGAACGAAATCACCAAGTTCACTCAAAAATACGATGAATCTTTTGGTGAAGCGTGGGATCGTTTCAAAGAATTACTTCGCAAGTGTCCACATCATGGTTTCTCTGAGTTGATGCAACTCGATACGTTTTACAATTGCGTGAGCCAAGCTGATCAGGATTCTCTCAATGCCTCCGCGGGAGGCAAGTTTTTGAGTAAAACCACAAAAGAAGCTTTGCAAATCATAGAAAACAAGTCTAAGGTCCGCTCTACACGAAGCAAACCGATTGTTTCCCAAATTAATGCGGGTCCTTACACTTCATCTTCTGTGAGTCAATCTAGCACGGATGCTAAGATTGACAAGCTCACTGAAGCAATCCAAGCTTTGGTTCTCGCCCAAACAAAGAAAGTCTCATTTCCACAACATCCTCCACCTGCTGAGGTTAAAAAAGTGGAAGTCTGTGTAACTTGTGGTGGGCCGCATGCCTACTACAATTGCACAGCTACTGATGGTACTCCATACGAAGCTCATGCTTTAGCGGGGTCCCAAAATCAAGGAGGCAATCAATATCGCCCTCCTATGGACCCTAGTTATCGTCCTCAACATCATTATCCTGGACCTTCTGGTTTTAATCAAAACCAAAATGTCCAAAACCGTGGCCAAAATCAAAATAGAGCGAACCAAGGTTATCAAAACCAAGGTAACTTCAATCAGGGTCACGGTTTTCAAAATCAAAACCAAGGGTTCCAAAATCAAGGTTTCCAACAACAAAATCAAGGAAACTTTAATCGGAACCAAGGTCAAGGTAATTTCAATCAGGGATATTTTCATGGAAACAACAACCCTAATCAGGGTAATTTTCAAAATCAAGGTCCCAATCCGAACAATCGAGCTCCAAACATTCCTAACCCGAATCAAGCCATTGTTCCAACCGGGCCTTCATCTGACGAGTTGTTGAAACAATTCATGAAGTCCCAAGAAGAGTTGAACAAGTTGCTGGTCAGCCAGATTTCTGACATCAAGAAGTCTTTAAATGATCAACCCTCGGGCTCAGGTACTACTTTACCGAGCAACACGATCGCTAACCCGAGGGGCGATGCTAAGGCGATCACAACACGAAGTGGTGCTTCATATGATGAACCCGCGATTCCTACTACCTCTTCTTCCTCCCCTCCAAAGGTAGTGAATCGTGAACCTGAGGTGACAAAGGACAAAGTGCAAATTCCTAGCCCACGAAGTACAGCACACGTCCAACCTCAGGTTATTCCTGAAACCAGATGTAAGCCTGGAGTTGTATTTGAACCACTAGAGACTCCAGTGGACAACCCTAAATCCAAAACTTCCATTCCCTATCCATCACGTCTCAGTGAACAAAAGCTCCGCGAAAAAGCTAATCACCAAATGGATAAATTTTACCAAATCTTCCAAGATTTGCATTTTGATATCAGCTTCGCGGATGCTATTCTCTTGATGCCCAAGTTTGCATCGACAATCAAAAATCTGTTGAGTAATAAAGAAAAATTATTTGAGATGGCAAGAACTCCTCTGAATGAGAACTGCTCAGCGGTTCTTTTGAAAAAGCTTCCTGAAAAGCTTGGAGATCCCGGGAAATTCCTCATTCCTTGTACTTTCCCGGGTATGGTTGATTGCTTCGCCCTGGCCGATCTAGGTGCTAGCATCAACCTGATGCCATATTCTGTGTGGAAGAAACTCTCTCTCCCCGAACTTACCCCCACGTGCATGACTATAGAGCTTGCCGATCGTTCAATTTCTCGTCCCATTGGCATTGCCGAGGACGTATTCGTTAAAGTGGGGAAGTTCCATTTTCTGGCAGATTTTGTGATTGTTGACTTTGATGCCGATTCAAGGGTCCCTCTCATTCTTGGGCGGGGATTCCTTAGAACTGGGCGAGCTCTTATCGATGTATTTGAGCATGAGATCACATTACGTGTTGGAACGGAAGCCATAACCTTCAACCTAAATCAAACTTCGAGATACTCCTCCAATTATGATTGTGAGTCGGTGAATCAAATTGATGTCATCGATGTTGCTGCTAAGGAGTATGCTCAAGAGATTTTAGGTTTCATTGATTCTTCGAGTGAAAACCTCACTCAGTCTTCTCACCCCATCATTGCCAATTCTTCTCCTTCCCTCACTCCGTTTGAGGGAAGTGACTTCATCTTAGAAGAAATGGAGGCGTTTCTCAAAAGTGATTCGATTCCCGATGGAGTCGATAACCAAGAGATCGACCTCGAGAGGGATATTCTCATGCTTGAAAAATTGTTAAACGAAGATCCCTCTCCTCTTCCTGTTCTACCACAACAACTTCATAAGGAGGAGGTCAAAAATGTTGAGAAAACTGATGACTTCCCTGAGGTTGAACTTAAGGACTTGCCGCCTCATCTTGAATATGCATTTCTGGAGGGTGACGATAAATTACCCGTCATAATTGCCAAAGACTTAAGTGATGAGGAAAAGGCTGCTCTTATCAAGGTTTTGAAATCTCATAAACAAGCAATTGCTTGGCGTCTCTCCGACATCAAGGGCATTGACCCTGAATTCTGTACACATAAAATTTTAATGGAGGACGATTTCAAACCTGCAGTCCAACAACAAAGAAGGGTGAATCCAAAAATTCACGAGGTTATCAAACAAGAGGTTTTAAAACTTCTTGATGCCGGATTGATTTACCCTATCTCGGACAATCCTTGGGTCAGTCCAGTTCATTGCGTTCCAAAAAAGGGTGGCATTACTGTTGTCACAAACGAGGAAAATAAGTTAATTCCAACTCGTTTGGTTACGGGTTGGCGCGTCTGCATTGATTATCGTAAATTGAATGACGCCACTCGTAAGGATCATTTTCCTCTGCCCTTTATGGATCAGATGCTCAAGAGATTAGCGGGGAATGAGTACTATTGCTTCCTCGATGGTTTCTCGGGTTACTTTCAGATTCCCATTGACCCGCAAGACCAAGAAAAGACCACTTTTACGTGCCCCTATGGAACCTTCGCATATAAACGTATGCCATTTGGCTTATGTAATGCTCCTGGCACGTTTCAAAGATGTATGATGGCCATTTTTTCCGACATGATCGGAAAAACTATGGAGGTCTTCATGGACGATTTTTCGGTCATTGGGGATTCGTTCCAATCATGTCTCTCCCATTTAGATAGCATGCTAAAACGTTGTGAAGACACAAAGTTATGTCTAAATTGGGAGAAGAGTCACTTTATGGTCAAAGAGGGCATTGTCCTCGGCCATAAAATTTCAAAAAACGGGATTGAGGTTGACCGTGCCAAAGTGGACGTCATTGCAAAATTGCCTCATCCCACGACTGTGAAAGGTGTTAGGAGCTTTTTGGGTCACGCCGGTTTCTATCGTAGGTTTATTCAAGATTTTTCTAAAATCGCCCGGCCTATGACCCATCTCCTCGAAAAGGATGCTCCTTTTATCTTCTCCCCTGAGTGCATCGAAGCCTTTGAAACATTAAATAAAAGGCTTACCGAGGCACCTATTCTTGTTGCCCCCGATTGGGACTTGCCCTTTGAACTTATGTGTGATGCTAGCGATTATGCTATAGGGGCAGTCTTGGGGCAACGCAGGTCTAAACACTTTCAGCCTATACACTATGCAAGCAAAACGATGACTGAGGCTCAAAGTCATTACACCACCACTGAAAAAGAATTATTAGCTATGGTGTACGCCTTTGAGAAATTCCGGTCATATTTAATCTTGACAAAAAGCATAGTGTATACGGATCACTCGGCTTTGAAGTACCTTTTTGCAAAACAAGATGCAAAGCCGAGACTTCTTCGTTGGGTTCTCCTCCTTCAGGAATTTGATATCATTATTCGTGATAAAAAAGGAGCTGAGAACCTAGCTGCTGATCATCTCTCCCGTCTTGAAAACCCTTACCAAAATGCTTTCGAGAAAAAGGAAATAAATGAAACATTTCCTCTCGAAACCCTCGATGCGGTTTCATTTCGTGGAGACTCGATTACCCCATGGTTTGCCGACTTTGCAAACTATCTTGCGGGTAACTTCATTGTGAAAGGGATGTCGTCCCAACAAAAAAATAAATTTTTCAAAGATGTCAAACATTACTTTTGGGACGACCCCTACTTGTTCAAAATATGTGCGGATCAAGTCATCCAGCGGTGTGTATATGGTCAAGAAACCACTGAAATTCTTAAGGCTTGCCATGCTGGTCCCACGGGGGGCCACCACAATCCAAATTACACCGCCAAAAAGGTGTTTGATTCCGGTTTCTTTTGGCCCACGATTTACAAGGATGCCCAAGAATTAGTCAAATCCTGTGACGCTTGTCAACGTCACGGGAATATTTCACAAAAGAATGAAATGCCACAAAATGCAATCCAAGTTTGTGAAATATTTGACGTATGGGGCATCGATTTTATGGGGCCATTTCCATCTTCTCATGGAAACAAGTATATACTCGTGGCAGTTGACTATTTGTCAAAATGGGTTGAAGCAAAAGCTTTACCCACAAATGATGCCCGAGTAGTCGTGAAATTTTTGAAAGCTCTCTTTGCTCGATTTGGAACTCCACGTGCTATAATTAGTGATCGTGGTACGCATTTTTGCAACGACAAATTTGATAAAGTCATGCAAAAGTATGGTGTAACTCACCGTCTTTCTACTGCATACCACCCTCAAACAAGTGGACAAGTAGAAGTTTCCAATCGGGGCATCAAGAGAATATTGGAAAGAACCGTTGGGGAAAATCGTGCATCATGGTCGGATAAATTAGATGATGCACTTTGGGCTTTCCGTACGGCGTATAAAACACCCATTGGGTGTACGCCTTATAAACTTGTGTACGGGAAAGCGTGCCATCTTCCGATCGAGCTTGAGCATAAAGCCTATTGGGCTCTCAAGCATGCCAATTTTGACCTCAAGACTGCGGGTGATCATCGGAAAGTTCAACTCAATGAATTAAATGAACTTCGTGATCAAGCTTACGAGAACTCTTTGATCTATAAGGAAAAGACAAAGAAGATTCATGACTCAAAAATCAAAAACCGCGTTTTCAACGTTGGTGATCGAGTCCTTCTTTTCAACTCTAGACTCAAGATCTTCTCAGGAAAACTCAAAACCCAATGGACTGGTCCATTCACTATCGTTAAAGTTTATCCTTATGGCACCGTCGAGTTATCACAAAATGACGGACCTAATTTCAAAGTGAATGGACATCGTCTAAAGCACTACTTTGGAGAGGACATACCATCCATGGTTGTCCCGGATCTCTAAACTTTCCCCAAGGACAATTAAATTCGGGGATCGAGTCAAGCTAGTGACTCGCTGAACAAAAATTAGCAAACATATACGGGTTTTCACCCGTATTTCTGACTTCTTTCTACTTTCTACCACCCTAGTGTGGGGGAATGGCCAACCCCCCGCTATTTGAAAAATGTATATATGTATATAAGTTCAAAAAAAAAAAAAAAAAAAAAAAAAAAAAAAAAAAAAAAAGTGATTGTATGTACAGATAAATAAAGTGAAAAATACAAAACAAAATTCCACAGTTAGCTTCGAATATTATCTTTTTACGTTCATAGATTCGGCATAACAGCCGGGACTTTGAATATTGAGGACAATATTCATTTCTAAGTGTGGGGGGGGGGGGGGGGGGGGGAAATTCTAGCGAATTTTATCGCAAAATACTTTCAAGTACCCCCATTTTGGCCCAAATTTTTCAAAAATTTTTCACTTTATTTCAAAATTTTTGTGGTAATCAGTCCGCCTTGTCTAAGCGATAAAAGGGATTGGCTAGTCCAGGAGCAAACGGCTCTTGGTAAAGACAACTCAAATCCGTTCACGGCTTGCAATTTGCCCAAAATTGTCCGGTTCCTCAACTCCCCAAAAACAAATGAGTTGGCTAGCCCGCAAGATTATGGCTTGTGGTAAAGGCCGTGGAAAAACCATAATTGGTAATCAGCTCACCAAGATGTTGACTAGGTCCATCAAGATGCTGGCTAGTCCAGGAGCAAACGGCTCCTGGTAAAGACTTATCAAATCCGTTGACAGCTGGTGGTTTGCTTAAAATCACACGGTTATCAGGTGTGCCACAGTTCTTACACCTGGCTACTCCAGAAGTGATGGCTTTTGATAAAGAGTTTCAAATCCATCAAGTTTTTCTCAAAAGATTGCTAGGGACTAGCAATAGCTTAGTGTGGGGGATTGATGAGTGCTCAAACACTCATCATTTTTACCGTATCTGGACTGCCAAAACATCCAAAAACACCCAAAAACGCATCAAAATACACAATTTATCCCGAAAGTGTGTTTTATATGTTTTAGATGCAAAATGTTTAAAAACAAATGAAAAACGAACAAAGTTTGCACAATTGGCAGTTTCAGTCCCTCAAGTTTCAAAATTTGGCAAAACTAGTCCCTGGAAGTTTAAAATGAAAGAAAAGTCAACCCAAGGCAAAGAAAAGTAAAAAATTATCAAAATAAGTCCTTGGGTGAAAAAGTTTGAGAAAATTACACTTTTACCCCTCAAAATCCAAAATTGACATAAATGGTCCCTGGAGTTTCAGTATTTGGCAGATTTGGTCCCTGGTGGGATAATTTTGAAAGAAAAAATCATTTTTGATCCTTAAAAATCATAAATTATCAAAAATGATCCTTTGGTGTGAAGTTTCAGAAAATTACAGGTTTGGTCCCTGGAGTTTGAAAGTTTTGCAGAAATAGTCCCTGGATGTAAAAATGGAAATTTATCACTAACGGCCCTTGGACTATTCTCATTTGGCACTTTTCACCCCTTTAATATCTTTGAAAAGTTGCTAAGTTGAACCCTTTAAAAATCAGAATTTCAAAACTAGTCCTTGAAATATTCACACTTAACCAAATCCGGATCAAAAATAAATACCAAAAATCCAAACCAATTAAATACCCAAGTCCACTCCCTTTACTTAACCCACAGCCCACCAAGCCCAAGTACCCTTAGCCCACCCAAAACCCCATAACCGTTCTAAATAACCCAGCCTTTGACCCGCGTTGACTCACCTTCTCCCCCAACTAGCCTGCAACACCCACTGACACACTCCACCCTCCTCACCTCCACCTCAACATCCCACACCTTGCTCCCCCCCTCCAAACACTACCTTCCAAATCTTCTTAATTAAGCTCAAAACCCTCACAAGCAACCCCCTAGCTGCCAAAACAAATTTTCCCGCCAAACTCCATTTAAACGGCTAGGATAATTCCCACCCAATCCAATGGGTGGGATTTGATCAAGGTGAAGCAAGAAGTCAGAAAAACTCAATAATTGAGAAAGAGGAGAGAGGAGAAGCAGTTAGGTCAACTTCTTAGCATATATAAGCTTTTGTAAAAGCCAATGTGGCTATCTAGTTTTTTTATGTTTGTATTTTCAGTTTAATTCTCTTTCAGTGTAATGTTTTTATCAATTAATGAAGATTTAAAGTTTAAGTTACTTTCTTTTCTTAATTTTTAAATTTAGCTAAGTTGTTTAATTTGTCATTTCAAGCTAAAAAGTAGTTCAAACTCATCTTAAGATAAAAAATGTTCCACAATTGAATTCCAAAGCTTTATGAGCTCTTGAATCTGTTTAAAACTCAATGCTAGAATAATTCCTCAAAAATACAAAATACGTCAAGAAAAATAAAAAAAAGAAAGAGGAAAGGAAGCTGAGATGAATTGGAGTTTAGCTTGGATGGAAATGGGTATTGTAGTGCTTGTGGAAGCTAATAGGAAAGGTTCTTGGTCCTTTGTTCAGTTGTTTGCAGCTTGGAAGATTTTGTAAGAAATTTTCTATAAATTTGCATAATTACTGTATTATACCTTATAAGCTCTAATATCAGTGCTCTTATGCTTATTTGGTGTTTAGTAGTGAGAATATAACTTTAAATTGTATGCTTGTGTATTGAATTTAAAAGTTGCTTAGTGTCTTTTAATTTCAGTCAACATAGCATAATCTGGTTCCTTTGTTATTTGTTGTTTATACTTGTGCTTCTGTGATTATTTTCCATTATAATATCATATTAAGTTGTTGTTTATCATTTTCTTAAGCTCAATCAATCTTTTGTCTTGAAAATCTTTGATTCTCAGTTTTACAAGAGTGTTTGGATTAGTGATTTACATCACTAATGTGTGTGTTATTGTTGTTGTTTCTGCATGCTATATGTTATACTAGATTATATCAGAGCAATTAGACCTCCAAACTCAGGTCTTATTAGTCCAAAAGTCAAAATTACAAAAATTACACCACCAGAGTTAACTGTGGTGGTTTTTGAGTCCCAAATCCTATCATTTCATTAGACAAGTTAGTGTTTTAACATAATTCAGTCCTAAGTTAACTTACAAACATGATTTGAGTTAAGTAGATCCTTTCAAAGTTCATAAAAGTCAAAGTACACCAAAATCTTTAGAAGTCAAAATCTGTCTCAGTGGATTTTGAGCAAACTTTGGAGGCTTGCAACTTGTTTGATATAAGGTTCTAGTGTCTAAGATTTTACAAGCTCAATCTTCACCACTTTGTTGATTCTTGAGAATTTTCTCAGATTTTATAGATTTTGTTTAGTAGGGCCCACCAGGCCTCAAAGTGACCTGCAGGGCATACATCTGCCCTGCTCTCAGCAGATTACCCTCACACCACCACCTTTTGTGGTGGTTTGTGGCCTCCTTAGTGACCATCAGCCTTTGTGTTTGGTTCCCCTCAACCCCCCTCCTACCAGGGAGTAGCCTTTAACCCTTTGTTTGACCCCTAAGCTTGTGGACCCCACTTGGTTTTGTCCCCTAACTCTGTCCCATAACTGCCTCAGAACACCATTAAGCAAAGTGCTTAATTGAGCTTTTTGGCTTATTCAGGCCATCCATTTGTTTGAAAGTTGCTTATTATTGATCATCATACTCAGAGAAACCATAATCAACCATTGTGGACCCCACATTCCCTCATTTGAGCTAAAAATACTCCACAGTCAACAAAAGTCAACTGTGGGTATAATAAGCACTTCAAGTGCTTATTCTTTGGGTTAAATTAAAAGTGTCTTTGTTAAAAGTAGTTGTTTTTAGTTTATAATTAGTTTAGAAAAAGTAAAAAATCCAAAAAACAAACTTTAAAAATAGTGATAGCTTCTATTTAATAGGATTTATCAATTTATTTTTCTTTTTAATTTACTTCTAAGTAATATATCACTTTTATATTTTTAGAAATTCTATTTTAGGTTAAAATAATTTTATAAATTTTTCCAGATTTTTATTTTGTCTTTTAGTGGTTTTTCTAATTAATTTTAGTTTAATTTAGTTTTAATTAATATTAATCAATTAAATAGCATAATTAGATTTTATATAGTGTAACCTAGTTTTTATAATTTTTCTAGCTTTTATTCTAGTTAAAACATTTTTATAAATTTTTCTAGAATTTTTACTGTTCATCTTCTATTATTTATAATATAATTAGTTTAATTAGAAATTAATAAGTAATTAGATTAATAATTAGTTAGTTAATTTAAAAATACATAAAATTAACTTTTTATAATTTTTTAGGATTCCTGTAATGGTTAATTAGATTTATAAAATTTTTCTTAATTTTCTAAGTCTTTTTAGTATTTTTAATAATTCTAATTAGTTTAATTAGTATTAAATAGATAATTAGTAATTAATTAATAATAAATAATTAAATAGTGTAAAAATAATTTTTATTTTTCTTAAAATTTTCTTTAATTATTAGGATTGTAAAAATATCAATTTTACACTTTTAACCCTTCCCGTCCTTCAGTTGTACTTTTTGTTTTGTGCGTCTGTATACGTTTTTTTTTTAATTAAAACGTACGTTTTTAGTTTTTAGCTCAAATCTTCATAATCTAAATTCCCGTAATTAATCTCGTAGCTTTCCTAAGCTATATTTGTTAATAATTTCCAAATAATTCTGATCATAACCTTTTCCTGTGAATAATTACCCGATCACAAATACGCTAAAGTTACAATCCACACTTCAACGGGACTTGACGACCTGGTGATTCCTTATATTACCCGGAGCATTGACCTAGGCTATGTGACTTTGTTGACCATTATTTGGTCAATATAAGTTAGGTGGTTTAGCATCAATCAACCACCCAAGCTCAAGAATCCAAATGAGCAAGATGAGGCTGTGAATGTTCATCTTTATAGGTCCATGATTGGATCACTCATGTATCTCACAGCTTCTAGGCCTGACATTACCTTTGCTGTCAGTGCTTGTTCAAGACATCAAGTCACTCCACTAACTTCCCATCTAAATGCTGTGAAGAAAATTTTCAAGTACATAAGGGGCCAACCCAAACTAGGCCTTCGGTACCCCAGGGATTCACCATTTGTGTTGGAGGCTTACAATGATAGTGATTATGCTGGAGCTAATTTGGATAGGAAATCCACAACAGAAGGTTGTCAATTTCTTGGAAGAAGACTCATCTCTTGGCAGTGTAAGAAACAAACCATTGTGGCTACTTCTACTACTGAAGCAGAATATGTTGCTGCTGCCAATTGTTGTGGTCAGGTACTTTGGATTCAAAATCAGATGTTGGATTATGGGTTTAACTTTATGAACACTAAAATCTACATTGATAATCAAAGTACTATTTCCATTGTTAAAAATCCTGTTTTTCATCAGAGAACTAAACACAAAGAAATTAGGCACCATTTTATAAGAGATGCAAATGAGAAGCATCTAATTCAAGTGCTTAAAATTCATACTGATGATAATGTGGCTGATTTGTTAACAAAAGCTTTTGATGGACCTAGGTTTAATCACCTAGTTGTCAACATTGGGATGGTTAACCCTTGAATGCTATGTTTGAGGGGAGGCATAAGCCTTAGGGGAGGCATATGCCTCAAGGGAGGATTGTACATATTGTATTTATGTAGATTATTATGTTTTCTAGAATTATGTTTACTAACTTTCTTTTGCAGGTTATTACTAATCTTGTATATTATTCTTGTTATTCTTTTGTGTTTTTGTGTTTTGTTTGAATGTCTGGTTACAGGTCATGTTTCTGCTGATGGTCAAATATCTACATTCAGTACCATTAGATGTAAAGACATTCAAGTAAAATGTTATTCATTAGTGGAAAGTTTGGTACATCCATTACAAGATCTGTCATCACAAGAAACACAAAATACATCAATCACCAATAACCAACCACCATCATACCACCACATCCCTAAGCAACAACCTAATCCATCTTCCTCTTCCCTTTACCCAAGTCCTTTGGGTCTAGCATTTTCTTGTGGATTCCTATGGATTGCATGTCTTTGTTCCAGAGCTTGGGAGCTGCAAGACCAAGCACCACCTTCAATGGACCTTTCCTTCTACTTGAGGACTGTGGCTCTTCAGGGACAGATATTCTTCTCATATATGCACAGACTCTTTCCATTTCACTTGTTAAGAATGTAGTGACAGGAGTGAAATCAGGGACAACCATAGCTAGAGGAGCTGGTGTTTCCTCAGCTTCAGTGGTTTCTTCTGATGAGGTTGGAGATGGACAAAACTATGAAGGACCTTCACCTAAGTAATAGTATGATCTTTGGATTTTAGGTATGTCAAAGGTAGAGTCTGATGAATCAGAAGAGATTTCAATGACTTTGGGGGATGGCTTCATGTTTTGAATGTGAGAAAAAACTTTGGGATATGTTATTTGTGGGATGGTGAGTTGATTTTGACTTAAAGACTTATTTATAAAGACATGATTTGGGTTAACTGTGAGTTAATGTAAGTAAATGGGAGGTAGTTGAGTCAGTAGCAATTACTAAGTGTGCAAGTTGTCCACTTAATTGGATTCTTCAGATTAAAGTCAATGGTTTGACCAACATGCTGCTGATACTATTTAAATGGTTGATAAGTGTGTTCCTGCTGATGGCCTATTCATGTTCAATTTATTCAGGGGAATGCTATTCAGAAGAATTAAAACAAGTAATAATTAACAAGGTAAAGTTTATTGCTTCTTCAGAGGTACAATACAAGATAGTGATAATGAAAGATTAACAACAAAGTTCCTATTCTACTTTGCCCTTGCCCTTGCCTTCCACAGTCTTCTTCTTGCCCTTGTTGTTGATGTTGAAGAGTCCTTGCCATTGAGGACAGGGCAAACTTAACACAACCTCTCTGATCTTTAGCAATGGTGGATTTACTTTTCTTCTTCTTGGACGAGAGGACTGAGGCTTATCAGAGGTTGTAGGGGTGTAAAGTTCATCATTCTCATCATCCTCTTCATCAGAAGATGTAAAGAAGCTGAGAGACTCATCAGGATTGGGAACTCTGTTTGCCCTCTCCAATTCATTCCACCTTCTCTCCATCTCTCTCTGGTACTCTGGATCATCGATTTCAGAAGGGTATGGTGGAAGATCTTGTTATGATGAACTAGGAGCAGGGACATCATGTTTCTTCTTCTTGGCTTGTTCCTTTGTGAGACCACGAGGACGTGTTGGCATATTGAGTGGTGGTGGAGATGTTAGTGAGTCAGAAGTATCTGATGAGTCAGAAGAAAGGTTGATGATGTGTTGATTGGAAGCCATGGATGTATTGTTGACTGGAGGTATGATAATTAGGGATTTGATTTGAAGTGGAGAGATTTGGGGATAATTAGCATTTATTTATAAGATCACCCAACCGCGTGTCTTTATTACCATTAATGCGAGGCTGTTTGGAGATAATTAATGGTTCTTTGAAATTTGAATTAAGAGATCTTTTTCAAAGATATTTGGTTTCCACTGACGGGTAGATTCTGCTGATCGATTCTGCGGATGGTTCTGTTGACCAATAGTCAACGTTTGACTATTTTCTGCGGATTGACCATTTGCTTTCAACCGTTTGATTTGGTTTCTACGAATGAGTCAGTTAATTGGGATTTGCCTTAGTTGATTATTGGTCAAAGATTTCTTTCCAATAATTCATATAAGTTTCACTCCACGTTTGGTAACTTCCATAATTAACCAAAACGTGTATATCCCACTTCCAAATTAACTGATTCACTCTCGCTATAAAATTTCATAAACCATTTCAATATTTTTCAGAACTCCCAACCCTAATCTCTAATTCTCAATCAATGGCTGAACTATATTTCAAAGGAGATCATAACAAACATGCCTTTCTTGGTCGTGGTAAGAATGATGAAGATTATGTGGGCATGATGGAATTTCTTCAAAGGTCCAAGATTTTTTATGCTCTGCTCCAGTATCCAAATGTTATTCATGAGTCTCTTGTTGTACAATTTTGGGAAACCGCTCAAATAAGGACTGTTGAAGATGGACCAACAGAGATTGTTGCTGTTATTGATTGGGAAGAATATGTGGTTACTGAGTCATTGGTCAGGACCAAACTACAGTTGGATGATGAAGGAGGGGTGACTGATTTGCCTAAGAGTGAGATACTTAGAGGGCTTCAAGCTTCTGGTTATAGTGGTGATGGGAAAGTATGGTACAAGAATCTGTTTTGTCCAAAATGGAGGTTTTTGACACACACCTTACTTCAGTGCATGGGTTCTAAGTCTGGTGGATGGGACCAATTCTCTACAGACATTGCTCTTGCCATTGTGTGTCTCTCTCAGGGAAGAACATTTAACTTTTCTAGGTATATCTTTAATGCTATGCTTGAAAATGTTAAGGATACCAAACTTAAATATTTATTATATCCTAGGTTTCTTCAAATCATTTTAGACATTGAGACCAATGACCTCACTCACTTGCCTATTAAGGGTTTATCTAAAAAGTTGTTTACTCAAATGAAATTTAAATTTACTGGTGAACAAAGACCTTTACTTCCAGCCATGTTGTCTGGTGGCAATGCTCCTGATGGAGTAGCTGCTGATGTAGCTGCTGATGCCCCGGTGGGCAATCCCCCTGATGGAGAAGCAGCTGATGTAGTTGCTGGTGGTCAAGATTCTCCTGATGCTCAAGCACCAGCGGATTCTCCTGACAGCACTGAAGATGCTCCTGATGCAAATGCATCAGTTGCTCCTGATGTTCAGCCACCACCCTCTCCTGTACCTTCACCAATGGATATCAATTCTTCTGAGCATGAGCTCAATGAGAATTTAGGCTTTGACCAACCTGTACACTCACCACAATTTACAAGACTTCCTTCACCTAGTCCTTTGAGACCTCACTTTGAGGATCATGTAAATGTAGCTGTAGATGTAAATTTAGATTATTCTACTCACAGGACCAATGATGCTTCCAATACCACAGATATCCCTGTTGGTGGAGCTGAAGGTCTTGTTACTCTCACTTCTGTATCAGCTTTGTTGAACAGGTATGTATCTAAGGTGGCCAAGTTGGAGAATGATCTGAACTTCACCAAAAAGAATCTCAGAAATGCTGTTCTGACTCTAATTGGAAGAGTTAAGAAGTTGGAGGGTAAACTTAAGCAGAGAAAGAAACAAGGTGTGGTGTATGACTCAGATGAGGACTCTACTAAAGCATCTGACAACATTGACTTGGAAGGCCTTGAACTTCTTGCTGCTACCACTTTGGAGAGTGTTCAGAAGAATGCTGACATTAGGCCTGAACCATCTGTTGCTCCAACTGCTGATGTTGCTCATTCTACTGATGCCAGTGTTCCAAAGGACTCCAGAGATAAGAAGTCTGCTGATGTTGCTCATTATGTCAGAAGGAAGCATTCTGCTGATAAGAAGTCTGCTGATGCTCCTAGCAAGAAGACTTCTGCTGATGTTCCTAGAAAGGAATCTTTTCCTACTACTTTGGCAGAAGTGGGCACACATGGTCCACCAGTAGATATCCAAGCTGATCTCTCTCCTGCTTCTCCTGATAAAACTTTTGTTTCTACTGAGAAGCAAGATAAAGGAAAGTCTATATTGATTGATCAAGACATTCCTTCCAGAGTAAAATCCAAGGTGGAACTTGCTAATGAAAAACTTAGTGAGAATGTTGTTGCACATTTGCAAGCTCAAGAGGATGCTGCAGTTACTAAAGTTCAGTTGGATTTGAAAGCCTCAAAAGCATTGGCTAGGAAAATTCAAGATGATTTGGATAAGATGGGACCTCAATTTACTACCACCTTGCCTGCTGAAAGACAAAAGGAGCTTGATGAAATAGCTAAGAATCTTACTGCTGAACAATGGGAGAATTTGGCTGAGCAAGCTGCTTCCAAACCTAATTTGGGTGAATCTGAGTTTGGAGTTGATAATCCTGCTTTTGTTCAGATGATGGTTGAAAGAGGAAGATTGAAGAGACAATAGGAGGCAGAGAATAAAGCTAAGTATCTCAGGGAAAGACCTTGGACAAAGAATGAAATAAAGAAATATATGAGGAACTTTGTGAAGAATCAGGGATGTTCTATGTTTGGGTCAGGCTGGAATCAAAAGAAGGTTTGGGGACTTTCAGATAAGCAGCTCACCTTCTACTATGACAAGATCATTTCCAATCTTCATTCTTCTGGTATACATGTCCAAGATGTGTTGGAGTTTAGAGGAAGACTTTTTGATGAGCCTCAAGCTAAGAAAGCTAAGCTTCATGATACTGATGCTCAACCTGCTGAGTCTATTGGGTCTTTTCATGGTGGTCAGGAGAATGTACAACTTCCTTCAGTCTTGGCTCAGAAGGATGATACTCCTGATGCTCAGAAGGATGATACTCCTGATGCTCAGATGGATGCTACTCCTGCTGATACTGTTGAATCTCATCCTGATACCACTGAAGCTCCACATAATGTTACCAATGATGCTTCAGAAGATACTCCAATTGAAGTACCTGATGATGATGATTCTGTAGATGTTCCTGCTGATACTTCCAAACAAATGCCTAAAGAAGAACCTACTGATGGTCCTTCTATTCCTGTTACTACTGGCACTAGGAGAAAGACTAAAGCTATCAAGAGGAAAGCTCCAAAAGATATTCCTTTAGAAGATAGTACTACTTTTCTTGATTATGCTTCTGATGATGGTCAAGACCTTGTTGTATGGGAGAAAATTGTGAAGTGGGAACTGGTTGATTCTGAGCTTGGTCAAGGAAAAGTGAATGTCATAACTAGACAAGATGGAACTACTAAGACATTCTTGTTTCTGAGTCAGATCTTACATAATGGTAGACAAGCAAGATCTTCTCTCACTTTATGATTGGGTTACCAAGTACTATCAAACTCATTCCCCTGATGACATTGGAATGTATTTGATGGGTGATTTGCAGATTCTGTGTGATTCTTATAAAGGAGATTCTGGTGTAAGGTTTCAAGTATGGAAAGGTCAAAAGACATGGGTGGTTGAATATTGGAAGTTCTTTCTCCTTCCTAATGTTCATATGATTGTCACAACCACTGGTAAGACCTTGTATTGCTGGGCTGATGTTCTTTACCCAATCACAAAGGAAGTAATGCATCTCATGCTGGAGACAAAGTTATATGTTCCTTTGGATATGACTGAAAATGATCTTCATCTTGTTGAACAATTGGTAAGGTTCATCAGAAGAAGTATCTTGACTAACAAGGAACTGGCAACCAAGCATGGCATTCAAATGGATTCATATCTGCAATGAGCTGATCTTGGTATTGTATTTTGTTGTATATTTTTTTTCTGCTTATTAGTTAAAATAATAATAATAATAATAATAATAATAATAATAATAATAATAATAATAATAATAATAATAATAATAATAATAATAATAATAATAATAATAATAATAATAATAATAATAATAATAATAATAATAATAATAATAATAAACTAACATATTTGTATAGTTTTGTGTATGTTGTATGCAGGTTTGGTGTTGATTTTTATCACACTCTTTGTGGTCATCAATTTGCCTGATGTTGACTATTCCATCAAAAAGTTGGCTAGTCCAAAGGGTACAGCTTTGGTAAAGACTCATCAAATCTGTTGATAGCTGTAATGGTTTGCTCAAAATCATAGAGTTTTCAACTCACACATGCTTCATTGTTGAGTAGTTGAAATGGTTGTCAATTGACCATGGATTTTTCCTTTATGGATTCCAAATAATTGGCTAGCCCACATGTATACGGCTTGTGGTAAAGGCAGTGGAAAACCATATTTGGTATTCAATTGACCAAGATGATTATTCATCAATAATTGACTAGTCCTGAGCAAACGGCTACAGGTAAAGACATCTCAAATCCGTTTATAGCTGATGATTTGCTAAAAATCATGTGGTTATCAGTGTACCTTTGAACACTTGGCTACTCCAGTAGTGATGGCTATTGGTAAAGAGACATCAAATCCATTATTTTCAATGATTCACCTCTCACAGGAGTTAACACACCTGGATGTGATGAGAATGGTATGAAACTTATATGTTTTGATGTACATTTAGTCTTGTGTTGCTGCAAAGAATGGTGTTTTTCAATTGTTTGCTGATCATAGAGATTATGCTTCTGGAGATTCTTTGCTGCTGATGTTCATCCTCAATCCTCTGGTTTGTGCTATTGGTGATCTATCATGAAATCTTGAACTTAACTGTGTCAAATTCAAGATTAGGGGAGGATTGTAAGGAATTATTGAAGATACTACTGATTGATACTACTGACAGGTTCCTGCGGAAGGCTTAGTGACTTTCTGCTGATGACTGGTTACTGCGGACATATAGAGATCCTACGGATAGAGTTTAACCGTGGATATAACTTGTGTATTTTAGGACAAGATATGTAGAATATCTTTTATTAGTTTTTCATTATTCGTTTCTTGTAAGAAAGGTTAGGGTTTCCACTAGTATATAAGGAACCCTAGGTCATTGTAATACAAACAAGTTTCTAGTACGAGTTTCATTAACATTATTAGTAAAAGTTTATCGATCCATAGAGGATCAAGTTTAGTATAAGTTTGTTTTTATATTCCGCATAATTACAAGCTCACAGAGATTATCTAACTTAGTCTAACTAGTGATTACATTAGTTGGCTAACGATCTATTGGCTCGTGATCTATCAAGGTATAGATCCCTACAGACATTGACTTAGGAAATAACGAAATTGTAAATGTTAAAGAATTTAGATCACATCCATTAGATAATATAATAGGACATCTTAACTAAAGAACCCTTAGGTCACAAGCCCAAGATAAAAATAACTTCTTTTGTTTCCTCTCAGCAATAGAACCTAATAATATTAATGAGGCTTTAAAAGATGAAAGTTGGGTTATAGCTATGCAAGAAGAATTAAATCAATTTAAGGCAAATGATGTTTGGGAATTAGTCCCAAATCCAATGAATATGACCATCATAGGAACTAAATGGGTATATAAGAATAAGTTAGATGAAAATGGAATAGTAACTAGGAATAAAGCTAGGTTAGTTGCCCAAGGTTATAATCAACAAGAAGGAATTGATTATGATGAAACTTATGCCCCCGTGGCTAGACTAGAATCTATTAGAATATTACTTGCCTATGCATGCGCCCTAGAATTTAAGTTATTCCAAATGGACGTGAAAAGTGCATTTCTTAACGGTTTTATCAATGAGGAGGTTTATGTGGCACAACCTCCAGGATTCATTGACTTCGCAAAACCTGATTATGTTTATAAGTTAAAGAAAGCTTTGTATGGACTCAAACAAGCTCCCAAAGCTTGGTATGATCGATTAAAAGCTTTCCTTATTAAACATGATTATTCCATGGGAATGGTAGATAACACTCTTTTCACTAAAAGGAAAGACCCAAATCTCATCATTGTTTAAATATATGTTGATGACATTATATTTGGATCAACTTGTCAAGACATGTATGATGAATTTGCCAAAATCATGCATGATGATTTTGAGATGAGTATGATGGGTGAACTAAACTTCTTCCTAGGATTACAAATAAAACAATTAGACGATGAAATATTCTTTAGCCAATCTAAATACATTAAGGAAATGCTTAAGCAATTTGGCCTAGAAGACTCAAAACCCATGAAAACTCCCATGTCTACGGAAGTAAAACTCACAAAGGATGATGAAGGTGAGTCCGCAGATAACACCAAGTATAGAGGAATGATAGGTAGTTTACTATACTTGATGGCAAGTAGACCCGATATCATGTTTAGTGTCTGCCTTTGTGCCCGTTTTCAAGAGGATCCGAAAACCTCTCACCTAGAAGCGGTTAAGCATATCTTCCGATACATTAAAGGCACTATACACTTAGGATTATGGTATCCTAAGGGATCCGGCATAGAAACCATCGTCTATGCAGATTCGGATCATGCAGGAGACTACGTAGATGGAAAAAGCACTAGCAGTATTTGCACGTTTATGGGATGTTGTCTAACATCTTGGTTTTTGAAGAAGCAAACCGCTCTTGCTATTTCTTCCACCGAAGCCGAATATGTAAGCGCTGGAAAGGCATGTCAACAAGCACTATGGATGAAACAAGCTCTCATAGACTATGGCATTAGGTTAGAAAATGTTCCCATTATGTGCGATAACAAAGGTGCGATAGATTTAAGTAAAAATCCGGTGCAACACTCTAGGACTAAACATATAGAAATACGCCACCACTTCCTTAGGGATAATGTACAAAAAGGAAACATGTCGATAGAAAAAGTTGCATCAGAAGATAACATTGCGGATATATTCACTAAACCCCTTAAGCGTGAATTATTCAATCACTTGCGTTTAGGATTAGGAATGATTGAACAAGTTGACTAAATTCTATTGCATTTAGACAAAAATTTTTCTTGCATAAAATTTCTTTTCTTCCACTTGTCTATTTCTGAGTCTAGGAATCTGTTTCGCACAAAATTAAAGATTGGGAAACCTCATTTTCTTTGCATATACTCTCTTGTAAAACCTAATCAAAGTTTCTTGAAAACTATTCTCACATCTAGGAATTACATGAAGATCATTTTCCTTGCATTGTTGACGAATGCTAAAAACCTTTTTGCGAAATCATGCATAAACTCTCACATAAATTGTCAAGGTATATAATCTAATATATAACATTGACATTCATTAATCGAGCAAAAATCAAATCAAGGAGATTTTGGATTGTTTCTTAGGAAACTTATTTTTCTTTGCATTTAGGAGTCGAAACAATCACAACTCCACATTTGTTGCATATAGGCACACACTAGGACAAAATCACTCATAATGGTGTCATCTTGTTTCATCATTAGTTTTTGACTCACTAGTTACCTTTGCCTTTGATCTAAGATAGTTGCCATAGGAAGATTTAGTGCCCTTACCTTTGTTTGTCTCCTTTAGCTTATTATTAATTGCTTGTTTGTTCTTTTACTTAAGTGTTTTTGCATGCATGCTATATCATGATTAGATTAGATGCTATATTGCCTCAAGGAATTGAACTTGCTTGAATCCAAATCCAAAAACACAACCTTTCTGCAAATTTTCTGCCAAAAACCCAATTTTGGCAATCTGAAAATCACCAGATGGGCGGCCCCGTTAATTATGTAAGGCGGCCCCCTTAATCATTAAGGGGACCGCCCCCTAATTAAGGGGACCGGCCATCTGATGGTCGGGTTTACAGAATCTTTTCTGCTTTTTAGCCTATTTCAACCTACATTTCCCAATTTTCACCAACATATTTTGTCCTAATTTCCCAAACAAACTTTATCCATCCATAAACACACAAGTCTTACACTATAAATATCCCCAATCTTCAACACTCTCCATTCATCCCATCATGACTTCTCCAAACAAACCAAAACCAAAAGCCTCAAGGCTAGCAAGGATGACGGAAAAACCCGTTTGGCGAAGAAAAAGCCCTCGAAACAAATCCATCATAACCAATGAAGTTGGAAATCACTCAACACCTCCAACCACTAACTTCCCAAACTTTACACCAAACCCACAAGGACATTCATTTGATCCTCTTTACAAACCATACAACATTGGCCAAACATCTTCTTTCATGCCAAACTACACATCTCATCCTCCAAACTCTTATAATGATCAATACAAGTTTGATCAACCATCTAACTACAATTCCAACTACACAAACCCAATTCATCCATACCAACACAATGATTCTCTCCACATTACCACGGAAAAGCAAAAGTTCCATGATGAAATAAACCAAATCCATGATCTTAGTGATCTCCTCGCTATGCATCGTGCACAACGCAACAAAGGGCAACCTCCATCACCACCCTATGCAAATTGCCTACCCCACTCTCTCAACTTGGATAAAGTTACAAACCACACTCACTTTTGCCCTTGTTGCATTTTCCTTCAAAAACAAATTCTCTACCTGAGTGAAGATATTTCTTGAATTGAATATCTTCTCACTCATCCTCATCCAATACCACCCTTAACTTGATATAACATCGTAAGATCCATATCTTCCGCTCCATACCACACTCCATATCCCTCTCCATCCAACAACTAAGTTCTATGCTTATGTTCCCCTCAAGCAAATAAAACACTCAACCATGGGTTGCAAGCAAGTCCAAGTGCTCTCTTCAGCAATATAGGACTATGTCGTTTCTTTTATTTTATTGTAATCAATATGCTTCAAGCATATTAAATGTTGTAATGATGATCATTTCTATGATTATTTCATATATGCTTGAATGAATATATTTTTATTTGAATAATTGTTGCTTTGCATATATATGCCTTGTTCTCCTCACATATTTTTTGTAGCCAACTTTTCCATAGCTCGTTTCCTTGGTGCTCTCAAATGAGGGGGAGCATACATCAAGGGGGAGCTTTCTACCCGCTTAACTTCTACTATGAAGCTTACTCGGTTTAACCTTTTTGATATTACAAAAAAGGGGAGAAGAGAATATTAAACTCTAAAATACTTGTCTAAACTAAAAATAAATTTTAGCCCAAATGATTTTAAGGTTTTGTAATAATCAAAAAGGGGGAGATTGTTGACATAAATAATGCCTAAAAACATTATTAACATATTATCAATATCTCTATGTTTTGATAATTACAAAACATAAACCCATTGAACTAAAATTTATGACATAAACAAGCATTTAGTGATTAATATTCTCTTTACATCCAAATCACTTAAGGTATGAATAAACAAAGTGTTTATTGCAATCTATTATCATAGGAAAATTTTTCTAAAACACTATGTAGGACCGTAGAACAACCTAAATCACTATTGAATCAAGCTTAAACCTAGAGAGAGAAAGTAAGTAGAGAGAGAGAGTGGATGGGATCTCCTAGTGTGTGTAAATGAAAGACAATGTTATTAACTAAGAGAACCAACCTCTCAAATGAGGTTTACAAGAGTATTTATACTCATAGTCTAGGGCTTCACACATCTTTGACCATATTACATAACTATCCCTTAGACTTAATAAAATCATGAAAACTACACAAACTTCATCATAATGATATTCTAAAGCAACCTATAACAACACATTAATGACCGACACTTTTTATAAATAAAAATACGATTCTAATAATCTCCCCCTAAGTGTTGGTCATTGAGGTTGCGCGACGTCATCATCTTTGTCTTTAAACTTTATCATTCATAGCTCTTGACGTCTTTAAGAATCACTAGATGAATCATAGTTCTAGTTCATCATGCTTCATTGTTTGTTGAAGTGATCCAATGATGTCATCTGCCTTTCGTCACTTCTGGGTTTGTGGTGGTTGTCTGCCATTCCAACATGCTCATACGTCTTAAGTCTTTGTCATACATACATTTGTTATTCCCGTTCTTTCACTTTGATCTTTGTCACGTTACTTTGTAGATTCTTCTTTTTGGCGTAGAATCTTTCTTTGACTGTTGCTATCCTTTGATATTTGTGAGAACTTTCCTTTGACTTTGTGATGCATGTATGAGCATGTGGAATCTTTCGCCATGGAGATGATGTATAGCTGCAGGTAAACAGTTAGCAATAAACAACCGGTACTTACAGATAAGGAATTAGAGATTGTCAACAGCATAGTGTGAAGACTCCTTCTAACCCTTACCATGGCCGTTCCCATATCAGATACTCCCGAAAGAGCTTATGAGACCTACTAAGTAGCTCAATGACTGGGAGAGTCGCTGGGGATCACTCCACGACTGTAGACCATTTGAAACCACCGCGAACACTAAGCGTAACCCATAAAGAATTACCGAAGTGACCTGCTGTCAGGGCTGCTTGATGTTGACCCTGGCAGGAATTTCCGTTCAATCATTGAGAATATACATAAGTAATTCCTCTCATAAACGTTCTCGGCAGATTGCTAAGATCTGCGTAGGACTCTTAAGTTTACATCTGGCGTCCTTAATGATGAACAACCAGTGTAGAAATATCATGTGTTCCTATGAGATCTTTTGATGAATCTCAGGGCTCTAGACTCGATAAGTGCACATTTGGTTTCCTATGCGGAGATTAGGGAGAGGTCTCCTGCTTCAATATCAACCATCTCTAAGAGACAGGTCGATAGATTATGCCAGTTCCCCGTGAGAATGAAACAAGCTCTTTTAAGAGAACTTGAGTGGTTAAGAAGGTTTAGTGCAGTGCGCCACTGGGTCCATGACGTCTTTGTCTTCAATACCGGTGTCACCTTAGTAACAACCAGTAGCATATGAGTTGAACCCGGTGTCTGCCCTAAGGTTGAACATATTGAGGGCCATTTCTTTTCACCCTTTTTCATAACTTTTCTTTTTAATTCTTCAACCCCTTCTTTCTCCTTTGTCATTTTCTCCTTTTTTCAATCATACCTAAGGACATCTAATTCTAATCTATTGGATTTGTCCTTGGGTAGATCCCTCCGGCTCTGGCGGATCATAGGACGGTTTTCCCTAACCTTAGTCACCTTATAACTCCATGAATCCTATAATTGCCATGAAACCTTTGATTGAAAATCTCTCAAAGTGTTTATGAATATAAACACATTTTTGTTGACACTTTGAGATTTTTTGTTTCTTTTGAAGGACTCCCCCTTCACATGTGCTCATGAATTTTTTAAGAAATTTGCACATGCGTGAGGAGTTTGCACTTTTTGAATTGATCCACTTTCAGTGAACATGACCGATTCGAGACACGCTTACATCACTAGTTAGACTAGCTTGAAGTTATTACCCGTCCTGGTCAAGTCCAAAGAAAGTCTCTCGATACGGTACATTCTACTCAGACAAGTCCTATTCGAGACACGCTTACATCACTAGTTAGACTAGCTTGAAATTATTACCCATCCAGGACAAGTCTTTTCGATTACTGACATTTTAAGCTTCGTCAATTCATTGGTACATTCTGAGTCGAGCTCTTATGAGATTCAGTCACAAGCTTTAAACATCTTTGATCACATTTTAATCATGTCTTCTCCCCCTCAAAAATAGCATATCGTGATATTTTTGATATCAACTGATTAAGAAAAAGCTTTTGGAGAGAAAGACAGATTTCATTTTGCATGAATTCGGAACAATTTTGTTTTTATACTCCCCCTTAATGATAGCACATTTAAAATCAATTAAGGGTTTTGAGGGAATTATCTTGAGCACTCATTTTGAGAGATTTTGAGAAATCTTTTGAACAATATTGAAAAAGTGCTCAAGAATTCTGTTTGAAAACGAGTTTTTTGTTTGAAGTCTTTTTCGTTTGTTTAGACTCGAACTTTTTGAAAAAGATTTCGTCCTTGAAAATACGAGTCCATGATTTGAAATAATCAGAAGTCATCATTCGGGTCCGGGTTTCATACTGAAGTATACGAAAGCCATTGTGAAGAAACTTTTGAGAAAACGACATGTTTTAGAAAAACATTTTAAAGAACTCCCGTTCAAGCATCTGTACATATCCGTATCATTTTTGAATGACATTTCTAGAAACGCATAAAATATTGATTTATACGAGAGACATGTCGTGAGAAGAATATTTTTTGGATTTTTTGATTTTATATTGTTTTTGTATTTTTTTTGAAATTTTATATTTTTGTATTTTGTTTTTGTTGGTTTTTCAAATTTTGTATTTTGTTTTTTCAAAAATATTTACAGCGAAGCGATTTTGAAAACTTTTTCAAGAAGATTCGAGAAGACGTTCTAGCTACTCAGGAGTTAGGCTTCGCATGCCAATTCGTCGAACTAAATAGTCAAACCTTTCTTTTGGAAGGGCTTTAGTAAATAGATCGGCGAGTTGGTAATCAGTCTTAACGAAAAATAATTCAACAGTACCCTCTTCCACGTGTTCTTTGATGAAATGGTAGCGGACTTTGATATGCTTCGTCTTAGAGTGATGTACGGGATTGCACGAGATGGCTATGGCACTTTTTGAGTCACAATACATAGGTATTCTGTCAAAAGTAAAGCCATAATCTGTGAGCTGTGTCCGCATCCAAAGAACTTGGGCACAACACGCAGATAGAGACACATACTCGGCTTCGGCGGTTGATAGCGCAGTACAATCCTGATGCTTTGACGACCAGCTTACTAGCTTTTCACCCAAAAATTGTGCTCCACCTGATGTACTTTTTGCTGTAACTTGATCTCCTGCATGATCAGCATCTGAAAAGGCTGTTAGATTAAACCCCGAATCCTTCGGATACCAAAGTCCCATGTTAATGGTTCTTCGTAGGTACCGAAAGATCCTTTTAACCTCTTTGAGTGAAGTTCGGTAGGCTTTGCCTGAAACCGTGCTAACAAACAAACAGCAAATTGAATATCAGGTCGACTAGCAGTTAAGTACATGAGAGAACCGATCATGCTCCGATATTTTTTCGGATCGACGGGTTTCCCAAACAAATCAGCATCAATTTTTGGTGAAGTGACCATTGGAGTACCAACAGAATCACAATTTTTCATTCCATGTTTTTTCAAAATCTCTAATGTATATTTAGCTTGATTGATAAAAATACCACTAGGGGATTGATGTATTTGTAAACCAAGAAAGAATTTTAGTTCCCCCATCATGGACATTTCAAATTTGCTTTTCATGAGATTTTCAAAATGTTTTGAATGGTTAGGATTGGTTGATCCAAAAATTATGTCGTCCACGTAAATTTGAACGATCAAAATATCATCTTTGAATTTTTTTGATAAACAAGGTGTCATCAACCGTTCCTTTTGTGAAATTGTTTTTGAGCAAGAAAGATGATAGTTCGTCATACCATGCTCTTGGAGCTTGTTTTAAACCATAAATGGCTTTCTTAAGCTTGTAGACGTAGTCTGGATGATCTTTGTCGATGAATCCCTCTGGCTGACTCACATACACTTCTTCTTTCAGAGTTCCATTTAAGAAAGCTATCTTAATGTCCATCTGATAGACTGTGATGTTTTTGTGAGCTGCATAGGCTAAGAAAATCCGGACTGCTTCAAGTCTAGCTACAGGCGCGAATGATTCTTCGAAATCTATCCCTTCTTCTTGTGGATATCCTTTAGCCACGAGACGAGCTATGTTACGAATTACAGTCATTTCCTCATCCAGTTTGTTCTTCCACAACCACTTGAGATCAAGAACGCGTTTATCAAGTGGTCGTTCAACAAGTTCCCAACTATCATGTAACAGGTATTGAAGAAGTTCCTCCTGCATCGCTTCAATCCAAGGGTTTTCTGCCATTGCTTCCCGAATGTTCTTTGGTTCTTTGAGGCTTATTGAGCAAATGTAAATGCACAATTCGAGATCGGTGGCAAGTTGTCTCCTCGTCTGAACTGGCTTTGAAGGTTCACGAATAACTTGTTCTATTGGATGGTCTTTTGTCCATTGAAACGTAGAAGGGTACCTTGGGTTTAACGTATGTGTGTTAGACGGTTCTTGTAACCTTGAAGAAGATTCAGCAGAGTCTGTTGCAAACGGGTTTTCAAATACTTCTTCTCCTTCTTCTAACGCAACATCGTTTGAATTATTTGTAGGTTCTTCTTGAAAATTTGTGTTTTGATTTTGCTCATCAACTCTTGGTAGTTCAGTTTCAAGTACTGGAGTGCCTTGAGTAGATGTAGATGATGTTGAGGTAGTTGGTGCTTCAGCTTCGATTGTTGTAGATGCATCCAGTGGTGGTGGTGGTGGTTGATTTTGAGCGGGTGCAGCGGAATGTTGTTGAGATGCATTTGTCAAAGTTCCACCATAATATTCATCAAACATTAACTCGAAGAAATTTTCCAGTTCTTGTTCTAAAGGTTTGTCCGTGTTTGTTGACTGAGCTCCTTGAGGCACGAGTCCTGAACTGATGTGTCCAGAAGTCTGACTGTTTGGTGCAGGTCCTAATCCATTATGATTAGAAGCCATTGGATTAAGCACGGGTTCTAGAGCGTATCTCTCAGAAACCATTTGTGAAATCTCGTCAAACTTCACATTCATCGTCTCCATTATCCTTTTAGTTCTTCGATTATACACCCTAAATGCCCTCGAGTTTTCTGAATACCCAATGAAGATTCCAATATCACCCTTAGCTTTCAACTTTCCTAGATCTTCTCTGTCATTCGTCGGATAGCACAAAGCACCAAACACGTAAAGGTAAGAGATGTCAGGTTTCTGGTTATTCACAAGCTCATATGGGGTTTTATTGAATCTTGGATGGATTAGGGATCAGTTTTGAGTAAAACAAGCAGTGGCAACAGCATCAGCCCATAAGAATAGTGGTGCACTAGAATAAATTAGCATTGTGCGAGCAGCTTCCACAAGAGTTCTGTTTCTTCTTTCAACTATCCCATTCTGCTGTGGAGTTCTAACAACTGATGTTTGATGTGTAATTCCAACATCTTCGAGGTAAGTTCTTAACTCCTGGTTTGTAAATTCTGTGCCATTGTCTGTTCTTATAATCCTTACTGGAGCTTGAAGTAGAACTTGAATACGCTTCAAAAAGGTGATGATGATGCCTGGTGCTTCGTCTTTTGATCTCAAAAACTTTACCCAAGTATATCTAGAATAATCATCAACAATAACAAGAATATACTTCTTCCCATTAATGCTTTCAACTCTCATTGGGCCACATAAGTCCATATGCAACATATGTAACCTTGCTTCCGAACTAGGTACGGTTTTGGGTTTATATGATGCTCTTTTACTTTTTCCTTGTTCGCATGATGGACATAGGTGTTCCTTGGTGTATTTGAACTTAGGAAGTCCGGTGACGATGTTGTCTGTGGCTAACTTGTTGATGTTGTCAAAATTGAGATGGGATAACCTTCTATGCCATAGCCAGGACTTAGTTTCGGTTGCCCTTGTCATAAGACAAATTGGTGATGTAGAAGCCATTTGGTTGATGTCGATAGCATACAAGTTTGTACCACGATTACCAGTTAAGAGATCATCACCAACCAAATTTCTAATAAAAACCGTGTTTCTCCTGAATGCAACTTCTAAATCTGCATCACAAAACTGCCCAACTGAAAACAAATTATGTCCCAATCCTTCGACGTAGTAAACTCGAGTGATCAAAAAAATTCCCAAACTGAAGATCTCCAAAACCCAGGATAACTGCTACGTGATCATTTCCAAATTGTACAGTTCCCATGAATTTCCAAATGAAGTTGATCAGCAGCTTTAAGTTCCCGGTCATGTGCTTGGAGCAACCCGAGTCGACGATCCAAAGACATATTTCGACAACCTGCGAAGAACAGAAGATTTTGTATTTGGAAACCGTTTTGAATTTGGTTCCATTGGGTTAGGAGTAAAATCCATATCACACTCATAGAATGTTTCAACATGTTCAATTTGAACAACTTTCAATGTTCCATCCTGGAGAATGAATTTTCTACCTGTTGGTTTCCATACACAATACTTAAGATAGTTCTTAGGCATTTGGCTACTAGTGGTAGACCTAAAGCGAGCAACTAATCTTTCAATAGATCTAGATCTAGGACTAGTTCCTTTTGGAACATTCTTCTGTTCAGGCGTAACATTCACATTCTTAGAAACACATTCATCATGAACATAATTAATTAAACATTTCTTGCATGTCAAGCAAACAGAATCACTACATGCATTAGAACCAGTACTCTCGACATTACATTCAGATGAAACATGTCTCTTATTAAAAAGCGATAAATTCCTAGGGTGTTCTTCTACTTTATTCTTGCTACTACTCGTAGAGGCAGGCGAGACTCTATTGTTCCTTGTATTGCTCCTAGGCTGTAGTCTGCTGCTTCTAGAGGTGCTTTCTAATCTTGTAGAAGTTGAGGAACACACATTAGGATTTATATTGTTGTCCTTTTTAGCATCACTAGACTCTTTAGAATTATCCTTTTTGCCCTCATAAGTCTTAGATGTGGAGGCAAACGCATTAGTAGGACTAATCCTAAAAAGGCCAGGTGCTATCACTTTTGGTGTTTCGACAACCGCTTTTCCTTTATCAACACTTTCATTTTCACTTTTCTTGGGCAAGGGTGTTGGAGTGACTGGTTTTGTCAAATCCTTTTTCTCATCGACTTTTGGAGCAAACCTTGAAATTGACATTTTTGGTTTTTGAACCGTGTTTGAAACATTTGGTTTCTCCGAAGTCGACGGTTTTGCAAACTTAGTTTCCTCACCCTTCCCTTTTTGACTTTCAAGCTGAGCCCTCAAAAGATCATTTTGCTCTTTCATTTTCTTTAATACACGCTCATACGACAGTTTGTCATATTTGCATTCTTCGCTTTTTCGATCAAGTTGTTTAAAATATGTCATATTTTCTTTTTCAAGCTTAATAAGAGCATTTTCATATTTTGAAACAATTTCGGAGGTCTCAGCTCTCAGTCTTTCATCGTCATGAACAGAATATGTTTGTAAAATGATGGACATAATATCAGTAGACAGAACTGCTTCGAAGAGAGAATCATTTAGGTTTTCCAAAACATTGATTTGCTCAAAAGATTCATTTGGCTTCTTTATCAGGGATTTGTGATCCGTGACGAAGTCAGCTGTTTCTTTCAAAAATGCTTGTTCAAAATGAATTACTCGAGCATGGATGTTATTAATTTGAGGAGCAAATTCATTTTCGAGAATCTTTTTAAGCTGTAAATGAACCGTGGAATTCCAGTTGATCTCATTAAGTCTCGTTTTAGATTCTAAAGTCGTTTTAAGTTGCCCAATTCTGGTTTTAAGATCATCAAGATATTCCCGTGCAGCACTTGTGTTAAAAGTGTTGTTTGAGGAATTCTGTTCCATGTTAGAAATCGATTTGGAAGCAACTACTTTCTTAGAAAACATTTTTGAGAATGGTCGTTTTATGGAAAACACAGATGGTTCATTTTGTAGAACAAAAGTAATTCCTGAAAGTTTGTTCAATTTGTTGTAATCAATGGGTTTCAAATCCTTTTGTTTCATTTTAGAAATGCTCTCTTCGACATGTTCTATCGTTTGCACAGAATCCCGAACGACGGGAGGATCATGTTTGGTGTAAAAAACACTACCATTATACAAGACGTTCTGTTCTTCCCGAGCTTTCTTGAGATTACAAGGATTGTTGTTACCAAGAGCCATTTTGTGTTTCGTATGGTAAATCAGATTAGTTTGATTTGAAATCATTTTCATTGTTTGACTTGACTGACCCGACTTAACCACTAATTCTTCTAGATGTGCAATCTTGTGTTCTGACTCTACGATTTCTTCCAAAAGTTTATCTTCTTTCTTTGCAAAGTCCTTTTTCAACTCATCCCTTTCTTTTTCAAGATTGGTGTAAGCTGTTTCTTGTTTTGAAAGTTGGTTTGTTAATTCAGAAATTTCTTGTTTTAAAGAGTTAATGGTTTTTGTTGAACTTATTTCAAGATTAGCAAACTTGGTTTTCCATTCCCTATCTTTAACAAGTAACTTCTTATAACCAATTTCAAATTCTGACTCGCGTTCTTTGTGAATTTGAAAACTTTTTGCATTTTCCTTGTATCTCTCAAGCTCAGTGGTCAATTTCTCATTCGCGGCCTTAACATCGCGATTGACCTTTTTCACTTTCTCGATTTCAATACCACAATTATTTAATAATGATTCAAATAAAGCACGTGTTTCCTCATCATTCTCAGCATGCTGTGAAACGAAGCCTCCATTATGATTCACATCTGGAGTTGCTGAAGAAGTATTGCTACTACTTGGCGTGTCCAGGTATGTATCATAAGTGGGTGCTTGCTTCTCAGAATGCTGTTCCTCATGAGGAGACATATCAAATATATCATTATTATGACATGTGTTGAAATTTGATACCTCAGATGGTGTACTGGTCTCATAAACAGGAAGTGTGTCAGAATCCGTGTCATACTTAGCTTCCTGAAGATTCGCCATGAATATGCAGTTCGCATCGATATCCTCTCTGTCTTCCATTTCATCCATAAGAGCCATAAAATCATGTTCCTCTGCATTCAACTGAAACCCTGCCTTCTCTTTTTGTGCCAACAGTACTGCTTTCTGCAAATACTCTAGATCTTTCTTGTTCAGCTTAGTAGGACAGTTCCTTGCCATATGACCTACTCCTTGGCAGTTGAAACACTTTATCGGATTACCCTGATTCACATTTCCATAATTCCCAACAACTGGAGCTGCCACATTCCTATTCTGATTACCCATTGCCTGATTACCAACATTCTGACCCCTCTGATTTCCAACATGCTGACCCATCTGATTCCCTGCATACTGACCATACTGATTCCCTGCATTCTGCATATTCTGATTACCCATGTTAATTCCAGTAGCATATCCTTGCTGATTCCCATAAACTCCAACCATTTGGCCTCCATTGCCCATATTGAAACTCGGCTGAGCGATCTGCCTGTTGCGAGTATTCGATGAAATCCTTTGGTTGTTGTTTGTTGGTGTAGAATAGCGTCCTTGAAATGCTTTTGTCAGAAAAGCAAACGCTTGTGTCAAGGCTGCAGTAGCTTCATCATTGTCAGTGAATTCTGGTTCTTGGAAATGTGGGTATTGCTGTTGTGGAATAACATGTTGTTGTTGTGGGTAGAATTGTTGTTGGTAGATCGGTGTTGGTTGTTGAATGTAGGATGGTTACAAGTAGTTGTGAGTGGAAGATGATGATGGTTGTTGTTGTGTGTTCACTGGTATAGGTGTTGGTGTATCAGCCATTAATGCTAGAGGATCAAGCTTTTTAGCTAGTAATTCAGCTCTTACTTCATTAGCTTCATCTTGATTTTGTTTCAAGAAGTCATACACTTGATCATAAGTCACTTCATGCAAATTCTTTGTCTGATAAACAATAGTGACATATCTTCCCCATTCTGGTTGTAACTCATTCAGAAAAATGGTGTTGTTAGCAATATTTGTCTGACTGAGGTTGTGTCTTGATAAATCATTCATGATCTTACAGAATCTGTGGTAGTACGTCTCTATGGATTCACCAGGAATTGAAGTAAACTTGCGAAGTTCCTTAAGCAGTTGTGTTTCCATTTCCTGTTTCCCGATGTCTGTCCCATACATTAACCTCTTGACTCTTTCCCAGACTGCATGAGCACTTACTTCACTGTCAACAGTAGCATAGATGGTTTCAGGTAAACCAAGAACGACGTAATGAAATGCCTGATCATCAGCTTCAATCTGTTTTCTGTCTTCCACAGTGTATTCAGTCTCATTCTGTTCTCTGTAGTAGGGTTGTACTGGGGGGTACCATTTGGATCACCAGGGTCTAGTACTTGTGATGGTTTGAAGGGTCCATCCACAATGGATTTGATGAGAAGACTTCCATTTGTTTTGCTCTTAAGATAACGCATCATACGACTAGCCCACTGTGAGTATCCACCCTTTGACAGCATGGGAGGTCGGTTTTCGGCACCGGCAGCATAAATATCTTGTTGTGTTGCCATGGATTGACTTCTAAGTGAAAAGTTGTTCTTAGGATCTTTTGTAAGATAACAAAGGTTGTTGCTGTAGATTAGATGTTTTGGTGAAGTTGAAAAGCGTTCTCGGTTGATATTTTGTGATTTCAAATTTTCCCTCCAAAAAAGGAATACGAAAATTTTATTTCTCAAAATTTGAAAATCACAAAGAAATACAATTCTAAGGTTACCAGAAAAATTTGAGTTTTGAAAATTTTTTCACCAAATTTTACCGAAAATTTTTGAATTTTGGCCAAAAAATTTGAATTTTGGGCCAAAATTTTCAACCTTATACAAAAATTTAAATCTCGCGTAAAAATTGAATGTTAAGTCTCGTGTGAAAAATATATATATATTTTTTTTTTTTTTTTTTTTGCAAACTCGATAGGATTGGTTTGGAAAACTCGGTAAGTTCTGATTAGTTTCAAACTCGGTATGTTTTTATAAGTTGTCAAACTCGGTATTATCAGATTTGTTTCAAACTCGATAGGTCAGATTTGTTTCCAAACTCGATAAGTCCTTATATATAACTTCAAACTCGGTAGTTAAGGGAATAAGTCAAACTCGATAAGTTGATGAAATGTTAGCAGAGTTTCCCCTAGAATATTGCCACACAGAACCTAACTCGATAAACGATTAGGTAACAAAGGCTGACTCGCCAACTTAAGATCCCAAACTCGGTAAGTTTAAATCCTAACTCGATAAGATTTTAATCCCAAACTCGGTAAGTGGTTAATCCTAACTCGATAAGAATCAGAAAATCCTAACTCGCTAAGTTTAAGATCCAAACTCGGTAAGACTTGAACCTTAACTCGAAAACTTTTTCTAACTCGATAACATTTTTCTCCTAACTCGAAAAAAATTTTCTAACTCGAAAATTTTTCTCCTAACTCGAAAAAAATTTTCTAACTCGAAAATTTTTCTCCTAACTCGAAAAAAACTGATGAACAGTAACCGAGATCTTAAATTTTTCACCCAAAAACAATCTAAAACAACCTAAACTTATCCCTAGGCGATTGATACTACTTGTAGGACCGTAGAACAACCTAAATCACTATTGAATCAAGCTTAAACCTAGAGAGAGAAAGTAAGTAGAGAGAGAGAGTGGATGGGATCTCCTAGTGTGTGTAAATGAAAAACAATGTTATTAACTAAGAGAACCAACCTCTCAAATGAGGTTTACAAGAGTATTTATACTCATAGTCTAGGGCTTCACACATCTTTGACCATATTACATAACTAGCCCTTAGACTTAATAAAATCATGAAAACTGCACATAAACTTCATCATAATGATATTCTAAAGCAACCTATAACTACACATTAATGACCGACACTTTTTATAAATAAAAATACGATTCTAACACACTAGAACTTTTATAAAATCTCATAAACACTTAATATCTTTTATAAAACATTTTTGGAATTAAAAGAATATGTTTAAATCACTACAAATATATGATTTCAAATTTCCAACCAAAAATGGAAAACTTTATCCAGAAAAACCTTCCCCCCAAAAGGACAAGAAATTCCAACGTTCTGAAGGGGCGGCCCCCTTAATTCATAAGGCGGCCCCCTTAATTATTAAAGGGACAGGCCACGCTCCAGAACAGTATTTTTGCTCCCTATAAATACTAGTTCATTTCACAGATTTTTCTTACCTTTTGCACTCCTAAACTTTCTGTTCTAGATCTCCATTTCTATTCTCTTAATCCTTTGATCATACATACATAAATCTTTGTTTTCAAAGTGATCCAAACATCATCCTCTCAAGTGCAAGAGAAGAATACTTCTATCCTCCTAGAAAAGAAGTATTACAACTTGTTGTGACCTCCACATCCAAGTTGTTAGAGCATCATCAATAGTATCTATCTCTTTGTGATATTAGTTGTGAATATTTGATAGTAGATAGTTTAGTTAAATTTATAGATAGTGTGATTGGTTAGTAGTTTGTTGTGAAGGAGAAGGGTTAGGAAGTAGATTGTAGTGAAGAAGAATTGGTGTGAAGTAGATAGTTGTGAAGTAGATTGGTGTGAAGAGGTTGTGTAGAAGTTGTGATTAAGTTGTGACGTAGTTGTGGTGTGTACATTGGTGTGTAAGGTTTTCTCCGCCATAAGGGAGCTTGTTGACATAGTGAAGAAAACTCTCGAGTTAGATGCTCGGGGAGTGGAGTAGGGCAAGGAAGGTGTCCTTGTAGCCGAACCACTATAAATCTCTTGTCTCGCCTTTCGATCTTTCCATCTCTCATTTATTTCTTTACTTACATTATTATTGCCATATCGCACATATTTATTGTTGTTCATATTGCGCAAGACTTGAAATCACATATTATCAAATCTAAATTTTTGAAAATAAAGAAAACACTCAAACAATCTTTTGTAACAAATTAAAAAGACGTAAAACTATTCAACCCCCCCCCCCCCCTTCTAGTTTTTCTCATATGCTTTTATGAGGTTTTTATAGAATAGCTTATTGCTTATCTAGCTTATTTAGTAGCTTAGAATACTCCCTTTAGGCTGCTTTTAGTTCAGCTTTTACTTTCTAGCTTATTTTGTATATGAGTTTATTGCTTGATTAGAAATGCTTATTTTAGTTTAGGTTTGCCCCTTATGTTAGAATATAGCTATTTAGTAGCTTATTAGGTTTTGCACAAGCTTATAAAAGCTTGTGCATCATTTTCAATTTAATCCTTTTTTACCTTTTATCTTTTAAGTTCTGTTTTGCTTCTTTCCAGCTTATTTTATAAATTTCAAAAATAATGTTTTCACAAAACAGTCTTTATTTCCAGCTTATTGTTAAGTGTTAAAAAAGAAAAATTAAAACTAAAATAAAAAGCCAAAAGGAAGTCATAGGGGACGAACATGTGACCTCCCCTTATACCACGCCTCAACACACCACACCACAACCAACTGCCCTTGAGTCTTTTTCGATTATAGATTGCCATAGTTTTTTATTTAACCCATTTTCTCCCTTTTAGCTTATCAACCACCTTTTGCTTATTTCTAGCTTATTCGAATAAGCTGGACTTTCACTTTTATTTTTCCTAGGTTCTTTATAGTCTAAAGTATTTTCCATAAAATTTTCAGATTTTTCTTTATCAGTTTAGTATTTTTTATAATTTCTTTAGATAAATTTTTTTTTAAATAAATAAAATAAAAATCAAAAAAATATAATTCTTTTTTTATTAAATTAATTTTAATCATTTAGGACTTTTAGAAATTAAACTTGCACTTTTAGGATTAAATTTTAAGTTTTAGGTTTTTATAGCCCGTTTAATGCTCGTTTTTAGTTTAGATTGCTTTAGGATTTTATTTTGCTTATTGTGCTTTATTTTCTTGTTTTATGTGCTTATTATTTGCTTCCTTCTTTACGTATTCTATTTGTAGAAGTATAATTCCAAAATATCTCAATTATTCAATCACTTGATCACGAATCGAAGCCGATTTGTGGAAAACAAGAAGGGGGGTTGAAAAGTTTTACGTCTTTTTAACTTGTTATAAAAAAATTATTTGCGTGTTTTCTTTACTTTCAAAAATTTAGATTCGATATTATGTGAACTCAAGTCTTGCACAATATAAACAATAATATATATGTATGATATAGCAATGATAATGTAAGTAAAAAATAAATGAGAGATGGAAAGATCGAACCGCGAGACAAGAGATTTATAGTGGTTCGGCTACAAGGACACCTTCCTTGCCCTACTCCACTCCCCGAGCACCTAACTCGAGAGTTTTCTTCACTGTGTCAACAAGCTCCCTTATGGCGGAGAAAACCTTACACACCAAAACTTCGTCACAACTTGATCACACCTTATACACAACTTCTTCATACTTGTCTATCTTCACACCTATCTACTTCACAACAATCTTTTTCACAACTATCTACTTCTCAACTATCTACTTCACAACAATCTTCTTCACAACTACCTACTTCCCAACTACCTACTTCACAACAATCTACTAAACAATCACTCTATTTACACACCAAGCTAATCTATCTTCTACCAAATATTCACAACAAATAACACAAAGAAATAGATATAATGGATCATGCCCTAACAACTTGGATGTGGAGGTCACAACAAGTTGTAATACTTCTTCTCTTGGAGGATTGAAGTATTCTTCTCTTGCACTTGAAAAGTAGAGGTTTGGATCACTTTGAAACAAAGATTTACGTATATATGATCAAAGGTTTATAGGAAATGAAAATGAGGATTTAGATCAGAAAGTTTAGGGGTGCAAAAGGTGAGAAAAATCTGTGAAATGAATCAGTATTTATAGGCAACAAAAATACTATTCTGGAGTGTGCCAGTCCCCTTAATTAGGGGCCGGTCCCCTTAATCATTAAGGGGGCCGCCCCCTCCAGAACATTGGGATTGTTTGTCCTTTTGTGCGGAAAGTTTTTCTGGATTATATTTGCCATTTTTGGTTAAAATTTTGAATTCATATATTTATAATGATTTAAATATATTATTTTAATTCCAAAAATGATTTTTGTAAATGATATAAAATGTTTATGGCATTTTATAAAAAGTCTAGTGATTTACAAAAATTCCCTTTGATCATAGATTGCAATAAACACTTTGTTTATTCATACCTTAAGTGATTTGGATCTAAAGAGAGATATTTATCACTAAATACTTGTTTACGTCGTAAATTTTAGTTCAATGAGTTTATGTTTTGTAATCATCAAAACATAGAGATATTGTTAATATGTTAAATATGTTTTTAGGCATTATTTATGTCAACAATCTCCCCCTTTTTGATGATTACAAAACCTTAAACTCATTAGGTCTAAAAGTTAATTTTTAGACAAGTACTTAGAGTTTAATATTCTGTTCTCCCCCTTTTTGTAAAATCAAAGAGGTTATTTTAAGCTTCATAAAAGAAGTTAAACGGGTAGAAAGCTCCCCTTGATGTGTGCTCCCCCTTATTTGAGAGCACCGAGGAAACGAGCTATGGAATGCTTGGCTACAAAAAATATGTGAAGAATACAAGACATATATATGCAAAGCAAATAAAAATAGATTCATTCAATCATTTAAGATGATCATAAAAATGAACATCATTACAACATTCAATATGCTAGAAGCATATTGATTACAATAAAAGAAACAACATAGTTCTAACTTTGCCAAAGAGAGTTCTTGGACTTGCTTGCAACCCCTGGTTGAGTGTTTTATTTGGTTGAGGGGTGCATAAGCATAAAGCTCAGTTGTTAGATGGAGAAGCATATGGAGCGGAAGGGGTGGATCTCACAATGTTGTATCGTGTCAAGGGTGGTATTGGATGAGGACGAGTGAGAAGATATTCGATCCAAGAGATATCTTCACTCAAGTAGAGGATTTGTTTTTGAAGGAAAATACAACAAGGGCAAAAGTGAGTGTAGTTTGTAACTTGATCCAAGTTAAGAGAGTGAGGAAGGCAATTTGCATAGGGTGATGATGGAGGTTGCCCTTTGTTGCGTTGTGCAAGATGCATAACAAGGAGATCACTTAGATCATGGATTTGGTTTATTTCTTCACGGAACTTTTGCTTTTTCGTGGAATGTAGAGAGAATCATTATGTTGATATGGATGAATTGGGAGTATTTAAGTTGTTGGAAGTGTAGTTTGATCTTTGATCAAACTTGTGTGGATCAATATAAGTGGTTGGAGGTTGAGATGTGTAGTTTGGCATGAAGGTGGATGTTTGGCCCATGTCGTATGGTTTGTAAAGATGATCAAAGGAATGTCCTTGTGGGTTTGGTGTAAAGTTTGGGAAGTAAGTAGTTGGAGGTGTTGAGTGATTTCCAACTTCATTGGTTATGATAGATTTGTTTCGAGGGATTTTTCTACGCCAAACGGGTTTTTCCGTCATCCTTGCTAGCCTTGAGGCTTTTGGTTTTGGTTTGTTTGGAGAGGTCATGATGAGATGAATGGAGAGTTTTGAAGATTGGGATATTTATAGTGTGAGATTTGTGTGTTTATGGATGGATAAGGTTCGTTTGAGAGATTAGGACAAAATATGTTCGTGAAATTTGGGAAGTGTAGGATGAAATGGGATAAAAAGCAGAAAAGATTCTGTAAACCAGACTATCAGATGGCCGGTCCCCTTAATTATGGGGCGGTCCCCTTAATGATTAAGGGGGCCGCCTTACATAATATAGGGGGCCGCCCATCTGGTGGTTTCCAGATTGCTAGAATTGGGTTTTTGGTAGAAAATTTGCAGAAAGGTTGTGTTTTTAGGTTTGGATTCAAGCAAGTTCAACTCTTTGAGGCAATATAGCATCTAATCTAATCATAATATAGCATGCATGCAAAAACACTTTTGTAATAGAGCAAATAAGAAATTAATAATAATCTAGATGAGACAAGCAAAGGCAAGGGCACTCAATCTTCCTAGAGTAATTATCTTAGATCAAAAGCAAAGGCAACCAGTGAGTGAGAAACTAGTGATGGAACAAAATGACAACATTATTTGTGACTTAGTCCTAGTGTGTGCCTATATGCAACATGATGAGGCGAAAAATGATCTGTTTTTAGGGAGTCATTTAAGCCGGAATTGGAATTTATTTGATCAAATATTGCCCTAAATCGTTCCTTTTGTGATTTTAGGTACTTTGGGAGTGAATTCTGAAAAAGGAAGCATTTTGGACGTTTTTGGAGCATAAAAGTGAAGAAATCGGAAAAGCTTGATTTTCCTTGCTGGGAACAGTACCTGACGGTGTCAAGAAGGTTTTTATGACGGCGTCAAGAGCAATTTTGGTGACGGCCCAGAGAAAACGTGACGGCGTCAGAACATGGCCGTCAAGAGTAAATGTGGTGACGGCCCAGAACAAGATTACACATGACGGCGTCAGATCTGGATCTAGGCAATCCGAGAATATTTTTGGCGGCGGGTTGACGGCGTCAGAACTTTCTTCTTGACGCCGTCACCTTAGTAAATCTATATATAGTATTTGTAATTTTCGTTCAAAAGAGAGGAGAATTTTAGAGTCGAACCTAATGAACCCTAACACGACTTTTACAGTATTTTCAAGGGTTTTCACCCCTGGAAACCCTTCATGTTCAATTGAGATAAGTATCCTTTCAATTCATTCAATATGTCTATGTGTTGTTTGAATATATCTTACGCTTGTCTTAATTTTAACATGCTAGGCTAGATCTCTTGTGTGTTTGCTTAGATGTAATGAAACCTAGATGTTGATTATAGGTTGATTGCTTGTTTATAGTTGTAATGGATAAATGATTTCAATGTTAGGCTTAAGAAAACTGGCAGATCTCCATTGTGTAACTTGCTTGAACATCTTAAGAAACATGAACCGATGTGTACTAGGTTTTTATGGTTGTATTTAATGCATGAGCGAATTCTAGTGATCCCATGTTAGGAGCTTCTTGCAGGCTCGACATAAGAGTGAAGTAGGAGCTTATAGAATTGGGGAAGTAAGTACGCCACCCCATGATTGTTATTAAGGAATATAACCCGTCATCCACGCAACTGTAACAAACAATTAACCTGTAAAAGATATCTAGGGAGTAGTGAAATCTAAGTAAACACAATTCTCCCATCTATTGTTCACACCATACTAGTCTAATTAGTTTAATTTACATTTCTGTTATTTTATTTTGATTGCATCTTAGTTATTGGGTTAGTTGATTAGCAACTAATTTCGCCCACTCCTTCCAAAAACCCGAGATTTTAATTGCTTTTTATAAAATAAAAAAATACAAAAAGAATCATCCCTCACCTCTAGACCTAGTTTTTAGGCTTCCTAATCCTAGCGACACTATTCCTGAGTTGAACGATCAATCCCCCGGTACTTGTCACTATACTATACTACAACGATCAGGTACACTGCCTGGTCGGGGTTGTAAGCTTCTCGAGATCCCTCGAGAGGTAAAGCCTGGTGTAATTCTCACGCATCACAACAAATGTGGAGTTGTGATTGTTTCGACTCCTAAATGCAAATAATAAAACTTCCTAAGAAACAATCCAAAATCTGCTTGATTCGATTTTTGCTCGATTCATGAATGTCAATGTTATATATTAGATTATATATTTTGACGATTCATGTGAGATTTTATGCATGATTTAAGAAAAAGTTTTTAGCATTTGTCAACAATGTAAGAAAGATGGTTTTCATGTGTTTCCTAGATGTGAGAATAGTTTTAAAGAAAATTCGATTGGGTTTTATAAAAATGTTTATGCAATAAAATGAAGTTTCCCAATCTTTAATTTTGTGCGAAATAGATTCTTAGACTCAGATATGAAGAAGTAGAAGAAAATTAAAAATAAATTTTATGTAATGCAATAAAATTTAGTCAATTTGTTCCATTCTTCCTAATCCTAAACGCAAGTGGTTAAATAGTTCACGCTTAAGGGGTTTAGTGAATATATCTGTAATGTTATCTTTCGATGCAACCTTTTCTATAGATATGTTTCCTTTTTGTACATTATCCCTAAGGAAGTGGTGACGTATTTCTATATGTTTAGTCCTAGAGTGTTGAACCGGATTTTTACTTAAATCTATCGCACCTTTGTTATCGCACAAGAATGTCAATGTTATATATTAGATTATATATTTTGACGATTCATGTGAGATTTTATGCATGATTTAAGAAAAAGTTTTTAGCATTTGTCAACAATGTAAGAAAGATGGTTTTCATGTGTTTCCTAGATATGAGAATAGTTTTAAAGAAAATTCGATTGGATTTTATAAAAATGTTTATGCAATAAAAAGAAGTTTCCCAATCTTTAATTTTGTGCGAAATAGATTCTTAGACTCAGATATGAAGAAGTAGAAGAAAAATAAAAGTAAATTTTATGTAATGCAATAAAATTTAGTCAATTTGTTCCATTATTCCTAATCCTAAACGCAAGTGGTTAAATAGTTCACGCTTAAGGGGTTTAGTAAATATATCTGCAATGTTATCTTCCAATGCAACCTTTTCTATAGATATGTTTCCTTTTTGTACATTATCCCTAAGGAAATGGTGACGTATTTCTATATGTTTAGTCCTAGAGTGTTGAACCGGATTTTTACTTAAATCTATCGCACCTTTGTTATCGCACATAATAGGAACATTTTCAAACCTAATGTCATAGTCTATTAGAGCTTGTTTCATCCATAGTGCTTGTTGACATGCCTTTCCCGCGCTTACGTATTCGGCTTCGGTGGTAGAAATAGCAAGAGCGGTTTGCTTCTTCAAAAACCAAGATGTTAGACAACATCCCATAAACGTGCACATACCGCTAGTGCTCTTTCTATCTACTTAGTCTCCCGCATGATCCGAATCCGCATACACGATGGTTTCTATGCCGGATCCCTTAGGATACCATAAACCTAAGTGTATAGTGCCTTTAATGTATCAGAAGATACGCTTAACTGCTTCTAGGTGAGAGGTTTTGGGATCCTCTTGAAAGCGGGCTCAAAGGCAAACACTAAACATGATATCGGGTCTACTTTCTGTTAAGTATAGTAAACTACCTATCATTCCTCTATACTTAGTATTATCTACGGACTCACCTTCATCATCCTTTGTGAGTTTCACTTCCGTAGACATGGGAGTTTTCATGGGTTTTGAGTCTTCTAGGCCAAATTTCTTAAGCATTTCCTTAATGTACTTAGATTGGTTAAAGAATATTCCATCTTCTAATTGTTTTATTTGTAATCCTAGGAAGAAGTTTAGTTCACCCATCATACTTATCTTGAACTCAACATGCATGATTTTGGCAAATTCATCACACATTTCTTGACAAGTCGATTCAAATATAATCTTGTCAACATATATTTGAACAATGATGAGATTTGGATCTTTCTTTTTAGTGAAAAGAGTGTTATCTACCATTCCCATGGAATAATTATGTTTAATAAGAAAAGCTTTTAATTGATCATACCAAGCTTTATGAGCTTGTTTGAGTCCATATAAAGCTTTCTTTAACTTATAAACATAATCAGGTTTTGCGAAGTCAATGAATCCCGGAGGTTGTGCTACATAAACCTCCTCATTGATAAAACCGTTGAGGAATTCACTTTTCACGTCCATTTCGAATAACTTAAAGTCTAGGGCGCATGCATAGGCAAGTAATATTCTAATAGATTCTAGTCTAGCTACGGGGGCATAAGTTTCGTCATAATCAATTCCTTCTTGTTGATTATAACATTGGGCAACTAACCTAGCTTTGTTCCTAGTTACTATTCCATTTTCATCTAATTTATTCCTATATACCCACTTAGTTCCTATGATGGTCATGTTCATTGGATTTTAGACTAATTCCCAAACATCATTACCCTTAAATTGGTTTAATTCTTTTTGCATGGCTATAACCCAACTTTCATCCTTTAATGCTTCATTAATATTCTTAGGTTCTATTGCTGAGAGGAAACAAAAGAAGTTATTTTTTGTCTTGGGCTTGTGACCTAAGGGTTCTTTGATTAAGACTTCCTATTATGTTATCTAATGGATGTGATTTAGATTCCTAATATTTACGACTTCGTTATTTTCTAAGTTTATGATTTCATTATCATTTCCTAGGGGTTTTGTTTTACTAACCTCAATAGATTTTTCCTCGACTAAGACATCATATTCTAAAGCTAGTGGTTTAGGAGGTGGTGGTGTTTCATCAAATGTTACATTTAATGATTCTTCTACTTTCATAGTGTGTTTATTAAGTATTATATATGCTTTACTATTTTGCGAGTAACCTAAAAATATTCCTTCGTATGATTTTGGATCAAACTTAGTAAGGTAATCCTTAGTGTTTAAAATATAGCATTTACTTTCGAAAACCCTAAAGTAGCTTAAGTTAGGTTTTCTACCTCTTAGTAACTCATAAGGAGTTTTTAGTAAAATTCTTCTAATTGATACCCGATTAATTATATATGTTGATGTATCTACAGCGTGACACCAAAAATTTTGGGGGATGGATTGTTCTTTTAACATTGTTCTACTCATTTCTTGTAGTGACCTATTCTTTCTTTCTACTACACCATTTGATTGAGGAGTACGAGGAGCGGAGAAATTGTGAGATATTCCATTTAAATCATAATATTTTCCGAATGGTACTTCATTATCAAATTCCCTACCATTGTCCATCTTAATAGATACTATTGTGCATCCTAATTTATTTTGAATCATTTTACTAAATATTTCAAATTTTTCAAAGGCTTAGGTTTTGTCACTTAAAAACCTAGTCCACGTGTATCGTGAATAGTCATCTACTATTACTAAGGTATAATTGTTTCCTCCATAGCTCCCACTAGTACAAAAATGGCCTATCGTCACACATGGTCGATTTCAAACGGTCACACTGTAACACATTTACGTGACTAAATGTATGAAAATAAAATAAACAGCCACACTCTATCCGACTTGTGTGACCATTTCGGAAGATATATGTCACACATTTGTGTATTTATGTGACTATAGGGTAACTGGTAAATATTTTTCGATCATTTAGTCACTTTTAATTCGGGACGTGTGACCGATGCAAATCTGCTTTAAACATTAGTCACACTACAGATATACTTATGTGACAAATATATGTCACACAATTGAAGAGTGTGACCAAAATAGATATATGGTCACATGAAGTAATTGTGTATGTGGCTAAATTATATAGTCAAGTTTGTCACACATTATATAAACGTGACTGCTATTCATGTGTGACAACTAAAAATTCAGTTTGAAGCGTTAGTCACGAAATGCACTTAAGAGTGACAAATATATGTTACACACTTGAAGAATGTGACCAAATGTCATATATGGTCACACTAAACCATAGACATAAATGATTAAGTGTAACCAAAATTCGATACATATGGTCACGTAAATGAATATACGTGTGTCTAAAGTTTTCATTATATACCGCTCTAATTTTCCCCCAAATTCAAACTCACACTTTTAGATCCCTCTCTCCAACCTTTCACTAATTCAGATCCCTCTCTCCAACCTTTCACTTCTAATTCAGCCACACCCATCCTTTTCCCCCAAAATCAAAATCAAAATCAAAACCATAGAAAATAGATACGGTTCTAACATCTTCAAGTACAATTCCATCTTTTATCCCATTCTTTCATTTATTACCTTCAATATTGATGTTATTGTGTTCTATTGATTTATGTTATTCGGGCTTTATTTTGAAATGGCTCGTACAAAGCAAACCGGTCGTAAATCAACCGGTGGAAAAGCACCCAGGAAGTAATTGGCTACCAAAGTATGTTCTTTTAATTTTGTTTGATTGTAATGAAATTAATATGGATTTAGTTATTTAATTTGATTTTAACTTTGTTGTGTAATTGATTTAAGGCTGCTCGGAAGTCTGAACCGACTACAGGTGGAGTGAAGAAGCCTCACTGTTACCGTCCTGGAACCGTTGCTCTTCGGTCAGTCTCTCATCCTTTATGTTGTTGTAGTTTTTGTTGTTTTTATTGATTGCTTATCTTTTATGGCAAGTGTTTGTGTGTATAAGTCTAGCCAGTCAAGTACTTATAAGAAAATTGGTATGGTTATAAGAGATTTTCTTCTGGGATTCAATATTCAGTTACATCATGCACATTTTTTTTTTGTTATCTTGTTCTGTTCATTTGGCCATTTAATTTATCTGTGTGGTCAGCTGTTGAGAATTTTGAAATAGATATGTCTTTAGACTTGTAGATATGTAACTTTTTATTCTAGATACTTTGTAGAAGGACCTATCTTTATAAGATGAACCACTCATGTTCTGTTTGTTCTACTCTATGATATGTTGATATTTGGTAATGCTGTTTATGTGATTATTTGTAAGTGGAATAAACTCGTTGCGTGAAGGTTTAGTATCGGTCTATATTAAAATGATGTGTTTTGATACAGTTGATAATGTTGCTTATGTGATTATTTGTTACTACTTACTATATTAGTGAAACAAACTTGTTGTCCGTAGGTTTATTAATCGTACATATTTTTATGATATCCTATTTTGATATAGTAGTGCTGCTTATCTGATTGTTTGTTAGTGAAATAAATGTGTCATCTCAAGATTTAGTGTACATCTATATATTATACAGTGGATTTTGAAGGTTTAGTAACTACACTTTCTTCTTATTCTTCTTCAATTTCTTTCTTTCTTTGTTACTGTAATTGATTGTTAAAAATTGTTGAATTGAATTGGTGCAGTTCTCAATAATGGTGATGAGTTCCTGAGATTGCGGATGCTCATAATGGTGATGATAAAAGAAGAAAAACACAATTGGAAATTGCCCCTACCAAAGAAGCCCAGGCATCCATTATATTCTTTCCCTTTACTTTTTTATATTATGAATTTCACTTTAATTAACATTTTATAAATAAATATTACATAATAGGAATTTCGGCTTTCCCAAATGTATCAAGATGGACTTTTGAAATTACAAGCTCAAGACTATCATAACGCTCGCCTTCTTTTCCAATCCGTCTTAAACGACAACCTTCTTCCTACCAAAATCCCAAAGGTACCTCATCATCATTTTCATTCACTTTTTCATTTATATTGCACGCATATGTATCTAATTCATGTCCATCAGCAAGTCGATAATGGCAATGATGACGATGGCACACAAGCCGCTGACGCCCATCTCTTGCAGCTTAGGTTCTTGACTTTCAAAAACCTTGCCACTGTTTTCCTTCAACAAGGCCCTGCACACTACCAGAGTGCATTACAATGTTATCTTCAAGATGTCGATATCGACTCCAAAGATTCTGTTGTCTGGAATCAGCTCGGAACATTAGCGAGCTCGATGGCCTTGTTCACCATCTCTCGTTGGGCGTTTGAGCAAGGTCTTCTGTGTAGCCCCAACAACTGTAAGTTTTTACTTATTTACCTGTTTACATTGTGTTTACTTATTTACCTATTTGCATTGTCTCAAAAACCTCTGCCTAAATTATAAATACACAAATCAATCAGTCAGTCGGTTTAAAGAAAGAATTGAATTAAGGGAAGCTTATCACAGATAGGCTTATTTGACTGGTATCTACTTTATTGCTTTCATTATTTCATTTTTTAAGTCATGATGTATTACAAGAGCGAGTTTGGTACTAACTACGTACACCTGTGCTTTTGTTTGACAGCTTTTACTTGCCAAAAATATTACAAGCATCGGTGTCTTAAGACCTATTGATGCAGAAGTTTATGAACCAGGTAATTGTCATGCATTTTTGTGGTTACACTTCTACCTTTTGATTCAAAAATGTTGTAAAATATGCTTCATGAGGATACCTGATTGGAATTTGGGAGGACTCATAATGGGAAAGATATCAGTGCCATGGCTCTCACGGTCGGTATTCCAGTTGCAATAGGAGCACTGGTATCTACTTTATTGCTTTCATTATTTCATTTTTTAAGTCGTGATGTATTACAAGAGTGATTTTGGTACTAACTACGTACACCTGTGCTTTTGTTTGACAGGTGTTACTTGCCAAAAAAATTACAAGCGCCGGTGTCTTAACACCTGTGATCAGTATCTCACTAACTTGCTTCTGATGATCAATGCAAAGGTCTAAATTTCAAGTTAAAGTAACTTTTAGTTTCTTGTTTTTTCTTTCTAAAACTCAAGTATGATCTATTATTATTAATGATTTCAGACGGGTGGTATAAACTCTCTGCTATCAGTCGAATGTTTACATTCAATACCACTAGTTTCAAGGACACCTGCCATCATCTTTGGAATGGATGTATCCCATGGTTCGCCAGGGCACTCGGATGTTCCTTCTATTGTAGCTGTATGTTTTGTTTTTGTATTCTAACTTAGTGACAAAATTCTGAATGTAATTTGATAATATATAATATTCTTTCTTGGTATTTATAGGTTGTTAGCTCGAGGATATGGCCACTGATTTATGAATACAGGGCACCTGTTCATGCGCAATCTGCTCCAGGTTGAATGATTGATGGTTTGTTCAAACCCGTATCACCTGAGAAGGACGAACAGATGATCAGGTTCTATTGATATTCTCGAAATTTATAAAACATTTCCAAATTGCATTTCTTCTAGCCCTCATGTACCTGTTAGAGATTCTAAGTTGACAAGGCTGCTTAAAGATTCATTCAGAGGCACAAGTTTAGTTGAATATGAACACACAAATTTTCACTCCATTTTGCATTGATGCAAATAAGCTATAATCAACTTGACATTTATTTTTATTCTCTACACATTAATACATAAACATACAAGAGATCTCACAATCTTATATTTCGATGACAAAAGCATCCTTTCTGCTTAATGAGGGCGTGCTTTGTTTATAAGACAATTGGATCGTCTTACATTGGACCCAATTTGGTTCTCATTGTACTTCTTTAGATGGTGTTGCACCAATTTTACTGTAAATGAACAGGGTGATGGCCATGTATCTCAAGATGTTTCTGAGTTACAGAAAATGCTGCAGAAGGAGATTAGTTTGTGGAAAGAGGCTGAAGAAGAGATCCGCAATCTCAGGAACTCCCAACTTTTGTCACCAGAGGTATTAATTTTTGGATAACTAAGTTAACATTTATCAGCATTGTGTATCATTTCCCTGTTTTCTTTTGGAATTTGTAATACATTACAAATTATTCTTATGGATTAGGTAGGGATAAATGTTGATTTTGCAAAGCTTAAAAAGTTACTGGATGATGAAATTCGTTAGAAACAGAAACTGGAATAAGAAGTTCAAGAATTACAAAGTAGGTTGTCGCAACTGACGTTTGAATCTGGTCAAGTACGCCTAGATTCTCAACAGAGACTTGACATTTCAGTTATATATTTATAGATATGTATGTAAATACCAGATTTTATACATCCTAATAAATTAGTTTTCATCATGTATCTACCTTTTTATAAATTTGTTTGCTGGTTATATGTATTATTGTGTTGAAATGATCAAATAAACCATGTTATTTTATCTAATAATTTAATCTTTATTATAACAAACGGAGTTACTAGGTTATATAAATCTTTACTATTCCTTTTCAAGGTATTATCTGACTCACTTTGTTTTCTTTCTTTTTTATCTTCTACTTCTTTACTTTTGTTTATTACTTTTGAATCTTATTTGCAGGAGGAAGTAGCCAAAGAATTAGGTATACCAGTGCAGTATCAACGTTTCTGGCTTTGGGCAAAGCGCCAAAATCATACTTACCGCCCAAATTGTCCATTGACTCCTAGAAGAAGCTCAATCTGTATGTATTTCTGATATCTCTTTTCCTTATAGCATGTGAAGTCTGGAATTATATTAGCATTCAAATAATATTTTACACTTCAGTTGCTATATGCTCTCTTTTGGTGATCTTTAACATGATCAATCTCAATTTGTTTAGGTCGGACATTTGAGAGAGGTCAAATAAAAATAACAATGCTGAGCTCAAGCTGTTCCTGGAGGTCGAACTTGGACAAGAGATTGGCAAGGTCGTGTGTACCAAGCAAGTGGCGTATGGTCTGGGACCAACCTTGATGAATCTGGCTCATGCGTTGTGGATGTTACTTATTTAAAGTTGGATAAATGGGACAAGCTTCAACAAGCATGTGGTGCTACTGGTACTTCTTCAGGTGTCAAATTCTAAAAATGTGCCAAGTATTTACTACTGCTAGTACAAAAGTTACTATTGCTAGTACAAAGTTAAGACTGCTCGAAGTTAATACTACTAGTGTATTAGTTACAACTGTTGGTTATAACTTAGTACTGTGGTTCGTATAGCTAGGACTCCTTAGTGTATAAAGGGAGGTCTAATTTTATATTTGGTTCATTAATATACATTCCAATTTTATTTTATTTTATTTTATTTTGATATATATTTGAATTTGTTTTCATATATATTGATTTCTTAAATATGACTAAAAGATGCATATAGTCACACTTATTAACACTTTTGGTCACTTTTTGCTTAATTCGTTGTGTGACTAAATATTACAAAAGGCACACAACAAAAAAATTCATGTTGCAATTGGATGTTCAATAGTCACACAAAACATACATTTTTTCACTTTAATCAGCATATGGTCACACTTATTAACATTTTTAGTCACTTTTTGATTAATTATGTGTGACTAAATACCAAAAAAAAACATGCTTTGTGTGACTAAATATTACAAAAGGTCATACAAACTAAAAATTCATGTGACCATTGGATGAACAATAGTCACACTAAATACACATTTCTTCATTTTAAACAACATATGGTCACACTTATTAACACTTTCGGCCACTTTTTGCTTAATTGTATGTGACTAACTCCAAAACAACAACACCCGTTGTGTGACTAAAACATCATAAACGTCACATTTATTATATATTCATGTGGCCATAGGACGGAAAATAGTCACACAAAATACACATTTACTTGAATAAATCATCTCAAATGTCACATATATTGTATATTTATGTGGCCAAAGGACGAACAATAGTTACAATCAAAAAAACATTCGTGTGACTATAAAGTGTTGACGGTCACTGATAATGACTAATCCAACAAAACTTGTGCCTAATTTGTCACACATATTCGGGGTTTTGGTCACTCTTTTTCGATGGAAAATGCCACGAACTCAACAATGTGACCATATGCCACCTACGGTGGCGGGACCTTTAGTGACACACAACGAAAAAAACGTGTGTGACTATATGCATATCGTCACACATTTTTGGTGTGACCAACAGCACTTTCTGTACCAGTGTCCGCACAGCGGATGGACCAAATAGATCCATATGTAATAATTCTAGGCACCTAGTAGTGGATACTATATTCTTAGCTTTGTGACTAGCATGAGCTTGTTTTCCAATTTTACATGCATCACAAAAATGTTTGTCATAGCTTAGGTTAGGCAAGTTTCTAACTAGTTCTTTAGAAGCCAAAGATTGTATTTGTTGCAAGTTCGCATGTCCTAATATCCTATGCCACAAAGTAGAGTTTTCGTCTAGGGTTGCTAGGCATATCCTATCTTCCAGTTTGTTTCCTAGTTTCATAACATATATGCCTCCTTTCCTAATTCCTCTACCTATAACCTTTCCATTCTTAACTATTTCGCTATCCCTATCGGTAAAGGTAACCCTACATTTGTTATCGCATATTTGGCCTATACTAAGCAAGTTATATGTTAAATTATCTACATGCACAACATTTTCAATAGTAAGTAAGTCTTGAGAGATCGTACATTTGCCAATGATTTTTCCACGCAAGTCACTACCGAAAATAACGTTATCTCCATTGTATGCCTTATATGTAGAAAATAGCTTGCGATTTCCCGTCATGTGCCTCGAACATCCGCTATCTTTGATCCATTCGTCGGGCTCCAAGTCTATTCCTAAACATATTTCATTGGTCGCTTTGGCCACAAAACATTTTTTGTCTCTTGGTTTTTCCACTTCTTCTTTGTCACTATCACTCCATGTTCCACTAACAAAGGCGCCTTGATTTTCATAACTCGGTGGCTTTAGACATTCACCAATTAGATGATTTGGACTTCCACATCTAAAACACTTTCTTTTCCCGTAGTTATCACTTTTATTTCTTTGGAGCGATTTTCTTTCGTCTCGTGGTAATCTAGTGAATCTTCCTCGTCTTTTGAAGAATTTCTTGAATTCTCTTACGGCCATTGCATTTTCTTCATCTTCACTCTCGTCACTTGAATCATCATCGTCACTAGGTTCCTTTTTGGCTTTTAGAGCAATGGAGTTAGTTTGTTCTTTCTTGACTTTGACCGTTTCCGAATCTCTTCTTATAATTTCTTCATAGACCTTCAAGTTGCCAATAAGTTCATCAAGTGATAACGTCATCAAATTCTTTGATTCTTCCATTGCCGTGACCTTAGCTCGCCATTTTGGATGCAATGCCCTAAGAAATTTCCTAACACAATTTTTACTAGAAAATGTCTCATCAAGTACTTTTAAACTTGTGATAATAGTTTTAAATTTAGCAAAAACATTATCAATTGATTCCTCTTCTGGAATCGTAAATTGTTCATATTGTTGTACAAGAAGATCTATTTTATTGTCTTTAACTTGACTATTACCTTGGTGAGTAATAAGTAGTGATTCACAAATTTTTTTTTTGCGGTTTTACACATAAAAATTCTTTCGTATTCTTTGCGCGGTAACGCATTATAAATTACCATTTTAGCTTCATTATTTTTAGCTAGTTTCTTTTTCAAATCATCATTTTGTTTTTCAAAAGGTACAATTTCATCCTTTTTAGTTTCCGGATTTTGTTGAGTGGGAGGAAAATCACCAAAGGTAATAACGTGCCAAAGATCAAGATCTTTAAATTTCATATAAGTTTCGAATCTATTTTTCCAATATAAAAATCAATCACTTTCAAATAGTGGTGGTCTTTGCATAGATTGCCCTTCTGAATATTTTTCAGATTCCATAGATCGTTGCAAGTTTTAAAATATAATATATTTTTAAAATCTCGCTTGACGTGGCTCCTGATACCAATTGTGGAAAACTAGAAGAGGGTTGAATAATTTTACGTCTTTTTAACTTGTTATAAAAAAATTGTTTGCGTATTTTCTTTACTTTCAAAAATTTAGATTCGATATTATGTGAACTCAAGTCTTGCACAATATAAACAATAATATATATGTATGATATGGCAATGATAATGTAAATAAAGAAATAAATGAGAGATGGAAATATCGAACCGCGAGACAAGAGATTTATAGTGGTTCGGTTACAAGGACACCTTCCTTGCCCTACTCCACTCCCCGAGCACCTAACTCGAGAGTTTTCTTCACTATCTCAACAAGATCCCTTATGGCGGAGAAAACCTTACACACCAATATACACACCACAACTTCGTCAAAACTTGATAACACCTTATACACAACTTCTTCACACCTATCTACTTCACAACAATCTTTTTCACAACTATCTACTTTTCAACTATCTACTTCACAACAATCTCCTTCACAACTATCTACTTCTCAACTATCTACTTCACAACTACCTACTTCCCAACTATCTGCTTCACAACAATCTACTAAACAATCACTCTATCTACACACCAAGCTAATCTATCTTCTACCAAATATTCACAACAAATAACACAAAGAAATAGATATAATGGATGATGCTCTAACAACTTGGATGTGGAGGTCACAACAAGTTGTAATACTTCTTCTCTTGGAGGATTGAAGTATTCTTCCCTTGCACTTGAAAGGTAGAGGTTTTCATCACTTTGAAACAAAGATTTATGTCTATATGATCAAAGAATTATAGGAAATGAAAATGGGGATTTAGATCAGAAATTTTTGGGATGCAAAAGGTGAGAAAAATCTGTGAAATGAACCAGTATTTATAGGCAACAAAAACACAATTCTGGAGCGTGTCGGTCCCTTTAATTAGGGGCCGGTCCCCTTAATCATTAAGGGGGCCGCCTAGGAATTATGGGGGCCGCCCCCTCCAGAACGTTGGAATTGTTTGTCCTTTTATGGGGAAAGTTTTTCTGGATTATATTTGCCATTTTTGGTTAAAAATTTGAATTCATATATTTATAATGATTTAAATATATTATTTTAATTCCAAAAATGATTTTTGTAAATGATATAAAATGTTTACGACATTTTATAAAAAGTTTAGTGATTTAGAAAAATTCCCTTTGATCATAGATTGCAATAAACACTTTGTTTATTCATACCTTAAGTGATTTGGATGTAAAGAGAGATATTTATCACTAAATACTTGTTTACGTCGTAAATTTTAGTTCAATGAGTTTATGTTTTGTAATCATCAAAACATAGAGATATTGTTAATATTTTAAAAATGTTTCTAGGCATTATTTGTAACAATTCGCAATTTCAGGTTAATTACTATTCCCGGAAAATTTACTATTCACTTTTACTATTCATTTTTACTATTCATTTTTTCCCAAAATTTTCCCGAAAGTTGATTTTTATTTCATATTCTTGAGTGATAAATCATTTCCATGGCAAATTAAATGTTTGACATTCGTCAGATCATTTTCGTGAAAGTTATTAAGGAATTACACGTTTTAGGGTAAAACGTCATTCAGAAATTCTACGCACAACGAAACTCGGTCGCGTTAATTTTCCCCGTACCAGAAAAATGTTTGACACACTCATGATTTATTTGAGAATAAATCATGACTGAGAAAAACATGACCAAAATAAACCTCGGCCGTGAAAAACTAGAATTTTCAGTTTTAAGCGTTTTTACTCAGCCGTAACCTTAGCCTATACCTGCACCGCGTTTCTAAGATGATTTGAGTTTTCAACTTTTTAGAATAAGTCAACATATTTTTCCCTCCTCCTTTGACCAAAAATCATTCCTTGATTTTATAAGTCATTCCTTGATTTTTAGGCTTACGGTTTGATGTCTAAAAGACATTTAATACCAACCGACACTGGACTGAGCCCAGTCTAGACATTATAAGTCATTTTAAATCATTTATAACCTATTAGAAAAGTAATATTTTACTTTTCTCAATTTTACGCAATATTCGTACATTTTACGTATTACGCGTTTTAGACCCGTGTTTCCAGTTTTAGCAGGGTTTTACCACCCAAATGGAACCTACCACCTATTTTATATTTTATTATGGGACATATGGACATGTTTAACAATACTTTCAAGTTCCATAATTTTACGACACCCGGTTTTACGTTTTGAGGCTTAATCATTTACGATTGGCATTTCCCGGAGTCAAAACTAACCAAATATCTTAGATATTATCATCCAATGCACACCTCACCTCCCCTAGCTCTTGCAAACCGCCATTAGGGGGGGGAGTCACACCCTCATGTGGCTTGATCTTGTGCTAAATGCCTTGGATGAAATACATGTGTTAACCTTGTCATATAAGGCTTTGTCAAAACCAACTTTGTAACCTCTTCAAGGACTATAAATAGCCCCTTCCCCCCCTCCTTGTGCCGTCCATATCCCTCCCCAAAACCATTCCATCCTTAGCTTATTTCCTTCTAAGTTCTAGCAAGATTCAAGTGCAAGTTCAAGGTTGAAACCCTAGTTTGATCTTAGGTTCTCAAAACACTTCCATAACCTCATACTTTGGTGATTTCTTTTGAGTTTGAATCTACTCAAGTCACCTCAACTTTCATCATATCTCTTTCAATATTTCAAGAGTAGAAAGATTGCATGAAGTGAATTGGGTTGAAGCAAGTCTATCAAAGTTCTATCCTTACTAGTTACTTCCTTTCTTTATTTGAAAGCCAAAAGTTGTAAGCCAAACCCTAACATGCTTCTTGTTAAATAATCATGTTTATGTTATTTACATGTTATTCTTGCTATATTATGTCTTCTAGTTATGTCCATGATGTATAAAAGTGAGCAAAACAAGTTATTGTTATTGATTGTTAAAACAAGTTATTAAAACAAGTAAACTAGTGATTTTCTTGGAAATACCTGATTAAAATGGTAAAAATATGATATTGGATCATTACATATTGTAGTAGAGGATCTAACAAGGAAACCGTAGCAATTTGAACCACCTAAAACGAGTATACGAGTCAAAAGTTACGCCCATTTGAAGTTACCAAAACTTTGCGGCAAAGCTGCCAAAACTTTTTGTTACAGAAACTTAAAACACGCAAAAAGAGGCATTTCTGGTCCGTTTCATGAAAAAGTTAAAGCACAAAAGTTGTCCGGAATCACGTTTTCTTCAAAAACTCAGGAGCACGTCTCCAGAAAATCAATAACGAATGAGATATTTCTCAGTTTCTTAACAGCTATTTACATATATATAAGTCACTATATTATGGTTATATTTTAAAAGGAACAAGAGGTCTTATGACCTATAATCAAGACCACAACCATGGCTAGAGCCAAGGTTGAGTCTCATGACCATGGAACAATGACCAAAGGTCATGGCAAGGCCATGACTAAATGACCATACAAACTTACTTAGGCGAAAACATGAAACAAGGAATTGACGATAACTTGAACAAGCAATTTAGATCTACTTCACTTAAAAAGAACCGTGAGATAATACAAAGAAAAATGGTCATACAAGACTTATGAAACTTACCCTAATAACAATCTTCATGTAATAATAAACTTTCCTAAGTTTAATCAAATATCGGACATGTAACTTTTCGGATAGAAACTTATATCTATATATTTTATCAACTACTACATTAGTAGGGAGCCTCATGTGAGGAGTTCATTATGTAAGCTGTCGAGATGAGTTGTGGATTTACGAATTAAAGTGTCCTGGCTCCTCGAACGCTTACTAACATGACTTCTGAATTATGTCGGCCCGAACGGTAGTAAACAATATATAAAACATACATGTTTCATAAATCTTTTCTTTCAAAGACTTACATTATACATCATACCACATCATGGATTAAATGCAAGATATATATACATAGGCACTACTTCATATTCTTTACTCTGATCCTAAGTCGCAACATTCTATTATAGGTTGCTCGTTGAAACCTACACGATCCAACCATTACCTTCATTACTTGCTATCTTACTTAAGGTGAGTTCATAGCCCCACTTTCCATTACTTAATTGTTTTACAAACCCTTGGGGGGAATACATGCTATTTCTAAACCGAACACAATGCTTTGAAACTGTATGCTGCCTGATTGTTTTATTATCACTAAGTACCAGCCTTGCTAAACCGAGATCCCTTATTATGAACCATTTAATCACTAGCAATAGTGAGCGCGAATATTGTGAATAGGCCTATTGGGATTGACGAATCCCATTTGTATTGACTAAGTTCAAACAAATGCACTAATATTTGAGATTTAGGTATGTTAGCAAAGTACCTACCGGGATAAATCTGCCGATCGATATTGGTACACGTCAACGTTTTGGTGTCATAAGCTTAGTAATGATAATAACTGTTTTGTTTTCCAAACATTGGTGTGAGTCTATAGCTCACACTACCAATATATTGTGTTCAAACATTAAACAAACTCTATGAATATCACTCAACCTTTGTGTTGACCTCTCAAGCATGTATTTCAGGTTCATGACGATCAAGGATGGCACGGAAGGACACGGATACTAAAGAGGGCCATAAATTTTATTATCATTCGAAAACTCATTTAATGTGATTTGTAAACATGGAACCAATTGGGACCTCATTTTGTAACCTCTGATATTTATATAATTTGAATGATAAATCTTTTTAATACGACTCGGTTAGAGATCGTTTTCTATTATTATGACTGTTGTGCCGTCGAGTAACACCCAAGTTGAATTCCGCTGCAACATGAATTGGGGGTGTTACATTATTTGTGTCAACACGATTTTCTATTCACACTTCGTTGAGACATAAACGACCCGGGAATATCTAATACTTCCGGAAATATATGTGGTTTGACTTTCTTTGACCTCTTGGGATTTTCAATCTTGGTTAGAGAGCGAATTGACCATTTGGAAATACTATATATATATATATATATATATATATATATATATATATATATATATATATATATATATATATATATATATATATATATGTATATATACATATATATATACATATATATATATATATATATATATATATATATATATATATATATGTATATATATATATGTATATATATACATATATATATATATATATATATATATATATATATATATATATATATATATATATATATATATATATATATATATATATATATATATATATATATAATTTGGCTCACGTCAAGCCACCATTGTGGTTCGACCACAGTGATTTGGCTCACGTCAAGCCACCATTGTGGTTCGACCACAGTGGGTTTTCGACCCACAACCAAAAACCAAGCACCACAATCTTATGACCAAATAAGCTAATAAGCAAAGAAATAAGCAAATCGAAAATAAGCACTAATCCATGACCCAATCTAGTTTTAGTTATAAGTCGTCATTTTTGCCACACAAGATTAATAACAACCAAGATTAATCATGTACATGTATGTGTCGATCGGTATAAAATCAAAACAACATTAAAACTTGTAAAAATCAAGAATCTTCATAATAACAAAATAATAGGTTTATTAAACAACAAACTTAAGAAATATTACAAACTATAGAAATCAAAGTAATCCTTACAAGAGGGTGTGTTGGGGGTTCAATTACAAGAGGATATCAAGAAGCAAAAAGAAATAAACCAAGGTCTTCTAATCCAAGTAAAACCCAAACAAATCAAAGCTATCAAACCCTTGTAAGATCTTGTTTCTGTGAGTGAGATTTGAGAGTTTATGGCTTCCTGTAGCTTCGACCGAGATAAAAAGGGAAGAGGAAAGAAAAGATTGACCACCCTTTCTTGTGTAGAAATTTGTGAGAGAGTGATTTAGCACACCCTTGTAGGAAAGAAAAGATAGACCACCTTACTCAATTGTTCTTGTGTTTTTGGGCGATTCACGGTTAATGAAGGACGTTCGCCTCCATAAGTCATATTGTAGATTTGAGAGTTTGTGGCTTCCTGTAGCTTCGACCGAGATAAAAAGGGAAGAGGAAAGAAAAGATTGACCACCCTTTCTTGTGTAGAAATTTGTGAGGGATTGATTTAACACACCCTTGTAGGAAAGAAAGGATAGACCACCCTACTCAATTGTTCTTATGTTTTTGGGCGATTCACGGTTAATGAAGGACGTTCGCCACCATCAGGGTGAGCACCATTGTTTCGGAGACCTTTCTTCATGTTGCATATGTAGTTTAGGAAACCAATGGATGTGGGAATTACTGGTGGAATGTCATTAACCGAGATACTAGCTAACAAGGCATCTAGTTCCCCATCTTCTGAATCAAGCACGAGTAAATTGGGCTAAAGTGTGATTATTCCCGGTTGAAAGTTAACCATAGCCTTGGCAAGCCTCAAGAATGGCCTATCTGGAATAACACATGGCTCCACATCTTCCTCCACAGGATTAACAAAGAATTCCAAGACAAACATCTCCCCCACCAAGTTCACTAGCAACTTCCTATCTACTTTCTTATCACCGTATTCCAAAACCTTAAACTGTAAGTTCCATTAAATCACCAATTCCAGAGAAATCAAGTTTTTGTTAAGGTCGAGATCAATGACCCCATCATAAGCATAGAGACCTTCCACATAACATAGTGTGATATTTTTCTCCCAAGTACCCTCTTCACTTTTCATCCTAAAGAAAGTAAAAGCCTTGACCTCTTCCTTCTATCCACTATCAGTTGTATCCCAGGTATCGTATCAATTCCGTTCCAGTTACCTTCGCTCTCTACCAAATCCTTGTCCGATAAGGAATTTCCCTCACCAAGACATAAGCGTCCAAGACTTGCTTTTGGATCCATTTCTATCGTACAACATAACATCAAATTAAACATTAGTATGTTAGTATAAATAAAACTTAATGATATTTTGCACTCCAATAACATCAATAAATATTTAGAAATCAAAAGATGGATTGGTTTCATCATAATGAAAGAGATATCAGTCCTCTGTGATGAATAAGGTCCAAAATTCCGGCGTACTTTGGTCTGTAACTTTTTTTTTTTTTTTTTTTTTTTTTTTTTGAAATCGACCAGAGAAAGCTGACTTATTTACGGGTAAGTACGGCGTACTTCCTTTGTTTTCAGTTTTGGATTGAAATGTTTTAGAGAGAATTAGTTTGTAAATCATAGTAAACAAATATTTAAGATTACCAGTGACATATATTATCTTAGAAAGCATAAATTTGGCACAGCACATCACAAAATAGTGTTGATTACATTTTCTCATCTTTACCTTAGTATATGTCTTATAACTTTTAATCTTGATTAAACACTCATGAAGCATACATAAGCATACAGTCAACATATTAGAAAAGTACAAGAAATCTAGGCCTAACTTGTTCAACAGAATTTTAAATAACCAAATAAGCAAATATTTTTGTATTTTTAGTGAAATATAATATATGAACTAATGCAAATATCTAAACAGCCATAGCAAATAAAAAGCAATTCCCATGTTCTCGGCAGTGAATTTAAGCCTTATAATATTTTTGTGTTTGTTTGAAATTGACTTAGAAAACATTCTTTGAAATTTTTCATAAAGTACGGCGATTTTAGCTGGCTACAAAATGGCGTAGTTTGAATTTTTTTCAGAAAGTGTGGCGCACAATAACTGAAGTGCGGCATATTCTCAGTAACAGATGTAGCACCCCCAACTCAAAATACGGCAGCTGACATGCTGGGGGCACTACGAAACAAAAACCAAGCACATTTATAGCTAACGACCACAACACGGGACGTTTATAAATGTTGCAAAACATATCATTCGAATTATAAACCGTTTAGAGTACAAGGACTCTTAAATCAAAGTAGCAGCGGAAAAAGTAAAATAGAGTTTGCAGCGGAAAGTTTACAAAGTTTAGCAGCGGAAAACATTTAACAAAGTTTATCAGCGGAAAAAAGTAAGACACACCAAGGTTTTATGAATGATATGAAAGTAAAGATAGTAAATATAATAAAGCTGCCTTGACAGAAAGACTCCATCGACCTTGCCACTCCACCAAGCCCATATCATACAGCTCCAAAACTAATTAGTAGTAGTACCTGAGAAACACATGCTTAAAAGTCAACACAAAGGTTGAGTGTAATCCATAGGTTTAAAATAATAAGTTGAGCACAAGGTTTTAATCATATGATATAAGCAACAAATGCTAATACCGGGTAAATCAAGGTAACACCCAATATGTAGAGGCATCCTAGTGCATACATATGGTTTATGGTACTAAGCTCATGACACACAAACGTTAACCAAACCAATCGTCAGTTACTTTGTACTAACATAAACAATAACCACGGAATTTCATAATATAGTGCCCCCAAGGCTGGATACTTGCCAATACCCAGCAAAATTGAAAGTAGTACACCCGCGTTGCCAAGCCCTTGACAACCGGGCGGGATGGTCAGTCCTATAGGCCTATAAACTAAGTTCGCGTTCACTCGCAAGTGACTAATGGCTCAAGATCTGAGGGTCTTTCCGGCAAGACAAGCTACTTAGCACATCATCAGGAAATATATATATCATTCAGGAAAAGCATACCAAAAATACTTGTGCTCAGAAAACATTTAAAGCATGTGTCTCACCCCATGGGTTTATAAACAATTAAAATATAAAAAGCGGGGCTATGAATCACACCTTAACAATAGCAGCAGGAAACGAGATATAGTAACCAATCAAATAATGCGTCACAGCAAATGAACTTCAGCACAACCTAATCAATATAAATGGCATAACTCAGAACAATACTCGAATATCTCAATAAACAATGCTTGAGTAAAAGTTTTATAAATACAATGGCATTTGAAAGAAATAGATTTCGTAAAGTCTCGTGTGGGAGACAAGAAAATTAGAAAAGAAATAAGTCGGCGAATCAACCAAATACGCAGGAAAGACGAAAGAACTCCTCGAAGAAAGTCGGCAAAAAGAAATGGAAAGAAAAGAAACAAAGATAGGAAACTCACTCAAATAAAAATAAATAATAACACGTAACAATAAGTCTCGGATTTTTACCCGTTTTCCCCAAAATAATGTTGAAATAAAAGGTTTTGAAATAATAATAATGTTTGGTAAAAATAATCTAAGTTTATAAAGAATTTTATAAAATTTCGGCATGACCTGCCCGTTTATATAACATTTCCCAAGTCAACGACACTTTATTTTTAAACAATATTAATATATAAATAAATATGATTGGATATATCATTCGCGTAGTCCATTAGTTGTTTAGGTTTTATCGACTATTTTGTATTTGTTCGGGTTCCAGGTACGTTAAGATCTTTACGGGCCTAACATACCCTACCATCTCGTGTACCAAAGGGTCCATAACATCCAAATAACCAAGGCCGTAAATCCAATACTTCCAATTCAGGCTCACAATGTCATAAGAATGGAAATATATCCATTATAAAGTCCACTAAACTATAACAATTCATTTTAGATTTCTTATATATTATTATCCGTTTTATTATTAATTACCGTTTAACCCACATCAATATCCCGAGACTAGAAATCAACTAATACTCAAATAATCACAACAATAATAATAACTTTAAAAATCAAACCTAAGTCAAATAAAATAAACCCGAAACCAAACCAAATCCAAATCGAGTCTAACTCCGTCTCGGCTCAACCAAACCATCCAAATCCAAACCAAACACTACCTAGTCTAATCCAAACATCCAAAACAACAACAACAACAACAACAACAACAACAACACTATAATACCCTCCCCCACCACCACCCATTGCTCAGTGGTGGTGGTTCTCGACTGTCGAGCCACACAAACCAAACGAACCTTCGAATAATCCAATCCAAACACAAATATATACTCCCCTCGTCACCAATCATCAAACAAAGCACAAATATCAAAACCCTCACCGAGTCAAGCGAGTTGACTCGGCGAGTCAACTGAGTCGCGGCCAAAACGGGTCGAACGAGAACAAAAATGAAATCCCACACAAGTTTTGGGTTTAAAAACAATATCAAAACATTTTTATAAAAGATTTAATATTAAAACCGATTTAAAATAAAAATAAAATTAGGGTTTCAAAAATAATTTAAGAAAATAAAGAAGGAGAAGCGGCGGGGGTGGTTTACCGTCGATGTGATGTTGGTGGTGTACGGCGGTGGAGGTGGTGCGGCGATGGTGGTGGTTTGAGGGTGTTACGGGGTGTTTAGGGGTGAGTGAGTGGTACGGGTGTGACGGGGATATCCCGATCTATAAGATTGTACAAGAAAATGAGGTGGCCGGAAAAATATTCCGGCGAGTCGCCGAAAACCGCTTGTGCTCCGATGAGTGGGCGGCGGCCGGAAAATGCAAGGAGAGAGAGAGAGAAAAAAATTTGGAGGTGTGTGTGTTTTTTAATAAATAAAATGAGGAAAAATGGGTGAGTGGGGGTATTTATATGGGTAAAAAGTATAGGGTAGTATTTGTATTAAATGAAAGTGTAGGGTAGGTGTAAGGAGATAGTTTAGGGGCCAAAGTTGTCAACGTAGTAAACTTCTAACGATAAAAGCTCCGGGGTCCAAACGACATGGCAAAAGAACTCAAAAATTTACGAAACTTGCGCCATTGTTCACGAAATATTTTTTCCAATAAAATCCAGCATAAAATTCAGAGTTTTTCCAAGACTCAAAATAATTCAAATAATTTGGCAAATGCAATACAATTCGAGTGTTCTAGGTTGTGCTGAGTCAATCTAGGTATAAAGTTCTCGTTTCCAATATATCTCACGTTTCTCAAGCCCAAATAATCACAAAATAAAAGTTTTAATGTGTCTCAGGTACGAAAATAGATATTTGGCTAGCAATAGGTTTAGAAAAAGTATCGGGGGTTATATCACATACATCTTATTTAGAAATCCGTCCTAGATTTAGTTTGAGTTGCCAGTCTCGGCTTTGAAAAGATTTGGGTACTTGCGTTTAAACTCGTCCTCGAGTTCCCAAGTATACTCCGGTCCTCTCTTGGAATTCCAACGAACTTTCACAAGAGGAATACGACTCTTCTTCAATCGCTTAACTTCGCGATCCATGATTTCAACAGGCTCTTCAACAAAATGCAATTGTTCAACAATCTCAATATCCTCAAGCGGAATTACAGCGGTCTCATCGGTCAAACACTTCTTTAAATTCGACACGTGGAAAGTAAGGTGAACTCTACTGAGCTCCGGTGGCAATTCTAGCTTGTATGCCACAGGACCAATCCTCTTCACAATCTTAAATGGTCCTATATAACGGGGATTCAACTTTCCCTTCTTACCAAACCTGATCACACCTTTCCAAGGCGATACTTTCAACATAACTCTATCTCCTGCCTGAAACTCCAGGGGTTTACGTCTCATGTCAGCATAACTCTTCTGACGGTCATGAGCAACTTTCAAGCGGTCTTTAATTTGAGCAATCTTCTCGGTCGTCTCACGAACTAGATCTGGACCAATAAGTTGTGTTTCTCCCGCTTCATCCCAACATATAGGTGATCGGCACTTCCGACCATAGAGTGCTTCAAACGGTGCGGCCTTAATACTCGCATGGTAACTATTGTTGTAGGAAAACTCAATCAAGGGCAAATGGACATCCCATCCATTTCCGAAATCAATCGCACATGCACGTAGCATATCTTCCAAACTCTGAATGGTTCTCTTGCTTTGACCATTGGTCTGTGGATGGTAAGCGGTACTCATGTCAAGGTTCGCGCCAAACGAATCTTGAAGTGACTTCCAAAAGTTCAAAGTAAACCTGCCGTCTCGATCTGAGATAATAGACACTAGCGCTCCATGTCGAGATACTATCTCTTTTACGTAGAGCCTGGTCAACTTATCCATGATGTAGTTCTCTTTGATTGGCAAAAAGTGTGCGGACTTAGTCAATCGATCGACTATTACCCAAATAGCATCAAATCCTGTCGAAGTCCTCGGTAACTTGGTGACAAAATCCATTGTTATTCTTTCCCATTTCCATTTTAGGATCTCAGGTTGCTCTAGTAAACCAGACGGTTTCTGATGTTCAGCCTTAACCTTGGCGGACGTAAGACACTTACGGACATAATCGGCAATCTCAGCTTTCATATTGGGCCACCAATACAACTTCTTCACATCCTGATACATCTTATTCGATCCTGGGTGAATAGAATACTTCGACTTATGAGACTCAAGTATAATCAAGTCTCTCAGTCCTCCAAACAAAGGTACCCAACTTCTTCCTTTGTAACACAAATTTCCATATGAACGTTTCTCAAGTTTTTCCTTTTTGATCATTCCATCAACTTTCTCTTCCTTAAGTTCTCTTCTTTTCACGACTTCCTCTTGAGCTTGTAGAATCTGGGCGGGTAAATTCGAGTTAATCGTCAAAACTAAAGCTCGAATGCGTAACGGTTTCAAACGTTCCTTGCGGCTCAATGCATCAGCTACAACATTAGCTTTTCCAGGGTGGTATCGTATCTCGCAATCATAATCGCTCAACATCTCCAACCATCGTCGTTGTCGCATATTTAACTCCTTCTGATCCAAAATATACTGTAAACTCTTGTGGTCGGTAAAGACAACACACTTAGTACCATAAAGATAATGTCTCCACAACTTAAGGGCAAAAATCACAGCTCCTAACTCCAAATCATGAGTGGTATACTTCTCTTCATGAGTCTTAAGCTGTCGAGAAGCATATGCCATAACCTTCTCTCGTTGCATCAAAACTGCTTCTAATCCTTGATACGAGGCATTAAAATAAACCACAAAATCTTCTACTCCATCTGGCAAAGCCAAGATCGGTGCACTACAAAGCTTCTGCTTCAAAGTCTGGAATGCCTTCTCTTCTTCTTCTCCCCATTCATACTTTTTATCCTTGTGGGTCAATGCAGTCAAAGGTTTAGATATCTTGGAGAATCCCTCGATGAATCTCCTGTAATACCCAGCCAATCCTAGAAATTGACGAATTTCTGTGGCGTTAACCGGCGTTGCCCATTTCTCAATCGCCTCAATCTTAGCGGGATCCACACGTAATCCTTCACTATCAATTACATGACCCAAAAATTGAACCTTACGAATCCAAAACTCACACTTAGAGAACTTTGCGTACAACTGCTCATCCTTGTGTAACTTAAGAATCGTAGCCAAATGTTGCTCGTGCTCTTCCTCGCTCTTTGAGTAGATCAGAATATCGTCGATAAAGACTATCACAAACTTATCTAGATAAGGCTTGCATACTCGGTTCATGAGGTCCATGAACACTGCAGGCGCATTGGTCAAACCAAAAGGCATCACTTGAAACTCATAATGACCATAACGGGTCCTAAATGCCGTCTTGGGAATATCCTCTTCCCGAACCCTGAGTTGGTGATAACCAGACCCCAAGTCAATCTTAGAGTGGTAACTCGATCCTTGCAACTGAACAAACAAATCATCAATCCTTGGTAACGGGTAGCGGTTCTTCACGGTTAACTTATTCAATCCTCAGTAGTCGATACACATCCTAAACGTTCCATCCTTCTTCTTCACAAATAACACTAGAGCTCCCCAGGGTGAAGAACTCGGTCGAATAAATCCTTTATCCAACAACTCTTGCAATTGCTTTGATAACTCCTCCATTTCCGATGGCGCTAAACGATATGGTGCATGCACAACGGGTGCAGCTCCTGGAACAAAGTCGATACGAAAATCCACTTGTCGGGCTGGCGGAAGTCCTGGCAAGTCTTCAGGAAATACTTCAGGAAACTCACGCACTACAGGAACATCCTCGAGTCGCTTCTCTCCCGACTCATTCTTAGCCACTTGTGCTAGGAATGCATGACATCCTTTCTCAAGGTATTTCATGGTCTTGAGACATGATATAATGTTCAGGCGAGTTCCACTCCTATCACCTCGAACAATCAAGATCTCATCATTGAGAGGGATATGAACAACTCGTTCTCCACAAACAATGCTCGCTCGATTCTTGGATAACCAATCCATCCCAACTATCACGTCAAAGCTTCCGAGTTCGGTTGGCATCAAATCAATACTAAACGGGTTATCTAACAGGTTAAGGGTACAGCCATGGATCACGGTGCGGGTGTCAACTAGGTTACCATTAGCTAACTCAATACTATAGCTAACGTCTAATAGAGTAGGGGTAAGTCGGAGTAACGGAGCAATCTTAGAAGACACAAAACTCATATCGGCACCCGAATCAAACAAAACTTTAACACAAAGGTTGTTGAGAAGAAACGTATCAGTGACAACATTCGGATCTTGATGCGGCTCTCCATTTCCCATCACGTACACTCTACCTCGGGTACCTCCATTTCCTTGTCCAGCATTCTTCGGGCATTGTCCCCTATAGTGTCCACGCTCTCCACATCCAAAACATGTAACCACAAGCTGGGCATTTGCTCCTGTCGCACAACCTTATTCTTACAAAACCTCAAAATGTGACCAACCTTTTGACACTTCATACATCTCACAGTACAGGGCCCAGTATGATGCTGGTGGCACTTCCCACAAAGAGTTTGTTGTCCAACATTCGCTCCTCCTTGTGCAGCCACAAATGCCTTAATAGTCTCCTGCTCCTATTCTGTTGGTGATGGTGATTGTTGTTACAATACTGATTGTTGTTGTAGCGGTTGTTGGGGTTGTTATAGTTGTTGCTCTTTCTATTATCTTCCCATTTCCTCTTGTTGTCAAAGTGATTACCCTTCTGAACAGCACCATGCTTAGTGACTTGATCCATAAGGCGTTCAGCCATGCTAATAGTGTCATCCAACATCTCAGCATTGTACGACGTCACATTCCCTTGAATACTCGCAGGCAACCCACCAATAAACCTCTCTAGCAACTTCTCATTATCGGGTACCATGTGAGCACAAAACACCTTCAGCTCTTGGAAACGTCGCACATAAGAAGCAAGATCAGAACCCTTCACAGCCAAATAATAGAACTCAGTACTTCTTAACCATAGCTTTCTTGAAATCTTCCCACGAAGTATTATAAGCACCCTTCATTCCCTTTTCCTGAACATAAGGATTCCACCAAGACAAGGCATGTTCCAACAATGTGCCTGTCGCATACTTCACCCTATTGTTCTCAGTACAATTGCTCCTATGAAACACCGATTCCATTTTCTCAAACCATTGAGTCAATCCAACAGCTCCTTCAGTTCCTTTGAAAGCGATGGGCTTATAATCCATGAATTCCTTAAAAGTGCAGAAATGGTTGTTGGGAACAGCTTGAGCTCTAGCCGGTCCAACATTCTGTGGAACACTTGCTTGCCTAGTAAGTGGTGCAGCAACACCCTCATCAATCATCTGCTGAATCGCAGCAGGGGTCATCTTCCTAGGAGGCATAATTCTATCAATCAATACAAAGCACAACACTTGTAAGTATTTGATTAACGTGTCAGAATCATAGCGCAAGATAAAGCATCGTCACATGAATAAAAATCATAATATAGCATAAGTCAACATCAATAATAGTACATCACCATAATACATCATAGATTTCATACTTGACATTGGTCTTACAAGATATGCAAAACACGTACAAGTTTCGAATAAAATCTACCAACTGAAGAATTCAGTTTAGCATATACGAGGTAAACTACCATTAAGATACTAACTACTATAAATGATCCAATCACTGATCTCCCGAACGATCTCCATACATAGCCATCACATCAATGCTGTTATAAGACCTAAGACGGGCCATCCTCTCTGCATAGGCCTGTCTTTGCATCTCATGCAACTCAATCCATAACTCGCTGATACTAGTACGATAGTGTCGACTATCAATGTCCAAGAACACCTCCTTCATGGTCAGCTTATCAACCATCTTCTCCAACTCAACCATCTTCCTATCTAGCGAAACCATACGCCCCTGAAATGTAACTCTCATTCGCTCCAACAAACTCAACCTCCCCACCTGCTTCTGAAGTTCCATGTACATCTCTCCTGCAGCTCTCCTATCATCCAGAACCTCCCTCCTCAATCCTGTAACCTCAAACTACCTATCACTCATACGCCTAGTGATACTCTTATGGCTATTCCTACACCACTCTACATCCTGCCTCAGACAACTCGTAGCAGCTCTAAGCTCTGACGAAGTAGCACGGGCTGCTACCGATGACTCACCAATCTCATGCGTAGAAGTAACCTCAGTCTCAAGCGCGTATCCTAATGCCTCAGACGTATCCGACTCATAAGTCACATCCGACACAACAGGCGAAGGCGGCAGGGGAACATCCTGATCCTCCTCCATAAACTCCTCATCATCATCCTCCTCGTTATCATCATCGTCATCCATCTCCTCATCTCCATCATCCTCAATTTCATCATCATCCTCTAAACCTACCTCATCATCTAAACCAACATCAACATCCAACTCAACATCAACATCCAACTCAACATCATCTCCTAAAGACAATGGGTCAACAGCAGGTGGGACCGGAACCTAATCACGGGGAACTGGGACAGACATGATACTCTACAAGAGTATAAGGAAACATAAAAACACTATCCAAATTTTCGCGGAAAACCATTTTATAAGCCAAAGCATGATAGTGGAAAAAGATCCAAACCAATCTCAATATAAAACACGTATATATATATATATATATATATATATATATATATATATATATATATATATATATATATATATATATATATATATATGTGTGTGTGTGTGTGTGTGTGTGTGTGTGTGTGTGTGTGTGTGTAAGGTTTAAAAGAATACCAGGGCGCGAAGTGGCACGGAGGGCTGTCGGCTTTCTGTCTCAAAACATTTTGACTCCAGGAAAAAGTTTATAGTCGAGTGCAAGCTCGTTCTCTATAAACGGTGCTCCGATACCATTCTGTAGCACCCCTAACTCAAAATACGGCAGCTGACATGTTGGGGGGAACTACGCAAACAGAAACCAATCACATTTATAGCTAATGACCACAACACGGGACGTTTATAAATGTTGCAAAACATATCATTCGAATTATAAACCGTTTAGAGTACAAGGACTCTTAAATCAAAGTAGCAGCAGAAAAAGTAAAATAGAGTTTGCAGCGGAAAGTTTACAAAGTTTAGCAGCGGAGAACATTTAACAAAGTTTAGCAACGAAAATAAGTAAGACACACCAAGGTTTTACGAATGATATGAAAGTAAAGATAGTAAAGATAATTGTAATCTGAATTACATTACAATCCTGTTTGGTTGGCAGGATGGATGTAATTGTAATTCAGATTACATTACATTGCTTGTTTAGTTTGCAGGGAAATGTAATTGGATTACAACCAATTACGTCGAGTGATGTAATTCAGATTACATAGCAAACTTGATGGAATGTGTTGAATTACGTTGTAATTCAGATTTTTAAAAGTTAAATATCATTATTTATCTTTCAACGTTATTATCAATTATTATTAATATATTATTTAATTTTTAAAAAATACAATAATAATAATAATAATAATAATAATAATTTATTATTATTATATTAATTATAATAATTATTATTATCATTATTATTATTATTATTATTATTTAATAAATAATAATGTTATTACTATTTTATTATTTTTATTTTTATTATTATTATTATTATTTATTTTTAATAAATATTATTATTATATTATTTATTTATTAATTATTATTATTATTATTATTATTATTATTATTATTATTATTATTTATTTAATAAATATTATTATTATTATTATTATTATTATTGTTATTATTATATTATATGATATTATATTATATTATTATTATTATTATTAATATTATTATTATTATTATTATTATTATTATTATTATTATTATTATTATTATTATTATTAATGATTTTCTGAATTACATTACGTTGTGAATCAACAAAACACAATGCTACATTTCATCAATTACAATTACAACACATTACAATTCTGACACATTTCAATTCTTTGAATTACAATTCATTCAAATTACGATTCCTTCCAAAGATTACAATTTCTTCAAAAACATTATGTGAACCAAACGGACCCTAAGTTTATAAAGAATTTTATAAAAATCCGCATGACCTGCCCGTTTATATAACATTTCCCGAGTCAACGACTCTTTATTTTTAAACAATATTAATATATAAATAAATATGATTGGATATATCATTCGCGTAGTCCATTAGTTATTTAGGTTTTATCGACCATTTTGTATTTGTTCGGGTTCCAGGTATGTTAAGATCTTTACGGGCCTAACGTACCTACCGTCTCGTGTACCAAAGGGTCCATAACATCCAAATAACCAAGGCCGTAAATCCAATACGTCCAATTCAAGCTCACAATGTCATAAGAATGGAAATATGTCCATTATAAATTCCACTAAACTATAACAATTCATTTTAGATTTCTTATATATTATTATCCGTTTTATTATTAATTACCGTTTAACTCATATCAATATCCCGAGACTAGAAATAAACCAATACTCAAATAATCACAACAATAATAATAACTTTAAAAATCAAACCCAAGTCAAATAAAATAAACCCGAAACCAAACCAAATCCAAATCGAGTCTAACTCCGTCTCGGCTCAACCGAACCATCCAAATCCAAACCACACACTACCTAGTCTAATCCAAACATCCAACACAACAACAACAACAACAGCACTATAATACCCTCCCCCCACCACCACCCATGGCTCGGTGGTGGTGGTTCTCGGCTGTCGATTAACACAAACCAAATGGACCTTCGAATAATCCAATCCAAACACAAATATATACTCCCCTCGTCACCAATCATCAAACAAACCACAAATATCAAAACCCTCACCGAGTCAAGCGAGTTGACTCGGCGAGTCAACTGAGTCGCGGCCAAAACGGGTCGAACGAGAACAAAAATGAAATCCCACACAAGTTTTGGGTTTAAAAACAATATCAAAACATTTTTATAAAAGATTTAATATTAAAACCGGATTTAAAATAAAAATAAAATTAGGGTTTCGAAAATAATTTAAGAAAATAAAAAAGGAGAAGCGGCGGGGGTGGTGGTTTACCGTCGATGTGATGTTGGTGGCGTACGGCGGTGGAGGTGGTTTGAGGGTGTTACGGGGTGTTTGGGGGTGAGTGAGTGGTACGGGTGTGACGGGGTTATCCCGATCTATAAGACTGTACAAGAAAATGAGGTGGCAGGGAAAATATTCCGGCGAGTCGCCGGAAACTGCTTGTGCTCCGGCGAGTGGGCGGCGGCTGGAAAACGCAAGGAGAGAGAGAGAGAAATTTGGAGGTATGTGTGTGTTTTAATAAATAAAATGAGAAAATGGGTGAGTGGGGGTATTTATATGGGTAAAAAGTATAGAGTAGTATTTGTATTAAATGAAAGTGAAGGGTTGGTGTAAGGAGATAGTTTAGGGGCCAAAGTTGCCAACGTAGTAAACTTCTAACGATGAACGCTCCGGGGTCCAAACGACATAGCAAACGGACTCAAAAATTTACGAAACTTGCGCCATTGTTCGCGAAATAATTTTTCCAATAAAATCAAGCATAAACTTCAGAGTTTTTTCAAAACTCAAAATAATTCAAATAATTTGGCAAATGCAATACAATTCGAGTGTTCTAGGTTGTGCTGAGTCAATCAAGGAATAAAGTTCTCATTTCCAATATATCTCATATTTCTCAAGCCCAAATAATCATAAAATAAAAGTTTTAATGTGTCTCAGGTACGAAAATAAATATTTGGCTAGCAATAGGTTTAGAAAAAGTACCGGAGGTTACATCAGAAACAAGATTTTTGCTCAGTTTTCAAGAAAACTGAATGGTATAAATTATAAAATGACTACAGAACACTTAGCTAACTCAAATTAACAATTTACAATCCCTGACAACAGCGTCAAAAACTTTGATGTGTTGAGAAAGCTTTAAATTTATAAGACTAGTTTAACCGATTATTTTGACTAACACATGGGTAAAGTATAACCTTCGATGTAATCTAGTAAATAGATAAGACTAGGTCGTCCCAAGGGATTGGTGTAATTCAAGTTAACAAGTGTTCACAGAAAAGTATAAAGATTGTCACTTATCAAAAGATTTAGTAAAATGATTGCTTCCAAATTATTGATTTTATAATGATAATGATATAAGACATGTTTTTTTAGGCTGAGAAACATGAGAATAAACATAAACATGGACAGAGTTGCATGCACAAACAAGGAATATAAGCATGAGATTTCGGGTAATCATTCAAGCAAATAACTAACTATTCAACATGACAAGAAGTCCTTTTGGCCTATAATTCTTAACATATCAAATGCATAAAGATAGGTTTGTGGTTGATAATATAAACAGAACATTTTCCTAATCAAGTTCGTTAGACATGGGATTAGGTATTAAACAAAATTATACTTAGGTTGATCATAGCTTTATTAACCAATTTCTACAAGGTTAACACCAAGTTGCCATAAACAAACAAAATTAAACTCAATCAATGTAATAGAGCCTTTCGAACCATTTCTACTACAATGACAAATCACACAAGTATCAATGATCTTAGCATAACAATATCAAGTGTACGATTCATATAATCAAAAGCAAGTATCCATAGCATATATTTAAATCACATTTTACAATGGCAAATAGGTTGCTATTATGCCGAGGAAACCCTTTACCTTAAAAAAAAAAAGTTTGCCCAAACAAACATAATGAGACTACTCCATAATCACATGAATGAAACTCATAACAAATATATAAAATTTAGTAAATTTCGTAATAAAAAAGGTTATAGAGTTTTACCGAAGTATTATGAGTCAATGATTCGAAACTTAGTTTTCCCAAATGAAAACTACAATACCCAAACTATTATGATAGCTTCCTTAGAACTATGTCACAGCAACTAAAGAGACTCGAGAATAGCTTGCATACTTGTTCACTTCAGTAGGTAACTAGATAGGATAAACTTGATGAAGGTCACCTATCTTTCTGGTTATTTCTCTCTTCTTTGATGTTATGAGGTGTGGCTCTTTGTAACTCAGGTATAGGGTCCTTTATATATGCTCTAAGGTCGTGGTTCAACTCCATAATAATGATAAAGGGGCAAAAGATCGGCCTCTCAAAGAATGACATGTTCATTAAGTAATTGTCTTGTAACTGACAAATAAGTGAACCGCACTGCATATAAAGTACGCCGTACTTCTCTTTAAATTAAATATCTTTTGCCCGCCTACCAAGTACGCCGCACACAGCTATACAAACCGGCATAGTTGGGTCTTTTTCATCCTTTTGCACTTCTATTTCATTCTCTTTAACGGGTTTTAACGGATTTCAGCTATATTTTTCAAGTTACTTAGATTTATCATTCTTGCAACAGATTAGTGCCAACTACATACAGAAAGCCTAATATATATATATATATATATATATATATATATATATATATGGTAGATAAATAATATAATATAGAGGCAATAAATGTTTATATTTAAAGCGTTATCAGACACCTTCATGTACAAAATCCCTATAATAAATGACATTTTATCAGGGAAAATAATTATACTAAACCCATGGGCCATGAATGACTGATCCAACTTGCATTGCACTATATGCCTTTTATTTATTGGGCTCATCTATGCAAAGCTTTAGAATCCAAATGACCAAAATTTTCAAACTTGTGGCCCGTTCTATATATGCTAATTGCTAACTACTATAACAACGAGGTGGGCAACGATCCGCCGCGTTGCGGCGGGGCGTTGTTTATGTCGTTGATTATTGTACGGTACTAATTTGTGAAGGATAAAATTTACGCAAAGTTCAAAGGCCATAGTGGTAATGAAATTTGAAACGATATTAGCTGCTACTCGCTCTAATAAAAAGTTGCCGATGCAACTACCTTACACCTTTCAAAGGTAAATATATTCATTAAATTCAGACCTTGATGACTTTTGGGTGTGGCTACTGGCAGCCATCTACTGGGTGCGTTAAAGAAGATGACCATGATATAACATCATTGTTACCAACATTTTCGCACTTTTTTGAAACCAATAATAGACTTACACAGTACACACAAAATGGATGATTGATAAGCATAGCATTCGATGGCTCAATTTCCTTGATAGCAACATTAGAACGTGGTCTGATGATACCACATTTGTTCAAGCGTCCATTCAATTCGACAGCAATATTTCAGAAATGTCGTCATCAACATACTGAAACTGACCAATATAACCTGCACCATTAATACGACACTAAAGATATTGTACGACACAAAAACCAAACACTACAGATATCACAAAAGCAATTGAGACAATAACATTCGTTAGTACCTAACATAGAGAATTGATAACCATCATATGTGTATAGGTCATCTTATGCCTCAATTCAGGTACCTATCGACTATTTTGCCTTATCATGCTTCAGGTACACAACGTCAGTCAGTCATTCACCTTTGCCCACAGGCCAAAACTGCTGTTAAAAGAATATGATGCACAATGAAAAACAAACATTAATTTGCAAAAAATTACCCAAAAGAAAGACGAAAAATGACATAAAAATGCACATACCTTCACACCTTCTAAAAATTTTTGCCCAGCTCATGTGTTTTGCCTTTTCATCTGTTTTCCAACTCAAGTCCATATTTGTGTGATCCTTTTTATCTCTTTTTGCATCGCTCAGTTTTAACTACCTGCCAAAATATCTGAGTTACCAAGCCTCGGGTTCATTCGCTTCAGTCACTCTTGTTGTGACGCTAATTGCCGCCAAACGTCTTGGTTGAGTGCATCCAAGTCTGCCACATATCAAAATAAGATGCAAAAAAACCAATATTATAATGAAAACAGAAAACTGATACTAAACTGTTTGAAGCAAAGTAACCACTCCAATCAAACAACCTGGTAACTTTCCTTGACCAATTCTGCCCTGTCCGCAAACTTTGGAACAGCCTATAGTGGTCAATCATAATCAGAAATGTAACTTATATACACAACCAATGTATGCAAATCGAGAAAAGCATATGCATAAAAAAACAAACTAATACATACCCATCTTCAGTTTTCACCCATCTAAGTTTTCCATCTTTTGGCCATCATGAATCTGCTACCTTGCTTTTTCCATTGTTGCTATGACCTGCGTGATTCATTTATAGCCTCCAATAAGGTAATTATCATATTCAATGTTCCTAACGAAGACATCAGAAACAAAAAAAAAAAAAAAATGAAATAATCACTTTGAAAACGCAATTCAAAGAACCTTAAGAAACTGAATATCATATTCGTTACCTGTACCGGCAACACAAAAATTTGTTACTCAAATATCTAATGGAGGATACACACATACCCGTCACTGCAACAGGAAACATCTAGCAGCAATTAGTTTAATGAGTAAACAGGCAATTTAACAATGTATGCTAGGAGTCTTATGTTACTGCTCTAAAGTGAATGTTACAACAAATGAATCGAAACGCATACCTCCATCCTTGAACCTACCAAACCCCCATTCTTCGAATCATATGAAACAGCACAACAGTCGGAACAGCTTTCTCCAATGCCTTTGCCCATACCTCAACAGTGTCAGTGTTCGCTTCAAAAACAGGCACATTTCATAACCAATACATTGACATCAGAAAGTAAGTTTAAACATAATTATAGAAAACATGAAAGTTAAAACTGTTTAAAGTTGGCGAAAAATTCTTATTGTCTCAAGACTTTTATCAAACACCTGGTCAATATCTAGCCTTCAATATCTTCACAAACTAAATCCCATCGCTCCTTGGAGCGATAATTGAAAGCAAAAAAGTGATAAAATACTGACATGAAACACTAAGTATTGAACCAATCAAGATTAAAAATTACTTAAACCATCTCAACCTAAAGAAACATATATATGAACTAACAGGAACAAAATATGTGTAGCTGGAAAAGTAGGAAAAATAAACCTCAGTAAATCACAAAAAGAAACCTCAGAGCGAAAATTCAGTATCAAAATCCAAAATACCAGTTCACGTCATCACCACCGTAGATTTTTCCGGCCAGGTATTCACGACTGTTCCCGATATAATTTCATCTCAGCTAAACACAGCAGTAGTCAAAAACGATAACAGAAAAAGCCATACCTGAAATAATGAAAAACCAAAAGATAATAAAAAACAATACCTGATTAAGCAATCCGGTAACGTATACCAACATCGTTTATTCAAAACAGAAGTGAGTTTTCAGCAGATAAATCACAAACCCACCTGCGAAGTAAACCGACTGTCGAGAACAGTGAAGACGATGAACATCCAAAGACGGTGTAGCTTAACATAGATTAGAGAGAGGTGATAACGGGCTAACATTTTGGAGCTGGACAACTGTAGCAGGCTGGGCCATAGAGAGGAGAAATCAAAACGACAGTGTGTGCGTCGTTTTTGACGGTGCATTATATATATATAGTAATGTGTGGTCTAGTTTCATTGATAAATGTATCATTTGAGTTATAAAAATCTATTAATTGATGGGCAATAAATTGTCATTCTTTTACGAATTATACAAAATTTTCAACTTTGAATTGTTGTATAAAAGAATCTTTAACATATAACAATTGCTAACTTGCAAATAATACGAGAAGCGTCATTGTATAACTTTGAAACATAGTTTTATCAGAGAGACAATTAAAGATGGAGAGGTGTAACTTATATTTTTTTGGAACAAATGATCACCTAGCAGACATATTCAAAAAAATCACTTCCACTAGAAAAGTTTTAGGAGCTCGGACGAAAGTTGGGAGTTCAATCAAAAAACATTATTGGGAGAATGTGAACTAGTATGTTTTGGGGAAAAAAAAGGAAAAGAAAATAGTTTTTGAGGACAAGAATGAGACAAAGGGCATAATACAAATATCATGCAACTTGATCACTTTAAGACAATGATCCACCAATGCACAACTTTTATGTTCTTATTCAACTTACATTTTCTAGCAACTCTTCCAACTCTTTTAATCTGAATTTAAGCATAAGTTAATAGATACAGTTGTTGCCAGGGGCGGACCCAAGCAAAGAGTTTGGGGGCGGTGCCCTCCACGACTTGTCGAAAAAGTTCAGATTTTACTGTAAAAAAAAAATTTTAGACCTTTTTATTAAAGTGCACCACTCCAAAAAATCAAATTGCCCCCCACCTTGAAGCCAAAAATATAAAAACCTTAGTTTTTAGTGTTCAAAAAAAAATTATGACTTTTTTATTAAAGTGCATCACAAATTTTATCAAAAAAAATTTTTTTGCCCCCCGCCTTGAAAAATCCTCGGCCCGCCACTGGTTGTTGCTCCTAAAATATAATGAAATGAAAGACATTATTTTTAGGCCAGTTTGCTTATGTAGATTGAATGAATAACATGTCTCATTGATATCCTGTGTCCTTTTCTGTAAGATCCCGTTGTCTTTTAGTGTGTTTAACTTGTGCCCTAGGACACAAGTTAAAAAAATCCTTGATATAAAGTTACAAAGTAAACTTCAATTCATGATAGGAAGTTTACGTACGTAATTTGGCAATAGTACTTAATCATTAAACGATTGGATGGAGTTTCCTCGTAAAAAATATGTGATGTACATTAATTCACTGCAAGTTGTTGTTTTGCTTCTATAGTGTATCCGTTTCTGATTATTTCAAAATTGCAAAGTCAAAAACACAATTCCAAGAATTGAGTTTACCTACAGCTTCATATCACATGTCGTGCATATAATGTGAATGTCGTGTATATACAAGACATGTATTAGTTTTTTTTTTTTTTTTTTTTTTTTTTTTTTTTTTTTTTTTTTTTTGTCGTCGAATCATGTTGCGCCACATACCCTTCTTCAATGTCCACTACTACACAAAAATCTGATTAGGTGCGGTTTTTAAGGCCATTTAGTACGGTTCCTAAACCGTGGCTGATAGGGGCGTACTAAAACAGAAAATCATTTTCTAGTACGGCTGTAAACCGTAGCAAAAAACTGTTATTTGCTACAGTTTTTTTTCAAACCGTACCAAATTTCTCTGTTCCTTTTCTGCTACGGTTTTTTAATAACCGCAGTAAAATCTGTTTCTTTATAAAAAAAAACAATTCATTTTTCTTTTCTAAAACCTGTTACCAAACACTACCACACATCTTTCACAGCAGACACGAACAAAACATTGCAGCATACACAAACGATATTCGACAAATTTAACATCCTATATAAACATCAACCAACGCAACATCTGAGTTAGACAAAAGTGTTATCCATTACAATTGTTTAAACGTCATCATCACGAAAATATAAAACCTTAACTATTGAGGAGCCGTTGTATCTAACGGATAAACTACAACCCTGTAAAACTCGTCCAACGTAAAAAAGGCCACTTGATCGATCTCCAGCGGTGTTAGAGCGCGTGTGTCATCCCAAAGCTATAAAAACAAATAAGAGATAATAGTCAGATTATTTCGCCATAAAACCAACACAATGCAAGCTAAAACACAAATTCTGGTAGTTTTTATATCTGGTAAGGTGCACACAACTAGAACTTGGGATTTTATGGGTCTCAACTTAGACCCCACTGCTGGTCAAGCAACTCCACTGCAACTAACTTATGGAGACGACACGATTGTCGGCTTATTTGATACTGGTACGGCAGATAAGTATATGTAGCATAGGAAATGCTAAATATTACTACTTATTTTGTAATTTTACAAGTATTATATTTAATGAATCAGTCATTTGGCCAGAATCTAAAAGTTTCCATGAAGAGCCTGACATGTATCAATTTCTTAAGTGTTTGTTGTAAATTCTGAAGCACTGTTGAACAGGTATGTTTCAAATATATGCATCAGTGCATCATTTCTATATAATCTAAACGCTATGAAATCTACTTTTACGGCAAGGTCATGCATGAACTTCATCAAAGAAATTTAACAAACCGTAGCAGATGGGATTTAGTTACTACGGTTTCTTTTAAAACCGTACCAATAGGCTTTTTTTTGTATTTTGATACGGTTTTTTGTGTAACCGTACCTAATTGCCGTCTCAAAAAACGTTTTGTGTAGTAGTGGTCGGGTATATAACGTGACATCTTGGGGCATTTTTGAAATGTTGAAAAAGCTTGGGTATATGCAGACACACGGTGGTGAGCAGGGGTTCTGCCGTAATTTTCGCTATTTTTAAACTATCCATACAATGGTAAATAAAGTTATAATAAACAAGTAGTTTGTGAAAAAAAATCGACATCTACCATCTAAGAGATATTTAATTTAGCAACGGATTAGCTTCATTCGAAGAATCGTAACACGTTGAGGATTTAAAAATATAATTATGAATTACATAAGCACGCGAGGATGTATATGTACGTTTGTCTTTGTAACTCAGGAAATAATGCAATAACTTTTCACCATTTCTGTAAAGTGGTACAGTACTATACAATATAATTCACTTAAACACGAGTTGATAAACTGAGCATCAAATAAGCAATAAATACTCATTCGTTTCCTTATCTGTCGATCGTGAATATCAAACAATATATCATAATGCATGTCTACGTTATACAAAACAAGTTGTACCTTAATTAAGAGCCCAAAAAGATTCTAGTATTATACCATCATGTGCATCACCACCCATAAATTCACGTAAAAAAACTTCATTTTCAAAGATATCCATCCCCAAAAGACCATCAGATATAATGGATGGGGAAGAGCCCCCATTGTCGGATCCTGGAGTACCGTAATAAGGATATAAGTCATCCATGGCCGTTAAATCCTCTGAAACTAAAGAAGAGGACAATCGTGCATCATTAGTTGATGAAACCTCACTGGATATAGATTTTCGTTTTCGTGAGGGTTTGATTTTGGTAGTTGAGGGAATGTTAGTTGTATAACCATGATTTTTGAAAGCTTCGAAATCAAGGACAACTCCATGGTTTTCGTGTGGAACAACACGATTATGCGGGATCGTGTGGCAAGTGTGTCGACCAAAATATGTGATGCGAAATTTGTTTGTCTTGTTTTCCAACTGTTGGACATGTTTTGATGCCATGCAACCAAGATCATGCTTATATGTACATCTGAAATAGCATCTGTAATTGCACATAAACAAAACATTGTTAATTAGATCGAATAGGATATTAGGATCTAAGTCACACGTAAAAAGTCATGGCGAAGGCAAGGGGCCTTCCAAAATACTTGGAGACAGGGTCATCCAATGGATTTTGAAGGCCTGTACGATAACGATAAGTAAGCTCCCATGTTTGACGAATCTAGTGTAAAAAACAAAGAATGGTTGACTTTTTCATTCTCAAACAGGCAATCGCTACTTGATGTGTTCTTAATCTTGTAATTTGGTTGTGATCACATAACATTGTTATATAGTAATAAACTTAACCAAGGACATAAATTCATGCATATATGTAACTTGATAATATATAAAAGGGAGGCCCCGTAGAATTGGTAGCCCTGTGCAGCCGCCCCACTTGCACAGGATGTTCACCGCCACTGCTTGGAGATCCTCCAAATACGTTGAGATCCTCATATTGATATATCTAGACCGCTAGACGTATACGACACTTAGCTGGTTAATTTATTAATTTGGCAGTTTACAAGTCACTCCTTTGGGACTGGTTAATCTATTAATCTGAAGTAAACATCATCTAACTCAACCGAGAAGTTCTAATCTTTGGTTAAAATCGTAATCTTATGCAAATGTCATTCTATTCCTGAAGTATCCTATGAAGTAATGACATGTTTTTTTAAAGAAAATCTTAAAACCCAAATATATATTAAGATCTTTATCTTAACAACATTGGTAAAACACAAGATAGTTGTGGTAAATGAAGTGTTTGTCCAACTAAAACGTTGTTGATAGTTTGGTGTCTATGTAAGCAAACTTTGAATAAGTATTTCGCAATCATCCTATATAATGTTTTAGATGTTTATATAGAAAGATTTTTATGTCAGATATATGATTTGATTAAACATTTAATCAGATGAGAGTATGAGACATAATAAAACAATCTGTTGGAAGGTCTAAGCTTCATCTCAAACACATGGGTCTCAGATGCATTCAAGAAAATATCAAGCCAGAATTTTTACCTGCCCAAAAGCTAAAGGACTGAAGTTGACAAGTAAAGGAAGCATGAAGGACTAAAGTGCAAGTACCAAGCTGAAGGCTATTTGATATCTTATTTTCTCATTTCCAAGTGTTTATCTCATCCTTTACTGTGTGTTTTTATCTCTCATCTCTGTTATCATCTTGAGTTGAGATAAACCCTAGAAACTGTTATTTTCTTGTTTGTGTTTCTGTATTGTAATAAACTTTGCCATTCTTTGGTTACTGATTTTAATAATAAAGTGAGCCAGTGGGGAGGTTGGTTGGGTTCATTCTTATAAGTGTTTTTTTATTAAAGCTTTGGTTTATAAGGTTTTACACAATTATAAACTTTCTGATAAATCTAATGATATGTAACTTGTAGTTACAACTTGCAATATTGTTACATCATAAACCATACGTTATTTTAATGAAGTACAGTACTAATTAATATACTTATCACAGACAAACTAAGAAGGACATGAAAACTTAACTAGGTAATTAGTAAATAAGTTAACCTTGGAAAATTGGAATTGAGAATCTCCTTCTGTCCATATTTTCTCCATTGATAACCATCTTCCGGTGTATCACTAACTTTCACTCTTGATTCCATGCTTGTTCTGCAAAAGTTTAATCATGCAACAAAAGTCATTCAAGCAATTAATTAAAAACCACCTATTAGTTATTATATTGTCTAACGTGTTATTCTACAATAATTAATGTATGCATCTATAAAATATACTTTTACTTGCATTGCTTATAGTCTTATACATTGCAAGAATCTTGTGTTTACCTTCTCTTGTATTGACCTCGCCTTTGTTTCACTAACGGCGGCGGTGTCTCCTCGCCGTTAGGAGTGAAAATTTCTTGTGGTTTTGGGTCGGTGGAATCGCACGAACTCAACACGGAGAGACCATAAACAAACGATTTTGTTATGTCCATCACTAAATCATCGATGGAAACAATTTCATCAGTATTTAGATCATTTCGACTAAGCAGATTTTGCAACCTTTTTACAGAATTTTTGCCGTTGATTAGGGCTTCAACCAAAATATTATTTTTTTTCTCCATTTTAGGCTACTGTTTTCAACATGGTATAACTTTATTTTAGTTGGATGTTTATATATAAGAATGTGCTACGTGGTGAAAGAAGGTGGCATAGACAATAGAGTGAATATGTATAGATATGCAAAATACGATAATGACGTCATAGCAATTACGTCATCATTCATACTAACCACTGCGCGATCCTTTATTGCCTTATCATACCCACTCGGTTTGTAGGTGAAGCATCACCTTCACATTATCGATCATCAATTATCTGTAATATTTATAATGGAGGAATGATTTTCTTTTCAAAAAATTTAAATGTACACAAAATGATACATAATTCACAACACTTTAAAGCAAGCAATTTTCATAATTACAACAACTAAAGCATTGTGTACAACAAAAACTAGCATTAATCGAAATTCAGACCACTTTCCTTATAATTCTACATTAATAGCATTAAGAACACCCCCTACACTCAATATTACAATTATTTAAACACAATGTACAACCCTCATTCTTCATTAATAGCATTAAAAACACCCCTACACCAAATATTACAATCATTTAAACACAATATACAACCATTATTCTACATTAATAGCATTAAAAATATCTCTACACCCAATATTACAATCATTTAAACGCAATGTACAACCCTCATTTTACATTAATAGCATTATAAACACTCATACACCCAATATTACAATCATTTAAACACAATGTACAACCCTCCATCTTAACATAGACATGAACCTGTGATCAAAACTCGACTCAATAAAACTCGACTCGATACACAAAGCTGTGACCAAACAAATTTAGATGTCGGAATGACATCCCGTGATATTTTTATTAATTCAATTGAAAAAATTTATTTCAAGATACCCGCCGCTGCAACGTGCGAGTACCCTGCTAATTCCTCATAAAAGATGCTTACCATGATCAAATAAATAAATAAATAAATAAAATAAACTAATTCAATTCTTCACATTTTAAAGGGTAAATGATCACAGTTAAAAATTATAAAATTATAGAATCCACACTTTCTTATGTGTGATAATATTGGGTGTGGCAAATTTTTCTACACATATAAATGTGGAGATATTATCTAAGTGTCTATAGTGTTCGAAATTTTTTTTGAATGTCCAAATCTAAAAATATGACAAAATTGCAAAATAGTGTAGTAGTATACAATAAATAAATAGTGTGGAAACATTTGTGACACGTATAAGTGTGGCTTTAATTTAAGAGTCGAGTTATTTAAAAAATCAAACATTCCTCATATACCAAGGGACACATCTCTACCATCCATTTAAAAATAAATCAATTGTTGAGATTAAAAACATTTTAATATTTCACCAATTTTTTATAATTTAAATATCTCATAAACCGTTAATCGTTAAGCGAAAATAATTACACCATCGCGACGAGCATTTAATTATCTTTCTATAGATAGGCTATTTGATATATTTTTGACAATTATTTTTTTTCGTGGCCGAAAAAATCATATATGATATTATATATCATATCATATATGATATGATATGATATATAATATCATATATGATTTTTTCGGCCACGAAAAATAAAGGAAAAAAATGAAAAAAAAAATTGTCGAAAATATATCAAATAGCCTATCTACAGAAAGATAATTAAATGCTCGTCGTAACGGTATATTTTTTTTCGCTTAACGATTAACGGTTTAAAAGATATTAATATTTGAAAAAAAATGATGAAAGTGAGTTTTTTAAATTGTTGGGATTAATCTCATCTATTAGATCAAATAAAAATGGAGGGAAAAAGAATTATAGAGATTAGTCTCTTGATATATAAAAAAAAATTGATACTCAAATGATCTTTTACCTTAATTTAATTGTACACACTTTTAAATATTTTTTTACAAAGTACACGCATTTTTTAATTATGTTTTCGTTAGCTGGTCGATGGATTCAAGTGACAAGAATATAAGCTACAAACAAGTAAACGTCCTACATAAAATCATGCTACTCATTATAAAAATATCACACGTACACACATAAACTAATTATTAACATCATTTCTCCTCAAAATTTTTTGCATGCTCTAAAAACAAAGTTACACGGTTAATAACATACCACAATACTATGATCCTAATATCACATAATTACACATCCAAATTTCTGTTGCAACTACCAAACACTATTCATCCTTTCTTTTAATTTTCACATACACTATTCATCGTTACCTAACTTAAATGATACAAACAAACCATGTGTGAAGCCATAACTAATTGATTATGGACCTCGAGTTAAACAACTAATAGATGTTAAACGCATAAATCTAAGGGTGCGTTTGGTATGCTTCCGTGAATCACAATGGGTATGAGTTTGATAGTAATGGTGGGGCTCTCGTCCAATGTTGCAAAAAATGGCCTACTCGGCCTTGTAATCGCCGATTACAAGGTAAACGGCCCTGGAACTTGGAGAGATTTACAAGGAAATCGGCCGATTAATCGGCTAAAAAACGCTACTCGGCCCTCGACCGCCTCAGAACCGATTCACGATTTTTGCAACATTGCCCTCGTCTATGATAGAGTCATTCCTCTCCTCTTAGACTCTTATGAAGTATGGATAATATTCATGTTTCATTTTCATGTAATGTGGGCCCCTCATTTTAACCAAACACTTAGAATCATTACTACTATGATTCCCTCATTCTCATAGAAGGATACCAAACACACCCTAAATGTTCAATCAATCTTTACCAGGTTTCTGTTCAATAGTAGAAATATTGTCCTGAACCAAGCTTCCGGATCAGAAGTGTAGGATACTAAGTTAACTATCTTTTTATAAGGCTAATAGGCAAGGGGTTGGTTTTTTCACCTAACATCTCAGCGCCACATCAGCTTTATTTCTCATCTCACTTCCCTTCACCTTACTTCACCATTTAATAGTCAATGTCACATCTAACTTAACCTTTTTAAATACCCACTTTATACAAATATACCCCACTAAATACCCCATACACACTCACATACAAAATAAAAAATAATAAAACAAGTGGGAGAAAGAAAGGTGGTCTGACCAGTATAACTTGTTTCGGGTTTCGGGTTTCGCACGTGAATTTGGGAGGTGGGCAAGGGCATCATGCGTGAGTTTTGGTTGCAAGGTGAAGGGATCACCCCCTTGCCTACCAGCCTAAGATAAACTGATCGAACATAAGTTTATTTATTATCTATAGAACCTACTACCAATCGCTACTTTACACATTATAACTAAAGTATAATCCCCGTGGACTGTTCACCATAGAGTCCTAGCCAACCATGTTTTTTTTGGATTGCCCAAACCCGACGGATCCACTCACACTCCTCTCTCATTGTCTAGGTCCGACACCCAAAAAAGCTCCGATGGACCTCATTGCTCCGATCCGACAAGGGGATATCCACAGTGCAACATGTGGGTGTTGCTACAGAACCACCAAAATAATTTTAAAGTGGGGGGGGGGGGGGGGGGGTAGGTTAATTGTGAGGGGATTGTGTTTTGTGGCTGTATTTTTGCCATTTGTTGTGAGATGTACTGCTGTAAATCTCCAGCTATATACTTGGGTTTCATTATCTTTTAAAGGATTTTCTAGATCATTTGGTTGCTTAATTTTTCCTGGATATTTAGGGTTGGCTGTGTTTCATCAGTTTTTTTTCTTTTTTTTTTTTACTTTTCATTTTTTTTTTGTCACTTATTTTCCTTTTTGCAGTTAGTTTCGCTGATGTTTTGATTACATGTTTGTTGGTTATGTTCCCAGTTTTTTTTATGCTTTTTTTACTGTTTTATGAATATGAACCATAGGATTAGAATCTTTGTTCTCAACATTAACTGATTAGAGTTTGCTATTGCGGTTTCTTCCACCAACCGCTTTTTTATTATGTTTACTTTTGATTTAATTGAGATTATTAATTAGATTAATTAAATTTGGGTATCTATTGTTTTGTAGGATATGAGGTTGTTTTAGAAATAACTAAAACCAGAATGGTGAAATTGTTTTTAATTTGCTTTACATACTTTTAGATGAAATCGAGGTTGGTCGTTCTTTATATTTATAGTATTTGATTAAAATCGAGTATGCACAATCATGTCTGAAGCATGAAGCTTTGGCCGTCTCATTAAGCTTATGTTTCCGTGGCGATCATGAATTTTTCTACAAATTAACTCTTCCCATGAGTGTGGCTGACATATTCCCGTATCTTGGTAGGGTAACCACGAATGTTAAGTGGGTGCAACCATGGCGGGTGTGTCAAGTCGCCCAAGGAAAGGCATATCTAAGCCTCACTTTCTACTAACTCGCGTGGAATTTTTAAATATGACCATTAAGGCAATGATGATCACCACATTTTTCTTAACTCCGTATTTTGGCGTGGCAGCCACAATAGAGATTTGGCTGTAGCCATGGCGGGAGTTTTATAATGGTGGTGAATTTCTATATCTGAGCCGATGCATTGTTGTAAAAAAAACGTCGAAGGACTTTCGAATAAGCTGTACCTAAACCACCTCCAAATGGACCCAGGAGAGGGGAGGTAAACCGTGTGTATACCATAATATGTGTTATTTACAATATGTTTGGGATCATGTTTTGAGAGTTATTATTTGATAGGTTTTCCTACTTTTACTGAGAAAAAACTCATTTTGACCACAATACCTATTCTCAGCCCTTTCCGCAACAATTTTCTGAATAAACTTCTTTCTCTTCCTAATTAAAGACTCCCTTAAGGATTCCCCGTAATCGTTTTTGATATACTGATTAGTTTTCAATTTTTGTCGGGAAAACAGTAGAACTCTATTAGGAAGTTGGATGCTCCACTGATTTATGCTTAACGGGTCAAAAGGAAGCCAGTAAATCTAACAAAAACAACAAAAAAAAAAAAAAAAAAAAAAAAAATCCTGAAGGTTGAGATAAAGTATCATCACGCTTAAATCTTTCGGCGGCCCATGTCTTCTCACCACAGTTTCATATGAAAAGTCTTTGTGACTCGCTTACATGAAAAATGCCCTTCATATGAGTTCATGTAAGTTTGGTGTTCATACCGTTGTTTGTATATTTCCTGTGCTTTTCATCTGACGATTTAAGCTTGAAAGATTATTACTTTTGCAGGCTATTTATGGAATTGCTGTCTCATATCTCTCAGGAACTTGCTAGGCTGCTAGCTTATCTACTTATTCGGTACGTTCATCTAGAAAGAAGTTCTACTGGAATACATTTGGTTGCTGAAATTGTTGTTGGTGTGCTTAAAATGCTAAAAATGCAAAAATTAAAAAAAAAAATAGATTTATCTGTTCGTTTTATCGCTGATATGCTTAAAATGCTTAAGTTAAAAAAATATTGATTTATCATTTTATTTTACCGCTCAGTGTATCTTTATTGAGATAATGGGTGGCTGGGTTAGTGTTACAGTGGTGTGTCATGGTATTCTGATTTTGATATGCTTAAAATGCTTTAGAGATGTTAATTTCTGAATTAAAGCGTATTCTGAGCTTCATCTACTAAATGCTTAAAGTTCAAGAGTAATATATATATATATATATATATATATATATATATATATATATATATATATATATATATATATATATATATATATATATTGTGGAAAACTAGAAGGGGGGTTGAATAGTTTAACGTTTAAAATGTTTTTAACTTGTTTAGTTAGCTTTGAAACTTTCCGTTTGATCAAAGATATATACACAAACACAATATATAACATGCAAGTAAATGAAAGAAACGATCAAACCACAACACGAGTATTTATCGTGGTTCGGCTACAAGGACTCTTTTTTCTTGCCCTACGTCCACGCCCCGAGTATCCAACTCGAGAGTTTCTTTCACTAGTCAACAAGCTCCTTTCACCGACGGAGAAAACCTTACACGTCGCTTATACTTTTACCGACACTAAGCTAGATGTCGAGTTCTTTACCAAGGGTACAACTACTCCCGTTACTTCTTTTACAAGGGTACAACTACTCCCAACACACTTTGTATTTTGATGACTAAAATACTAACCGATCACTACTGAAAATACACAATCAAATGAAGTGTAAACTAGACAAGTCTACACAATGCTAAGCTAACAAGTCTTTCAACGTTGTGTTGAATACTTGTTACTTTTAATGAGCTCGTGAATCTCTTTGCTACAAAAAGAAACTTCACATATGAAATGTTAAACAGTTAGATGAAAGAATGAATGTGTGTGTGTAAAATATAATATGGAGTGATAAGCCAAAAATCAACTTGCGGCTTGGTATTTATAGCAAAGCCTTCTGCAGGCCTGGCGGATAACCCTCAGATGGGTTCCGCCTGTGTACCCCAGGGTTCCGCCGGGCTTGAGTTGGTTTTGCAATAAATCTTGCAAACCAAACAAAGTCACATCTCATTTCTCCTTGCAAACCAAACAATGTCACATCTCATAACATCTAGTCAAACACTAAACTTGCAAGCAACTACATAGTAAGTCAAACACATTTTCTTTCCATAAATGTATATTGACAAAACTTGCCATAAATGTGATGTGACAATTCTATTTTAAGAAATAAAAAGTGTTGTGTTTTATGAAATGTAAAATGTAGCAAAAGTCTAGTTTATACAAGTCTTTAAAACTAAGATTATGTTTTACTTAGAAACTAAAGTTTACATTTTGTCGTTAACAAAAGTTAGCGAAGATCGTAAAATATAAATAAAGTTTTTAGGCGATATTTGTATTAACAATCTCCCCCTTTTTGTTGATGACAAAACATAAACTTTGTTTTTAAGTAACTCACAAAATCTTGGTTTTTAAGACTTAAAAAAATTATATTAAACTTGTTTTACTTAAGTGATGAAAATCATATTAAGTTTTGAAGGTTTAATATATTTCTCCCCCTTTTTGTCAAAACAAAAAGTAGAGTAGCGAAGCGGAATTATGCACTTGCTCCCCCTTGGTTGTTACTCCCCCTAAAAGGAGTGCCAAGATGGGAAACATGGATTTTGATCCTACAAAAAAATTGTTAGTTGATGATATATATAGTCAAGCTTGTAGATACCACACACATTGCAACCACAATGACAACACAAAAATGATCAACCAACAATGCACGAAAGTAAGTAGAAAGAAATATCATTCCAAGTAATATTTTGACTTTGAAAAGTCAAAAGACAAGAAATGCGAAATATTCATCTACTTCTAAACAAAAACAAAAAAAAATAACCAAGAAAGAAAAATAAAATCCTATTTTCTAAAATGGGGCAAACGGCCTCCAATGGTTGTCTAGGATTTGTTTGGGTAGGAAAGAGCATCCAAACGTTCTATGACGTGTTGGAATGCAACCCGGGTTTCATCTTGGAATTGGTGAAGCAACGTTTTGATGCTTGCACCCATTTGCTCACAATTTGAGCAAATATGGGGATGCGTGGATGGAAAAGGGTTGGTTTGGGTTTCTTGGTTTGAGGGTTGGTTAGTTTTTGGTTCTTGGGTGGTGGATGGATTTGGTATTGAGTCAAGCAAGGTGGTTTGAAATTCCATTGCTTGATGAAGGTGGTTCTCAACCATGCTTTGAATTTCCTCATATGAGGGGAAGAAAGACTCAAAGGTTTGGGCTTGAGAATGTGGTGGAGTTGGGTGATCATGGTTTTCAAAGTTTGGTTCTCCATAAAGAGGATCATGGATGTCATGGTAGATAGGGTGAAACAACAATGGTTTGGGTTGATGGTACACTTGTTGTGGTGGTTGGGTATGGTTAAAATGCTCATTTTGATCTAGAATTGACCTTGGTGATTCGTTTGCAAAAGGTGGTGGTTGTGTAGGTCTTGGTGGAAGATCATTTAGATCTTGGACAAAAGGGTGTGGTGATGTGGGAGGAGACCCAAATAACTCCATAGGTTCAATTTTGGGTAATGGTGATGGTGATGGAGTTTTGGATGGTTGGGTTGGAGCACTTGGTGGAGTTGGGTCAATGGGTGATTTAGTAGGTGGTGGAGTGAGCTCATTGGGTTCATTGGGTGATGGTGATGGAGATGGAAGGTTCAAACAGTGTTCATTTTTTATAGGTGAGGTGAATTCATCCGAAGATGAGGAGCTTAGGTTGATGGGTTGATTAGACCATAGTGGTTTTACACTTATCCGAACGGTTTTCCGAATGGGTCGTGATGGTTGAGAGGTGATTGTTGACTTAGTCATGGTTAAAGATGGTTTAGAAGTTCAGAAATTGTGATGAAGAAGGTGTGATTTGATAGTGTTTAGGATGGTTTAGTTTATAGTGATGAAGGATTGTGGAAAGGAGTGTTTGGATTTGATGTTAGTCCATACAAAAATGGAGGTTCCTAATGATTTGGAAAACTAATTGTGGGTTGTCATATCATGGAAGTCAATCCAATGAAAATGATGAAGTGAGAAGACAAGGTTTGCACTAAATGCTTAGTGGTTTTAGTAAATTTGTTGAAGTATAAATCTCAGGGATTTCAAGGATCCTTTAGAAGGGTTCCTTCCTTTATGTGTGAAGGGTCCTTGGGGTGGTTATGGCTATTTTTGAATTTTGGTGGGAAATGGTTTTGGTTGAGTTATAAGGAATGAGAAGTACCCTATTGTGCTAAACATATTGCAGAAAATGGGTTTCTATCTAAAAGGATTGGATTTTGGTGTTTGGATGTTCAAATGTTGAAAACAAAAACAAAAATTATGCAGGCAACTGGCGGAACCCTCAGGATACACAGGTGGAACCATTTGAGGGTACCGTCTGGTCCGTTGGGCCAATTCTGGGTTTCCCAAAAAATACACTGGCGGAACCCAATTTCGGGTACCGCCGGATCCGCCAGTGCTGAAAAAAGTGACAGTCCGCGTTTTTGACCCGCGAGACGATTTTCAAAATTTTTGAAAACTCTTAAAATCAAAAAGATAATGCATTTCTTGTTAGGCAATGCAAAAAATAGATACGTAAACACACATATCATATGACTTTGACCTTGAGGTCGAGAATTTCACTATACTTAGTGAAAATATCATAAACATGAAAATTTGACAACTTGCCAAAAGTTGTCTACCTGCATCAAAGTTAGATACTACATGTTCCAAATTGTATCAAACATTGTACTAACACACAAATGCATCATAAACATTGTTTAAACAACAGAATTAGTTCAAATAGCACCTAGTGCCAAACGCTCCTACACACCCGCACTCATTGACGGTCGATCTTATTCTTGAGCTTTCCAAGAAATCTTCCAAGATTCTTAAACATCCCCTTTGTTTGCTTGAACTCCTCCGACTCGTTTGGAATATCCGAAAGTTGGGATAGGTATTCGAGAGGTGGGAGCCTAGAGTTTGGCAAATTGTCATCTTCACTCATTGAGGAAGACAAATATGAGGTAGGAGGATGTGGACGTTTTCCTTGGGCTTTGTACACTCTCTTATCACTTAGTGTGACAAAGGTGTGTGGAATGAGAGAGTAGTCAAGGCGAAGACCGTTTGGAGTTGGTGGAATGGGTGAGATGAACCTAAAGAGACGGGTCAAGAGCATTCCATACGGCATAGCCGTTGTGCCATGCACGGGAATGTCGGCCATTCTCTTGGCCATGTAGTAGGCAAGATTGAAGGGTTGCCTAACGGCCAAAGAGTAGAGCATGTAGCAAAGGCAAAGGTTGATATGATCTCGGTTTCCTATTGTGCTAATGACCTTGGCTCTAAGGACTTCCTCCCATTTCTTGAATTGGGGCTTGAGTTCATTCATTTCCATTCCATATGGGTCCTTTTCGACCTCATTTCCCGAACGGGTTCTCCTAGTGTTGGTTGTCCTAACAAAGAGGTGCTCACGGAGTACATCTTTTGATACAAGAGGTGTGTCATAAGGATGGATGCGGTCTTGGAGGGTGTCAAGAGTTGAGAGGGAGTGCAAGTCGGAATAGATACAAGTACCACGGTTTGGGACACCTAAGATTTGAGCAAACTCCTCAAGAGTAAAGGAGTATTTATGACCACTAGTCCTAAAGTTGATAGACATGTGACCATAATCATCCGTGGAGAGGACGGCGGATACATAGAACTCTAGAATGAATCTAGGACAAATAGGCTCGTCGATATTTAAAAGACACTCAAAGTTGATTGTGGAAAATTTGGCGTAAAGGTTTGTGCCTTCTAGGAAAGACGGGTCGATGGTTCTACCCTCATGGACATAGTGTTTTTCTAAGGCTTTGAAAACGTTGACTTGGTTTGGGGTAAGGCCTTTGGTTTTGTGGTGTTTTGGTAGGTACTTAATGGTGTCCTTGTGGTCGTAGTGGGTTAGAGGAGGCATGATGATTCCTAGAACAACAAAATTTCACATTTTAGTTTAAGTAAACTACTATTATAATGTGGATGTTCTAGTGTGTGCCTATATGAAAACAATGTGGAGGTGCGGTTATCTTGACTCATTTTGATGCTTCAAAAACGTTTTATAATGCAAGTTTTGTTATAAAACAAAAGATAACCCAAACGCTCCTAGTTCAATGTAGCTTCGTTTGAATGTACCCGAAAATACATATTGGTTATGTATTCCCTTTAGCATTCAAGAGACATTATGCAAGTGATGTTTTAAACATAACGTTTTGATTTTGTATTCTCAATGTGAGACGAAAAAATATTTGTCCTATTTGTGAGAAATTTTTAGAAAAATTTGACATGGGGTGTTTTAGCAAACATGTTTACACTAAGTAAGAATGCAATTCCTAACTATGGGGAACATGATTAGTTTTGTTAAACACCTAATTTTGTGCATGAGTTTCTCAAGTTAATGCATAACCCCAAGTTTTTGTTTTTGTGCAAAAATAGAATTCCTAGACTCAGATCAGGATTGTAATCAAGTTTAGAATACTTACAATGATGATTGATTTGCAATGTTAGTGAAGGAAGACCAAGAATTCATAGGTATGGATGGATGGTAAAGTGAATAGTAACAGTTTGAAAGTGGTGGTATGAGATAATGGGTGTTTGGGTTAATATAAACAAAGATATTGATTCTGCAGGTCGGCGGACACGGCGGACCCCTGAGTTGGGTTCCGTCCATTGTGTTTGAGGGTTCCGCCGACCCTGCTGAGAAAAAGAGTTATGGATTTGTTTTGATTTTTGTGATTTTTGTCTAAAGTCCAGAACAACAATGTAGGTTCCATGAGTCCTAAGCCTAGCCTAAGAAGGTTAAAAGGTTCACGTTTAAGGGGTTTTGTGAGAATGTCGGCTATGTTGTCTTCGGAAGAAACTTTCTCGATTGAGATATTTCCTTTTTGAACGTTGTCAGGAAGGAAATGATTACGGATTTCAATATGTTTGGTACGAGAATGTTGAACCGGGTTTTTGCTAAGATCAATGGCACCTTTGTTGGCATAAAGAATTGTGATGTCGTTGAGTTAAATTCTGTAGTCAACAAGAGCTTGCTTCATCCAAAGAGCTTGTTGACATGCCTTTCCGGCCGAAACGTACTCGGCTTCCGTTGTTGAGATAACAAGAGCCGTTTGCTTCTTAGAGAACCATGAGGTGAGACAATGTCCAACAAAAGTACAAATACCACTTGTACTTTTTCTATCGACATAGTCACCGGCATGATCCGAGTCGGCATACACTATGGTGTCTATTCCCGTTCCTTTGGGATACCATAAACCTAAATGTGTAGTGCCCTTAATATACCTAAAAATTCTTTTAACGGCTTCGAGATGAGTAGTCTTAGGATCTTCTTGAAAACGAGCACACAGACAAACACTAAACATAATGTCGGGTCTACTAGCCGTTAGGTAAAGTAGACTACCAATCATACCTCTATATTTAGTGCTATCTACGGATTTACTTTCCTCATCCTTGGTGAGTTTAGTTTCGGTGAACATGGGAGTTTTGATAGGTTTCGAATCTTCTAATCCAAATTTCTTAAGCATGTCCTTAATATATTTAGATTGGTTAAAGAAGATACCATCTTCTAGTTGTTTAATTTGGAGTCCTAGGAAAAAGTTGAGTTCTCCCATCATACTCATTTCAAACTCGTCATGCATGATTTTTGAGAAATCCACACATAATTCTTGACAAATTGATCTGAATATAATGTCATCAACATAGATTTGGACTATGATAATATGTGAATCTTTCTTCTTAGTGAAGAGAGTATTATCAACTAAGCCCATGGTATACTTATGGTCAACTAGGAAGGTTTTAAGTCTATCATATCATGCTTTTGGAGCTTGCTTAAGTCCGTAAAGAGCCTTTTTAAGTTTGTAAACATGATTTGGTTTTTCAAAATCGATGAAGCCCGGTGGTTGAGCAACATACACTTCTTCATTTATGACTCCGTTTAGAAATGCACTTTTGACGTCCATTTGAAAGAGTTTGAAATTATGTGCACATGCATATGCAAGTAAGATTCTAATTGACTCGAGCCTAGCAACCGGAGCAAAAGTTCCATCGTAGTCAATGCCTTCTTGTTGGTTATATCCTTGTGCAACTAGCCTAGCTTTGTTTCTAGACACAATTCCATTTTCATCCATTTTATTACGAAATACCCATTTTGTTCCAATTATAGTTTGACTCTTTGGTTGAGGAACTAATGTCCATACATCATTCCTAACAAATTGGTTTAACTCTTCTTGCATTGCAATTACCCAAGACTCATCTTTAATGGCTTCATTAATATTTTTAGGTTCAGTTGACACGAAACAAAAGTAGTTGCTTTCATTTTGAACTTTTGACCTTAGTGTTCTTTCGTTAATGTTGCCAATAACACCATCTAATGGATGCCTTTTAGATTCTTTGATATTGACAAGTTCTTTGTTTAATAGTTCATCTTCCTTGTCATCACTTAAAATTTCTTGACTTTCTATTGCTTGGCTTTCAACTAAGTCATCATCTACCAAAGGTGATGTCTTAGAGGGAGGTGGACTCTCGTCAAATGTTACGTTCAACGATTCCTCGACTCTTAAGTTTCTTTGTTCAAAACAATGTACGCTTTACTATTTTGTGAATATCCAAGAAATATACCTTCATAAGACTTTGGGTCAAATTTGGTGAGATAATTCTTGGTGTTAAGAATGAAACATTTACTCCCAAACACTCTAAAGTATCCTAATGTAGGCTTTTTACCTTTATATAGTTCATAAGGAGTTTTATTCAAAAATGGTCTAATTAAGACTCGATTTAAAATGTACGTTGATGTGTCAACGGCATTACACCAAAACTTTTGTGGAATGTTTTGTTCATTAAGCATTGTTCTACTCATCTCTTGCAATGTCCGGTTTTTACGTTCTACTACACCATTAGATTGAGGAGTACGTGGAGCCAAAAAGTTATGAGTTATACCATTAATATCACAAAAGTTTCCAAATTGAAATTCATTATCAAATTCACGACCGTGATCCGTTCTAATAGACACAATATTAGACCCTACTTGATTTTGAATTTTCTTACTTAGAATCTGAAATTTATCAAAAGCTTCATTTTTACTTTTCAAAAATTTTGTCCAAGTATATCTTGAGTAATCATCAACTATGATCAAAGTGTAGAAGTTACCTCCATAACTTTGTATAGCGGATGGACCAAATAAATCCATATGCAAAAGTTCTAGACACCTAGATGTAGAAACCAAGTTTTTAGCCTTATGGCTACTATGGACTTGTTTACCGACTTTGCAAGCATCACAAAAGTGTTGGTCGTATTTCAACTTAGGTAGGCTTCGAACTAAGTCTTTGGAGGAGAGGTTTTGGATTAGTCTCATGTTAGCGTGTCCTAAACGTCTATGCCATAAAGTTGAAGATTCATCTAATGAGGTAAGACAAAGTTTGTCTCTAGATGTTGGATCCATCTTTATGCCATATACGTTGTTCTTAAAGACACCTTTGGCTATGGTTATACCATCTTTAAGTATTTTACTTCCGTTTTCACTAAAAAGGACATTATAGTTATTACGACAAAGTTGACTAATACTAAGGAGATTAAAACCTAAGTTATCAACATGGTATAAAAATGGAGTCATGAGAGATTGTACCTTTTCCAATGATTTTGCTTTTAGCTTTACTACCAAACGTAACATTACCTCCGTCACATTTGTGATAAGTAGTGAAGAGGCTTTTGTTACCCGTCATGTACCTTGAACAACCGCTATATTTAATCCATTCATCCGGTTCCAAACAAACTTTGAGGCACACCTATTTTATGAAAAACACTCAAACATTTGGTCCCCAATTTCTCATGGGTACATTTTGGTTAAGCATACCATTAACTTGTTCCAAGTATGAAAATAGAGCATAAGGGTTCCATGACATGTAATTTGGAGTTTGGTAATGTCTAGGAGTGTTTTGGTTCCAAACATGTTGGTAGTTTGGTCGAGCGTTGAAGTTGCTCTTTGGAAAGGGGCGTTTGGGAATTGGAGTCTTAAGTCTTGGTTGAGTAGTCTTAGCTCTAAATTCATTTTTACTAAGTCCTACTCCAGTTTTAAACACAGGTTTTGTTCCATTTTTATATGTAACTTTAACAAATTTTGAACGATCCGATGTGGATGGAGTTACTGCTGCAGCAGGCCTGGCGGAACCTTCGGGTCCAACGGGCAGAACCCTGGATTGGGTTCCGTCTGTTCCGCGGGCTGCTGTAGCAGTTTTGTTTGTTTCTTGTGCAATCTTTTCTTGTTTCGTTTGACCCTTTGAAGTTTCTATTTTCATGAATCCTAGTCCTGTTTTATCAAAGGGTGACTTTTGAATTTTCATAATTTCATCCGCACAAGAAATGCTTTTATCGAACTTCTTAAACTTTGTGGTTTGTTTTATTAGATCATTTTGAATAATTTTAAGTTTCTCAATTTCGAGTTTAAGTTCTTCACATGATTTGCAAGAAGTATCAACACCTTTACTCTTTTCTAATCTCTTAGCTTTTTCTTTTAATTCATAAACTTCATTTTCTAAAAATTCCTTTTTAGTTTTCAAAAATTTATTTTTGTTTATCATTTTTAAGCTCAATTCACAAAGTTTGTTATATTCTTTTTGTAAAGTGTCATCATCAATAGAGGAGTAAGATGAGTCGGAGAATACCTCATTTGAGTTGTGAGCCATGAGAGCAATATTATCATTCTTTGACTCATCGTCATCTCCTTCATAGAATCATAGTCACTCCAAGCACAACCCACAAAAGCTTGTTGAGGTTTGCTCTTGGGTGGTTTTGGACATTCTCCTACAAGATGACTTGTGTCTCCATACCTATAGCATTTTCTTTCAACCTTTCCTTTCCTATCATCACGATCTTTTCGGAAAGTTTTCTTGTCATCTTTAGGTTGCCTTAAAAACTTTCCTCTTCTACGAAAGAACTTTTTGAAATCTCTAACGGCCATAGCATATTCCTCATCATCACTATCCGAAGTAGATTCTTCATCATCACTTGATTGGACTCTAGCTTTCAAGGCAATGGACTTAACTTTTTCTTTCTTGCCTCTAACTAGTTCCGAATCTTTTTCCATTACCATTTCATGAACTTTGAGGTTTCCAATTAGCTCATCAAGTGACATGCTTGAAAGATCTTTGGATTCTTCAATTGCCGTCACTTTTGCTCTCCACTTCGGATGGAGTGCTCTAAGAAATTTCCTGACAAAGTTCTTACTACAAAAAGATTTATCAAGTGCTTTAAGTGAAGTAATAATAGTGTTAAACCTAGCAAAAGCATTATCAATAATCTCATCTTTGGAAATAACAAATTGTTCATATTGTTGCAAGAAGATCAATTTTGTTATCTTTAACTTGTGAGTTTCCTTGATGAGTGACAATTAAAGATTGCCAAATATCTTTAGCGGTTTTACACAAAAAGACTCTTTCATATTCTTTCTTAGGCAAAGCGTTGTAAAGCATCATTTTAGCTTCATTATTTTTACCAATCAATTTCTTTTTATCATCATCTTTAATGTTAGTAACTACGTTATCACCATCAATGATTATATACCATAAATCTATATCTTTAGATTTCACGTAAGTTTCAAAACGGTTTTTCCAATATATAAAACCATTTGCTTCAAAGAGTGGTGGTCTTTTGCATAGATTGCCCTTCTTTGTAATTTTCAAAATCCATGGATCGTTTCAAGTTTTAAAACACAATATATTTTAAAAGCTTGAGTAACGTAGCTCTTGATGCCAATTGTGGAAAACTAGAAGGGGGTTGAATAATTTACCTTTTAAAATCTTTTTAACTTGTTTAGTTAGCTTTGAAACTTTCCGTTTGATCAAAAATATATATACACAAACACAATATATAACATGCAAGTAAATGAAAGAAATGATCAAACCACAACACGAGTATTTATCGTGGTTCGGCTACAAGGACTCTTTTTCCTTGCCCTACGTCGACGCCCCGAGTATCCAACTCGAGAGTTTCTTTCACTAGTCAACAAGCTCCTTTCACCGGCGGAGAAAACCTTACACGTCGCTTATACTTTTACTGACACTAAGCTAGATGTCGAGTTCTTTACCAAGGGTACAACCACTCCCGTTAGTTCTTTTACAAGGGTACAAGTACTCCCAATACACTTTGTATTTTGAGGACTAAAATACTAACCGATCACTACTGAAAATACACAATCAAATGAAGTGTAAACTATACAAGTCTACACAATGCTAAGCTAACAAGTCTTGCAACGTTGTGTTGAATACTTGTTACTTTTAATGAGCTCGTGAATCTCTTTGCTACAAAAAGAAACTTCACATATGAAATGTTAAAGGGTTAGATGAAAGAATGAATGTGTGTGTGTAAAATATAATATGGAGTGATAAGCCAAAAATCAACTTGTGGCTTGGTATTTATAGCAAAGCCTTCTGCAGGCCTGGCGGATACGGCGGAACCCTCAGATGGGTTCCGCCCGTGTACCCCTAGGGTTCCGCCGGGCTTGCAGTTGGTTTTGCAATAAATCTTGCAAACCAAACAAAGTCACATCTCATTACTCCTTGCAAACCAAACAATGTCACATCTCATAACATCTAGTCAAACACTAAACTTACAAGCAACTACATAGTAAGTCAAACACACTTTCTTTCCATAAATTTATATTGACAAAACTTGCCATAAATGTGATGTGACAATTCTATTTTAAGAAATAAAAAGTGTTTTGTTTTATGAAAGGGTTTAGGCCGTACAATAGCTACGTACTTTCGCTAACGTACCGTTTTGGTACGTGTACTTATTTCTGTTCCACTTAATGTTGTCTACTTTTATGTTTTGTACCATTTTGCACTGCTGAACTTGTTTTACCGAAACTCATAACATCATTGCTGAACTTGTATAAAAAAACGTGATTTGACTAAAATACCCTCGAATTTACCCACAGAATTTGCACCATTCATCCTTGAGCAAACGGCCGTCAGTTCTGTTAGTCCTTTATACATTTTGTCCGTTTTATACGTTTTCATCCGTTTTAGTCGTTTTCGTACGTTTTTCTAACATTTTTGTCCGTTTTTGTCAGTTTTTCTTACGTTTTCATTCGGTTTATTACCTTACTTCACCAACGAACTATCAAATTCTGTTCGACTTCACCAATATAACCTTGAAGTGACAATTTTACCCTTATCTTCTTTACCCTCACTTGCATCATTAGTCCTTAATACTAACGTACGTTAGTCCTTTTGCACCTTTTTGTTCGTTTTTTAGAAGAAATATTTTTCTAAAATATTTTCGAAAAAAATTATTTTTTCTAAAAAATATTTTTTTTTTCGAAAATATTTTAGAAAAAATATTTTTTTTTCTAAAATTTTTTATTCAAATATTTTTTTTTTAAAAAATTCGAAAAAATATTTTTTTTATTCAAATATTTTTCTAAAATTTTTTTATTTTTTTTCTAAAAAATATTTTAGAAAAAAAAAAAATTCTAAAAAATTTTCGAAAAAAAAATATATTTTCGAAAAAAAAAAAATTCTAAAATATTTCCGAAAAAAAATATGTTTTAGAAAAAATAATTTTTTTCGAAAATATTTTAGAAAAATATTTTTCTAAAAAATTTTCGAGAAAAAAAATATATTTTCGAAAATATTTTAGAAAAAGGTGCAAAAGGACTAACGTACGTTAGTATTAAGGACTAACGATGCAAGTGAGGGTAAAGAAGATAAGGGTAAAATAAGTACACGTACCAAAATGGTACATTAGTGAAAGTACGTAGCTATTGTACGGCCTAAACCCCGTAAAAAATGGATTCTTATACAAAGTCAACAAAAAGTCTCCTATGCCACGTTGGACTTTAGCCGGTTTTTAAAAAGTTTAGCCGGTTGCCAGTAAAATTTGTGCAAAACGGAACAAAACATAAAAGTAGACAACATTAAGTGGAACAGAAATAAGTACACGTACCAAAACGGTACATTAGCGAAAGTACGTAGCTATTGTACGGCCTAAACCCTTTATGAAATGTAAAATGTAGCAAAAGTCTAGTTTATGCAAGTCTTTAAAACTATGATTATGTTTTACTTAGAAACTAAAGTTTACATTTTGTCGTTAACAAAACTTAGCGAAGATCGTAAAATATAAATAACGTTTTTAGGCTATATTTGTATTAACATATATATATATATATATATATATATATATATATATATATATATATATATATATATATATATATATATTGAATTATCTTTTTATTTTACCACTGATATGCTTAAAATGCTTAAAGTTCAAAAGAAAAAAAAATTAAAAAAATATCGATTGGTGTATCTTTCGGCGGATTATTGTTACTGTGGGGTGGGTGTGTTTAGGAGGTGTGTTCAGAGAACGTGATAGCTTATTTCAAAGAGCTTATTTCAATGACTGGCTTATTTCAAAGAGCTTATTTTAACATACAACTAAAATTACCAAAAACATATTTTAAAATAAGCTACTCATTGAAAAAAGTGGCCATTTTGTATGTAGACCTACCTGGATCGGTCGTGTTGGATTTTCGGGCTTGAGTAATACAGAGTCATATAGCAGCCTCTTCTGCCAAGATACAATATGAGATGTCGAGGAGGGATTATACACGATGTATCCAAGATTGTCAAAACGTTCCTGCTCCTTTCCACATATGAAAGAGCAAATAGTAAATCAGCAAACAATCCCAGTAACAGGTAACATTTTCCACACATTTTTTAGCGTGTTCAGACGTTGTGATATGTTAGTAGACACTATATGCAATTTTCTTGACTCTTTCTTTTGCGACAGCAGTCCCAAGCTTCAGAGGTTCTAGCCCCATATCCTCCAACAATGCGCAGATCGCTGTCAGCTTACCATCAGGCACGAACCCTTTTGGCACTACTACTTTTCGACACTTTTAATGTATTCATATGTATTATCGTATGTTGACTGTACCTTTCAACTTACAGCCACTCATCAGAATACGTACGGTCCTCGCAAGGAAGTTCAATGAGGTGTCCACAGGTTGGTTCAAATATTAACATACTAGAATAACAAAATGTTATTGGAATCTCCGTTGCAGGTTTTTAAATCATTTCATGCTCCCATCATTATAGGACAGCAGGGTTCCGAAGGATTGCATACATATTGATATTGTAGTAACTCCATAAGTAATTTTACAATGATTTGGACTGTAGTTTATGTGTACAAAATCGTATGTTGAGTGGTTCAGGGGTATGTTTAGGGGGTGGGTTAAGTGGTTTGGGTCGGTCAACGCATCGACAACTGATGAGTTGCCTTAACAGATTTATATCATGTTGGTCTACAATAGAGATATGCTAGGATAAGGCTACTATTAGTTTTGTTGTTTCTTTAGGGGGTGCTTGGATTGGCTTTTTTCCTACATTATCAGGTTATTTGATTCTTGGAAAGCCGATAAGGATTTTTTTTGGAGGCTTGGGTAACTGTGAAACAAGTAAAGAAATTATGGTTCGAAATGGGTCAGGTTGGGATGACTTCAAACAGACTTTCCAAATTTATAAGCATGTTTTTCTGTAAGTAGAGGGCCACTGGTAGTTCATAGCAATCTGGAACAAGGACGTTCTTATGGTTCTTTGCTGACCCATGGTCCACCTTAGCCATCTGGAACAACAACTTTCAGGCTCAAGGTGAGTAATATATAGAAATATTCACATATTAGCGTTATTTTAATAGAAATGTAAAACTTATGCATCTTATTTATTCACTGACTACAAGGTTTGTGCAGAAAACGGAGTGCTAATGACATGATGATGGGGTCTAATGGTAAACTTGGTTTAAGACTTACAAAAGCGGATTATAGGAGACGAGTTGAGTGGCATGGTTCAGAGGCACGGTACGTATTTCACACATATTTATATCCTGCAAATGAGCATGTATATCCGCAACATTTAGAAATTAATCTTCACATGTGATCTTGCTGAAATATCTGTTAATGTGACCTGAAATATCTATTAATGGATCGACACACACTTTTTCTCTATTGCAGCCTAGTCGTCATCATCAAAAGAGGCCTACAAATCGTTGAAGTCAACCCACAGGTAACATTACGCTGAACTTCATACCCTATGTTCAAATGAGGAGCTAAAAGAATGAATGCAAAATGGGTCAAACTGGTATGCGCTGAGTCAAAGTGTTTTTTTCTTTTCTTTTTTTATTTTTATTTTCATTTTTTTATTTATTTTATAGCCTCCTAAATAACTACAGGTCTTTAGTAACCACAGGTAACATCAAAAGAGGCCTACAAATCGTCAAAAGAGGCCTACAAATCGTTGAAGTCAACCCACAGGTAACATTACGCTGAACTTCATACCCTATGTTCAAATGAGGAGCTAAAAGAATGAATGCAAAATGGGTCAAACTGGTATGCGCTGAGTCAAAGTGTTTTTTTCTTTTCTTTTTTTATTTTTATTTTCATTTTTTTATTTATTTTATAGCCTCCTAAATAACTACAGGTCTTTAGTAACCAGAACACTGCTTGAAGATCCAACTGTGAATTGATGGTCACTGTTGTTGGAGACGTTTTCCAGTCTCATTTCTTAGATATGTGCCATGTTCATAAGCATAAGGATTAGCGGGGTTTGAAGTTTTATCATTACTGACTGGAGACTTCTGACTTGCAATTTCAGACTTCTCTGCAGTAACAGATGCTGATAAAATAATCATATCTGAATAGCAGTTGGGACTTATTGGATTCAAAGGGGAACAAATCAAATGGCAGCTATTTACAGGTAATCTATATAACGACAGCTTCCCTTTCCACTATTTACTGGTAACTATTTTCTTTGTATAATTTTGTGTTTACAGGGTAAGAATGAATCGAAAGCTAACGCATCATGTGAATTTCCATCAAGGGGTGGAACTAGGAGTAATTTTGTGATATGATTGTGACAGTATGTATATGTCATATTGTAGCCTGATGATAGCACTATTGTTCCGTCGTTTGGTGACTACGATGATAGTAATCCGTCTTCGATGAAAAAAGTGTGTTTGGAGCGAACCGCAAATGCATTTCACAAGTGTGTATATGCAGTAAAAACCAAATTTTATTTTATTTTATTACTAATTTGAGCAAAGCAGTAACTAAATTTCAATTTTTTGCTCATGTAAGCTGATAAGAACCTTATAAGCCAAAAAAAAGAAGAAAAAAAAAACTTAATAGTACATTTAACCATATCAATATACATTAGCATACAATGCTAAATATTTGATAATGAGCCTACAAATTTATTGTAGCACAAGTTTCATAGGTTTCTTGGTTCATATAGTAAATAGCTAAATTTCACCTTTGATATTTCATTTTATTATACTAAAGGTGACAATTTTGACCTAAGGGAAGGTGACAATGTTAGATGATCATATGTGAGAAAGCGAGTTATAGGTCATACTATTTGGATGTGTTTTTGTCCCTTTAAGTTGTGATATTCGTTGTTCGAATATGTGTCATATTTTTTTATTGTTTTATGATATACAAGTATAAATGAACAATGCATGATAAAGGGGTCTTTGGAATTGCTTATACTAAAGTGGCTATTTACTTCAAAATAGTAAGTTTGGCCAAACACTCAACAATCCTTTCATTATTAAAAAAAAATAATAATAAAAAAAAATAAAAAAAAATAAAATAAACTCTTAAATAAGCAATCCCGAAGACCCTCCCGGATAATCAGAGTCACCTTTGTTGCATCCTTTTTTAAACTGATTAATTATTAATGTAACCAAAACTATCTTCACCAGGCATAAACACTAGAACTACAATTATCTAATAATTACTCTATAGTAGTATAGGATCAATTCAAATATTCGTGTACTACAAAAGCGTATCATAATAGGAATGATACATAGTAATCTCATTGTATGATCTTTTTAACAGTAATTCGTAACAAGTTCTTAGTTTTATACTAAGTTGCAATGTCGGTAAAAATTCTGCATTCAAGAAATATGACAAGAATGAAACAACTAGAAAACAACACTCCTATGCATTATTACTTTTTAATATTTTCCAAATCTTTTTTATACATATTTCTCTGTAAGAAACTGATATGATCCTGTTTTAACTAAAATATGGAAACTCAATTCTTTAAGTTTCTCAAGATAGTAGGAGTTGGTTTCAAAACTAGAGCAGAATCAGATGGGCGTTTTATTGTTTCTAAAGTTGGGGTATAGTCACGAGGTGGAACTAACGGTGCCTCATGATGTTAGAGTCTTAAGGGTGCACCAGTTTGCTGTTGAGGTTCATAGTTGTAAGCTCCCTGAGCCCTACAAAGGCAAAGGTATTATGTATGTCGGTGATGTTATTAAGAAAAAGCAGGGTAAGAAGTCAAAATAAGGTTAGTCTCTGTTGGTTTTTATTACATACAAAGGTCTCCAAAATCTGCTGAAACACACATAAACCTTCTTATTCACAATATATTTAGCAATGCACTAATATGACTCTGCTCATAATTCTGGAACAAATTGATATAGTAAACTTACAATACTTTTTTTTGTCTGCTATGTTTTAAATTAAAGATTTAGGTTAAATGTGCATTGTGCTGTCATCTGTACCAATATTTATTTGTAACAGAATGCCACCTTTGTAATACAAGTGAAGAACCAAAAGGACTATCATGAAAGGTATCTTAACAAGATCCACTACATCAACAACTAGCAGGGCATCAAAAAAATACTTAAATCATGTTGTGCACATGATATGAAGAAGTGGGAGTTCTATAGATATGAAAGTATCAATACTATTACATCATTAGATTGCACGACACCAGAATGCATAGATCATTTCGTGCACCTTTCGGGCTGCCCCTTCTCAAGAAAGTGGCCTGCAATATATGTTGGAAATGGATTATTGAACGAACCATTATTGAGCTAAATGGATTACTAAACTGTCTTCACAATCAAAAAGTAGGCTTTCGTTTTTACACTTGAGGTTTTAGTCATTCAGTTTGTTTTTATTTCTCACATGTGTAACAATTGAATTGTAATTTGATTGAAAGAAAGATTTGGGTAAAAGGTCTTCTAACTTGAGATTCTAGGACCTTGAATACTATATCATACAAAGCTTTCGTCACATATAATACTCATTTACAAACATATCGCATATAATACTCCGTTCACAAACATCCCGCCGCAACGCGCGGTCTACAAACTTGGTCTTTTTCATCATAAGTTTATTTATTAGATAGTACACCATATATATATATATATATATATATATATATATATATATATATATATATATATATATATATATATATATATATGAGAAGGTTAATGTGAGAATTTTCTTAAAGTTTTAAAAATGAGAACTATTGTAAAATACCATTAAAACATTGATACATAACCATTTTAGCAAAGATGCACCAAAATATTTTATTTAATTACAAGTTAACATTAAATCGACTAATAACGAACTCATATATGAGAAACGGATTACTGATACACAATTAAAATTTTGATACATATACATTAAAATCTCAAAAAAAAAACTAATTTCTTATACATAAATTGATACACCTAATACACAACAACCACTAAAAACTTGATACACAATACTAAACCTTGATACACACTATACGTTGAATCAAAGTGTATCACTTGGTTTACGTCAATTTTCATAAGAAAACCCATCAAACCTTTAACAATTTTAGTTGTAATTAGTTATGTTTTTATTTTCTTTTAAGTTGAGTGTCATTTGTGAGATTTTGGTTGGTTCTCATTTTTACAACTTTAAGAAAGTTCTCATTTGATCTCAATTATATATATATATATATATATATATATATATATATATATATATATATATATATATATATATATATATGTATATATATGTATATATATATATATCTGTATATACATATATATGTATATACATATATATATATATATATATATATATATATATATATATATATATATATATATATATATATATATATATATATATATATATATATATATATATATATATATATATATATATATATATATATATACATATATATGTATATACAGATATATATATATATATACATATATATATATATATATACATATATATATATATATATATATATATATATATATATATATATATATATATATATATATATATATATATATATATTTCAACAGGGATTTCATTTCACTCCTCACAGATGGAGGTAATTTGAACATAACAAGTTACATCGAACATAATGGGCAAAATCGAAACCAACTTGTCAAACAAAATACACAAGGTAACAAGTTAAGCCAAAACAAGACATACACCATAATAGTTGTGACAGACTACAACAACACCATGGGAATCACCAGAGTGAGCTTTTGGTAGACACAACCATATGAAGGTGCAGCTTGACAAAAGTACATAAAGTACATAAAAAATACAAAGAAAATAAAACCAAGCATCCTTAAATGAGCCAGACCTAAACCAAATAGATCTAAAGTCGAAACCCAATGCAGCATCAAGCCATCGATGACGGACCACAACATATCTGAGCAGAGGAGACCGGAAGGCAACTGATCTGAGCAGAACAGCGGTGGCGGCAGTGTCACACCTCGCCAACGCAGAAACGCGAAGGTGTAACTTCATGGATATCATCACAACACATGGTGTCTATATAGAGAATAACTAGATGCACATAAATAGAGCAAAGTACAAACACAATGTGTTGTAACAATACCCTAAAATAAAATAACCAAAACAAATCCAAATGCATCTTCAATAGATATGAAAGTACCAAAAGTAAAACATAAAAGTATCGCAATCCAACTCAATCACAAATAAATCTAATCATAAAGTAAAGTCCCCTCAAATGCGACAAAGTCTCGCTTAATTGCTGCTCTCAACTTTGGCCTTAAAATGCTCACCTGAAAATGATGCTTAAAACGTCAACATAATATTGGTAAGATTAATAGGTTTAAGACACACACACACATTAGGCCACCAGTTCACTGTGATTATAAAATATGGCTGGGCAAATAAATGTAGTTATCATATAAACTATATGTAAGAACAAACAACCAACACACATAAGGCAACCATTGGGACAGAACGTGCCCACCGATCCAATTTCCATTTCCACCATCAATTAGTTAGGACGGAACGTGTCCACCGATCCAAGTTTCATCAAACAGAAATTAATTAGGACGGAACGTGTCCACCTATCCAATCTTATCATCAATTAGGTCGCATCGCGAGCAACGGGATAAGCATCCCCCCAATTGAATCCCACATTTTAATCATACAACATTAACATCACACAACAATAACATCACATATAGCATTCACATGATCACATTTAAAAGTCCAAGCATTTAAATCACACATAATCACAATAACTCAAAATATTATTTATCACATGTATCATTCCCATCCCAAGTTTAAAATAAAGTAAAAGTGGGACTATGAATTCACCTCAAACTTTGCAGCTTCCACAAACACAATCACAAATCTATATAACAAAAAAAAGTCAACGTTACACATGGCCAAGCTAAAAGCTATAACCCATGTAATATGCATATGATGGATGTCTAAAGTTCATATGACCCACCATGGATCTCCTAAACTCCATACTAACGACCACCAAATACTGATGCTCACTAAATACTTTGCACTTTTAAATCAGAAAACACAGAATTTTAGGGTACATTCACCCACATGAAATAATAACATTAAAGGCTCAACAACTCACACCAAAAATTTACCATAGTCTCTCATAAGCATACAAGCTAATCCCAGAAGGCATGGTCTAAAAACTCAAACAAGTATCCTTTGAAAACTCAAACTTAAAAACTATCCAGATTCGGATCTGAACACACACCAAAAAGTTTTGATCAAACTAAAATACTTCTACAACTTTTTATCGCAAATCCTACGCGTGGGAGTCTAAGTACATATGAAACTTAACTCAACCAGAAGGGCTAAGCTTAATCTGACTTTTTCATCCACATCTCCCTACCAAACTTATTACCTAAATCTGTCCCGGTTTTACAGCTTTGACACCTTAACAAAGAAAAATCAAAAGATTAACTTTTGTACCTCGAAATCGATCGTGACCGGACTTTTTGGAAAGCTATTTCACTGAAATTCAGTTTAGACTAAAAATTCGTGATCTAACTCATCACCATCTATTAAATATCTTCATATCTTTACAACCCTAATTTTCTGCCCAAGTCCTAACTTATAAACCAACGCGTTTTATGCTCAATTCTCTTTACCAATCATCATACTATTATAAATTAATGATCCTAACATGTTTAACATCATTAATTTACAGAAGTTTATAAACTCTTAATCCATCATACTTAATATTACATGAATTCTAATAATTAATCAAACAATTGAACATAAGTTTTAGGAATTTTACCTTGATTCTTGATTTATAGCTTCAAAATTATAAACCCTAATTTTTTTCCTCTCTTCTCTTGCTCTTGATCATCTGAACTTCACATAAGAAGGGGTAGGGAGTTTTGATTTTGTATTTATAATTATTTAGTGGATAATTTCATTAACTTAGAGTTTTAATTGGCTACAATTGAGTTTTCTTTCCCCTAGCCGGTCAATCACCCCCCTAAACATATTTTTTTATTAAATTTATTTATTATTGTCAACTTTTGATATTTTATAAGTACCCGTAACTAATCCTAACGTCTTACGCGATAAACCTTAGTTTTTCTGACGACTCGGAAAATTATCATTTTAAAAATAAAGTTTCCAAAAATAGATTTTCACTCTTTTTAAATGTATAACACACAAAAACAAACCCCTCATAACTTGCTAACATCCAAAAACTTGAACGAAGACTCGTTACGTGCAAACACAAGAACACCAATACTTCAAAAGTCATTTCTACACCTTAAAGGTGATCAAAATGAATTTTCCCAAATTCAATACTTCCCAAATCACAATAACAACCTTTCAAGCAAAGGGATTTAGTGCCAACTTACTTATTAATCACACCATACCACATAGTTAACACACATATATACCACAAAATCACCTAATTCACACCAAACAAAGTTAAATAGATCGAGACTGTTAGTCTAACTAACCCGTTAAAACCACGGTTGTTACAGGCAGCTTGGAGATGACAAATCTGTGGGTAAGGACTTCTATTGAAGGAAGGGGAAAGTACAAAAAGGTGGGATAAGGAGGTCCAGACAGCCGGCCGAAACCGACAGACGGATTTATTTAGAGAGAGGGTGAGTGATGTGATTTATTTTTTATAGATAAGGTGGAGAATATTTTTTTAGTACACCACTATCTAGTAACCAATTTTTCATCGTACCTACCTTACACTATCTAATAACCTATGTTTTAATCATAGGTAGCTTACACAACTTTTTCATCAAAGTTTTTTCAATAATATAACAAGATTATACAATAAAACCCAAACTTAATAATAATAATAATAATAATAATAATAATAATAATAATAATAATAATAATAATAATAATAATAATAATAATAATAATAATAATAATAATAATAACGCCTTCAACTTGGTGGACTGCGAGGTCATGCTACAGAAGGTTCGCCTGCATTGTCCTGCCATTTCATGTTCGGTGGAATTTTGTTACTCTAGCCCGGCTAGATTATATTATGGAGAACAGACGTTATGGTCGCACCAAGGTGTACAAAAAGGTGATCCACTTGGGTCTCTTCTCTTTGCTCTCGTGTTACATCCTTTGATATGTAAGATTAGAGACTCCTTCAGTCTTTTCCTTCAAGCTTTGTATCTAGATGATGGCACTACTATTGGAGATACCTTTGTTGTGGGGAAGGCCTTAGAGCTTATTATGTCGGATGGACCACGGCGCGGCCTGCACCTCAATGTTGATAAAATCGAGGTTTTTTTTGCCAAGGGAAGACCCCAGATGCATGCCTGCAGGCGTTTTCCCGTCCAATATTGCTTGACCGTTGCATGGCGTCAAATTATAGGGTGGGCCTGCTAGTATAGACTTTAAGTTTAGCAGTGCACTTTTTATGAAAAGGGTTGATAAAACTATTGAGCTCATGGATGCTGTTGCTAAGCTTAGGGACCCCCAATGTGAGCTATTGCTCCTTCGTGCTTGTGCCGGCATTTCAAAGTTATATTTCTCTATGCGCACATGTTCTCCCCGGGTCTTTAAGCGTGCTCATGTTGCTTTTGATGCGGCACTTCGTTCTTCTCTAGAACATGTTGTTACTGCTTATGGGCCTGGTTTTGGTGATTGGCAATGGAGGCTGGCTACCTTGCCATTCACATTTGGGGGGCTTGGCGTATATTCAGTAGGGGATGCCTTGAACTATGCATTTATTGCATCTAGACTCCAATCTGCCAAACTACATACTAAGCTCCTCAGATGTTCTGACATTGTAACCCCTGGACCTTCCTTCGAAGAGGCCTGATGCGCTTTTAATGCGAAAATGAAAATTGACCTTCTGAAGAAAATGGCAGATATATATTTCACACGTGTTACAAAAATGGTTGAATCCACATTTTGCCTATCTTCTCAACAATTGGCACTCTGGAGGTCGCAAAAGGAGGTCTACACTTCTGATTGGCTTAAGGTGTTTCCAATATCTGGGCTGGGACAGACTATGAATGCCAGAACTTACAGGTGTGTATTATGGCACTCTGGAGGTCGCAAAAGGAGGTCTACACTTCTGATTGGCTTAAGGTGGTTACAATATCTGGGCTGGGACAGACTATGAATGCCAGAACTTACAAGTGCGTATTATGTTATCGGCTAGGCATTCCCCTTTTCTCTGTTCAGGTGCTGGGCTCAGCTTGCTCCCAGGTTTTCACAGTAGATATTTACGGGGACCATGCTATATCGTGCACTGGCACTATTGGCATTAAACACCGACACAACATGGTGCGCGATACTTTGGTTGATAACTGTTCTCGATCTAGGTTCTCTGTTCGTAAAGAGGTCGACACCGGGTTGGGTGAAGAAAGGGGGCAAGTCTTACAGCCAGCAGATATCTTGCTTTATTCCAGGGACAGTGGGCAGGACGTATGTGTCGATTTGACGGGGTCGTCTCCCCTGACGCAAACTGGTATGATTGATTTTGTGCTAGGTCGTGCGGTGATCGATGCTGCAAAACGTAAGCACGTCAAGTATGGAACTAAATGTGTGGATATTGGATATGGTTTCCTCCTTTTCTCATTCTCCTCTTTGGGGGAACTTGAAGCAGATGCGGTGACCTTACTTAAACGGATCCGCAAGTTCTCTATAACTCAAGACATTGGGGCGCGTGCAACTACGCATATCTTCAATAGGATTGGTTTTGCTATTGCTAAAGGTGTGGGGGCCCAGATAGTTTCGAGACTCCCTACTAATTTCTTGTAATCTTATGGTTTCGTTTATAATAAAAGTGATGTTTTATAAAAAAAATATAAAAACAAATAATAATAATAATAATAATAATAATAATAATAATAATAATAATAATAATAATAATAATAATAATAAATAAATAAATAAATAAATAAATAAATAAATAAAAATCTATGGTTAATCTATCTCAATCAAATCCTAACTACTAAGCACGTCATCAAAATCTTTAATCTAGCTAATCTGATATATTATAAAAGAAAAACAATATCCATTAATCTATAATCTAAACACATATAAAATTGATCGAATATAAAGTTACAGATCGGTTACTTAATCACGGGGTCTATAAACTATTATCTATTCATGCATATAACACATCCTTTAACTCGCATGATATCACAAATCAATCTATTATATAAACATATTTATATTCATAATAATAACAAAACTATCATTTCACGGTTTTAAATTTACTCCCGTGAAATTCATGGGTTAATAAGCTAGTTGTAATACAAAAAAGAAAAAAAAAACAAAAAACAAAAAAAAAATCTAAATTACCATACCGTGAAGAAATAAGTGTGAAGAATTAAACTATTTTTGTAGTGTCACTTTTACTTTTGCATCACCTTTGCTTATACTAGTAGTCTTCACCACCTTTTTTCTTTCTTTTTATTAAATCTGTGTCGAAGATATTGTGGAGCATGTTTGTATAAATTGAGTTATATATATATATATATATATATATATATATATATATGGTTTGATTGTGACCATAAAAGTTAAAAGATGGTGCTAGTGCTGGTATGTTGAATGGTGATGTGATATTGACGTGGATATAGTGATAGCGGTGACCATAAAAACTAATCTTACAAACATATTAGAGGCTCTTTCATAAATTAGTTTAGGAATAGAATAACCACATCAACAAGTTACAAGTGTTTCTAAGATTAACAATGTATAAAAGTCAATTATAATGCTAAAAATAATTACTTCTTCTAATCTTAATACACCATATTTTGGTTGGTTTTAAATAGCCTTTTAACGTAAAAAATTGATGGTATGCTTACAAGTTTAAGCTAACTACTAAATAAAATGTCAAATGCAAAGATAAAAAGGATATGTTTCTAATGAAATATCGCCTTTATTGCATAAATGTTAGAGCTAGAAGTTATTTTTATGGTTTCAGACGATACAATTGGATGGAGATGGTATTTAAAAGTTAATAAGTCCAAATGAAAAAAACTGTCGGATAATTGGTCAACAAAAGTGACTTTTGACCAACTTTGGACATAATTATTTATATGTATGTGTCATATATATAAGTAATAGTTTGTAGGTTCGTGTTCTCCTCGAAGATAGCGTCACAATGAGCCTTTATGTGTCCAAAATAGAGTTGATGTGAATGAGATATCGGGTCTCAAAGTTAGTTATTCGGTACCATAACTAAAGTGGAATAATAGTTTACTTTCTATCCCACATTAGTAGAAGGGGTAACTAGGGTGAAGTTTATTATGTATAAATAGATGCCCTAATTGCATAGCTTTGACACATCAAATCAAAAAATATTATTGATTTTTAACATAAGGAATACACATCTCTTAAGATGAAATTCGCGGCAATTTAGTTAAGTCTGATAGTACAACTTACTGTTTTGGTTGTTCTACCCTAGAAAATAGATGTCGAATTTTTTTTAAGTGAAGCGTGTCAAATACGTGTCTCGACTTTTTTAGTGCTTCGTTGCTGATCTCTGTTGGTGATCTAGTAAGTCTTTTTGATTATTTTATTATCTTATTTAATTATTGTTTATAAGAGTTTGTCTTTGCCTCTACTTCTATTCTGTCTATTTTTCTGTTATTTATTGTTAATTTTATTTATCATAGCATTGATTTTATTAATAAAAGTGTAACCGTTTCCTTACAATTTTAAAACAAATTCTGTGTAACAGAATTTATAACACTTTTCTTAAAATCGGAGTAATTTAATTAACAAATTTCATACAAACTATTTTTTTACTGAAATAAAGATTGTGTTTCTTTGAAAACCAATTTTATAACTATACAAAATTTTAATTTACATATTTGGTTTGAAAGACTTATAAACGATTTTTAAAACAGTTTATTGAATCAGTTTATATTGAAACCATGATGAGTTTCTTTTCAAACTGATTTTTTTAGTTTGTTTATTACTTATGTTATTATTCAAATCTGGATTTATTGAAACCAAGTTCGTGTTTCTTTGAATCAACTTGGGTGCAAGTTTATATAAACCATGTCGAGTTTATTAGATACCATATTGTTTTAACAGTTTTTTTTTTTTTTTTTTTTTTTTTTTTTTTTTTTTTTTTTTAATATTTTTGTGTTTGAATATTTACAATTTAACTAATGGTAACATAATTTGTAATCCTAGTGAATCTTTTGAAATGTAATTGGTGCGCCGATTACTAACATGGTTGCAAATTATGATGAAATCAGATTCATCGAATCCAAGTGGAGTTTCTTTATAACAAATCTAATAAAATACAAGTAGTTATTTTATTAGATTACTAGAATGTGTTCCTTGAAACCAAAATGAGTTTGTTTGAAATAAAATCTGATAAATATGCAAATTGTTATCATATATTAGATTTATTTAAAATATTTCTACTAAATTGGTAGAAAAGTTTGTATGACTTGTTTAGCTTATTTAAACTAGGTTGAGTTCAATTATAAACTAAATATAGTTCTTGAAACCTTATGGATTTGAAAGTAGATCTATAGAAACCTTGTGGAGTTTCTTTAGAAGATTGAATCTATTAAAACCTTGTTGAGTTTCGTTGTAGAAATATACCATGTGAAACAGATCTATTAAGTTCTTCTTAAAGAAGATTGACAAAATCTAGTACAAATTTGTTATTGTTTTAGACTAATAATAGAATCTCGTATTAACAAAATGTTTGTAATGTCACTAGTGACATCTAAAGGATCTGCTCCCGAACTTGATGAATTGGGAGACCAATACTCGAGTTATGCGTATGGTAGATTCTTTGAAGCATTTAGATTTTATATGTGGCGTAATTATAAATTAAAATGGCCTAAATGACATGAAAATTTTGGCCAAAGCAGAATACGACTTTAGATAAAGGTGAATTAACACTTGGGCATCATGCCATGTGTATGGCGATAAGAGTTTGATCAACTCTATCAACATAGTTGAAAAAAGAAAGATGCAATTTACGGCCAACTCTACAACTATAATAAGGGGGAAAAGAAATGTGATGCTGAAATTCACATATGAGAAAGAGCTTAAGTGAACCAACGCACTGTACATACTAGTGATTCGTAGGAATCTTGTGTCTGGATGGTTGCTTAATAAATTTGGCTTTCATTTAATTTTAATCAAATAAAATTGAGTTAACATAGAACAAAATTCTGGTCGGTATGGGTTATGTCCCTTTTTAAATGTTTAAGCTGAATCTATTTTTTTAATGGCCATTTTAATTAAATGAGTATGAATTCAGCTTATTTGATTCTTTAAATGTATAGCATGGCCGACTCGGACATGTTAATTTTAACTCAATACATTGTTTACTTAAATAAACAAACACGGAACTTATGTTGAAACCAAATTGACAAGATTGTCTTTTCACTCGGTTGAACAAAAATTAACAGAACCCCTTGATTCACATGTTTTTATGTGATTTGGAATCAATACCTACGAAGGTAGCAATTAGCGAATACTTCATCATAATTGTTGATGGTAGTACAAAATATTGTTATTTACAGTTACTTGAGAGAAAGGATATAGACAAGATTGATCTATAAAAATAAGTTGAAAATCAACTTATTATCGAAAATAAGGCGGTTCGAAGTGATATCGGAGGTGAACATGCATCTCCATTTCCAAATGTATGTGCTAAACATTGGAAAAAGACACAAATTTGTTGCTCCTTATATGCCTCAACAGAATTTTTGAATGGAAAGAACCATGCCTTAAAAGATATGGTTATGCCATGTTATTAAAGTCCTAGTTTAAGTCATGGCATGTGGGGGAAAGCAATTATATCGATACTTATCTTTTAGATAAGATCCCTTGCGAGGAAAAGGAAATAGTTTTATGAACTATATATGGATGGGAAGAAAACTACCCATATAAGCACATATGAATGTGGAGGGTGCCTATCTGTACCGACACCCAAGGTTCAAAATATTGGACCTAAAACTGTGGTTTGCATATTTTTTGGATATGCTCATAACAGTGGTGCTTATCATTTCTTTGTATGTCATTCGGAAACAATAAATATATACAACGGTATGATATTCGAATCAATGAAAACTTTCATTGTTTGAATTGTGTTTGCTTATTTATCAGAAGAGAATATATGTTCATCTAGGCTAGATGGTAAAGTTGTCAATGATGACAGGCAACCAAATGATGATGTCTTTCATGATGAGAGACATCAAGATGATAATATTGTTCATGATAAGAGACAACAAAGGATTGATTATGATCTCCATGATGTGAGACAAGATCAACCTAGAAGAATAGGTTAAACCTAGAAAAAGCAAACGGGCAAGAAGCAAGAAATTGTTTGTACCTGATTTTGTTTCTTTTATGGTAGAAAATGAATCTACTTCTTACAAAGAAATGGTAACTTCCTCAAGATGGGCTCAATGGAAAGAAACCATTAAATGTGAAATAGTTTCTATTTTACAAAAAGGATGCATCATAGTTCGTGGATTTACCTCCTGGTGGTAAACAACTAGGCTACAAATGGTTTATACCTAACAACTACAAAGGTTGTCGATGGATTTATCGATAAGTATAAAGCAAGATTGGTAATTAAAGGGTTTACGCAACGAGAAGGTCTAACTTACTTTGATACATATTCGCCAGTTACGTGAATAACCTCTAGTAGGATGGTACTTGCTATTGCTGCATTAAAAAATTTTGAAGTTTTCCAAAATGTACGTGAGAATGGCATTTCTAAATAGGGATTTAGAATAAGAAATCTACATGAACCAACCTGAGGGTTTCTGTAAAACCCTAAATTTTAAATACCTAATTTTACGTCTAATTTGAAATTTTCCTAATTTATGGATACAATTAATTATAAAACCCAAAAGTAACTAAATGAATAAACCATTAATCCAAATAATTAGAACAAAAAATCATCATGGAATTTTTGAACGTATTTGAAATCCAAAATATTTCTGAAACATAAAATAAATACGAGGCACCAATTGCGTTACATGAATTATTGTTTCGAGCCATATATCTTTTGTTATGCTACAACAACCCAACCAAGGACCCTATGAACTTAACCCACACACCAAGTTCAGCCCTTTTTGTCCTAATTCGAAACCCACAAGGGTATTAGGGGCCGGATTTCATTTGTTCACACAAAAAACATACGCTTAACATTTTTTTTACAAAACCCTAAACCTAAAATAAACACAACAAAGTAGCGGCTACTTCATCTTTCTCCCATTCCATTCGATCCTCAAAGTTTTCCAGGGGTGCAAGGAGGCCCTAAGGATATTGCTAAACTCGTGGTTGGGTGCTAAGAAGAAAAGGTTTTGGTGATATTTTGAGTCGGCTCACTACTAGACGCGTATAAGGGGTTTTTGGTTCCGTTCTATTGTGCTCGTTTGTGTTGAATCCTTCCAAGGTACATCATATGTTTTTCCTTCAATCTATTAACCTTCACGTCGTGTGTCATGGTCCTCATTATCATTCTTTGAATCGGCTTGAAACATGTAAAATAAATCGACATGTAAATAATGAACCGATCACATGAAATAATGAATTTAGATTAGGATTTTTTTATAGAGTCTTGTTGGGTAATCATGTAAGATGATGGAAATACATTAAAATGATGTTATAATACAGTTCATGTGTCATATGAAGGTCTTGGGTGCGTTTGTATAATTAAAAACGTTGTATGAAGGCTTAAATGAATTATGAAATTAAGACAGCTTGTATACCTGAATTTGTGAATGAGATATGTCATGATATATAATGGTTTAATTCAGTTTCTTTTCATGAAAACTTAGTTTTATGTCTTAGTTAAGTTCTCCAATTGGTTTGGAGTGATTTCAAGTTGATTTGGTCGTATTTTTTATTTTTGTGTGATTAAGTGTTGAAACTGAATTCCGGTGTCTAAAAATCAGTCCATGGTACCAATTTTTAATTTATAAACCATAAAGAGTTGAACCATGAAACTCTCCAGTATGTAACTTCTATATGTCTAGTAATGTCATGAATTTTTGGTGATTTTTCCTGGATGTATTGGTAGGTCGTTGATGCGTGGGAATCGCACCTTGCTTTACCTCTCGAGGGATCTCGCGAGGCTTACAACCCCCACCAGGCAGTGTACCTGATCGTTGTAGTATAGTATAGTGACAAGTACCGGGGGATTGATCGTTCAGCTTAGGAATAGTGTCGCTAGGATTAGAAAGCCTAATTAATAGTTCTAGAGATGGAAGATGATTATTTTTTGTGTTTTTATATTTTATGAAAGCAAGTAAAATCTCGGGTTTTGAAGGAGTGGGCGGAATTAGTTGCTAATCAACTAACCCAAAAACTACTTTATAACTAATTAACTAATGAAAATGAAATTAAACTAATATTAAACTAAGGTTGTGAGCAGTGGTTGGAGAAATTGTGTTTACTTAGACTTCATTACTCCCTAGATATCTTTTACATGTTAATTACTTGTTACACTTGTATGAATGACGGGTTGTATTCCTTAATACCATTCGTGGAGTGGCATACATAACTCCCCAACTCTATGAGCTCTTATCTCCTCCTACACCATGACCCAGCACAACTATAGGGATTGTAAACAGTGGCTCATGCATTAAATACAACCAATAAAGACCTAGTACGCCTCGGTTCATGTTTCTTAAGACGTTCAAGCATGTTACCATTTGGAGATCTGCCAGTTTTCTTAAGCCTAACATATAATATCATTCATTCAAAACAAGAATAGACAAGTAATCAACACATAATCAACATCTAGGTTTCATTAGATCTAAGCAAACACAAAGGAAATTTAGCCTAGCATAGTAGAATTAAGATAAGAACAAAAGATAGACAACCAACACATAGACATATTGATTGAATTAAGAGTATACTTATCTCAATTACAATGCAAGGTCCCAAGGGTTTGGAACCCTTGAAAAACCTGTAAAAGAGGCACCAAAATCGTCTTTAGGGTTTCACCAAAACTTCTCTCCTTTTTAATGAAAAAACTAGAAAACTATATATAGGAAAATCGTCCTGACGGCGTCAAGAGTAAAATCTGACGCCGTCAACTCGCCGCCATATACTTCTTCGGACGCCCTAGATCCAATCGTGACGGCCTATGTGACGCCGTCACCACCCTCGGTAAATTAATCTTGGTCATTTTGACGCCGTCATCTCTTCATCTGACGCCTTCACAACCTTCGGTAAAATATTCATCCTCTCTGACGCCGTCAAGAGTAAATCCTTGACGCCGTCACCTTGTAATTCCAGCTTGGATTTGGTACTTTGTTGTTTTCTTCACTTTATGCTCCAAAAACGTCCAAAATAGCCTCTTTTCCAGAATTCACTCTCCAAACACCTAAAATCACAAAAGGAACGATTTAGGGCAATATTTGATCAAATAAATTCGGATTCGGGCTTAAATGACCCCCTAAAAACGGATCATTTTTCGCCTCATCATATACCCTTACACTTGAGATTTGCTTGTCCTCAAGCAAATGAGCTTTTATTCTACTCAAAAGACAAGTTAGGGGTCATTTAACACTAATATAAAAGTAATTACAACAAATAATCGTTCCACTAAAGACCAATAGACAAGCACGGAGGTCATACACAAGCACCTCACAAATAGTGTTTAGATACTCACATCTCTCGGGTGTAATAAAGTAATATAACATTATGGAAATGGAAGATATCTCTCACTACCTGTCATAGCAAAATAGATTACCATAGGCTTGGGAAAGGATCAAACCTCCACCACATGGCGTAAGCACCTAGGATAAACTATCAAAGAGGTCTTTTAAAGGGTTATAACGTTAGGTGTAGGGATATGAATTACACGGTTTTGTTGGATAAAGGGGATTTTACTGGTGGCGAGTTAACAATCTTAGTTAATTACATGTACAAGATGGCGTTGCTAAGCCAAGACTAGACTCGACTTAAGCTAATAAATGAAAAATAACTAAAAACATAAAATGAACATAGAATGAAAACGGGATGGTAGTCCGTATGTTTTTTCTCTCTTTCTTTTCTATTTTTTTTTTTTTTTTTCTTTTTCTATTTTTTTTCTTTTTCTATTTTTTTTTTTTTTTTTTTTTTTTTTTTTTTTTCATACACTCTTACCCCACCATCCAAAATAATACATCATAGGGGTTTGAGCATTCCCCTTACACTTGAATCTTTACATACTTTACATTAAACTATTCTAATGACTCGAATTAAGAAAATCAAAACACTTGGAGCACTTTTAAGATTAACGTACATATGGGGGTAATAAGTGTTGTTCTTCCCCATTACTCCATAAAATAAGTACTTACCCATGAGTCCCAATCGTCCCAAAACAATATGTACAAGGATATGACTCGACTTAGCAACCATGTAATCAATTAGAAAGTTAACTTAGGGTTTAACAAATAACAATAATGCACTAAAAATGAGCGCATACACGGAAGGCTAAGGCGATTTGGGTGTACATTTAAGTGGGGTGTAACAAATTCTTCCTTTAAGTAAAATGCTTAAAGTTAGAAACGAAAAGATAGGCTCGGAGGGGTGTACTAGGGGTTTCGTGTACTAAAAATGAGTACAACGCTAAGGGTGTGGGAAAAATTAGTTGACTTAACTAGCCAAGTAATATGACTTAAATGGTCAAGTAATCGTAATACGGGTTTAACACAAGGGTGATCCTAATGCCTCTTATCATGTAGTAAATCCTACTACACGAATATAGTCTCACTAGCGGTCTCGGGATGCATCACTAACGCAAGTTCTAGAATCTAAATGCTACCGGTACACTCATAAGCACCAATAATAAATGCTTTTCCTATCAAAACTAAAGGCGAACCTCACATTTTTGGGTGGAAAATTTTTCTGAATATACGGTTATGTGCTAGTCATACAACCTCCTATCCATGAGACGCTTGCTATGGCTAAAGTTTCACTCCTAAATGTTGTAAAAAATTTTAAATTTGGCGCTAAAATTACACTAACAAGTATTTCTCATAGTTTTATTACACATCTACTATCGAACAAAACAAACTCAAGCGAAAGTGCATATGTAAGGTATCATCTTTTTACCCTCCCCTTACACTTAAGATGAACATTGTCCCCAATGTTCAAGTAAAGAATGTAAAAGTTAAAAGTAAAGAGAATGAATTCAAATACTCCCCTGATTCGCTCGGTATGGATTTTAGGTTGGCCAGGTTAAATCTTCCTCCAAGAAAACGAACAATCAAAGCTTCCCTTCCAGAATATAAATCATCTTCTTGTCTCAAATAACCTGTAAATCCTGACAAAAGTAGACAAGGCAACCTCGCGTAAAATCGGCGGCATCCTATATAAGTTACTAAATCCTAGAAAACAAAGTAAGATATAATGCTTGTGGAATGAAGTTTGCAGATTTCCTGGAGATTATAAAACTTAATAATTCACAAAAACTTATAAGACTCCGTTAGAAAAACAAAATCGGTAAAATTTCCAGATTTTTGACTCCTGACGCCGTCAAGAGCAATTGCCTGACGCCGTCAGAATGGACCTGCAGAAATCTTTATGTTAAGTTTCCGGAAAATTTCTGGAAAAATCTTGTCCTACTTCCTGGAAAATCCTGCAAAACTTCATTATGACTCAATACAAGCATTTGACTCTAACAATTACGAATATACATGTTCATTAAGTATTGTGGAGAATCATGATCGGTTTGTTTCTTAAAAACATATTTGGGGATTCCCCTTACACTTATCTTTTGCAAAAATACCTTTAGGTTGGAGTTAAGACTAGACCAAACAACATAGTAAAGTATTTCCACATTTTAATTGAGAAACATGATCAACCAACAATAAAAATTAAGCATGAGTACGGAAGCAAATAACAAACACATAAACAAACAAACAAATAAATAAATAAAGCTTGGGTTGCCTCCCAATAAGCGCTTGTTTTTGTTCGAGTCACGAGCCTGACTCTACCCTTATTTCACGGATAAAGGTGAGGTTTTCCCTACACTCAGGATTAAGTGCGGGTGAAAGTAGCAATACACACCCTTAGGGTGTAAATATGCCTCGTGAGGAAAGAGTGGTGGATGAATTGTATGCTCAAAGATGCGGGATCCTATCATCATAGCCTTACCTAATTCAATTGGGTTAGTGGGTGAATTAAGATTTTCTCTTATAAAGGGATCATCTTCTATCAATTTCGAGAGACTCCTAGTTGGGAATCCATCTTGACCTAATAAACCCGGTTTAAACCCATAATGTGTTTTGTGATCAATCATGAATGGGTGATGTAAGCATGTAAGGTCATGGTCCACTCCTATGTTGGCTTCTTCTCTACAAGGCTTGGGGTCTACTACCTTCAACGTAAAACTACCCGGACTACATGGTTTGATGGGTGGATCGGGACCTATTTCAATTCCTAAATCTTCATCCAAGGATGGAAGATTAGGTAATGGTTTTGGTTGAGGCTCCGGTTCATCAAAACTAGGAACTTCCCTAGAACTAGGAGTAAGGTTATCACTACAAGTGTTCAAACCTATATCCTCTAGTGGTGCTTGGTCCAAGGGTTCTACCTCAATTGGGGTTCCTATAGTCTCTTCTACTTCTTCCGGGTAGGTCACGGGCGGTGTATGTGCCTCAAATGATGGTAGGACTTGTGGGGTACTTTGTGGGCTTGGATTATCCACCTCATCCTCCATTGTACCTAGATTACCTATATGTTTGTTTTGTACTATGATATTAGGTGCCATCCAACTAGGTATCTCAACATGAGTATATTCATCCCCCAACAAACTTCCCGTTTGCTCCATCAAACTTGTTTTTGATTGATTTGTGATGTTGTTTGTTGGGTTGTCTACTCTATAATAATATTGGGCACAGTTTTCTATGGTATCCCACGCTTCTTCATCATTTAATTCCCTAGGGCCCCCATCGGCAAAATCATCGATGCGCATTTGGTCACATTGGCTGACACGATAGTAAAAGGTTTCGGTTAGGGATGATAAAGAGAAACTATGATGAGGGAATTTTCGAAGTAAAATTTTAAAACGAGTCCATGCATCATATATGGGTTCATCTCGATATTGTTTGAAATTCGAGATGTCAACAGGGTAGAATGACCTTTTTGGTTGGTGGTATGGTGGATTCGCGTACTCCATAATGGTGAACGGAATAGTCAATGGAAATTACGAACAAACACACAAAGAAAAAGATAGACTAAAGAAGACCTAAAAATAAAAATCTTACTAGAAAGGAATCTAGCAAGTAGACCTAATAAAAAGAAATCCTAACCTAGACAATAACTATTCCCCGGGCTGCGGCGCCAAAAACTTGATGCGTGGGAATCGCACCTTGCTCTACCTCTCGAGGGATCTCACGAGGCTTACAACCCCCACCAGGCAGTGTACCTGATCGTTGTAGTATAGTATAGTGACAAGTACCGGGGGATTGATCGTTCAGCTTAGGAATAGTGTCGCTAGGATTAGAAAGCCTAATTAATAGTTCTAGAGATGGAAGATGATTATTTTTTGTGTTTTTATATTTTATGAAAGCAAGTAAAATCTCGGGTTTTGAAGGAGTGGGCGGAATTAGTTGCTAATCAACTAACCCAAAAACTACTTTATAACTAATTAACTAATGAAAATGAAATTAAACTAATATTAAACTAAGGTTGTGAGCAGTGGTTGGAGAAATTGTGTTTACTTAGACTTCATTACTCCCTAGATATCTTTTACATGTTAATTACTTGTTACACTTGTATGAATGACGGGTTGTATTCCTTAATACCATTCGTGGAGTGGCATACATAACTCCCCAACTCTATGAGCTCTTATCTCCTCCTACACCATGACCCAGCACAACTATAGGGATTGTAAACAGTGGCTCATGCATTAAATACAACCAATAAAGACCTAGTACGCCTCGGTTCATGTTTCTTAAGACGTTCAAGCATGTTACCATTTGGAGATCTGCCAGTTTTCTTAAGCCTAACATATAATATCATTCATTCAAAACAAGAATAGACAAGTAATCAACACATAATCAACATCTAGGTTTCATTAGATCTAAGCAAACACAAAGGAAATTTAGCCTAGCATAGTAGAATTAAGATAAGAACAAAAGATAGACAACCAACACATAGACATATTGATTGAATTAAGAGTATACTTATCTCAATTACAATGCAAGGTCCCAAGGGTTTGGAACCCTTGAAAAACCTGTAAAAGAGGCACCAAAATCGTCTTTAGGGTTTCACCAAAACTTCTCTCCTTTTTAATGAAAAAACTAGAAAACTATATATAGGAAAATCGTCCTGACGGCGTCAAGAGTAAAATCTGACGCCGTCAACTCGCCGCCATATACTTCTTCGGACGCCCTAGATCCAATCGTGACGGCCTATGTGACGCCGTCACCACCCTCGGTAAATTAATCTTGGTCATTTTGACGCCGTCATCTCTTCATCTGACGCCTTCACAACCTTCGGTAAAATATTCATCCTCTCTGACGCCGTCAAGAGTAAATCCTTGACGCCGTCACCTTGTAATTCCAGCTTGGATTTGGTACTTTGTTGTTTTCTTCACTTTATGCTCCAAAAACGTCCAAAATAGCCTCTTTTCCAGAATTCACTCTCCAAACACCTAAAATCACAAAAGGAACGATTTAGGGCAATATTTGATCAAATAAATTCGGATTCGGGCTTAAATGACCCCCTAAAAACGGATCATTTTTCGCCTCATCAGTCGTTCAAGTGGATACTTTCTGGGTACAGCAGCAGGTCAGTTGTCTGAGTAGTCTGAGTTTGGGTATTTTTAACACGGGGTTAAACTAACTAATAAATTTTGGAAAAATTCATGTGAGTTCTAGAGACATTGAATCATCTTTGGGAATTTTTTGTGTTTTTTTTTTTTTTTTTTTTTTTTTTTTTTTTTTTAGTTATGATGTGGTTCAAAAATTCGTAAAGTGGTGACCTGTTTATGGATAAAAGCTCGTAAAACAACTAAAAGGCTGAATAAGGGGATAACTTAATCATAAAAGGTGAAATTGATCATACGCTATAATTTTTTATGTTTTGTTATGCTTGCACTTGCGGTCTAAGGTACATATATTCTGACCTTCACACATGTTTCTCATGAACTCTTCTCATCTTTGATTTGTTTACCTTCTGATTTTGATACATTTGCTATAATCCCTTTATTTCTGAACCTCTATTTATAATCTTTAGATTTATGAATGATGAGTGTGTAAATACTCATCATTTTTACCTATTCTGAGCTGCCAAAACATCTAAAAACACTCAAATATGCATCAAAATAGTGAAAATATCCCAGAAATGTGTTTTATATGTTTCAAATACAAAATAATCAAAAATAGATAAAAAAAACGTACAAAGTTTGCATAATTGGCAGTTTCAGTCCCTCATCTTTCAAAAGTTGTCAAATCTAGTCCCTGGTTGTTCTAAAAACTTGAAAAAGTCACCAAAGGCCCTTTTAAATCAAAAAGTTACATAATTAGTCCTTTGGTGCAAAGTTTCACAAAATGTCAAGTTTAGTCCCTGAAGTTTGGAAAATTGTCAAAAATGGTCCCTGGGATATTAAAACTTTGAGAAAAATAAATTTTGTCCTTGTACTTCTCATATATGGCAGGATTGGTCCTTGATTGGCAAGTTTGGTGAAATTACACATTTGGTCCCTGAAGTTTGAAATATTGGCAGAAATAGTCCCTGAAAATTTAAAAGTGGAAAAATCATCAAAGGTCCATGTACTATTCATCATATGGCAAAGCACACCCCCTAAAATACTTTGGATGAATGCCAAATTACACCCCTCAAAATTCAGGAAATTACATAATTGGTCCTTGTGAATTTACAAACCAAACCGGACCCTTAATATTATCACAAACCAAATCCAAGTCCAATCCAAACCACACCCAAGCCCATCTCCCTTTTCCTTTGGCCCAAAATAAACAAAGCCCACCCTGGTAAAATAATACCAGGGTCAAACCGGTCAAACATCCACCCCTTTCCAACCTTCCTTCACCCCCCAACTTGCAGAACCATCATATCACCACCACCCCACCATCCCTGTCAAATCCACCACCCAAACCACTCACCCGAATCCACTCTCACCTAATATGTCAACCGCATTTAATGCCTCCCCCCTCCAATTGGTATTAATCAGAGCAAATTGCAAAATCCTTTTTTCTCGCCAAAACATGTGGAGGGCTATGATGAGGTTTCAGTGATCCAATGGCCATAATAAATGATGGGAAATGATCAGAGAGATGGAGGAACCCTAATGGAGGGCTATATAAAGAGAAGATTGCAAGGAGTATAGTAGTTAGTCAATTAGCTTAATTTTTAGGTCGTATAATTATAATTTCAAATTCTAGTTGTTATTGTTATTCAAAGAAGCTTGTACTTTGTTTTAGTGTTGTAACTTCAGCTTTTCTTAATCAAATTTCCAAGTTTTAGTCAATCTTTCAGTTTCAATATTTAAATTTGCAAATTCCTTTTTGAGCTTAATTATGGTCTAAATTGGTATCTACTGTTTCATAAGCTCATTTAGATAGTATAAATTAGTAACTAAACATAAAAACAAAGAAAAAAATATAAAAGAGGAAAAATCAGAACCAAAAGAACACAAAACAGGTTACCTTTGCATTTGAGTGGAAAGCTAATGGAAGTTGCCTGCAATGGAGGGGCAAGAAGGACTTATACCTAGCTTGTTTACAAGCTAGGAGCTTGTAGCTGCCCATTTGGGAACCCTTGTTTAGCTAGGGTCTCAAGTGAATTCATAATTTCATTTTTCCTTGATTTTTAGCTTTGTACTATAGCCTAGCTTATTATCTGCTTATTTGTGTTTAATTTAGCTTATTCAGTGTTAGATAGTCATAATATTAAGTAAAATCAGTACCTTGTTTGTTTGGAATCATAGTTGCTTTAAAATCTCACATTAGGCAGTTAAACTAGTATAACTTGTAATCTTGTGTAATTGTTGTTAATTTCTGTGTTTAAGTACTTATTCAAGGTTTATATATCATAAAAAGTTGTTGTGGACCTGTTTCATAAGCCCTAGTACCCATTTGCTTTGCAAATCAATAAACAGTCAATCTTTAAGGTGTGTTTAGATCAATGAGATCCTAGGTGTTCAAGTGCTCAATTGTCGTTGTTTCTGGTTTACACAAGTCATTTAGGTCATTAATAGCTCAGAATAACCATAAAAGCAGGTCTTGTTTCAGTAGAAAGTCAAAATCAAGTATAAACAGGCCTAGATTACCCTCTGTGTTGGATTAAGTGTGGCATATGCCCCAAATCCATTCACTTATGAGTGGTTTAGCTTAAATTAGTCTTATATTAGCTTAATTCATCAATTTCAATCAGTAGGGTAAGATCAAAGTTCAATTAAGTCAACTTTTTACAAAATCTCAAAAAGTCAAAAAGTGCCTTTGTTTCAGAAATCCAAATTTTGGAAGAATTTTTGTTATTTTTGTGTTTGCTTTGAGACCTTGCCCTTTTCAGAAGTTAATGGTTGCCACCTAGTGTTCAAAAGCCCATAGTCAGCTTATTTTTAGGAATTTTCTATAAGCTTGTGCAAAGGCTTATTTAGACCTGCAGGGCAAGGTACTGCCTTGCACCAAGGTACTATTGGTTTTAGTCAAAGTTTCAAACCCCCCTCCAGGGTGCAAATCAAAACCTTAGGACTTGATTTTTAGCTTTTTGAAAAGCTCATCAGTAGTACTTTTAAGATCAATCATAAAATTGGATCTCAGTTCACTATAGCATAGCTTATTTTGGTCTTCAAGTTTGCTGATTTCTAAACTCTATACTGAGTCATCAGTATAAGTGACCCAACTTCAATAGACCATAGATACTTCATTAGTGGGCCCCACCTTTGGCTTATTGGCTTTTTGGAAAGCCATACAACCCATTTTGATAAGTCAAGGCTTATTTCAGCTATTTGAGCTTATTTGATAGGGCTGCAAGCCCCATCAAGTTTGGCCATCTTCTGAGTCAACACTGAGTACTCAGTGTGTGACCCAACTTTCTTAGCTTCACACAGACCTCAATAATAAGCCATAAGCCCTGCTTATTGGCTTATTTTGAAGCCTTCCAGTCCACCTTCAAGGTTCAAGACTTAATTTGGACCCCCTTAGCTTTTGTGGACCCCACATAGGTCCAAAGTTCATTAGTTTGACCTGTTCAGGCCTTGTGTATGCAAGAGTGCTTATTTGCTTATATCTGCTTATTCAGTGAGCTTATTTGTTCCCATTTGTCTTATTTCAAGTTGTTAATCATCTGTTTATGCTTATTTGTTCATTTCAAAGCTTTTTCAAAAATCACTAAGTCCTAATAAGCTTAAACCACAACCTGTTAAGCACTTGGGGGTGCACACAGCTTATTATTAAGCCACAACAAAAGTGTTTTCATAAAAGTTGTTTGTTTTCAGTAGGTAAATAGTTTTGTAAAAGAAAATCCAACAAAAACCAAACATAAAATTATTGATAGCTTCTATTTAATAGATTCTATCTTTTTCATTTTTCATTTCAGCTTATTTTTAAGCATTTTACCATTTTGATAATTTTCTTAATTTCCTTTAACCGTTAAGTACTTGTAATAATTTTCTTAGATTTTTCTTAAACAGTTTACTAATTATTAGAATTAAAAATAGTTTAAATAATTAAATAGGTAATATTAGTAATTAATTAGTTTTCTTTAATTTTAATTAACAACAGTAGGTTTTTATAATTTTCCTAGGTTTTTTAATTTAGTTAAGACTTTTAGAAAATAGATTTTTAATTTCTACTGTTCATTTTCCAATTTTCTTATTTAAATTAATAAGTAAATAATTAGTAAAATAGTCTAAAAATAATTTTTAGAAGCTTTTTATAATTTTGTAGGATTCCTGTGATGGTTATTTAGTTTTATAAATTTTTCCATAATTTTCTAAGTCATTTAGGCATTATTATTAATTTAAAATATTTAAATTAGTTTAATTAAGATAATTAGTTTTTAATTAATAGAAAAATCATAAAAAGACAAAAATATTTATGTTATATTTTTTATACTTTCTTCAAGTTCATTTTAAGATTTAGAAATTAGTTTTGCAAATTTTTAGGTTAATTTGTAATCTTTCTCATTTTTAGTTAATTTAAATTAGGTTTAAATTAGATTTTAAAAAGTTTTAATTAATTAAGTAATATTTAAATATTAAAATAATCATTTTAATCATTTCATTTTCATTTAAAAATTTCTTTTAAATTTAAGTTTTAAAAAGTTTCACTTGCACCCCCTGTAGTTTGTAAATTGCTAAAACTCACTTTTTTCTGTCTGTAACCTGATTTACAAGTTGTGCATTTGTGAATATATCTGTATATCTGTTATTATGAATATTATATCATTGTGCAAATACCAAATATCAGTAGCATAATCAATTCCCAATCATCTTGGCTACTGTCCTCAGTGCCACTCATTCCCATAAACGTTTTCCAAAAATACCATTGCAATCTCACTGGGACTTAACGACCCGGGGACACACTATACTATCCACGGAGAATTGGAACTGAGCTGTCTTTGACTTGTTGACCTTGGTCAATAATATCTGACCGTTTCGGGACCAATCAAAATTTGGCACCGCTACCGGGGAGGTTGTTGCGTGTTTTTAAAATCGTTTTAAGTTTAGTGGTTTTCAAAACCCTCCCTGTACAAATTTCACACAATTTGTAAAACGTTTTTGTAAAAACATCAATCATATCAAAAAGTTCATTAACACTTTTCCTGAAGTGTTAACAACACCAAAAAAATCAAAAACAACAAAACAAACTGTGAAGTTAAATTACTTCGTTTTCTTTAAGATTACAACCTGAAACAGTTGGTATAAGGTAAGTTCTGACATTAAATTGCGAACTGAAGAGGGATCCATTCTTTCCCTCCCGCCAGCCTGCGAGTAATCTTAAAGGAACGATTTCGGTTAACGAATCAGTTCCAAAAATATTTCCCAAGTTTTATGCACACACACCCATAAGCCCAAAAACAATTTTTCTGTTAATAAATACATAAAATCTTACCACCGCAAACCAAGGCAGAACACCTACCAACTGGGGGTGTGGACATAATAAGTTCTCAAACAAAAGATTAAAACTTGCCTTTATATCCCTGTTAGTGGTGTACCTTTTTTAATGAAGCCATTCACTTGTGATTATTGGATTTAAGTTCACTGTGGTTTTGCCTCGATCTTGTTTTGAAAAATTGTTTTTTGTGCATGCGCATTCGGTCACAAACAAAACATAAAAATCAGAAAAACATACCCGAGCTACGTACTGTTATTGAAGAACCAAAAACCGAAATGGCCGATGGGCCACCAACACCACCTCATGACCCTCTCAGGGATGAGCCAGCTCCCGATCTCCGAACAATGGAGGAGTTGTGCCAGCCTACCATGCAAGGGAGGGGCGGACCTATTGCACCACTCACTATTGAGGCTACAGACTTTGGACTCAAGCACCACATGATCCAACAAGTCCAAAATTCGTGTCAATTTCACGGATTACCGGGTGACGATGCTAACAAGCATCTTGATAAATACCTTACCATCACCCAAAGCATGAAACAGCATGGCGTCACCGATGATGCCCTCCGGCTGTATCTCTTCCCCTATTCTCTCACTCATCATGCCACTGCTTGGTTTGATCGACTTCCAAAGAATTCTATTCGTACCTTTGATGAAATGGTAACCAAGTTTTTAGCAAAATATTTTCCACCTTCCATGGTTACCAAGTTACGAAATGATATCAGCAACTTCCGGCAACGTCCCGATGAGTCTCTTTTTGAGGCTTGGGAACGTTATAAGCTAGCTATTGATCGGTGCCCTAACCACAATATGTTACAAGTTACCATCATAGATACCTTCTATAATGGTCTCACATTGAGGCACCGGGATATTCTCAATGCTGCTACTGGTGGGACCTTTATGAAAAGGCATCCCGAAGAATGCTATGACTTGATTGAGAACATGACTGCCCACCATAAATTTTGGGATTCCTCTGCGGAGAGTGATGAGTCATGTAAATCAATTATTCCTTCATCATCATCTCCTGAAATAATTGCTCTCACCAAAAAGATGGATGATATTTCTACGGCTGTGTTGAGAATGAACCAAACTATGCAAAATCAGGTTCAAAATCAACAAGTGAAAGCCGTGGCCCGAAGTTGTGAAACTTGTGGGGGCCCACATCTTTATTCTGAGTGTCCAGCTACTGCTGGTTTTCCTCGAGAGAACGTTTATGCTGCTCAAGGTTCCTACAACATGGGGGGTAATTCTTACCAACCACAAGGGGACCGTAATCTCTTAAGCTATCGTTCCAACAATTTTCTCGGACCTCCCGGTATTAACTAAAATCAAAACCGTAACTCGAATCAGAATCGAGGAGATTTTAACCAAGGTCAAAATTCAAATTTTCAAAACCCGAACCAAAATCAAGGTCATTTTAATCAAAACAATTTTCAAAATGGCAATCAAAATCAAGGTTTTCAAGGAAATTTTCAAAGAAACCAAAATCAAGGGAATTACAATCAGGGTAATTTCAATCAAAGAAACAATTTTCAGGGTAACAACAATCAAAATCAAGGGAATTTTCAAAACAACCGTGTTCAAAATCTTCCTAATCAAAATCAAAACGTTGTTCCACCCTCGTCTTCCTCCGATGAAGTGCTAAAACAATTCATGAAAGCGCAAGATCTCTGAGCTTCAGAAGTCTTTAAATGATCGACCCTCGGGCCCGGGTACACTACTGGGCAACACGATCGCTAACCCGAGGGGCGATGTCAAAGCGATCACTACCCGAAGTGGGGTATCATACAATGGACCCACGATTCCCTCTACCTCTTCTTCTCCTCCTACCAAGGTAGCGGAACGTGAACCTGAGATTACTACGGACACGGTACTTCCTACTAATAATGGAGGTACCAACAACGTCCACCCTCAAGTTGTCCCAGTCCCGACTCGTAAGTCGAAAGTTGTATTCGATCCTCCTGTAAGTTCTGATGAAATTCCAAAGAACGATCCTAAGCCTTCAATTCCGTATCCTTCACGTATGAATGATCAAAAGAACCACGAAAGAGCTAATCATCAGATGGAAAAAATTTATCAAATTTTCCAAGAATTACATTTCGATATTAGCTTCGCGGATGCTCTTCTTCTCATGCCTAAATTTGCTTCAACAATCAAAAATCTGATAAGCAACAAAGAAAAACTCTGTAAGATGGCAAAAACTCCACTTAGCGAACATTGCTCAGCAGTGCCCTTAAAAAAGCTTCCCGAAAAGCTTGGAGATCCCGGGAAATTTCTCATTCCTTGTATTTTCCCGGGGATGGTTGAATGCTTTGCCTTGGCCGATCTTGGTGCAAGCATTAACCTGATGCCTTACACAGTCTGGAAAAGACTTTCTCTTCCTGCTCTCACTCCTACCTGCGACTCTCGAGCTTGCAGACCGTACTATATCTCGTCCTCTCGGCATTGCCGAAGATATCTTCATGAAAGTAGGAAAATTCCATTTTCTGGCAGATTTCGTGATTGTTGATTTCGATGCTGACCAAAGAGTTCCTCCCATTCTCGGGAGGGGATTCTTAAGAACGGGTCGTGCTCTAATCGATGTATTCGAAGAAGAAATCACTCTACGTGTTGGTGGTGAAACCATCACATTCAATCTTGATCAGACTTCAAGATACTCCTCCAACTATGACGCTGAAACGGTTAACCGAATTGACATCATCGATGTTGCGTCTGAGGAGTATTCTCAAGAAGTCCTTGGTTTCTCAGCAAGTGGCAGTACCACTCTTTCTTCTGAGCCTATCATTTCCGACTCTTCCCCTTCTCTTACTCCGTTTGAGGGAAGTGACTTCCTTCTGGAAGAGGTCGAGGCCTTTCTTGCTCAGGATAGTTCAATCCCATATGGGATTGATGAAAACTATCTTGACCCGGAGGGGGACATTCTTCTTCTTGAAAGATTGTTAAATGACGATCCTTCACCCTCCCCGTCTTCAAAAATACTTCATAAAGAGGAAGTCAAAAATGTTGAAATAACTGAAGATTTTCCCGAGGTTGAGCTCAAGGACTTGCCTCCTCATCTAGAATATGCATTTCTGGAGGGTGATAATAAATTACCCATCATTATTGCTAAAAAATTAAAAGATGAGGAAAAGGCTGCACTCCTAAAGGTTCTTAAGTCACACAAGCAAGCAATTGCTTGGAAACTCTCCGACATTAAGGGCGTAAGCCCGAACTTTTGTACACAAAAAATCTTAATGGATGATGACTTTAAGCCAGCAGTACAACAACAGAGAAGGGTAAATCCCAAAATCCACGAAGTTATCAAACAAGAAGTTCTAAAATTTCTTGATGCGGGATTGATTTACCCTATATCTGACAGTCCTTGAGTTAGCCCAATTCATTGTGTTCCTAAAAAGGGTGGCATAACCGTTGTCACCAACGAGGATAACGAGTTGATTCCAACTCGTTCGGTCACGGGTTGGCGAGTATGTATTGACTATCGTAAGTTGAATGAAGCCACCCGTAAAGACCATTTTCCTCTGCCTTTTATGGACCAGATGCTCGAAAGACTAGCAGGGAATGAATACTACTGCTTCCTTGATGGTTTCTCGGGTTACTTCCAAATCCCCATTGATCCACAGGATCAAGAGAAAACTACCTTCACATGCCCCTACGGAACTTTTGCTTACAGACGTTTGCCTTTCGGCTTATGTAATGCACCAGGCACGTTCCAAAGGTGCATGATGTCTATATTTTCCGACATGATCGGGAAAACCATGGAGGTATTTATGGATGACTTTTCAGTCATCGGGGATTCATTCCAGTCTTGTCTCTCCCACTTGGAACAGATGCTTAAACGTTGCAAAGAAACGAATTTAAATCTCAACTGGGAGAAGAGCCATTTTATGGTTAAAGAGGGCATTGTCCTCGGCCATAAAATTTCAAAGAACGGGATTGAGGTTGACAAAGCCAAAATCGATGTCATTGCTAAATTACCTCATCCCACAATTGTTAAAGGTGTCAGGAGCTTTTTGGGTCATGCCGGCTTCTACCGAAGGTTTATCCAAGATTTCTCTAAGATTGCCCGGCCTATGACCCATCTCCTCGAGAAGGATGCTCCTTTCATCTTCTCTCCCGAGTGCATCGAAGCTTTTGAAACATTAAAGAAAAAGCTTACCGAGGCACCGATTCTTGTTGCCTCTGATTGGGACCTATGTTTCGAGCTTATGTGCGATGCTAGTGATTTTGCCATAGGTGCGGTCTTGGGGCAACGAAAAGCAAAATACTTTTAGCCTATACACTACGCAAGCAAAACTATGACCGAGGCTCAAAGTCATTACACCACCACTGAAAAAGAACTACTAGCTGTGGTGTATGCCTTTGAAAAATTCCGGCCATACTTAATCCTGACCAATTGCGTAGTGTATACGGATCACTCGGCTTTGAAGTACCTATTTGCAAAGCAAGATGCAAAGCCGAGGCTACTCCGTTGGGTTCTCCTCCTCCAAGAATTTGACATCATTATCCGTGATAAAAAAGGAGCCGAGAACCTTGCTACTGATCATCTCTCACGATTAGAAAACCCTCACTGGGATGTGTCCGAGAAACACAAAATAAATGAAACATTTCCTCTCGAGACACAATGCGGTTGCTTTTCGTGGTGACTCTACTACCCCATGGTTTGCCGATTTTGCAAATTACCATGCGGGTAACTTCATCGTGAAGGGGATGACGTCCCAACAGAAGAACAAATTCTTTAAAGACATTAAACATTACTTCTGGGACGACCCCTATCTCTTCAAAATCTGTGCCGATCAAGTCATCAGACGATGTGTATACGAACAAGAAGCCGCTGATATTCTCAAGGCTTGCTATGCTGGACCCACCGGGGGCCACCATAGTCCTAATTACACTGCCAAAAAGGTGTTTGATTCCGGTTTCTATTGGCCCACGATCTTTAAGGATGCCCACGAGTTAGTCAAAGCTTGTGATGCTTGTCAGCGTCATGGTAATATTTCACAAAAGAACGAAATGCCATTCAAGTGTGTGAAATCTTTGACGTCTGGGGCATTGATTTTATGGGGTCATTCCCATCTTCTCGTGGAAACAAATACATTCTCGTAGCTGTTGACTACTTGTCAAAATGGGTTGAGGCAAAGGCCTTACCCACTAACGATGCCCGAGTTGTTGTGAAATTTTTGAAATCCCTCTTTGCTCGTTTTGGAACTCCCCGTGCCATCATTAGTGATCGCGGTACTCACTTTTGCAATGCTCAATTCGCAAAAGTCATGCTTAAGTACGGTGTTACTCATCGTCTTTCTACCGCGTATCACCCACAAACAAGTGGGCAGGTGGAGGTTTCCAACTGTGGTATTAAACGGATTCTTGAGAGGACCGTAGGTGAAAACCGTGCTTCCTGGTTGGAAAAATTAGATGATGCACTCTGGGCCTTCCGTACAACTTACAAAACACCCATCGGGTGTACTCCCTACAAGCTTGTATACGGGAAGGCGTGTCATTTACCGATCGAGCTCGAGCACAAAGCCTACTGGGCCTTGAAACATGCAAACTATGATCTTCATAAAGCGGGTGATCACCGTAAGGTTCAACTCAATGAATTAAACGAACTTCGTGATCAAGCCAACGAGAACTCTTTGATCTACAAAGAAAAGACAAAGAAGATTCACGACTCTAAGATTAAGAACCGCGTTTTCAACGTCGGTGACAGAGTTCTTCTTTTCAATTCGAGGTTAAAGATCTTCTCGGGGAAATTAAAAACCCGATGGACTGGACCATTCACTGTTGCAAAAGTATATCCATACGGGACTGTTGAGTTATCTCAACCCGAAGGTCCCAACTTCAAAGTGAATGGTCATCATTTGAAACACTATTTTGGAGAGGACATACCATCCATGGTTGTCCCTGATCTCCAAACTTTCCCCATGGACCAATGAATTCGGGGATCGAGTCAAGCTAGTGACTCGCTGAACAAAAATTAGCAAAATATGGGTTTTCACCCATATCTCTGACTTCTTTCTACTTTCTACCACTCTAGTGTGGGGGAGTGGCCGTCCCCCACCTTTTAAAAAATAAATATGTATATAAGTCCTTTCAAAAAAAATGTTTATATGTACATATAAATAAAGTGAAAAATAAATTCGATATTCCCACAGTTAGTTTCTAATATTAGCTTTTTTCGTTCAGAGAATCGGCATAATAGCCGGGACTTTGAATATTGAGGACAATATTCAATTCTAGTGTGGGGGGGGGGGGGAATTCTTGCGAATTTTATCATAAAATACTTTCTAAGTACCCCCATTTTGGCCTAAATTTTTCAAAAATTTTTCACTTTATTTCAAAAATTTTGTGGTTATCAGTCCGCCATGTCTAAAGACAAAATGATTGGCTAATCCAGGAGCAAATGGCTCTTGGTAAAGATATCTCAAATCCGTTGACGGCTTGCAATTTGCCCAAAATTGTATGGTAAATCAACTCGCCATATCCTATAAAGTGAATGAGTTGGCTAGCCCGCAAGATTATGGCTTGTGGTAAAGGCCGTGGAAAAACCATAATTGGTAATCAGCTCACCAAGATGTTGACTTCGTCCATCAAGAGTTGGCTAGTCCAGAAGCAAACGGCTTTTGTTAAAGACTAATCAAATCCGTTGACAGCTGGTGGTTTGCTCAAATCACATGGTTATCAGGTGGACCATAGTTCTTACTTGAATTGATACATCTGGCTACTCCAGAAGTGATGGCTTTTGGTAAAGAGTTTTCAAATCCATTAAGTTTTTCTTAAAAAATTGCTAGGGACTAGCAATGTTTTAGTGTGGGGGATTGATGAGTGTGTAAATACTCATCATTTTTACATATTCTGAGCTGCCAAAACATCTAAAAACACTCAAATATGCATCAAAGTAGTGAAAATATCCCAGAAATGTGTTTTATATGTTTCAGATGCAAAATAATCAAAAACAGATAAAAAATATACAAAGTTTGCATAATTAGCAGTTTCAGTCCTTCATCTTTCAAAAGTTGTCAAATCTAGTCCCTGGTTATTCTAAAAACTTGTAGAAGACACCAAAGGCCCTTTTAAATCAAAAAGTTACATAATTAGTCCTTTGGTGCAAAGTTTCACAAAATGTCAAGTTTAGTCCCTCAAGTTTGGAAAATTGTCAAAAATGGTCCCTGGGATATTAAAACTTTGAGAAAAACAAATTTTGTCCTTGTACTTCTCATATATGGCAGGATTGCTCCTTGATTGGCAAGTTTGGTGAAATTACACATTTCGTCCCTGAATTTTGAAATATTGGCAGAAATAGTCCCTGGAAATTTAAAATTGGAAAAATCATCAAAGGTCCATGTACTATTCATCATATGGCAAAGCACACCCCCTAAAATACTTTGGATGAATGCCAAATTACACCCCTCAAAATTTTGGAAATTACATAATTGGTCCTTGTGAATTTACAAACCAACCCGGACCCTTAATATTATCACAAACCAAATCCAAGTCCAATCCAAACCACACCCAAGCCCATCTCCCTTTTCCTTTGGCCCAAAACAAACAAAGCCCAACCTGGTAAAATAATACCAGGGTCAAACCGGTCAAACATCCATTCCTTTCCCTCCTTCCTTCACCCCCCCCCCCCCAACTTGCAGAACCATCATATCACCACCACCCCACCATCCCTGTCAAATCCACCGCCCAAACCACTCACCCCAATCCACTCTCACCTTATATGACAACCGCATTTAATGCCTCCCCCTCCAATTGGTATTAATCAGAGCAAATTGCAAAATCCTTTTTCCCGCCAAAACACGTGGAGGACTATGATGAGGTTTCAGTGATCTAATGGCCATAATTAATGATGGGAAATGATTAGAGAGATGGAGGAACCCTAATGGAGGGCCATATAAAGAGAAGATTTCAAGGAGTATAGTAGTTAGTCAATTAGCTTAATTTTTAGGTCGTATAATTGTAATTTCAAATTCTAGTTGCTATTGTTAATCAAAGAAGCTTGTACTTTGTTTTAGTGTTGTAACTTCAGCTTTTCTTAATCAAATTTCCAAGTTTCAGTCAATCTTTCAGTTTCAATATTTAAATTTGCAAATTCCTTTTTGAGCTTAATTATGGTCTAAATTGGTATCTACTGTTTCATAAGCTCATTTAGATAGTATAAATTAGTAACTAAACATAAAAACAAAGAAAAAAAATATAAAAGAGGAAAAATCAGAACCAAAAGAACACAAAACAGGTTACCTTTGCATTTGAGTGGAAAGCTAACGGAAGTTGCCTGCAATAGAGGGGCAAGAAGGACTTATACCTAGCTTGTTTACAAGCTAGGAGCTTGTAGCTGCCCATTTGGGAGCCCTTGTTTAGCTAGGGTCTCAAGTGAATTCATAATTTCATTTTTCCTTGATTTTTAGCTTTGTACTATAGCCTAGCTTATTATCTGCTTATTTGTGTTTAATTTAGCTTATTCAGTGTTAGATAGTCATAATATTAAGTAAAATCAGTACCTTGTTTGTTTGGAATCATAGTTGCTTTAAAATCTCACATTAGGCAGTTAAACTAGTATAACTTGTAATCTTGTGTAATTGTTGTTAATTTATGTGTTTAACTACTTATTCAAGGTTTATATATCATAAAAAGTTGTTGTGGATGATGAGTATGTAAATACTCATCATTTTTATGGTATCTGAACTGCCAAAACATCCAAAAACACGCAAATACGCATCAAAATACTGAAAATATCCCAGGATTGTGTTTTATATGTTTCTGATGCAAAATGTTTATGATACGTGGGAATCGCACCAGGCTTTACCTCTCAAGGGATCTTGAGAAGCTTACAACCCCCACAAGGCAGTGTACCTGATCGTTGTAGTATAGTATAGTGACAAGTACCGGGGGATTGATCGTTCAGCTAGGAATAGTGTCGCTAGGTTTAGAAAACCTAAATACTAGTTCTAAAGATGAGGGATGATTATTTTTTGTATTTTTTATATTTTTTTAGAAAGCAAGTAAAAATCTCGGGTTTGAAGGATTTGGACGGAATTAGTTGCTAGTCAACTAACCCAATACTAAAGATGCAATCAAAATAAAATACTAGAAATGAAAATAAGCTAAATTAAACTAAGGTTGTGAGCAATAAGTGGAGAAAATGTGTTTACTTAGATTTCACTACTTCCTAGATATCTTTTACACGTTAATTACTTGTTATAGTTGCGTGGATGACGGATTGTATTCCTTAATACCATTCATGGGGTGGCGCACTTAATTCCCCAATCCTATGAGTGCCTACTTCACTCCTATGTCGAGCCGGCTAAGAAGCTCCTAACATGGGATCATTAGAATTTACTCATGCATTAAATACAACAAAAAAAAACCTAGTGCACGTCAGTTCATGTTTCCTAAGACATTCAAGCATGTTACCATTTGGAGATCTGTCAGTTTTCTTAAGCCTAACATTGAAATCATTCATCCAATACAACCATAAACAAGTAATTAACACATAATTAACATCTAAGTTTCATTAGATCCAAGCAAACACAAGATAGATCTAGCCTAGCATGGTAGAATTAAGACAAGAACAAGATATAGACAACCAACACATAGACATATTGATTGAATTAAAAGAATACTTATCTCAATTACACATGAAAGGGATCAAGGGCTGAGAACCCTTGAAAAACCTGTAAAATTCGTACCAAGTTCGTACTTAGGGTTTCTCCCAAAACTACTCACTTTTTAATGTGAAAATTAGAAAACTATATATAGGAAATAGGGTCTGACGGCGTCAAGAACAAATTTGTGACACCGTCATGTGTTATGTGTTTCCAGGCCGTCATGCATTTTACTCTTGACGCCCTACCTTGTGACGCCTTCAATTCTGTACTGGGTCGTCATGAAAATTACTCTTGACGCCTTCAGAAATTCCTTTTTGATGCCGTCACCTACTGTTCCCATCAAGGAAAATTAAGACTTTGGCGTTTTCTTCACTTTTATGCTCTAAAAACGTCCGAATTGCTTCCTTTTCCAGATTTCACTACCAAAGTACCTAAAATCACAAAAGGAACGATTTAGGGTAATATTTGATCAAATAAAGTCAATTCCGGGCTTAAATGACCCCCTAAAAGTGGTTCATTTTTCGCCTCATCATATACCCTTACACTTTAGATTTGCTTGTCCTCAAGCAAATGCGCTTTTATTCTACTCAAGATACAAGTTAGGGGTCATTTAACACTAATGTAAAAGTAATTACAACAAATAATCATTCCACTAAAGACCAAAGACAAGCACGGAGGTCATATACTAGCACCTCACAAATAGTGTTTAGATACTCACATCTCTCGGGTGTAATAAAGTATAAATTACAAAATGGAAACGGAAGATATCTCTCACTACCTGTCATAGCAAAATAGATTACCATAGGCTTGGGAAAGGATCAAACCTCCACCACATGGCGTAAGCACCTAGGATAAACTATCAAAGAGGTCTGTTAAAGGGTTGTAATGTTAGGTGTAGGGATATGAAATACACGGTTTTGTTGGATAAAGGAAGTTTTTTACTGGTGGCGAGCTAATAATCTTGATTAATTACATGTACAATGTGGCGTTGCTAAGCCAAGACTAGACTCGACTTAAGCTAATAAATGAAAAATAACAAAAACATAAAATGAACATAGAATAAAAAGGGATGGTAGTCCGTATTTTTTTTCTCTTTTCCTTTTTTCTATTTTTTTCTTTTCTTTTTCTTTATTTTTTTTTTTTTTTTTTTTTTTTTTTTTTTTTTTGCATACACTCTTACCCTACCATCCAAAATAATACATCATAGGGAATGAACATTCCCCTTACACTTGAATCTTTACATACTTTACAATAACTAATCTAATGACTCGAATTAAGAAAATCAAAACACTTGGAGCACTTTCAAGATTAACGCACATATGGGGGTAATATATGATGTTCTTCCCCATTACTCCATAAAATAAGTACTTACCTATGAGTCCCAATCGTCTCAAAACAATATGTACACGGATATGACTCGACTTAGCAACCATGTAATCAATTAGATAGTTAACTTAGGGTTTAACAAATAACAATAATGCACTAAAGATGAGCGCATACACGGAAGGCTAAGGCGATTTGGTTGTACATTTAAGTGGGGTGTAACAAATTCTTCCTTTAAGTAAATTGCTTAAAGTTAGAAACGAAAAGATAAGCTCGGAGGGGTGTACTAGGGGTTTCGTGTACTAAAAATGAGTACAACGCTAAGGGTGTGGGAAAATTAGTTGACTTAACTAGCCAAGTAATATGACTTAAATGGTCAAGTAATCATGATACGGGTTTAACACAAGGGTGATCCTAATGCCTCTTATCATGTAGTAAATCCTACTACACGGATGTAGTCTCACTAGCGGTCTCGGTATGCATCACTAACGCAAGTTCTAGAATCTAAATGCTACCGGTACACTCATAAGCACTAATAGTAAATGTTTTTCCTGTCAAATCTAAAGGCGAACCTCACATATTTGGGTGGAAAATTTTTCTGAATATACGGTTATGTGCTAGTCATACAATCTCCTATCCATGAGACGCTTGCTATGGCTAAAGTTTCACTCCTAAATGTTGTAAAAAATTTAAATTTGGTGCTAAAATTGCACTAACAAGTATATCTCATAGTTTTATTACACATCTACCATTAAACAAAACAAACTCAAGCGAAAGTGCATATGTAAGGTATCATCATTTTACCCTCCCCTTACACTTAAGATGAACATTGTCCCCAATGTTCAAGTAAAGAATGTAAAAGTGAAAAAGTAAAAAGAATGAAATCAAATACTCCCCTTATTCGCTCGGTATGAATAATAAGGTGACCAGGTTAAATCTTCCTCCAAGAAAATGAACAATCAAAGCTTCCCTTCCAGAATATAAATCATCTTCTTGTCATACATAACCTGTGAATCCTGAGAAAATAGACAAGACAACCTCGCATAAAATCGGCAGCATCCTATATAAGTTACTAAATCCTAGAAAACAAAATAAGATATAATGCTTGTGGAATTAAGTTTGCAGATTGGAGATTATAAAACTTAATAATTCACAAAAACCATAAGACTCCGTTAGAAAAACAAAACTGGTAAAATTTCTAGATTTTTACACGTGACGCCGTCAAGAGTTAACTTGTGACGCCGTCAGAAGTGACCTGCAGAAATTCTTATGTTAAGTTTTCGGAAAATTTCTGGAAAAACTTGGTCCTACTTCCTGGAAAATCTTGCAAAACTTCATTATGACTCGATACAAGCATTTGACTCTAACAAATACGAATACACATGTTCATTTAATATTATGGAGAATCATGATCGGTTTGTTTCTTAAAAACATATTTGGGGTTTCCCCTTACACTTATCTTTTGCAAAAATACTTTTAGGTGGAGTTAAGACTAGGCCAAAACAACAAAGTAAAGTATTTCCACTATTTAGTTGAGAAACATGATCTACCAACAATAAAAGTAAAGCATGCATACGGAAGCAAATAACAAACAATCAAAATAAAATCACACAAAACATGGGTTGCCTCCCAAGAAGCGTTTTTCTTTATTTACGAGTCTTGTAGCTAGACTCAAGGTCATGGGTTACTACGTGACCTCATCCCTTGAAATGATATACCCCATGTAGTTGTGATCATTACTGTTATGGTGGTAGTGCCTTAACCTATCGATACTTGCAATCACCATTCCACCTACTTCACTTCTCAAGTTAGCTATCCCATCTTGGCTCACGCCTTCAATTGTGAAAGGCCCATACCACCAAGGACTTGGTTTATCGGGTGGTATCTTTGTTTCCAAGTGTCTCAAGAGTACCAAGTTCCCTTCCTCAAATGGTACATGATTTTCCGCGGGTTGAGTATGTTCGAATTCGACCTGAACCTTATTGCTTTTGCTTCTTTCATATTTAGCCTCCTTATAGCTTTTGATTCTTGCCTCCCATGCAAGAATTTTATTCTGAACTCGAATGGGTGTCGTGTCAATGTTGTTTTTGATCTTTCTTCAACTCAAATTCTCATGCCCACTTCGCGGAGTCATGAGGAAGCTAATCTTTCTTTTTCCAGATTTAAGCTCAATCTTCCTACCTTCATACTTAATGACAGCCCTAGCGGTGGCGAGGAATGGTGCCCCAAGGATTATTGGCATGCATCCATCTCCTTTATCATCGATGATCATAAAATCAACGGGGTACATGAACCCTGCGACATTAACTAATACATTTTCTGCGATTCTAAGGGGGTATACGTACGAGTGTCCAGCGAGGGACAACCTAACACGAGTAGGGACTAGCATTTTTGACGTTAGTTGGATGTAAATAGTTAGGGGCATAAGATTTACTTCCGATCCTTGGTCGGCGAAAGCACTAAGATATATCAAATCCCCGATGCTAGTTGGTATCTCAAAGTTCCCACAAGCTATCTGCTTAGTAGCCACTTTTTGTACCAATAGCCTCTCGAATACTGATCCTCCAGGTAACGTATCATACTCATCTTTTACCTTTTCCTCTTTCTCAGAACCCTGTTTGGAAGGTTGGTTACGCCCGTCACCCTTAATCCAATTTGTTATGGTGTTTTCGTTTATATCATGTTTCAGGTAGTGACTCAAGGGTTGGGATTTTGGTGGTTTCTCTAAGGTCTGTTTGGTAGGGGTTTCAACCTTCTCGTTATCCTTGTGGACAATTGTGATGGAATTAACAAATTGGGTAGTGGGAGTGGCGCTTTCTTTCCTTAGTAGCATTCTTTTAGAGGTTCTCTGGTTGGCATACTCCTCTAATAGACTCATCATCTCATTCATTTTCTCCTGCATCTCCTCTTTTTGCTTATAAACTGCTTCCTCGAATCTAGCAAGCCGATCTGAGTGAGTTGCCATATATTCTCTCATCCTAGCTTCAAACTCCGAGCTAAGCTCCTCGGGAGGGGAACAAGGTGGGGCATAGTTTTGAAAAGTCTCGACATTTTCTCTAGAGGGTGACTCAGATAATGGTGCTGAAGTTGGTTTCGAGACAGAATTGACATTAGCCCGTCTAGGACTTAAAGGTCTCCTTTGCCTTTCTTCAAAATAGTCAACTTTTGCCTCGAGTTTGCATAGGAGTTCATCGGGGATTTCGGTGGTTCCTCCAGATGTTGAGACTGCATTGATGGCCGCTTTTATTGTATGATTAAACTCCCACATCTCATGATTATCAGCGGCGAGCTCCTCGATAATTGCCCAGGACTCCTCGGCGTTCTTATCACGCAGTTTACCTCCCGCGGCCCTATCGATTGTACGCTTAGTGTGATAGTCAACATGGTCGTAGAAAATCTGGACTAATAACCAAAGGTTTATACCATGATGAGGGACCTTATGGAGGAGATCCTTAAAACGGGCCCATGCTTCGTAGAAAGTTTCACCCTGATGTTGTTCAAACATCAAAATGTCATTTCTAAGCATTGCAGTCTTCCCCGGTGGGAAGAATTGAGTAAGGAAGCGATTGGTGAGATTATCCCATGTGGTGATGGATCCCGCGGGTAAACGCTCAAGCCATTGACTAGCTTGATCCCGTAGAGAGAATTGGAATAGGCGTAATCGGGTTGTCTCTCTAGTTTCAACACCTAAGTCTATGGAATCTATGATTTTTAGGAAGTCCTTAAGATGTTGGTTTGGATCTTCGGAACGAAGTCCATGGAATGTACATCCGCTTTGCACCAACCGGATGGTGTCGGATCGCAAGGGAATCAAATTGGCTCCGGTGAGCTCAATGGTGTTTCGGTAGCCTTGGTGGCTGGGTCGGGAATACTCTCCTAAGGTTTGGGGCCTAAGAGGTTCTAGTGGTGGGTTTTGTTGTGGTTGGATGACGGGTTCAAGGATGTTCCCATCGTCCATGATGTCGGGTGGTGAAGAGTTACGAACAAAAACACAAAGAAATAAGATAGACTAAAGAAAACTGAAAAATAAAAATAAAATCTTACTAGAAAGGAATCTAGCAAGTAGACCTAATAAAAAAAGATTCTAACCTAGACAATAACTATTCCCCGGGCTGCGGCGCCAAAAACTTGATACGCGGGAATCGCACCAGGCTTTACCTCTCAAGGGATCTTGAGAAGCTTACAAACCCCACCAGGCAGTGTACCTGATCGTTGTAGTATAGTATAGTAACAAGTACCGGGGGATTGATCGTTTAGCTAGGAATAGTGTCGCTAGGATTAGAAAACCTACATACTAGTTCTAAAGATGAGGGATGATTATTTTTTGTATTTTTTATATTTTTTTAGAAAGCAAGTAAAAATCTCGGGTTTGAAGGATTTGGGCGGAATTAGTTGCTAGTCAACTAACCCAATACTAGAGATGCAATCAAAATAAAATACTAGAAATGAAAATAAACTAAATTAAACTAAGGTTGTGAGCAATAAGTGGAGAAAATGTGTTTACTTAGATTTCACTACTCCCTAGATATCTTTTACACGTTAATTACTTGTTATAGTTGCGTGGATGACGGATTGTATTCCTTAATACCATTCATGGGGTGGCGCACTTAATTCCCCAATCCTATGAGTGCCTACTTCACTCCTATGCCGAGCCGGCTAAGAAGCTTCTAACATGGGATCATTAGAATTTACTTATGCATTAAATACAACCAAAAAAACCTAGTGCACGTCAGTTCATGTTTCCTAAGACGTTCAAGCATGTTACCATTTGGAGATCTGCCAGTTTTCTTAAGCCTAACATCGAAATCATTCATCCAATACAACCATAAACAAGTAATCAACACATAATTAACATGTAGGTTTCATTAGATCCAAGCAAACACAAGATAGATCTAGCCTAGCATGGTAGAATTAAGACAAGAACAAGATATAGACAACCAACACATAGACATATTGATTGAGTTAAAAGAATACTTATCTCAATTACACATGAAAGGGATCAAGGGCTGAGAACCCTTGAAAAACTTGTAAAATTCGTACCAAGTTCGTACTTAGGGTTTCTCCCAAAACTTCTCTCTTTTTAATGTGAAAATTAGAAAACTATATATAGGAAATAGGGTCTGACGGCGTCAAGAACAAATTTGTGACGCCGTCATCTCGCCGCCAAAATACTTCTCAGACTGCCTTGATCTACCTTTGACGCCGTCATGTGTTATGTGTTTCTAAGCCGTCATGCATTTTACTCTTGACGCCCTACCTTGTGACGCCTTCAATTCTGTACTGGGTCGTTATGGAAATTACTCTTGACGCCGTCAGAAATTCCTTCTTGACGCTGTCACCTACTGTTCCCAGCAAGGAAAATTAAGACTTTGGCGTTTTCTTCACTTTTATGCTCTAAAAACATCCGAATTGCTTCCTTTTCCAGATTTCACTCCCAAAGTACCTAAAATCATAAAAGGAACGATTTAGGGTAATATTTGATCAAATAAAGTCAATTCCGGGCTTAAATGACCCCCTAAAAGTGGATCATTTTTCGCCTCATCACTTTAAAAATAAATGAAAAACGAACAAAGTTTGCACAATTGGCAGTTTCAGTCCCTCAAGTTTCAAAAATTGACAAAACTAGTCCCTGGAGGTTTGAAATACAAGAAAAGTCAACCCAAGGCATTGAAAAGTCAAATGTTATCAAAAACGATCCTTGGGTGAAAAGTTTGAGAAAATTACATGTTTGGTCCCTGCAGTTTGAAAAATGACAAAATTGGTCCTCGGGGTTTCAAAATTTGGAAAATTGAAATTATGGTCTTTGGTTATTATTATATGGCAAATTTAGTCCTTGGTTAGCACTTTAGAAAAGTTTCACTTTCAGACCCTCAATTTCCAGAAAATTACAACAATGGTCCTTGTGTTAAATTTCATACAAACCAAACGGACCACTTCAAAATTATTACTCCCACCCCAATCCAAAAATAAACCCCAAGCCCACCTCATTTGCTGGCCCAAACCATAATCCAACCCACCACCCAAAAATCCACTCCTCCCGTTTTAATAAAAACCCCCCAGTCAACCCCTCCCTTTTACCTCCACCCCACCACCTCCTCCACATCACCACATCCCCACTTCCCTGCTAACAGCCAAACCCACACCATCATCACACCTAGCCTGCTTCCCCCTCCTGCACACTCAACCCTCCCCCTTGCCTACTCAAACAAACACAAGACTCCAAACCCACCCTTCTGGCATCAATATATCAAAGAAACAGACAAAGATAGTTTGGGCGCCAAATGTTTGAATGGCCAAGATTGAAGTTGAATGATCCTACGGTCCAAGTAGCAGCTGGGAAAAGTCCAAATGTGCCTCCCAAACCCTAATTCACCACTATAAAAGGAGCATTGAAGCTGTGAAAGAAGTGTTAGATTTTTAGTTTAATTTTCATTATGTCAAAGTTATGTTTAAGTCTGTTGTAATCAAACATTAGTTAAAGAAGTGTAATCTCAATTGTACTACTGCAAGTTTGAGTTTCTAATTAATAAAATTTAAAGTTTCAGTTGAATTATGTACCTGTGAAACCCATTTTACTTCAAAATCCTCAAGTAAATTTAGTTGGTATTGATTGTTGTTTCCTTGGATTCTGAGGGCTCACATAAGCCATCAGAAGCTTATTTAAGCTAGTAGAACCATAGAACTTAGTTAATTATAAAAAAAAAAAAAAAAAAAGAAAAAAAAAAAGCAAAAACACAAAACATAGTGAAAAATCAAAAAAAAAAAATAAATAAATAAAAAATTAAAAAAAAAAAAAAGAGAGAAAAAGAATGAGAGATGGTGCAGAGTTGATGCTGAGAGTGGAGAATGCGGATTAGAGACTCACGGGAGTCACATAAGTTGGTTCTTGGTTTATCTCAGTTCTAAGGCATTGGAAGGCTTTGTAAGAAATTTTCTCATTTTTTTATTGTTCTACTGTTTAATAGCTTAAGTATTGTTTATCTTAGCTTATTTTTGAGTATTTAATAGATCTTAGTTATAATATTGCTTAACATCTAGGTTTGTTTTTAGAATAGCAGTGTGTTATAGATTTCTTGTTTAACTGTCATTTTAGCCTCTTAGGTAATCTTAGGTGTTAGTTGTTCTTGATTGATGTTTATCTGTTCACTTATGTTTAGTATATCATAATAGGGACTTGGGAATAAATTTCATGGTCTAAATCAGTGTGGATTTTGGAAAATTTCATTTACACAGTTTTAAAAGGGTATTTGGATTAAGAGATTCACCCAGGTCCCTGCTGATTTTTTGGTACACCATTGGTTCATACATGCTGAGTAGATGATAAACAGGTCATATTAAGCACCAAAATGTTAGTTCCAAGGTAGAAAGTCAAACTTCACTCTTAATTTCAATTCAGTATAGCTGTTAAAATTTGGAGGTTGCATAATCACTTGGGTTGTTACATAGATGGTTGAGATAGATTAATTTAGTCTCATTTCTTCCCATAACAACATCTTCAGTCACCTAGGTAGGATCAAAGTTTCAAAAAGTCAAAGAAACTTCAAAATTATAAAGTCAAAAGTTCATGAGAACCCAGTTTTTCCAAAACTTGGGTGATTTACCCTGAATTTTGTGCATCAAATTGGAACTTGAAAATTGTTGGGGTTAAACTTTACCTCCTAAACTCAGGAAATATGTGCTTGTTTCATTTTTAAGAATTTTCTCTTAGCTTGTGCAAAAGCTAGAAGTGGGCTGCAGGGAGAGACACCTCCCCTGCACCACAGATATTGACCCAACTTCTTGGGTTCATTCTAACTTGTTTAGCGGGACCCACCTTAAATATTTTGGTCTTTTGGAAAGCTGGTTAGGTTAGCTTGTTTAATCCATAATTAGTGTGCACTATTTAGCTTGTTTCCTTAGCTTAATTTGTCATCAAACTTGCCCACCCACACTGCTTGTATCTGCTGGTGCACCTCAGTGTGCATTGAGCTTGTTAATCTTTGCCTTAGTTTGTGATTTGTTTGATGATCTGTGGTCACTTACTTTTTTGTGACCCCTGAGATTATATTTGGTTGTTCATACCTTAGTTTGTCCTTAAGTTCTTATTTGACTTGTTGCTTGATTACAAAAGCTCATTTGAACTCTCAAATCTCACCACTGTTAGATAAACAAGCTTGCATAAGCTTGTGAAATTGCTTATTTTAGTTCTTTGAGTTGTTTTGTGTTCATACAAGTTATTTTCACCATTATCTCTGAGTTGTGAGCTTGTGGGCTTAGCTTTTGGCTTGTGACCTTCAAACACCACTCTGACCCATTCCACTCGATCAGTGGTGACCAAGGCCCTTTCACTAGCCCATATCTTGCTCTTCACTTAAGCTCTCCCTAAGAAACTTGGTCCTGTGGGAAGCTAGTTGTGCAGGCTTTCTAGTTCCACTTTTGCTTTGGACCCTAAGCCCCCCCCCCCCCTGTGGGGCCCACAACAGGCTGCAAGTGCCACATTTGGCCTAAGGTCTGTGGGTATAGTGGATTAGCTTATTTGATCTCACAAACTGATTCAATGAGTTTTGATTGCTCCTTCGGCTATTTCTAAGTACACTTAGTTGGCTTGTTTCCTTATTTGTCCTTGGTTTCTGCCTTACAGCTTATTTTAAGCTTTTACCCTCACAAAAAGCTTCAAAAGCTCACTATTTGGCTTAATTGCTTGCACCTAGCTTATTTCTGAGTTTAAGCTAAAGTCCATTCACAAAAGTCTCTTCTCTTAAGTAGTTTAGCAGTTGTATAAAAGAAAATTTGGAAAAATACAAAAATTAAGAAAGTGATAGCTTCTATTTAAGCCATTTGGCTTATTTTTCTGCTTATTTATAAACTCTCTTCATTTTCAAATTTTTCTCAGGTTCCTTTTTAGTTAAAATAATTTTAGGAATTTTTTCAGATTTTTCCTAGGTCATTTAGTATTTTTTATAATTAATTGTAGTTTAAATTAATTAAATAATTAGTTTTAATTAATAATTAATAATTAAAAAGTAGAAAAAAATAGGTTTTCTGTTTTAAAATTAGTTTTATAATATTTTAGATTTTTCTAAATTTAATTTTCATTTTTCTAGTCAATTTTCATAATTAATTAATAATTAGTGTAATTTAGTAATTAAAAAGTAATTAGAAATTAGTAATTAATTAAATAGTGTAAAAATTATTTTTCTTTTCCTAAAAATTTTCTTACATCATTAGGATTGCAAAAATATAATTTTCACGTTCGTAGGACTTTATTTGCTCACGTTTCACTTTTATTTTTGCGCGTTCGCGTTTATTTTAAACCCAAACGCGCGTTTTTAGGTTAACTTACATTTCTAGGTAATCTGATCATCAGTAATTGTTCCAATAGTGTTTCTAAGCTATTCTCAATAATAATCTCATAGTTTAATCATAATAATCAAATTTCTGATCCTTCTGTTAAATCACCCGATCACTTTAAACGTTTTTTAATACAATTGCTTAGCTCGCTGGGACATAACGACCCGGGAATACACTGTACTCCTTGGTTAGTTGGTTTTAGACGTTTGACTTGGTTGACCATCACCTGGGAAACTTAGTTGACCATTTGGAACCAATCAAAATTTGGCGCCGCTGCCGGGGAGGTTGCTGCGTAATCAAAACGTTTCTTAGAGATTAGTGGTTTTTCATTCATCACTGTATAAACACCACCACTTTTTGTAAATTTAAATCATAAAACAAAAACGTCATTAACACTTCTCCTAAAGTGTTAACAACACCAAAAAAATAAAAAACAAACAAAACAAATCGTTACGTTTTCTATATCGTGTTTCTTTTAAGGTGATTCTTAAAGAGATACGATTTTGGTAAACGAATCGATACCAAAAATATTGTCCAAAAGTTTTTAACCCATACACAAAAACCCAAAAACATTCATCTCTTTCTTGTGAAAAATAATTCTACATAAAAATAAACCGTCGCAAACCAAGGCAGAACACCTATCAACTGGGGGTGTAGACATAATAAGTTCCCAAACCAAAGATTTAAAACTTGCCTTTGTATCCCTGTGAGTGGTGTACCTTTCTTAAAGAAGCCACTTGCTTGTGCTTATTGGTTTAAGTTCACTGTTGATTTGCCTCGATTTTGTTTTGATTGGTTTTATCCCTAGTGCATGCGCACTCGTTCTTCTAGGTCCACTAGCCCATTACGTGAGCTTGTAAGAATACCTAGAAAACGTCGTAGATGTTCAGCACCAACAGTCAGATCTGAGATCCGTACTGTTCCCACATCTTCCGTTATCATGGCTGCTGAGCCAACTATGAACGAGCTTCTCCAAGCACCCGTTGAGGGTTACGGAGATGCTATCGTTGTTCCGGCCATCGTAGCCGAGAATTTTGAGCTTAAGACCGGATTGATAAATCTGGTCACCTCACGTCAATTCTACGGTTTTGAGAGGGACGATCCTCAAGATCACATTCGATGGTTTAACAAAATTACATCAACCATCAAATGCAAAAATATCCCTGAGGAAGCGATTAAACTTCTTCTCTTTCCATTTTCCATCGATGGGGCTGCCCGGATTTGGCTTGATAAACAACCCCCTCGATCGATTGTAACATGGGAAGATTTGGTTAAGAAGTTCGTGAATGAATTCTTTCCTCCTTCCAAAACCACGAGTCTCAAGAATGAAATCATGAAATTCACACAGAAATTTGATGAACCATTCAGTGAGGCATGGGATCGTTATAGGGAATTGCTTCGCAAATGCCCTCATCATGGTTTTTCTGATCTCATGCAGCTTGACACTTTCTACAATGGTGTGAGCCAACTCGATCAAGACTCTCTTAATTCCTCCGCGGGAGGTAATTTCTTGAATCGAATCACAAAGGATGCTTTAGCGATCATTGAGAATAAGTCTAAGGTCCGCATTCCACGAAGCAAGCCGGTTGTTTCTCAAGTGAATGTTAGTCCTTCTACTTCATCACCCGTGGCTCAATCTAGCACCGATGCTAGACTTGACAAGCTCACGGAGGCTATTCATGCTTTGGTTCTCACCCAAAACAAGATAGTTTCTTCTTCCCAACCTTCTCCACAAGCTGAAATAAAAAAGGTAGAAGTTTGTGTCACTTGTGGTGGTCCACATTCGTATTATAATTGCACTGCCACCGAAGGCAATCCATTTGAAGTCAATGCAATAGCCGGAAGTTCCAACCAAGGAGGTAACCAATACCGTCCTCAAGTGGAACCAAACTACCGCGCTAGCAACCAAAGTGGACCACCCGGATTTCCTCAAAATCCAAATAGGTTTAATCCTAATCCACCAAGGGGTAATAATATGCAAAATCAAACTCATGCCCCTGTGAATCAATACCCACCCCAAAGGGGTAATCAAGGGTATTCAGCTCCTAATTACCAAGAACCTCTCCCTAACGAGCTCAATAACTACATTAAAGTTAATGAGACCAAAATGAGGGCAATGCAAAATCAAATCTCAACTTTGAAGAATGAATTTAAATCTTCAATAACCAAGCAAGGTAACGAGCTGAAGAATGAGCTTATGGCAACAAACAACAAAATTGATCAATCTGAAAACAAGATTGAGAATATGTTTGCTAGTCTCATGAGTCATATCGCTCCACCCTCTACTTCGGGAGGTCTTCCTGGTAATACAGTTGTCAACCCTAAGGGTTAACTCAAAGCTATTACCACACGTAGTGGCAAAGCTTATGATGAACCGCCACTTCCTACAACTTCTTCTCCTCCTAAAGTAGTGGAAAGTGAACCTGAGGCAACCAAGGACAAGGTGCAATTTACTAGCCCACGAAGTACCGCACAGGTCCACCCTCAGGTTGTTCCAAAGATCAAACCAGGAGTTGTATTTGAACCACCAATAACTCCTGTTGAAAACCCTAAATCCAAACCTTTAATACCATATCCATCACGACTTAATGAGCAAAAGCTCCGCGAAAAGGCTAGTCACCAAATGGATAAGTTTTATCAAATCTTTCAAGATTTGCATTTTGACGTTAGCCTTGCGGATGCTATCATCCAGATGCCCAAATTTGCATCAATGATCAAGAAGTTGTTAAGCAAAAAGGAAAAATTGTACGAAATGGCAAAAACTCCATTGAACGAAAACTGCTATGCGGTTATCTTAAAGAAGCTTCCTAAGAAGCTTGGAGACCCTGGGAGATTTCTCATTCCATGTGTTTTTCCTGGGATGGTTGAATGCTTCGCCTTGGCCCTAGCATCAACCTGATGCCTAACTCAGTGTGGAAGAAACTTTCTCTTCCAGAAATTACTCCTACCTGCATGACTCTTGAGCTTGCAGATCGGTCCATTACTCGTCCCCTTGGCATAGCAGAGGACGTATTTGTGAAAGTAGGAGAGTTTCACTTCCCCGCCGATTTTGTTGTTGTTGAGTTCGATGCTGACCCAAGGGTTCCTCCCATTCTTGGAAGAGGATTCCTGAGAACGGGCCGTGCTCTAATCGATGTGCACGAAGAGGAAATAACTCTTCGTGTTGGTAATGAAGCAGTAACGTTTAACCTCGATCAAACTTCGAGGTACTCCTCAAATTATGACATTGAATCGGTTAACCGAATCGATGTCATTGATGTTGCTTCTGAGGAGTACGCTCAAGAGGTTCTAGGTTTCAATGATAATTCTTCGAGTGAAAACTTCACTCCATCTTCTTACCCCATCATTGCCAATTATTCTCCTTCCCTCACTCCGTTTGAGGGAAGTAACTTCATCTTAGAAGAAATTGAGCCCTTTCTCAAAAGTGATTCGATTCCCGAAGGAATCAATAACCAAGAGATTGACCCCGAGAGGGATATTCTCCTACTTGAGAAATTATTAAACAAAGATCCCTCTCCTCTTCCTGTTCTACCTCAAACACTTCATAAAGAGGAGATCAAATATGTTGAGAAAACTGATGATTCTCCTCAGGTCGATCTCAAAGAGTTGCCTCCTCATCTTGAGTATGCATTTTTGGAGGGTGATGATAAATTACCCGTCATTATTGCTAAAGACTTGAAAGATGAGGAGAAAACCGCTCTCATAAAGGTTTTGAAGTCACACAAGCGAGCAATTGCTTGGAGACTCTCCGACATTAAGGGTATTAACCCTGAATTTTGTTCACACAAAATCTTGATGGAGGATGACTTCAAGCCCGCGGTGCAACATCAAAGGAGGGTAAATCCTAAAATTCACGAAGTTATCAAACAAGAAGTTCTAAAACTTCTTGATGCTGGATTGATTTACCCTATTTCTGATAGTCCTTGGGTGAGTCCCATTCATTGTGTTCCTAAGAAGGGTGGCATAACTGTTGTCACCAATGAGGATAACGAGTTGATTCCAACTTGTTTGGTTACGGGATGGCGTGCATGTATAGATTATAGAAAACTCAATGAAGCCACCCGTAAAGACCATTTTCCTCTACCCTTCATGGATCAAATGCTCGAGAGATTAGCGGGGAATGAGTACTATTGTTTCCTCGATGGTTTCTCGGGATACTTTCAAATCCCCATTGATCCACAGGATCAAGAGAAAACTACCTTCACATGCCCTTACGGAACCTTTGCCTACCGTCGCATGCCTTTTGGTTTATGCAACGCTCCTGGCACGTTCCAAAGGTGCATGATGTCAATCTTTTCCGACATGATCGGAAAAACAATGGAGGTATTCATGGATGACTTTTCGGTCATTGGGAATTCGTTCCAATCTTGTCTCTCCCACTTGGAAAATATGTTGAAACGATGTGAAGACACAAACTTGTGTCTCAATTGGGAGAAGAGTCACTTTATGGTCAAAGAGGGCATTGTCCTCGGCCATAAAATTTCAAAGAATGGGATTGAGGTTGACAAAGCCAAAATTGATGTCATTGCAAAATTACCTCATCCCACTACCGTCAAAGGTATTAGGAGCTTTTTGGGTCATGCCGGTTTCTATCGTAGGTTTATTCAAGATTTTTCTAAAATCGCCCGGCCTATGACCCATCTCCTCGAAAAGGATGCTCCTTTTATCTTCTCACCTGAGTGCGTAGAAGCTTTTGAAACTCTAAAGAAAAAGCTTACTGAGGCACCTGTTCTTGTTGCCCCCGATTGGGACTTGCCCTTTGAACTTATGTGTGATGCTAGCGATTATGCTATAGGGGCAGTCTTGGGGCAACGAAGGTCCAAACACTTTCAGCCTATACACTATGCAAGCAAAACGATGACCGTGGCTCAAAGTCATTACACCACCACTGAAAAAGAATTATTAGTTGTGGTGTATGCCTTTGAAAAATTCCGGTCATATTTGATCTTGACCAAAAGCATAGTGTATACGGATCACTCGGCTTTGAAGTACCTTTTTGCAAAACAAGATGCAAAGCCGAGACTACTTCGTTGGGTTCTCCTCCTGCAAGAATTTGATATCATAATTCGTGATAAAAAATGAGCCGAGAACCTAGCTGCTAATCATCTCTCCCGTTTGGAAAACCCCCATCAAGATGTCTTCGAAAAGAAGGAAATTAACGAAACCTTCCCTCTCGAGACACTCAATGTGGTTGCCTTTCGTGGAGCTTCTGTTACCCCATGGTTTGCCGATTTTGCAAACTACCTTGAGGGTAACTTTATTGTGAAAGGGATGTCGTCCCAACAAAAGAACAAGTTCTTTGAAGATGTGAAACATTATTTCTGGGATGACCCCTACATTTTTAAAATCTGTGCGGATCAAGTCATCCGGCGGTGTGTATATGGTCAAGACGCCACTGAAATTCTTAAGGCTTGCCATGCTGGTCCCACGGGGGGCCACCATAATCCAAATTACACCGCCAAAAAGGTGTTTGACTCCGGCTTCTTTTGGTCCACAATTTATAAGGATGTCCAAGAATTGGTCAAATCCTGTGACGCTTGTCAACGTCACGGGAATATCACAAAAGAATGAAATGCCACAACATGCAATCCAAGTTTGTGAAATATTTGATGTATGGGGCATCGACTTTATGGGGCCATTCCCATCATCTCATGGAAATAAGTACATACTCGTGGCCGTTGACTATTTGTCAAAATGGGTTGAAGTGAAAGCTTTACCCACAAATGATGCCCGAGTTGTTGTGAAGTTTTTGAAAGCTCTTTTTGCTCGATTTGGAACTCCACGTGCTATAATTAGTGATCGTGGAACGCATTTTTGCAATGACAAATTTGATAAAGTCATGCAAAAGTATGGTGTAACTCACCGTCTTTCTACTGCATACCACCCTCAAACAAGTGGACAAGTAGAAGTTTCCAATCGTGGCATTAAGAGAATATTGGAAAGAACCGTTGGTGAAAATCGTGCATCCTGGTCGGATAAATTAGATGATGCACTTTGGGCTTTCCGTACGGCTTACAAAACACCCATTGGGTGTACGCCTTATAAACTTGTGTACGGGAAAGCGTGCCATCTTCCGATCGAGCTTGAGCACAAAGCCTATTGGGCTCTCAAGCATGCCAATTTTGACCTCAAAACTGCGGGTGATCATAGGAAAGTTCAACTGAATGAATTAAATGAACTCCGTGATCAAGCTTACGAGAACTCTTTGATCTATAAGGAAAAGACAAAGAAGATTCATGACTCCAAAATCAAGAACCGCGTTTTTAACGTTGGTGATCGAGTCCTTCTTTTCAACTCTAGACTCAAGATCTTCTCGGGAAAGCTAAAAACCCGATGGACTGGTTCATTCACTATCGTTAAGGTTTATCCTTATGGCACCGTCGAATTATCTCAAAATGACGGCCCTAATTTCAAATTGAATGGACATCGTTTGAAACACTACTTTGGAGAGGACATACCATCCATGGTTGTCCTGGATCTCCAAACTTTCCCCAAGGACAATTGAATTCGGGGATCGAGTCAAGCTAGCGACTCGATGAACAAAAACAATAGCACAATAAGGGTTTTCACCCATATCTCTGATTTCCTTCTACTTTCTACCACCCTAGTGTGGGGGAATGGCCAACCCCCCGCTATTTGAAAATGTATATATGTATATAAGTTTCAAAAAAAAATGTGTGATTGTATGTACAGATAAATAAAGTGAAAAATACAAAACAATATTTCCGCAGTTAGTTTCGAATATTATCTTTTTACGTTCATAGATTCGGCATAATCACTGGGACTTTGAATATTGAGGACAATATTCAATTCTAAGTGTGGGGGGGGGGGGAATTCTAGCGAATTTTATCGCAAAATACTTTCAAGTACCCCCATTTTGGCCCAAAATTTTCAAAAATTTTTCACTTTATTTCAAAATTTTTGTGGTAATCAGTCCGCCGTGTCTAAACGACAAAAAAGGATTGGCTAATCCAGGAGCAAACGTCTCTTGGTAAAGATATCTCAAACCCGTTGATGGCTTGCAATTTGCCCAAAATTGTATGGTAAATCAACTCGCCATATCCCATAAAGCGAATGAGTTGGCTAGCCCGCAAGATTATGGCTTGTGGTAAAGGCCGTAGAAAATCCATAATTGGTAATCAGCTCACCAAGATGTTGACTGTTCCATCAAGAGCTGGCTAGTCCAGAAGCAAACGGCTTTTGGTAAAGACTAATCAAATCCGTTGACAGCTGGTGGTTTGCTCAAAATCACATGGTTATCAAGTGGACCACAGTTCTAACTCGAACTGATACATTTGGCTACTCCAGAAGTAATGGCTTTTGGTAAAGAGTTTCAAATCCATTAAGTTTTTCTCAAAAGATTGCTATGGACTAGCAATAGTTTAGTGTGGGGATTGATGAATGTGTAAATACTCATCATTTTTATCGTATCTGAACTGCCAAAACATCCAAAACACGCAAATACGCATCAAAATACTGAAAATATCCCAGGATTGTGTTTTATATGTTTCTGTTGCAAAATGTTTAAAAACAAATGAAAAACGAACAAAGTTTGCACAATTGGCAGTTTCAGTCCTTCAAGTTTCAAAAATTGACAAAACTAGTCCCTGGAGGTTTGAAATGAAAGAAAAGTCAACCCAAGGCATTGAAAAGTCAAATGTTATCAAAAACGATCCTTGGGTGAAAAGTTTGAGAAAATTACACGTTTGGTCCCTGCAGTTTGAAAAATGACAAAATTGGTCCTCGGGGTTTCAAATTTTGGAAAATTGAAATTATGGTCTTTGGTTATTATTATATGGCAAATTTAGTCCTTGGTTACCACTTTGGAAAAGTTTCACTTTCAGACCCTCAATTTCCAGAAAATTACAACAATGGTCCTTGTGTTAAATTTCATACAAACCAAACGGACCACTCCAATATTATTACTCCCACCCCAATCCAAAAATAAACCCCAAGCCCACCTCATTTGCTGGCCCAAACCATAATCCAGCCCACCACCCAAAAATCCACTCCTCCCGTTTTAATAAAAACCCCCAGTCAACCCCTCCCTTTGACCACCACCTCACCACCTCCTCCACATCACCACCTCTCCACTTCCCTGCTAACAGCCAAACCCACACCATCATCACACCTAGCCAGCTTCCCCCTCCTGCACACTCAACTCTCCCCCTTCCCTACTCAAACAAACACAAGACTCCAAACCCACCCTTTTGGCATCAATATATCAAAGAAACAGACAAAGATAGTTTGGGCACCAAATGTTTGAATGGCCAAGATTGAAGTTGAATGATCCTATGGTCCAAGTAGCAGGTAGGAAAAGTCCAAATGTGCCTCCCAAACCCTAATTCACCACTATAAAAGGAGCATTGAAGCTGTGAAAGAAGTGTAAGATTTTTAGTTTAATTTTCATTATGTCAAAGTTGTGTTTAAGTCTGTTGTAATCAAACATTAGTTAAAGAAGTGTAATCTCAATTGTACTACTGCAAGTTTGAGTTTCTAATTAATAAAATTTAAAGTTTCAGTTGAATTATGTACCTGTGAAACCCATTTTACTTCAAAATCCTCAAGTAAATTTAGTTGGTATTGATAGTTGTTTCCTTGGATTCTGAGGGCTCACATAAGCCATCAGAAGCTTATTTAAGCTAGTAGAACCATAGAACTTAGTTAATTATAAAAAAAAGCAAAAACACAAAAAATAGTGAAAAATCAAAATAAATAAAAAAAGAGAAGAGAAAAAGAATGAGAGATGGTGCAGAGGTGACGCTGAGAGTAGAGAATGGGGTTTAGAGACTCATGGGAGTCACATAAGTTGGTTCTTGGTTTATCTCAGTTCTAAGGCATTGGAAGGCTTTGTAAGAAATTTTCTCATTTTTTTTTTATTGTTCTACTGTTTAATAGTTTAAGTATTGTTTATCTTAGCTTATTTGTGTTTATTTAATAGATCTTAGTTATAATATTTCTTAACATCTAGGTTTGTTTTTAGAATAGCAGTGTGTTATAGATTTCTTGTTTAACTGTCATTTTAGCCTCTTAGGTAATCTTAGGTGTTAGTTGTTCTTGATTGGTGTTTATCTGTTCACTTATGTTTAGTATATCATAATAGGGACTTGGGAATAAATTTCATGGTCTAAATCAGTGTGGATTTTGGAAAATTTCATTTACACAGTTTTAAAAGGGTGTTTGGATTAAGAGATTCACCCAGGTCCCTGTTGATTTTTTGGTACACCATTGGTTCATACATGCTGAGTAGATGATAAACAGGTCATATTAAGCACCAAAATGTTAGTTCCAAGGTAGAAACTCAAACTTCACTCTTAATTTCAATTCAGTATACCTGTTAAAATTTGGAGGTTGCATAATCACTTAGGTTGTTACATAGATGGTTGAGATAGATTAATTTAGTCTCATTTCTTCCCATAACAACATCTTCAGTCACCTAGGTAGGATCAAAGTTTCAAAAAGTCAAAGAAAATTCAAAATTATAAAGTCAAAAGTTCATGAGAACCCAGTTTTTCCAAAACTTAGGTGATTTACCCTGAATTTTGTGCATCAAATTGGAACTTGAAAATTTTTGGGGTTAAACTTTACCACCTAAACTCAGGAAATATGTGCTTGTTTCATTTTTAAGAATTTTCTCTTAGCTTGTGCAAAAGCTAGAAGTGGGCTGCAGGGAGAGACACCTCCCCCTCACCACAGATATTGACCCAACTTCTTGGGTTCATTCTAACTTGTTTAGTGGGACCCACCTTAAATATTTTGGTCTTTTGGAAAGCTGGTTAGGTTAGCTTGTTTAATCCATAATTAGTGTGCACTATTTAGCTTGTTTCCTTAGCTTAATTTGTCATCAAACTTGCCCACCCACACTGCTTGTATCTGCTGGTGCACCTCAGTGTGCATTGAGCTTGTTAATCTTTGCCTTAGTTTGTGATTTGTTTGATGATCTGTGGTCACTTACTTGTTTGTGACCCCTGAGATTATATTTGGTTGTTCATACCTTAGTTTGTCCTTAAGTTCTTATTTGACTTGTTGCTTGATTACAAAAGCTCATTTGAACCCTCAAATCTCACCACTGTTAGATAAACAAGCTTGCATAAGCTTGTGAAATTGCTTATTTCAGTTCTTTGAGTTGTTTTGCGTTCATACAAGTTATTTTCACCATTATCTCTGAGTTGTGAGCTTGTGGGCTTAGCTTTTGGCTTGTGACCTTCAAACACCACTCTGACCCATTCCACTCGATCAGTGGTGACCAAGACCCATTCACTAGCCCATATCTTGCTCTTCACTTAAGCTCTCCCTAAGAAACTTGGTCCTGTGGGAAGCTAGCTGTGCAGGCTTTCTAGTTCCACTTTTGCTTTGGACCCTAAGCCCCCCCTGTGGGGCCCACAACAGGCTGCAAGTGCCATATTTGGCCTAAGGTCTGTGGGTATAGTGGATTAGCTTATTTGATCTCATCAACTGATTCAGTGAGTTTTGATTGCTCCTTCGGCTATTTCTAAGAACACTTAGTTGGCTTGTTTCCTTATTTGTCCTTGGTTTCTGCCTTACAACTTATTTTAAGCTTTTACCTTCACAAAAAGCTTCAAAAGCTCACTGTTTGGCTTAATTGCTTGCACCTAGCTTATTTCTGAGTTTAAGCCAAAGTCCATTCACAAAAGTCTCTTATCTTAAGTAGTTTAGCAGTTGTATAAAAGAAAATTTGGAAAAAGACAAAAATTAAGAAAGTGATAGTTTCTATTTAAGCCATTTGGCTTATTTTTCTGATTATTTATAAGCATTCTTCATTTTTAAATTTTTCACAGGTTCCTTTTTAGTTAAAATAATTTTAGGAATTTTTTTAGATTTTTCCTAGGTCATTTAGTATTTTTTATAATTAGTTGTAGTTTAAATTAATTAAATAATTAGTTTTAATTAATAATTAATAATTGAAAAGTAGAAAAAAATAGGTTTTTTGTTTTAAAATTAGTTTTATAATATTTTAGATTTTTCAAAATTTAATTTTCATTTTTCTAGTTAATTTTCATAATTAATTAATAATTAGTGTAATTTAGTAATTAAAAAGTAATTAGAAATTAGTAATTAATTAAATAGTGTAAAAATTATTTTTCTTTTTCTAAAAATTTTCTTACATCATTAGGATTGTAAAAATATATTTTTCTTTACCTCTCAAGGGATCTTGAGAAGCTTACAACCCCCACCAGGCAGTGTACCTGATCGTTGTAGTATAGTATAGTGACAAGTACCGGGGGATTGATCGTTCAGCTAGGAATAGTGTCGCTAGGATTAGAAAACCTAATTACTAGTTCTAAAGATGATGGAAGATTCTTTTTGTATTTTTATATTTTTTAGAAAGCAAGTAAATATCTCGGGTTTGAAGGATTTGGGCGGAATTAGTTGCTAGTCAACTAACCCAATACTAAAGATGCAATCAAAATAAAATATTAGAAATGAAAATAAACTAAATTAAACTAAGGTTGTGAGCAATAAGTGGAGAAATTGTGTTTACTTAGATTTCACTACTCCCTAGATATCTTTTACACTTTAATTACTTGTTATAGTTGCGTGGATGACGGATTGTATTCCTTAATACCATTCATGGGGTGGCGCACCTAATTCCCCAATCCTATGAGTGCCTACTTCACTCCTATGTCGAGCCGGCTAAGAAGCTCCTAACATGGGATCATTAGAATTTACTCATGCATTAAATACAACCAATAAAATCTAGTGCACGTCAGTTCATGTTTCCTAAGATGTTCAAGCATGTTACCAATTGTAGATCTGCCAGTTTTCTTAAGCCTAACATCGAAATCATTCATCCAATACAACCATAAACAAGTAATCAACACATAATCAACATCTAGGTTTCATTAGATCTAAGCAAACACAAGATAGATCTAGCCTAGCATGATTTAATTAAGACAAGAACAAGATATAGACAACCAACACATAGACATATTGATTGAATTAAAAGAATACTTATCTCAATTACACATGAAATGGTTCAAGGGCTGAAAACCCTTGAAAAACCTGTAAAGTTTGTACTAAGTTCGGCCTTAGGGTTTCTCCAAAACTTCTCTTTTTTCTATGAATGAAAATTAGAAAACTATATATAGGAAATTGAGGCTAACGGCATCAAGACCAAATTGGTGACGCCGTCATCTCGCCGCCAAAATACATCTCGGACTGCCTTGATCTACTTCTGACGCCGTCACGTTATAACTTTTTCCAGACCGTCACGTATTTTACTCTTGATGCTCTTCCTTGTGACGCCTTCATTTCTGTACTGGGTCGTCATGAAAATTACTCTTGACGCCGTCAGGATTTTACTCTTGACGCCGTCACCTACTGTTCCCAGCAAGGAAAATTAAGTCTTTGGCGTTTTCTTCACTTTTATGCTCCAAAAAAGTCCGAATTGCTTCCTTTTCCAGATTTCACTCCCAAAGTACCTAAAATTACAAAAGAAACGATTTAGGGCAATATTTGATCAAATAAATTCAATTCCGGGCTTAAATGACCCCCTAAAAGTGGTTCATTTTTCGCCTCATCATATACCCTTACACTTGAGATTTGTTTCTCCTCAAGCAAATGCACTTTTATTCTACTCAAAATACAAGTTAGGGGTCATGTAACACTAATATAAAAGTAATTACAACACGGAGGTCATACACAAGCACCTCATAAATAGTGTTTAGATACTCACATCTCTCGGGTGTAATAAAGTATAAATTACAATATGGAAACGGAAGATATCTCTCACTACCTGTCATAGCAAAATAGATTACCATAGGCTTGGGAAAGGGTCAAACCTCCACCACATGGCGTAAGCACCTAGGATAAACTATCAAAGAGGTCTTTTAAAAGGGTTGTAACGTTAGGTGTAGGGATATGAAATACACGGTTTTGTTGGATAAATGAAGTTTTTATTGGTAGCGAGCTAACAATCTTGATTAATTACATGTACAATATGGCATTGCTAAGCCAAGACTAGACTCGACTTAAGCTAATAAATGAAAAATAACAAAAACATAAAATGAACATAGAATAAAAATAGATGGTAGTCCGTATGTTTTTTCTCTTTTCCTTTTTCTATATATATATATATATATATATATATATATATATATATATATATATATATATATATATATATATATATATATATATATATATATATTTTGCATACACTCTTACCCTACAATTCAAAATAATACATCATAGGGGATGAAAATTCCCCTTACACATGAATCTTTACATACTTTACAATAAACTAAACTAATGACTTGAATTAAGAAAATCAAAACACTTGGAGTACTTTTAAGATTAACGCACATATGGGGGTAATAATATGATGTTCTTCCCCATTACTACATAAAATAAGTACTTTACCCATGAGTCCCAATCGTCCCAAAACAATATGTACAAGGATATGACTCGACTTAGCAACCATGCAATCAATTAGATAGTTAACTTAGGGTTTAACAAATAACAATAATGCACTAAAAATGAGCGCATACACGGAAGGCTAAGGCGATTTGGTGGTACATTTAAGTGGGGTGTAACAAATTCTTCCTTTAAGTAAGATGCTTAAAGTTATAAACGAAAAGATAGGCTCGGAGGGGTGTACTAGGGGTTTCGTGTACTAAAAATGAGTACAACGCTAAGGGTGTGGGAAAAATTAGTTGACTTAACTAGCCAAGTAATATGACTTAAATGGTCAAGTAATTTTGATACGGGTTTAACACAAGGGTGATCCTAATGCCTCTTATCATGTAGTAAATCCTACTACACGAATGTAATCTCACTAGCGGTCTCGGGATGCATCACTAACGCAAGTTCTAGAATCTAAATGCTACCGGTACACTCATAAGCACTAATAGTAAATGTTTTTCCTATCAAATTTAAAGGCGAACCTCACATATTTGGGTGGAAAATTTTTCTGAATATACGGTTATGTGCTAGTCATACAATCTCCTATCCATGAGACGCTTGCTATGGCTAAAGTTTCACTCCTAAATGTTGTAAAAAATTTAAATTTGGTGCTAAAATTGCACTAACAAGTATATCTCATAGTTTTATTACACATCTACCATTAAACAAAACAAACTCAAGCGAAAGTGTATATGTAAGGTATCATCATTTTAGCCTCCCCTTACACTTCGGATGAACATTGTCCCCAATGTTCAAGTAAAGACTGTAAAAGTGAAATAAGTAAAACGAATGAAATCAAATACTCCCCTGATTCGCTCGGTATGGATAATTAGGTGGCCAGGTTAAATCTTCCTCCAAGAAAATGAACAATCAAAACTTCCCTTCCAGAATATAAATCATCTTCTTGTCATACATAACCTGTGAATCCTGAGAAAATAGACAAGACAACCTCGCATATAATCGGCGGCAACCTACATAAGTTACTAAATCCTAGAAAACAAAATAAGATATAATGCTTGTGGAATGAAGTTTGCAGATTTCTTGGAGATTATAGAACTTAATAATTCACAAAAACCATAAGACTCCGTTAGAAAAACAAAACCGGTAAAATTTCCAGATTTTTACACGTGACGCCGTCAAGAGTTATCTCGTGATGCCGTCAGAAGTGACCTGCAAAAATTCTTATGTTAAGTTTCCGAAAAATTTCTGGAAAAACTTGGTCCTACTTCCTGGAAAATCCTGCAAAACATCATTATGACTCAATACAAGCATTTGACTCTAACAAATACGAATATACATGTTCATTTAATATTGTGGAGAATCATGATCGGTTTGTTTCTTGAAAACATATTTGGGGTTTCCCCTTACACTTATCTTTTGCAAAAATACTTTTAGGTGGAGTTAAGACTAGGCCAAAACAACAAAATAAAGTATTTCCACTATTTAGTTTGAAACATGACCTACCAACAATAAAAATAAAGCATGCATACGGAAGCAAATAACAAACAAACAAAGTAAAATCACACAAAGCATGGGTTGCCTCCCAAGAAGCGCTTTTCTTTATTTACGAGTCTTGTAGCTAGACTCAAGGTCATGGGTTACTACGTGATACGGGTGAGTTCCTCATTGAGGACGTCTTTGGGATCAAACTTAGGTTTCAACTTCCTATCGGTTTCCTTAGTATGGTATGACCTTTCAAACTTTTCTCCATCCGGATCATACAAAGTCATCCTCATATGCCATGATCCATCACCTTCTTTAGGTGGCTTGTCCCACCTCCATTTACACTTGTCTCCCTCTCTTTTCCACTTATTCATCTCTATATTAATAGGCATTACGCTTAAGAACTCAATCATCTTCCTAAAGACTAAGGGGTCCTCAAAGGGATCTAGCTCTTCATCTCTAGCTATGCGTTGTTCCACCGAATGTGTTTTTTCAACGAAATCTTTTTCTAGATAAAATGGGCATTGAGGTCCTATAAAGTTCCTTTCTATCCAAGGTCCATATCTAGATGGTCTCCTATTCATCTCTACCCAATGCGGTGTCGGTTCATCATCACAATCATAACTATGCTTCTTTACATCGTACACCGACCAAGTATCGCCTTCACCTACCGCTATCTTAGACTCCTTACAATCTATCATGGCGCTAGCGGTTGCTAAAAATCCTCTTCCTACCAATAATGGGCATGTAGTGTCACTAACCATGTCTAGGACGTGAAAATCCGCTAATATAGTTAACTTTCCTACGTGAACAACTACATCCTTAATCATTCCAACCGGGTGGGCAATACTCCCATCCGCTAGCCCTATCAATACCTCCGTTTCCTCTAACTTTCCTAGCTTAAGAGCGGTGAATAAGGATAAGGGAATCAAATTGAGGCTTGACCCTAAATCGGCTAGTGTGTCGAAAGCTTCGGATCTTCCTATCTTACAAGGCAAAACAAATATACCTGGATCATCAAGCTTTTTAGGCAACTTGTTTTGAACGAAGGCGGTCCCATTTTTACCTAGTTTAAACTTCTCATATTTTTCTAGGAGGGCACTATAGTAAGGAGCACGCGCTAAGACATCAATGACGGGGCGTTCAAGGTGAAGTTCCTTGAATTCAGCGTCAAGGTCTTGCGTAAGAGGTGTTTCAACTATACTTTTGACTGGTTCTATATCGGGTGTTTTACTTGATTGGTCCTTTTGAAAAATTTGGTTTTGTTTGAAACACGTGCTCGTTGATTTAACCGAGTAGTATTGTGGACACGAAGTGGGTGACGAAACTGAAGATATGGAATTAACGTTTAGTTTCGGATTCTTGACCGTGTCGCTTGGGAGTGCTCCTATTTCTCGGTCATTGAGAACTTTCAACAATGCGTCAATTTTGGTGGTCATCTCGCTTTGCTTTTGTTTGAAATCGGCTTCAAACTAAGATATGCGAGCTTCTTGAGATGCCATGAACTTAGACATCAATCCTTCAAGATTGTTGGTACTACCATAGTTGTTAGAAAGATTGTTGTTGAAAGTACGGTTAGAGGGTGGACCGTTTGGTTGGTAACGATTAGGCGGATTGGAAGAATTGGGTTGATTTTGTTTCCACCTAAGGTTTGGGTGATTTTTCCAAGAGGGGTTGTATGAATCACCGTAGGGGTTTGGCTCGGGCTTGAAAGTGTACCACTTATCTCCTGCTTCGTCGGTACGCGTGGATGCGTAGTCCGCAAAAGCTGTTCTGGGGAGTTCCACACAATCACGAGTGTCATGGGGACCACTGCATAATTCTCATGAAGAAGTGATTTTGTTCACTTGGCTTGAAGGCTTAGGAGCTTCATAGGATTTCATGAGAAACTTGACTTGGTCCTCAAGTTCCATGATCCTATGGTCGGGAGTGCTAGAATTGTTCGAAGGCAAAGATATTGCCTTGACCGTTTTGTTCAAATCACGGGGATCATTCCAACTTTCGTTGTCATAGAGAGCAAGATCTTCTATGAGTTCCCATGATTGTTCCGCACTTAGATCACGTAGCTTACCACCGACCGATTGGATCGATATGGTCATAAAAGATTTAGACTTGGAGCCAAAGATCTATGCCATGATGAGGGACTTTTAGGAGTAAGTCCTTGAAACGAGTCCATGCTTCATAAAGAGATTCATTTTGACGTTGTTGGAACATCAAGATGTCATTTCTAAGCTTAGTAGTTCTCCCTGGTGGGAAAAATTGAGCAAGGAAACGAGTGGTGAGATCATCCCATGTGGTGATGGATCCCGCGGGTAAACGCTCAAGCCATTGACTAGCTTGATCCCGTAGAGAGAATTGGAATATGCGTAATCGGGTTGTCTATCTAGTTACAACATCTAATTCTATGGAGTCTACGATTTTAAGGAAGTCCTTAAGATGTTGGTTTGGATCTTCGGAACGAAGTCCATGGAATGCACATCCGCTTTGCACCAACCGGATGGTGTCGGATCGCAAGGGGGTCACATTGGCTCCGGTGAGCTCAATGGTGTTTCGGTAGCCTTGGTGGCTAGGTCGGGAATACTCTCCTAAGGTTCGGGGCCTAAGAGGTTCTAGTGGTGGGTTTTGTTGCGGTGGGATGACGGGTTCAAAGATGTTCCCATCGTCCATGATGTCGGGTGGTGAAGAGTTACGAACAAAAACACAAAGAAATAAGATAGACTAAAGAAAACCTAAAAATAAAAATAAAATCTTACTAGAAAGGAATCTAGCAAGTAGACCTAATAAAAAGAGATTCTAACCTAGACAATAACTATTCCCCAGGCTGCGGCGCCAAAAACTTGATACGTGGGAATCGCACCAGGCTTTACCTCTCAAGGGATCTTGAGAAGCTTACAACCCCCACCAGGCAGTGTACCTGATCGTGTAGTATAGTATAGTGAGAAGTACCGGGGGATTGATCGTTCTGCTAGGAATAGTGTCACTAGGATTAGAAAACCTAATTACTAGTTCTAAAGATGATGGAAGATTCCTTTTGTATTTTTATATTTTTTAGAAAGCAAGTAAATATCTCGGGTTTGAAGGATTTGGGCGGAATTAGTTGCTAGTCAACTAACCCAATACTAAAGATGCAATCAAAATAAAATACTAGAAATGAAAATAAACTAAATTAAACTAAGGTTGTGAGCAATAAGTGGAGAAATTGTGTTTACTTAGATTTCACTACTCCCTAGATATCTTTTACACGTTAATTACTTGTTATAGTTGCGTGGATGACGGACTGTATTCCTTAATACCATTCATGGGGTGGCGCACTTAATTTCCCAATCCTATGAGTGCCTACTTCACTCCTATGTCGAGCCGGCCAAGAAGCTCCTAATATGGGATCATTAGAATTTACTCATGCATTAAATATAATCAATAAAACCTAGTGCACGTCAGTTCATGTTTCCTAAGACGTTCAAGCATGTTACCAATTGGAGATCTGCCAGTTTTCTTAAGCCTAACATCGAAATCATTCATCCAATACAACCATAAACAAGTAATCAACACATAATTAACATCTAGGTTTCATTAGATCTAAGCAAACACAAGATAGATCTAGCCTAGCATGATGGAATTAAGACAAGACCAAGATATAGACAACCAACACATAGAAATATTGATTGAATAAAAAGAATACTTATCTCAATTACACATGAAAGGGTTCAAGGGCTGAAAACCCTTGAAAAACCTGTAAAGTTCGTACTAAGTTTGGCCTTAGGGTTTCTCCAAAACTTCTCTTTTTTCTATGAATGAAAATTAGAAAACTATATATAGGAAATTGAGGCTGACGGCGTCAAGACCAAATTGGTGACGCCGTCATCTCGCCGCCAAAATACTTCTCAGACTGCCTTGATCTACTTTTGACGCCGTCACGTTATAACTTTTTCCAGGCCGTCACGTATTTTACTCTTGACGCTCTTCCTTGTGACGCCTTCATTTCTGTACTGGGTCGTCATGAAAATTACTCTTGACGCCGTCAGAATTTTACTCTTGACGCTGTCACCTACTGTTCCCAGCAAGGAAAATTAAGTCTTTGGCGTTTTCTTCACTTTTATGCTCCAAAAACGTCCGAATTGCTTCCTTTTCCAGATTTCACTCCCAAAGTACCTAAAATCACAAAAGGAACGATTTAGGGCAATATTTGATCAAATAAATTCAATTCCGGGCTTAAATGACCCCTAAAAGTGGTTCATTTTTCGCCTCATCAGTAGGACTTTATTTGCTCACGTTTCACTTTTATTTTTGCGCGTTCGCGTTTATTTTAAACTCAAACGCGCGTTTTTAGGTTAACTTACATTTCTAGGTAATCTGATCATCAGTAATTGTTCCAATAGTGTTTCTAAGCTATTCTCAATAATAATCTCGTAGTTTAATCATAATTATCAAATTCCTGATCCTTCTGTTAAATCACTCGATCACTTTAAACGTTTTTGAATACAATTGCTTACCTCGCTGGGACATAACGACCCGGGAATACACTGTACTCCTTGGTTAGTTGGTTTTAGACTTTTGACTTGGTTGACCATCACCTGGGAAACTTAGTTGACCGTTTGGAACCAATCAGTGGACCTGTTTCATAAGCCCTAGTACCCATTTGCTTTGCAAATCAATAAACAGTCAATCTTTAAGGTGTGTTTGGATCAATGAGATCCTAGGTGTTCAAGTGCTCAATTGTTGTTGTTTCTGGTTTACACAAGTCATTTAGGTCATTAATAGCTCAGAATAACCATAAAACCAGGTCTTGTTTCAGTAGAAAGTCAAAATCAAGTATAAACAGGCCTAGATTACCCTCTATGTTGGATTAAGTGTGGCATATGCCCCAAATCCATTCACTTGTGAGTGGTTTAGCTTAAATTAGTCTTATATTAGCTTAATTCATCAATTTCAATCAGTAGGGTGCAAATCAAAACCTTAGAACTTGATTTTTAGCTTTTTGAAAAGCTCATCAGTAGTACTTTTGAGATCAATCATAAAATTGGATCTCAATTCACTGTAGCATAGCTTATTTTGGTCTTCAAGTTTGCTGATTTCAAAACTCTATACTGAGTCATCAGTATAAGTGACCCAACTTCAATAGACCATAGATACTTCATTAGTGGGCCCCACCTTTGGCTTATTGGCTTTTTGGAAAGCCATACAACCCATTTTGATAAGTCAAGGCTTATTTCAGCTTTTTGAGCTTATTTGATAGGGCTGCAAGCCCCATCAAGTTTGGCCATCTTCTGAGTCAACACTGAGTACTCAGTGTGTGACCCAACTTTCTTAGCTTCACACAGACCTCAATAATAAGCCATAAGCCCTGCTTATTGGCTTATTTTGAAGCCTTCCAGTCCACCTTCAAGGTTCGAGACTTAATTTGGACCCCCCATAGCTTTTGTGGACCCCACAGAGGTCCAAAGTTCATTAGTTTGGCCTGTTCAGGCCTTGTGTATGCAAGAGTGCTTATTTGCTTATATCTGCTTATTCAGTGAGCTTATTTGTTCCCATTTGTCTTATTTCAAGTTGTTAATCATATGTTTATGCTTATTTGTTCATTTCAAATCTTTTTCAAAAATTACTAAGTCCTAATAAGCTTAAACCACAACCTGTTAAGCACTTGGGGGTGCACACAGCTAATTATTAAGCCAAAACAAAAGTGTTTTCATAAAAGTTGTTTGTTTTCAGTAGGTAAATAGTTTTGTAAAAGAAAATCCAACAAAAACCAAACATAAAATTAGTGATAGCTTCTATTTAATAGATTCTATCTTTTTCATTTTTCATTTCAGCTTATTTATAAGCATTTTACCATTTTGATAATTTTCTTAATTTCCTTTTACCTTTAAGTACTTGTAATAATTTTCTTAGATTTTTCTTAAACAGTTTACTAATTATTAGAATTAAAAATAGTTTAAATAATTAAATAGGTAATATTAGTAATTAATTAGTTTTCTTTAATTTTAATTAACAGCAGTAGGTTTTTATAATTTTCCTAGGTTTTATAATTTAGTTAAGACTTTTAGAAAATAGATTTTTAATTTCTACTGTTAATTTTCCAATTTTCTTATTTAAATTAGTTAAATTAGATTTAAATTAATTAATAAGTAAATAATTAGTAAAATAGTCTAAAAAAAAATTTTAGAAGCTTTTTATAATTTTGTAGGATTCCTGTGATGGTTAATTAGTTTTATAAATTTTTCCATAATTTTCTAAGTCATTTAGGTATTATTAGTAATTTAAAATAGTTAAATTAGTTTAATTAAGATAATTAGTTTTTAATTAATAGAAAAATCATAAAAAGACAAAAATATTTATTTTTTATTTTTCATACTTTCTTCAAGTTCATTGTGAGGTTTAGAAATTAGTTTTGCAAATTTTTAGGTTAATTTGTAATCTTTCTCATTTTTAGTTAATTTAAATTAGGTTTAAATTAGATTTTAAATAGTTTTAATTAATTAAGTAATATTTAAATATTAAAATAATCATTTTAATCATTTCATTTTCATTTAAAATCTTCTTTTAAATTTAAGTTTTAAAAAGTTTCACTTGCACCCCTGTAGTTTGTAATTTGCTAAAACCCACTTTTTCTGTCTGTAACCTGATTCCCAAGTTGTGCATTTGTGAATATATCTGTATATCTGTTATTGTGAATATTATATCATTGTTCAAATACCAAATATCAGTAGCATAATCAATTCCCAATCATTTTGGCTACTGTCCTTAGTGTCACTCATTCCCATAAACGTTTTCCAAAAACACCATTGCAATCTCGCTGGGACTTAACGACCCGGGGACACACTATACTATCCACGGAGAATTGGAACTGAGCTGTCTTTGACTTGTTGACCTTGGTCAATAATATCTGACCGTTCGGGACCAATGAATGAACCTTTGCTATGAACCACTGATTATGAACCTTTGTTATGACTTTCTGAACCATTTGATGTAAACTAATTGCCATGATATCTGACCCTCGATTTGACACCCGAGCCATTTCCCTAGCCATGATGGTGACATGGCCGTGTCATTGACGCACCAGTGATATGACTCCAGTGTGGTCGAGTGATGTGCCACACCGTCCTATCTGTATCCGTTATGAGAGCTCGATTATTATATGATTATGACTTATCTGTAGGGGGTATGGATGCATCCTAGATCTGTTATCTGTTAGTGGAGTATCTATTATATGATTATGATATATGTCTGGTGACTGGTGCTTGTGTGCAATATACGCCTTTCACATATCTGGAAGCTAGCTACTTCATTTGGTTACTGAGGACACCCCTCATATTGTCTGATTATCTGAGAGGTCTCCCCTATATATGATTATGAAGGCTTATGGATTACGATATGATATGATATGATATGTTTCTGGGCTCGTGGTGGATTACTGTCCTATACCTTATACTTTATTCTTTCAGTTTGTTTATATCTTATGATTTTATCCCCAACATACCATACTACATTTTTTGTTCCTTATCATTTGTTTCGTTTATATATATATATATATATATATATATATATATATATATATATATATATATATATATATATATATATATATATATATATATATATATATATATATATATATATATATATATATATATATATATATATATATATATATATATATATATATATCTGTTCACTGGGGTTTTTAAGCTCAGCCGCATTTATTTTCACCGTGGCAGGTTTTAGAGGGAAGCTGGGATATGAGTGAAGAGTGCTTAAGAGCTTAGTGGACTTCACCTTGATAGCTATATTCTGGATTAGAGATGGTTAGAAGTGTTTACATTTTGAGACTTAATATTTTATTGTTGTTCCTTTGTAACCTTGTATTCCAGATTTTCCTTTGTAACCTTTGAGATTCATTTGTATTACTTAAGATGTATGCTTGTGTTTGCTTTGATATGTCACCATAATGTAGTACTTCTACCCTTATCGGGTTGGAGTGTTACAGTTTCATGACATCTAATTTTTTACCACGTCATGTCCGAACGTGGATTCAAATTTAATGGATGTATATGGAAAAAAAATTAACTGATATATATGTAATCGTGTATTTATACATAGATAGTATACTTTTCACGAGAAGTGATTACAAGATGAATAAATCCACTAATGTAATGTTGGAGTCAATATTTGACATGAACTACATTGATTTTTCGATATGGTTCTTGGGACTAAGATCATATGAAACCAGATGGATTTGTTTTGAAGTAAAAAACATTATAAGAACAATATTCTTGAGAGGTTCAATGTGGGGGATTCCTGTTTAGCTAGAACTCAAACGACATCTTCTTAAATTTATTTAAAATAGAGGTAGAGGTGTTTCCCATTTTGAATACTCAAAGTATATAATGGGTGTTTTATGTGTCTAATGACGTATGTAATACCTGATTTAGAAGTTATAATTAGGTTAAGTAAATATACCAGTAATTTAAGTGATGACCATTTGAATAGTATTACATGGGTACTATGATACTTATGATACTGCATTTTGGTAGATATCTAACTGCTATCTAATGATAGAGTAATGCAAATATAGATTCTTACATAAAAGAATCTAGATCTACTAGAGCGGATGTGTTGACTCTACGTGGGAAGTTGTGTCTTGGAAATCTTAAAAGTATTTCAAACAGACTTTTATAGCTAAATCTATGATGGAATTTGAATTTAACATTTGAGATAAATTTATAGAACATGCGGGATATCTACGTTAATTCGTAGAGGGCTACTAAGATGGCGTAAACCGGTAATGACCATGTGTATAATGTGTGATAGTTAATTGGAAATTGACGTAGCTCATATCACAATGTAAAACGGTAAGTCGAGACATATCAATCATAGACATTGATTGGTGCGATAACAGCTCTCAACTAGAGTTATCACGATGAACATCGCGGATCCACTTACGAAAGGCTTAAGCATAGAGTTAGTTAATAAGTCGTCTAAAGGAATGGGACTAAAACCCTTAAATGAGTTAGTTTATATGAAGGAACACTTAACCCGGTTGACTGGAGATCCCAATATTTGGTTTCAATAGGACAACCTAATCATTTAAATGTAAGGGAAGTCATGTCACTATAGGGGAGTTACTTAACATTGTAACTTCCTAGTCCATTCCTATAATAAATGTGACTTGTTGAGAGGTTAAACATATGGCTTTTATGATTCAACATAAAATCATAGAGCATAATGATTCAAGATGAAATCGCAAGCATATGTCTTTAATGATTCAAGATGAAATTACCTATGTGAGAGAGAAGTTGGGTCGCTTCGAAGGGAATTATGAGGGGCGCAAATCCCAAGAGCTCTTGAAGAACTAGGAAAATGTTCAGGACCATAATGAACATGTCTATAAGGACGTAACAATGTTAGGGAGAGTCTTGTGTGAAGTGTATCGTCGACTACATAAACAGCAACTCAATTCAAAGACATCGCGTCTACTGACAGATAGGAGGCTAAGTACATTTCACAAGGGAAAGTTCAAAGGTTCACGCATACCTATTCTTTTCAAGATTCAACTATTGGAATTTCATCATACTTTTTATGTGTTATGACCGATCTCCATTCATGTGGGGGAGTGTTAGAAATTTGATTGGCAAAAGTGACTTCTGACCAACTTTGGACACAATTATCTATATGTATGTGTCATATATATAAATAATAGTTTGTAGGTTCGTGTTCTCCTCGAAGAGAGCTTCACAATATGCCTTTATTTCTCCAAAATAGAGTTGATGTAAATAAGATATCGGCTCTCAAAGTTAGTCATTCGGTATCATGACTAAAGTGGATAAATTGTTTACTTTCTATCCCACATCGGTGTAGGATGGTAAACCAGGGTGGAGTTTATTGTGTATAAATGGAGGCCCTAATTATAACTTTATAAATCAAATCAATCCAACATAAGGAATACACATCTCTTATGATGAAATTCCTGGTAGTTTAGTTAAGTCTAACAGTACAACTTACTTTTTGGCTGTTGTACCTTGGGAAACAAACAGAGAATCTGTTTTAAAGAAAGTGTGTCAAACGCGTGCCTCAACATTTTTAGTGGTTCTTTGCTGATCTCAGTTGGTGATCTAATATGTCTTTTTAATCATTTTATTATTTTATTAATTATCATTTATAAGAGTTTGTCTTTACCATTCTGTCTGTTTTTATGTTATTTATTTATTGTTAATTTTATTTCTCATAGTATTATTGATTTTATTAATAAAAGTGTAACCATTCTCCACAAAAACAAGGAAATCATTTGATATTAGTAAGACTCCCTTAGTCCCTTAGAGCATACTTAGTGGCCGGTGATATTTTTGCTCGACTTCGAGGTGCTGCCTGGTGCTCGTTGTGGTCACTGGTCAGTGGTGATCCTTGCGAGTTTCACCATTCTCTTAATTTTATTTAAGTACCAACTCATTAATTAATTCTTGTTCCTTTATTCATGTGAGACATTTGGTTTGTGCTGTTTTATAAAATTCTTAAACGTATTGTATTCGAACACAAATGATATCATGAACAATAAATAAACAGAATAACGAACAGAAGTAGTTTAGAACTTTAGATTTTCTAAAAAGCCGGCTCATTTACAAGATTTTTCTCGACCACAACCTCTTGGCATTTTCTAGAAAGTCACATGAAATATCATTTTCAAATGAGAAGTGATTGACACACTTATAAATTTTATTAAGATGCTAAAAATACAAACCTTTTCAAATTCACCAAGCAAGTTATGTCAACGAGCTTTTTTTTTTCTTCTTTTTCTTCTTCTTCTTCCTCTTCTTCTTCTTCCTCAATGAGTAACATTATATTATATCCACTTACTATTAGCCAATCATGGATACTCAATTATTTCTTTTAAAAGCTATGCAATGCATCTTACAGGGCGGTTTATGTCCATATGTCACATAAGATTTACCCTATAACAGTCATATGACAATAAATAAATAAATCACTTAAACAACATTTTTAAAATGCACAGATTAAAAAAACTCACTCACTCCACAATACCGATAACTTTCGTTATGCACATGTCGAATGCACCTATAACGCACATGGTGATGCAGCGTTGTTATAAGTACCAAAAACACTCTATAACACACCTATAACTATTACACAGTGTAGTCTTATTCATGTTGATTTTGTTAGTTAGTGGACATATTTAATAGTCGTATGTCCGGTTCGAACTCGAGCCTATGGGATGGTACACGTTGCGTATTTGATTCACTCACTATTCTAAAAGGCGCGCCAAGGCGTCGCCAAGGCGCGAGGCGTGGCCTCGACGCCACGAAATGAACCAAGGCGTGAGGTCTAGGTGTCGTGTGAAAAGGCGTGGAATAAGACGCGAAAAAGCGTGCAAAGGCGCGCCTTTTTTTAAGGCGTGGCGCCATTTTTAGAAGCATTTAGGGGATTTATGGATTTGGGCTTGAATTTCAAGTATTTGGGTTATTTCTTTCTTGGGCCTCGTAATTTCAAAACTTAATTCCTACTTGGGCCTCATATTTAGGCCTGGCTATTTGGGATTTGGGCTTTAGTATTTGAAATTCCTCTTATAAAATGATATAAAATTATAAATACATAAATTTATAAATATTTTGTTGCCGCCTTAAGCACGCCTTAAGAAACGCCAAGGCTTCGCAAAGGCGCGTAAGGCTTGAGGCGTGGCTGTGCCGCCACGCCACGCCTCACGCCTTTTAGAACATTGGATTCACTTATAATAATAATAATAATAATATAGAATAGTTGTATTTTAATATTAAATCACAATAAACACTAACGGTCTGTTCGTAGTTAATGGTAGTTAATCTAACGAAGGTTAAAAATCAAGAAGAATGACTAAATAGAAAATACCAAGGAGAAGGTTTTAGAACCCCTTCCTTGGTCTATGATCGACCGGCCATAAGGATCCCCAAGAGAATCCTTATCAAACTTGGACACTAAGTTACCACACTATTAATACAAACCCTTGTATTCATTAGTTGGTAATTTTATGAAACCCTAGCTAGCCAGTTTTCTCTTCTTCTCCCTCTTTTACCTAGATCGATCGAATTACAAACCATCACCAGGTTTGCATTCGATTTTCAGTGAAACCAAAGTAATTGATTAGCTATTGTGATCAAGAAACTAGCATTCTAATTGAATTGCTATCAATACACGTGTGCAAGACCATATAGAAAATCCCAATTTGATTTTTGGTGAAACCCTAACCGATTTAAGCATAAATCGATTTACATAAACTCTAATTTTTTAGGGTTTGTGATTTTGATTGTTTCTTGATTCGCGTGGAAGCTAGCAATGTATGTTTTCATTTATTTTATTGTTAGTTAATTATACTATACCATATATTTCTTCTGCTGCGTGCTTTGTGATTAATTATTTAGATTTAGGATTGTCACGGTACCTTTTTTTTTTGTTTATTTTAATCGTAGTCCAAATAAAAGGAGCTTTTTCTTTTTCTTTTATAACTATGGCGTTTGTCACTCACTTAAATTTTCGGTTGGATCATAATTAATATCCATGACACCTCAGCTCGCTTCTTATAATTATTTGCTCAAAAATTCTAAAGCACGAGATAATAGATCAGAAATGTCTTGTCGAATTTAATTTCGACTAGTAATTGAGACTTGAAAGGGTCCCCTATGAAGTTACGCGTATTCGATCGGTTGACATCCAATCAAGCATTGAATGAGTTTTACCTCCACAATAGTAAGAATTAGGAGAAATTGACATATTTGTATTATGGATGCTAAAATAAGAATTAGGAGAAATCGACAATTACTTAACTAGGAGATACAACCAATCAAGTTTTGTCTCGTAATTAGCTAAACTTTTGTAAGAATAATCTTGAAAAAAAAAACAAAAGGAGAAAAAAAAAAAAAAAAAAAAAAAAAAAAAAAAAAAAAAAAAAATCGACACTGTGTTAAGTGAAATAACAATCCTTTAAAAAAGTAAACGTGTCGCCATGAGATTACTTATCTAGTTTGAACTTTGAAATCGTCATTGTCGTTATGGTGATGCAAAAATTCATTTTTATATACGCGTAGAATGAACATGAGCTTGACGACTTTATTTAGTTTGGGAGATGATACGCACACCAACTTTTTTATTCTTCCATCACACTCTGTGCATTAAAATATTGTATTGTGTACTAGCTCTCTGTGCATTAGAATGTTATACAAAATGATGTGTTTATAAAAGAAACTGATGTGCGAATGAATCTCATTTACTTTACACCACTTTTACTGTTTGTTTTGTCCTTTTGTGTGTATAGGTTTCCCTGCACTTGGTAATGGGATGAGTTGTTTGTGCATTAATTTAATAACCGTAATTTTTTTATGCATCCATGAATTCTACTATTTTTAAGTCCATTTTTGCATCACGTGGTTGGCCATATTGTCTTTAAAGTCTGGATTGTTTCACTGTTTCACACACCTTCCTTTCGGTACGTTACTTTAAAGTGTGGATAATTCAACGGAAGAATATTTGTTGAGTTAATTACATAAATCGTACTTGTGGTTAGTTGATTTTTACGGATCTTGTGCTTGTTTTTTTTTTTTTAAGCGGGTTTGGTCTCAGCGGTTTTTTTATTTTTACGGATCCTGTCCAAATTTTGACCCAACTCCTAACGATCGTTAAAAAGGACTTAACTTGTAACGTAAGGGCGTTTTCCTTCTCAAAATACAAACCTCAAGGACGATTCATGTAATTTAATCTTTAAAAAAAAAGAAAAGAAAAAAAGAAAGGAAAAAAAAACTTATTTTCATTTTGTTATACGAGAATTTTTAAATTTAAATAAAAAATATTAATTTTATTAAAAAATACAATTTTAAATTTTTTTTTAAAAGCTCCTTTTAGTTTTATTATAGGAAATTTTTAAAATTGTATTATTATAAAAAAATATTAATAAAAAAAGTAAAATTAAATTTGGGCTTATGTACTAAACGATTTTGTACGTTTTTAATTTTATTAAAAAAATTAAAATTTTATTAGTATAAAAATTTTAATAATATGTTTTCATTAGTTTTTATACATTTTTGTACGCTTTTTTACGATTTTGGTACGTTTTTACACAACTTTTTTTCCTTTTTGAACGTTATTATACGTTTTATACGTATGAAAACTTATAAAAACAGATAAAACCCATAAAAAAAGGTATAAAAACAACGTACCAAAATGGATTTTGTACATTTTCTTACGGTTTTTATCCGGTTTTTATAAGTTTTCATACGTATAAAATGGATAAAACGCATAATAACGTCCAAAAAGGAAAAAATTGTATAAAACGTACAAAATGCATAAAAAAGCATACAAAACCGTATAAAACTAATGAACGTAATATTAAATCTTTTTATAATAATAAATTTTTCATTTTTTTAATAAAATAAAGAACATACAAAATCCTTTAGTACATAAGCCCAAATTTAATTTTACCTTTTTTATTAAATTTTTTTATAATAATAAATTTTTAAAAATTTCCTATAATAAAACTAAAATAATATATATATATATATATATATATATATATATATATATATATATATATATATATATATATATATATATATATATATATAGTGAGACTTTTTTGCGAGAACCATTTTATCTGCGAAAACTGAGAGAACTACCAAAAACATACATGCACGCCTTCAATAATTGTATTTTTGCACATATGTTCTAAAAACAACATATGTGTTTTGAAAAAAAAAAAACATAGTTGTTCTAAATAATTTGATAAGAAATTGGAAATACAACATTTTTCTTTGAATGTGTGCATGTATGTTCTTATAAGGCGTGCAACGAAAATATTGCGGCCTTGTGTAAGGTTTTTGTGAAAAAAGAGGATGAGTTTATGATGATATTGAAGAACATAGGTGGATACTTACGATTATTGATGATTTGCATTTATTTTTATTTTATTTTAAAAGGCGTGCATGTATGTTTTTTGTGGTTCTCTCAGTTCTCGCAGATAAAATGGTTCTCGTAAGAATGTCCCCCTATATATATATATATATATATATATATATATATATATATATATATATATATATATATATATATATATATATATATATATACATATAATTTTTTAAATTAAAATTATATTTTTTTAATAAATTAAAATTTTTTATTTAAATTTAAAAAATTTCGTATTCTAAACTTAATACAATTTTTTTTAAGAGTAAATTACATGAATCGTCCTTGTGGTTTGTATTTTGAGAGGAAAAACCCAAATTACAAGGTTAGCCCTCACGTTACAAGTTAGGTCCTTTTTAACGATCGTTAGGAGTTGGATTAAAATTTGGACAGGATCCGTAAAAATCTAAAACCACAGGGACCAAACCCGCTTAAAAAAAAGCAAATGGACAAGATCCATAAAAATCAGTAAACCACAAGGATGATTTATGTAATTAACTCATATTTGTTTTTTCTTTCGGTTTTTCTTCTTCTATTAAGCTGTGAGTATTGTCGCTTTCAACTATTTTCACGTTAGTGACACATCAACTTTTTAGCACAATATTTTACTCATCACCTAACATTAGTAGTGAGAGTGCTTGGTGAGGGACGCTTTTCGTCCACCATAAGTACTAACAACGGACCAATGACGCTTTGTACTGCACTATTGATCTCGCCATCCGTCCACCATTCTGCACTTAGCCGTTCGAATCACATATGCCGTTCGTCAACTTTTTTTTTTTTTTTTTTTTTTTTTTTTTTTTATTTATTTGAAATGTTGGCCAACGGCTATAAATGGCTAAAAAAATCCCCACTTGTCACTTATATATACTCACTATTAACTAAACTTTTTTGATACATTCAACTCAAATCATAATTTAACTAAACTTTTATGTACACATATTTTATCTTCAAAAAATGTCACAACAAACACCAACTATTGGCTACTTAACAATATATTTCATTCGGCTTTCGAGTCTGCTAATTCGAGTTCTCCATCACCCGCTACACCATCATTCTGCCGTTCTTTTCCAATCCAACAACCGCAAAACCCGATGCTTTCATACCCTCAATATGCAAGCCAAAACCCGATGCCATTATTTTCACAATACCCACAAAACCCAAAAAACCTACACAACCTGATGCCATATTATCCACAAGCCTCTTTCACACTACAAATGAACCAAGATCACTATAATCAAATTTTTTATTTTTTTTCCTTTATTTTATTTATTTATTTATTTTGCACAACAACAACACTACTTCAACCAAATGAATCTCGATAATTCTTCACAACCGACACAAATAATGCCACCACGAGCTTTACATGACTCACCACCACTATCACCATCACAAGCTTCAAAAACCGAGTCATCTCCGGTCAGAAAAGGAAAAGGAAAAAAGCCGATACCAAAGAAAACCAGCGTCGTCCATACCCGTTAGATAGCGGAGGAAAAACTTTTGGCCGAAAATTACATACAAATATCCAAGGACCCAAGACATGGAATTGACCGAAATTCAAAATCATTTCGGACATTTTGTAATGAATTCAACTGTCTTTCAACCATCGAACGTACCAAGAATATGATCACGGGAAAGTGGACGATGTTATCAAAGGGTTGCAACAAGTTTGTCGTATCCTTATCATATTTGTAATCGTATCTTATTTTTAATATATCGTATTTGGGTTTTAATTTAAAATATATTTAAATAAAATAATAAAATGAAAAAAATAAATAAATGTGTTTGCACCAATAACATGTTATTGATTTTTTGTTTGGAGCGTATTATAGTTGTTGGTGTGTTATTGAGAGGCTAATGAGGTGGCGTTGAGGAGGCAGGCAGAAAATGTGTTATTCACTCCTTCACCGAGGTATCTGAGAACCACCTAACCAAATTCATAAGGAACATCATTTAATACAAACCTCACAATATACTCCATACGCATTCGTAAACAAAAATAAAATAAAAATAAAATAAAAATATAAAATAAAAAAATACCAGTGTTTTTCGTTAGGTTGTCTGCACCATCGAACCATGGTAAAAGATACCACCACACGCGGTGGATGGTACACCCGTAGTGGTGATGACGCACGGTGGAGTGCGCCACGATGACGAACAACCACCTGTAGGCCCGCTCTTAATAGATGGATATATGATTTTGTAACCAAAGAAAACTATGTTACTATCTTATTATTGGTCTAAAGTCTAAAACACCTAGAAACGCATTTTTGCCAAGGAAAACCTGATTAGAAAATAATTTAAATAAAAACGATGAAAGTGATTTTTTAAGACTAGAGCTAATAATATTTTTAAAAAGAAATGATGCAATATTTGATGAGATGAAACATTACATACCAAAAGGGTCTAGTGAAATCAATAGGGTAGAACTTTACTACATATAATGAAAAAATGGTTAACAAATTAAATGTTGAGTTTTCAATAATGGTCAAATGAGAGATAAAAGTGAAATATAATTAATACTCTTATTAAAACAACTCATTACTTAAAAGTACAATGATTTATTCACATTATACAACCAATTAAAAACATATCTACCAAATTGAATACAGCCAATTAAAACACAAACCGGGTTGACCCGTGACGCTTCAAACCCGGCGGGTTCACCCGGTATAATTTGACTCATTTCCGACCCAACCTAGCAAGTTGACCCGGTTTAAATCGACCTATTTTTCGACCGGAACGGTTCAACCGGTTGAACCACTCGGGTCGAACCAGGTTTCAAAACATTATTCATTACTTAAAAGTATAATGATTTATTTACATTGTACAACCAATTAAAAACAACTCTCTCAAATTAAATACAACCAATTAAAATACAAACCGGGTTGACCCGGGACGCTTCTAACCCTGCGGGTTGACCCAGTTTAATTTGACCCGTTTTCGACCCAACCTAGCAAGTTGACCCGGTTTTAATCGACCCATTTTTCACCCGGAACGGTTCAACCGGTTGAACCACCCGGGTCGAACCGGGTTTCAAAACATTATTAATTCCCAACCTTCAAACTTTTATTATTTTTCGTGTATAACCTATAAAAAATATTTATCAATAAACTATCTATCGCTATAAAATCTCGTTGCTATGCACAGTTACTCGTCTAGTATATGTTAAGAACTACCCAGAATAAAATATGCATTACCCTAAAAGACTCGATTTCAACTATTACTTTTGAGACTTTCCAACTTAACTTGAACTAATAAGTGACCAGCCTATGAGGTCAAAATTATAAGAAATCGAGGCTTTAAGCCTTGAGCTAAAATACAAACATTTATTTCTCATTAAATTGAGCTCCAAAAAGATGAGTAGTCGACGTGTTTAACACTTAAATCTGTTGAACAATAAGGGAGTTCCATAAAACCCAAATTAAGATTCTTTTTCTTTTCTTTTTTGTTTTATTTTTCCCATCACTACTTACGTAAACGTCTAGAAGCTTCTGTGAAAAATGGGATATGATACCATTTAGGATAAGTTTAATCGATTCCTTGAGCCTTTGATTCTTTGATGTCTAGTAAAACCAGCAGTTTGTTAGGGGTATAGTGAGTACGAGTTTTATAACAGTGTTTGGCATAGATCTTGCTTAATGACAATATATTTAAATTTTAATTATTTATACATACAAATTATATATTATCTAATTTTAATTATACAATTGGTTATAAATGTAAACTTTTATCTTGTAAGTTTCTATTTTGCCTTAGGGCTTCATATTTAATTAATAGATGACTTAATACAAACATTATCGGTTTTATTATTTAATATTTTCAGTCATCTTTCCCTATTAATTTACAAATAAACAGTTTTTAAATGACTTAATGAATTCCGGGTCCGTTTGGTTTGTAAGTGAGATTGAAATTGGATTTGAATTTGGTATTGGTTTGAAAGAAATTAAAGAAAGAGAAAATTAATTAATATTTAAATTATGTAATTGTTTAATAAATGTTATTTATTTATTTGAAATAAAAAAGTAAAAAGTAAGAAAAAGATAGAATAATATGTGGCTCAAACAATTTATTACATAAAAGAAAAAAATTTGATTAGTTGGATTCATAAAAACCCATCAAAGTATGTTGGTATCAAATTTTGAATCCAAAATACATTGTCACGGGAATTAAATTTGTACCAAACAAAATATTTAAGGATTCTTTGATTCAATACCCACTAACACCACCTTAATAAAACATGTCCGGGTGCATGTACGGAGTTGTTAAATAAGAAATTTTTATAACATTATGCAAAATCTTTGATAATTATATAGTTATAATATCGATGACATAAATTTTTCATTATGTATTAGTATCATGTATAGATTTTTTTTAGATGAATGATTTGACTTTATGTTGTTTAAATTTAACTATTGATATTATGTTTAAAGTATTATGGGTGCTTAATAGGACGAAATGACCCTTGAAGAAAAATGTTTATTTTTTTTATTTTTTTAGATTTTGGTACAATATCATGTATTTATTTATTTTTCATAGTAACTCGTAGGGCCGTCGCTACATTTTGATATTTATATTCCGGTTAATAATAATTTTAACCGCATTTAATTTTTATACCTGTGTATGCGCGAGTTAAACTTATAAAGATGTATATTGTAGGTAGTTATTAAATGTGAATAATAAAAAAGGAGTACTTTTCTGGACATCATTAATTAATCTAAAACAGAGGAATAACATGAGTCGTTTGTATGTATGTATAATTTCGTGTGTTCATTTAAATAGCACAGTAACTCGTGTTTTCATTTTAATATTTTTAATTTTGTGTATATACATTAATTAAATAATAATAATAATAATAATAATAATAATAATAATAATAATAATAATAATAATCACAACGACAAGATATATGTTGTTATTTTAAAATTAAAATATAAAGTCAAGGGGTAAAATGTCTAGGGGTTATTTATTTAATTTGTAAACTTATTAGAAAATTTGAAAATTGATAAGTTAATTTAAGTCCATATAATTTATTCTAAATTTAATATTTAAAGTTTTATTAATTATCTATTTTTTTTGTTTTTTAATAAAGTTAACACATGTGTTTTTATACATATTTTTTTGTTGGATGAAATTTAGACGTGTTTGACCAAATTATTTTAAATTTGACTTTTTATTGGCTAAGAGGATGACTAAATTTTGCCTCGAAGCAAAAATTGTGCACTACCATCAATCCAATTTCATGAAATCTCATATTGTATAGGAGATTAATTTCAACTTTATTTCCACAAAGCTGATATTTAGGGGGGAGGGAGGGTAATCCCCTTACGTCATATCATTTCTCACTTTTTTCATTACTCACTCATATTTTTTGAGGCGCTACTTCACTCACCATTCATTCACTTTTTTTTTTCTTTCTTTATAGAAAAACTAAAATTTCATTAAAATAAAAAAAACCATTACATAATATTAATAAAAAACATAAAATAACTAAAGTTCCATTAAAATTTAAAAACTTAAAACTTAAAAACTTAAAAAACATTAAATCCTACAAACTACATGGCCACCCGTATTTGACGCATATCTCGCGTTTCCGTGCGATGACAAATTCCTTAAAAGCCGGGTCCGGGATATTGTCGTGCGGGTCCATAACGAACTTCATGTCACGATTGTAGACCTCCCCATCAATAAACTTGAAATGTTCTTCGTCTTTTTTCTTTTAAACCTCCAACTGCGCCTGCATTAAACTTTTCTTTTCGGCCGTGTAACTTGCAAGGGTATCACGCATCGAGCTTCGGCTTGAATCTCCAGAATTCGACTTTTTTTTGCCTTTCGATTGACGTGAAGGAGTTGGGTTCTCGTTGAGGTTCGGTAAGTCACACTTGAAATCTTCCACCTTTATCGGCGTTTGAGCGCTACTTGACTCCGACGACTTTCTTTTCTTGCTCGATCCCGTGGATTCTTGAGTCTGACTAACCATCGGTTGTTCTTGCCACTTTGGTTGATCTTTGAGAACGTGCCACGCTTTAAAATGCGCGAAAGTTTTCCTAAATTGTTTTTCAAAATCACGATTGGCTCTCTCAAAGACTTGAAGATCGTTGCACTCACTATCTCTCAAGCGGTTCTGCATATTTATAAAACCATATACAATATACAATATAAAACAATATCCAAATATATATATATATATATATATATATATATATATATATATATATATATATATATATATATATATATATATATATAACTTATTTAAAACTTAAAAAATACAAATATAAAAAATATACCGCTTGTGTGTAGTAACCGTTGAACGCAACGATCAAAGTATGCATAGGAGTCCATTTCGAGTTCAATTGATGATGAGTGCGTTCGGTTCTCGGGACAAGCGTTCTAAAATGCTTTAAAACTCGGTTCCAAAATCCTAGCTTTGGTTGACGATCGCCAACTTCTTTGTCCACCGAAATTTTAATCCAAGATTTAGCTAACGCCTCCTCCTCATCGGGCATCCAAGGCTTACCTTTATTTTTTTATTATTTTTTTTATTTTTTATTTTTTTTTCTTTTGAACCTGCTCTTCGACCTCTTCCTCCTCTTCGACCTCTTCGACTTGTTCTTCATCAATTGGTTATGTCTCGGGTACCACATCAACATTGTCGAAATATTCATCATCATCGGTATCATCACGAATGGGTAACGGTTCACTAACCCGTTCACGCTTTTTTTGTGGGGTATAGCGCGGCTTATACGGGTTGAAGTTAGTAGGAATTGGCGGTGGGGATTGTTGGGTATAGTTCGGCTCAAACGGGTCGAAGTTAGTGGGAATTTTTGGGAGGGGTTATTGGGAGTAATAAAATGGTGGAGATTGAGGATACATTTGGGGGTGGTAAGGTTGTCCTTGAGAAGATGATTCGAAACCGGGTTGTGATTGAATTCGAGGACGAATTGTGCCTCTCGATCCACCTCTCGATCCACGACCACCTCTTCTAGGATCTCTATTTTTGTTGTCAAGTTCAATATTTTTTTTGCTCTCGGTATGTTTTTTTTATTTTGCTCTCGTATGCTTTTTTTCTTTTTATTTATTTATTTTATTTTTTTTGCGCTTTCCACCCTTAACAAACACTCCTTTATATACAATAAAAATCAATAAATAAATAAACGTTACAAGGCTCCAACGGTTAGATTCCTTCCCAGCGTTCAAATTTTTGTTTCCTCCCCATGCATGACTTCTTCACTCAACACAAACACCCCGTGCGGTAAGGGAGGGCCGGCGGTGGTGTTCCCGTGCATGAGGGATCCCGCACCGCATCTCCCCGTACCCACTCCCAGTGCTCTTAGAGTGTATTGTGCGCATGTATGTTTTCTGAGTTTGTTTTCGCAACTTAAGTACTGAGTTTAAAAAAATTCAAAATTTTCAATGAAAAAGAAGAAGTGAATATATATATATATATATATATATATATATATATATATATATATATATATATATATATATATATATATATATATATATATATATATATATATATATATAGATAGTTAAGATCAAATAAGAAGATTACTTAAAATAAGAAGGAAATAAGAAGAACTATAACTTCAAATCCGAGATGCACCAACCTAAATTAGATGCATCCCTATAATCTTAGATGCATTATAACGCTCCAAAGTGTGTTTTCTAGTTTTTAATAAGATGCATATACGTATGTTAGATGCATTTATTGATTTCTCTTATTTTTTGTTCCTCTGCACGTGTTAAAATCATGAAAATCAATTTGCACAATCTATACATCAAATTAACTTTCGAAACTCAAGATGTTGCATATATATGAATAGAAATGCATCTAATACAAGTCGTTGCATCTCAAATGCGTGGTTTTGGTCACTTCTTACCACTTCTTATTTTAATTTACTTCTTATTGGATCCCTACCCTATATATATATATATATATATATATATATATATATATATATATATATATATATATATATTGATCCTTTTTAACAAGTTCATACAAACGATTGTTGATTAAAGTGTTTGATTTTTATTTTTATTTTTATTTTTATATTGTGGTTTGCTTCTATTATCAATGTTATGTTCACATGACGTTATCACAACCAATACCAATAGATTAAAACAGAATAGATAAATAGGTTGAGTCGACGCACTTAATCAATAAGATTATACTCAACGTCTAAAACAACCATTAGTCTAAGCTCATCGTGGATCCTTAGATGTATACTTCATGTATACAACATTTTGTTTTAGTTTCAGGCTTTCGGCATGTTTGGCCTTGTGGAATATGGAGTTTTTGGATTTTGGACATGACTACGTGAGGAAAAGCTTGAAAGTTGGACTATGTGAATTTTGTACTTTTCCCTTTGTTTTATCACTCCAAAGGTGTCGTCTCCTTTTCAGTTCAATGATATTTAACATTTGATTTTTTCTATTTGTCATATTTTCTAATAGTCCGTATTTAGTTATATTTGTCACATCAATTAAAAATTAAGACTGGTAAGGTACCTCTTGCGGTTATATCATATAGTAATAAAATATTTAGCAAAAAAATGTGTTTCAATTTATTTTTTCCGTCAGAGGCAAATCGCATAAAAATATATCAGACTTTAAGTCAAATTAAATTTAGGTACTCAACATTTTTTTCTCAATTTAAGATATATATCTAATTTATTTTTTGTACAAATTAATTATTTTTTATTTTTTATTTTTTGAAAGATGTGAAGGGTATTTTTTCAACTTATATGATTAATTAATTGTATTGTTATAATAGAGCATTTAAAAGTCATTTCGGCTAAAATTATGATAAAAAAAATAAAAAATAAAAAATAAAAATAAAAATTTTGATAACTTAAATTGAGAAAAATAAAGTTGAATTCCTAAAATCCAAATTGACTAAAAGTGTAATATTTTTTTTGTGTGATTTACCTTTCTTTGTTCTTCAATTCCGGATTCATGGATATAAGCCTTCAGCTAAGAGAAGGAGAAATGCTATAAGTCAAAGTCAGGGAGAGAGCAAGTATAAATGATAGCTTTAGGCTTTATTCCTAGGACAAAATTACTTGAACTTAAGCGGTTGTCTGGAACTGATGCTACATCTTGGGGCTGCAGTCCCTTCTACTTAGCACGGATGTTCCTCTGCAATCCCCTACTCCTACCATTGAAACAGCTAGGGGCTAAAAGATCGGAAGATTCGGAAATGGAATCCACAAGGCTTCAATTCAAATGGGGTCATTTTCATTGTGGTATGATAAGTAGTGTCATACCGCCACTCTCCTAAGGACAACCACTTATATACCACTTCTGTGGCGCGGGTGGCCTTCTGTGCTACTCATTAATAATTAATCTGGAGTTAAATAACATAATTTGATGATGTTAGACCCCCCTCCTTTCAATAATATGTCCAACTATTTTTCATTCCCCGGAATAAATTCTCAAGCTGGTGCTACTGCTTTCCTTCGTACGCCTTCTTTGATTATGTGGCTTTACTGGTACGAGCCGCGATCCCAAGTCTTTGATTGCTTTTTATGAAGTCGCATCGGGAGCTAGTGCTTGCTATATAAGAATATCTCCATGGATCTCATCGGAAATGCTTGACGCTTCGGCCCATGAAATAGATATGGCCCGGACCCAAGATTCAGATGGGCTGGATGCGTGGATGTTCTTTTCTTTCTTCTAGTAGATCGTACGGATTGCAAGCTTTTTTGTTATGAGTAACTTTAAGTAGATCAAGCTAGCATATAAAATATTTATAGAGTGCACTCTCGATATTGTGGCAATATCGAGACGAATGTCGGTATATTAAAAAGGTATGATGTCAAAGCGATTGATAGTTAATTATAGTCGCAAGTAGGTAAGAGACAATGTGTTTTTCTTTCATGTATACGACATAAAAACACGTACGCCTAATTATTATATATACTAAAAGGGGGAATCGTTACTGTAGCAGCACTGTAGCAGCTACAGTGTTTGCTGCAGTGGACGAAACAGTAGTTTGTGAGTCCGGGGGTACTGTAGCATGTTACTGTAGCAGTACTGTTCATCAGTTTTTTTTTTTTTTTTTTTTTTTTTTTTTTTTTTTTTTTAAGGTTAAATATTTTACAAAAATATTTTTTTCTTCTTCTGCGGATATCGATCTTTTGCAAATTTAGTCGTTACTAACAAAAATATTTTTTTTCAATCGTTTTATTTCGAGTTTAGATTAACCACAACATTTCAGCAATAATTTTTTTCAAACGTTTTATTTCAAGTTTATATTAACCACAACATATCCGCAGCAACGCGCGGTTACCCCGCTCGTATATACTAAAAGGTAAGAGGTTGCTGTAGCAAGCACAGTGCTTGCTACAGTAATTTATTTATTTATTTTTTATTTTTTATTATTTTTTTTCCTTAAGTATTAACGGTCGTTAGTTATTTAACGGCTGTTAACTAACGACCGTTATCTTTAACATTTAAAAAAAAGTGTACGCACTTTGTCCTTCATCTTAGTGGTTCATTGCAAATTTAGTCCTCAAATAATTTACATAAATGGTCCTTCATGTTATACATCAATTGCAAAATCAGTCCTAGGTAACTAACTTCACGTTAAGTAGCTAATGGCAACAAAAGAATTCCGCAACAACGCGCGGGTACCAAACTCGTAATTACTAAAGTTTATATTGTATTTTAACAATAGCACCATATAGAATTTTTGAAAGTGTTTGCAGCATATTTAAAAAAATTAGTTCTACAAATATACGGAGTACATCACTAACAATTTAATTTTGTGAATCTTGTCAGCATTATTAACAATCTAATATGTTATGCGTGACCCATATATACTAGTTATAATACCTGTGCACAGTGGTGAAACTAGAAAATGTTCAGTGGGAGATCGGGATTTAATTTTTTTTATAACGCTATTTTTCGGGTAATATATTCAGGTCGGTGATTCGATTCGGGTCGGGTCAAAAATTAAATACTATTATTATAAAAAAAAAACTCAATCACTAAAAATGAAGTTATGGTTTTATTCTTCACAATAGTCACAATTTATAAATCTGTCCTACACCTACATAAATTTCAAAGAACTTATATTAGTGGTACACGATTGACGATTCCTGCCAGGCTGCCATATTAAACTTTCAACCCCAATTTCTAATTTCTACTTAAATCCCTAATTTCTACTAAATCCCTAAATAAAAGACAAGTAGATTTAAAGACAACAAACCAGAAAGGCCGCTGCAGACGGCGACAGGCGTGGCGGAGGCTGGTCGGCCGTCGGCGGGACTACAGGAGCCAGGAAGGTGGGAAGAGATGAGGGTCGAAGGGGGAGGGTTTGGGATTTGGTTAATTAGTTTGTTATTTGTTATTTGTTATTTTTTTTATTATTATTTTTTTATTTATGTGCTAAGTAATGGATTTTAGTTTGGGATTTGGTTTGTTAATGGATTTTAGTTTAGGTAGATGGGCTTATGTAAAATGTAACGGATCAATTTTATTGCTTAATGTATAAAAAAAAAAAATCAATTAAAATAGGGGGGTCGAAACCGAATATACTGAAATTTTTCTACTACACGATAACTATATACCCCCTACATCGCAAAAAAAAAATTTCAGGGGGTCGGGCGCCCCTCCCCGCCCCTATATAGCTGCGCCATTCCCTGTGCACGCACAGAGTTTTTAAAATTTCTTTTTGATTATATATTATTGTCGATTAAGAAATGAATCACTTAACATATGTTAAATGGTTTAACTTGGTGGACTATAAATAAAAACCATGTGTATATATGTTATAATCTACCTATTATTTTAGGAGAATGCTTTTGGATTAAAAATAATATTTTATTATTCAAGCAAAATCACATGATGATACTTGACTTGCATAAGATGTTAGTGATATATGCTTTTAGTTTTGCAAACCCGTACTATCAATTTACGATGTGTTTTGTAACTGTGATATTTCTTTTACTTATATTTTTGCTAAAATATGTAGCATATTTAGATAGCTTTGAAGATTGATTTATTTCCTTGATTATAAGTAACCATCATACCATGTTTATCGATGTATATTTTTGTTTGAAAAATTGTATTTTCATAAGTTTGTGCTATTTACTTCTCAAGTTTAACCATAAAATTACCAAATTAACATAGATGCTTACACTATAGCTTCTTTATTATATAAAGAGAAAAAATATATATATATATATAATGGTAGAATACATTTATGTATAATGTATAAGAATAATTTTTTTCTAATACCGAATTATATAAGGAAATTATTATTACTTGCATAAGGAAATTATAAATGCATGAAAACAATGGCAAAGAGTACATTCGGAAGTTTTTTAGGATTATTTGAATCCTTACCGACATTTCACTTTAATGCAACTTTCTTCACAATTGGCCTAAATCATCAAGGTTAAAGATACTCATATTTTAGACCGTTGGTTGACACCCATAGTGTTATCAATGACATCAAACACTTTCTAAGTTTTATTAACTCATTCAAATACACCTGTTAAGAATTTCTACCATAAAATTCCTTATATAGGTACTAAAACACATCTTTGATACATTAAAATATATTTATGTATTATCTAAATCAGCAACTCAACTTAATTATACATTCATACCTTGAGAAGACGTAGAAAATCCTTCCACGACAATCATGTGTTGATACTTAATCATCCTCTAAAAAACGCACACAACAAATTTCATTACATTTTAGTGTGTGCGATAAGATCATAAAACTACAAACACTACTAACATGTTGCATTATAGTGAGTATAACAACAAAGTTAGTTATAACATCAAATAAGAAAACTTCAGATTAGAACTAAAGGGTTGTTTGGGTTATGCTTAGTAAAGGTGCTTATTGGCTTATTCAATTACAATAACATAATAAGTTTATGATAAAGCTTTAAGCTTTTTGAGAATCTTAATAAAAAAAACCCCTGAACTCACAATAAATTCTATCATAGCTTAGTATGATTATAGTAAAAAAAACACAAATATTAAATGTAGAAGTTTTGAATAAAACATTAAAAAAAAAGTTACTAAAAGTTAGTGTATATATAAAAAAAATTAAACATAAAAAAAGTTACTAAAACCTATCAGCTAGATAAGGCATAAGTAAAAGTTCTATCGAGGTATCTTTCGGATTCAATTCAGAAGCAAAAAGATGTTAACACATAAATCATAAGTATAGAAGAATGGTTGTATCACACATCCGTGATTACCAACTCAATAACATTATCACGGTCCAGTAACGTAATAATCCGATTAAAAACTATATATACTTGCTTAATAATTTTCATGTACATACTTTTAATCCCTTTACAACAGCCAACTATTACGTTTTTTTTTTTAGTGAAACATCATGTCAATGAATAAAGTTAGGTTATCATCTATGTAGTTTTTCTTTTTTTGATTTAAGAGGTGATTGTTATCAAATAAGGATTAGGTGATGCGTGCATTTTTTTTTTGTATAATTTAAGGAGAACACCTTCTAAATTAAACAATGACTATCTAACATTTTTTTTGAATTAGCTTTATATAACATATTTAACTGACAGACATGTTGAGGTTGATGTTGTTTTTTTAACTTTAACTATTGATATCATGTTGTACAAATTGTGCGAGTTTAGTAGCACATAATGAGCGTTGATAAAGTTAAAATATGCTCTATAAAGTTTTTAAAATGTTTTTATGGATATCCGTATATAAATTTCAAATAACAATTTTATGAGTCCTTGTTATAAGATAATCGCATATATTTATTTCATATCGCACTAACTCGTGCTTACCATTTGATATTTATATTCTCGTTAAAAATAATTTAGCTGTATATAATATTCAAACCCGTGTATGCATAAATTAAACTTTTAAATATTATAAGTAATTCGCATTAGTTTAAAACTAACATTAGTTTAAAAAATGTTTAACGTGTATTAAAACTAATTCACATATTTACCAAATTTTGTAATTTTAATGGATGAAAGTGTAAAAACTAATACTAATACTCTTGTAATTAAAAAAAAAAAAAGAAAGTTAATACTATAAAGTATAGGGGGTATAAAGTGTAAGGGGTTATTTGGTTTTTTTCTAAAGTTATTAAAAAACATGGAAACTTGTAATTTTACACTTAACTCTATATAATTTATTTAAAATTTAACCAGCAATGTTTTATTAATTACTTCCTCTTTTTTTAAGTTTTTGTTTTCATAAATTTGACACCTATATTTTTATGCAATTTTTTCTTAACCAAATTTCTCCACCAAATTTATTAAGTTTGATCAAAATCAATTTAATTTTGACTTTCTATTGACAAATCATATTGACCGATTTCGCATATGTGGCAAAATCGAGCTCTCCTATTGGTCTATTTTTTTTTCAATAAGAAGGGATTTGTAAAAACACTCCGAAATGATGTAATTTTTTTTATTATATAAAAGATAAGGGATGTAAGTAAAAAAAATGTTTATAAATATAAAGAAAACTCAAATGTTCAATAATTTATGTGGGAGGAAACTACGAAAAAGAGTAATATATATATATATATATATATATATATATATATATATATATATATATATATATATATATATATATATATATATATATATATATATACTAGATGTCGAAGCCCGCCCGATGGGCGGGCATTACTTATAATTATAATTTTTATGGTGTCAGTTAATGAAAAATTATTTTTAAGGACGTCATTTTCATTTAATTTTAATTATAATTTTTACGGTGTCATTTAACAGAAAATTATTTTTAAGGACGTCGGTTTTATTTAATTTTATTATGGTATTAGTTTACGTTTAAAAAATTTTAAGAAAAGGGGAGCTTGACGTACATTTTAATTGTTTTTTTTTTTTATTATTTAAAAAAAAGAAGATTTGTTTTGTTATTTTTAAATTTTTAGTAATTTTTATGGTGTTAGTTAATGGAAAATTACTTTTAAGGGCGTCGAGTTTATTTAATTTTGTTATGGTATTAGTTTACGTTTAAAAAAATTTAAGCAAAGGCAAGCTTGACGTACATTTTAATTTAGCTAAATATTGGTGTTAAAAAAGTGTTTATTATACAAAGATTTTTAAAAGAATAGTACCCCCAATGTTTGTCAAATTGTTTGTGTTTGTTTGAAACTCAAATGCGAGATAACACTTCTTTATTCACAATGTTTGTAGTAGCATAGTCCGTTCGATGGGTGGGTGAGCCTTATGAATATCGTTGAAAATATTAAGTTAATGAAAATAAGTTACAAAACATACCAATTTATTTATTGAATGCATTAAGAACAAAAAGAAATCAACGTTTATTGAATATAATAAAAAAAATGTTAAAAGTGATACGCTAAAATAAAGTATATAACCAAATAAACTAAAATGTGAAATAAAGCTTATTTGTATACAACGTTTGTATACAATGTATAGTGTTTTTTTATGTTTCATTTTAGCTCATAACTATGATATATCACTTGTATATACACAATTTTATTTATACATGTAGAAAATGCAGTTGGTTGACTGCTTCACAAGAGACAATGGGGCACATATTCGACTTGAGCCAGATGTTTGAGCTGCCTGACTTTGACCCGTTACTGCAATATTTATAACATCAGTTAGACAACATAATAGAATATAATAAGTTAGACACCATGGACTCATTAATAACATACATTAAGACTCTAAATATAATGCAAAAATGCAGATGAAACAATTTCACATATAATTCTCACCGTGTAAGGGTCAGTGAGCAGGAGGTGAGGATCTCTCATTGCTTTTCTCAACCTTAAGGGACCATAAAGAATCCATCAAAGACCACTCTCACCCACGAAACTCGCCCAAACCAAATAAGGGGATGTGGCGAGAAGAATATGAATTAAATTTATTTTCACTATTTTTATGAAACTAAAATGACTTTTAGAGACAATCAATTTTAGTTTCGTAAAAATAGAGAAGGTTTATGGTATTGGGTGATTGAGTTGTGATACCTTGCAAAGATAACTTATGAGAGTCATCTTAATTGCTCCTGTAGCATTTGTTCCTCATACAAAACTAATTATTACAATTATCCATAAGTCCATAAGCAAAGAGTACAACACACACAACAACAATACTATCAAACGGTTGAAATTATTTTAGTCATAGTACTTATTTGTGCATCTAAAGATACACTTGTTGTCCCATTTGTGTCAATCTGTAAGCAAAGACTCATTGATCTAAGCGAAATTTTCAAGATTTAAGATATAAAAATGTTATATTTATATGTATTGCAAAAACTAATAAGAAAATACTTTGATAACAGATTACAAAATGACCGAAATGCTACATGAAGCCATCTTTTAATGACTTGGATAAAAAAAATAGTTCAATGACATGTAAAAATTAATTACCTTCAGGGTATTTTTCACCACTTTCAATAACGTCATAACGCGCTTCGCTTTTGAATGAAGCTTTGATGACGATGGTATCAAGGTCTTAGACACGTAAAGCCACAAAATAAGTCAAAAATGTTGCTAATAGGTATATGCTAATATCAAAACTTATAATAAACATCATATTGCATTTAATTTAAAAAAAAGTGTAGCATACCCTGTAATTCTTTAGGTTTGTGAGAAAAAAGCTCGAGTCTGGCGGAAGAACCTCATCTAGCTCAAGACTTTGATAAACTTTAATATCGATTTCTTCAATTTGTTTATGGATCTTGTCTGAAAACACCAGTATATACATTCATCATTCAAATGTAGCTGACAATACTTAGCATAGTTATATAAAATTATTAGCTCAATATTCAAACTGTACCACAAACTGTTGCTTTCCACCTGCTGTATTCTAATGTATACTTCAAATATACGAATTATGAAGAGGTAATTCGACACTTTAGCGACCTTCTCGGTAAATATATAATAGGTAAAAACTATCAAAAGTGAGGTAGGTTATGATTTAAGTTAATAATCTTCGCTTTACATTGTATGTACCTCACTGTTCGTCACAAGACATTACTAACAAAAATGAATCACTTTACACCACACATGCATCACCATTTACTATAACAAAAAGGTTAATCGCTTTACCTAGATGTACCTATCTCACCATTTGGATTGCATACAGCTCTAATTGTGTCGCCATTTTCTCACACTAAAATCTGTCACCAAAAGATAGTTTCGTTTACTAACAAAATTTAACAGCAGTGTTGGAACTTGGAAACAAACCAAGTAAAGACAAAGCAAGCCAATAGGGTCGATCTCATCTGGGATTTTCAATGTGCACTCCAAACAACAGCCTTTAAAGAATAGGGCTGTTTAGGATTGCTTATAAGGGTTGTTTGGGATTGGGATTGCCCATAAGGATTTTCGATGTGCAATCCAAACAACCTTTAAAAGTGGTTAATCATATGAGCAATCCCATACAGCCACTATGAGTGGTTTCAATAAGCAATCTCAAATATAATCTAATGAACACTCCGTAAAAGCAATATCAATAAGCAATCGCAAACAGCCCTTAAAAGTGTCCTAAAAATAATCTTTTTTTTTGAACCTTTTGTGTTTTGCAACCGCAATAAGCCATTATGGTACCAAATAAGAACGTATGAGTGTGAGCATACATGTGCTACATACTATTGTTCCACACCTTTGCCTGATGCAGCTTCTTGGTGTGTAGTTGCTTTCCATCTTGTGGTCTCCTCTTTGTAGCAACAATATCCATCATTAGCCCTTCAACCTGCACCACGGGACAGTAATAAAATATTTAAATGAACAATTAGCAAAGGCTAAATGAAAGAGAAACTATACCATTATATTATCGACCATAAGTTCTTATTTCATGGTTTAGATAGTTTTTCTAGCACATAAAATAAGAGCAATCATAGCTTACGTTTTCATTTGCCACTCTCTCCTTTTTCCTTGGAGTTCCTATACTTGTTTTTACTTTCCATAAGCTCCTTAGATTGAGCTTCAACATGTTCCTCAAGTGAAACCGACTCTGCCATTTTATAAGTAGCATTCAAACACATCCAAAATATCTGAAGCTATTTTGATGGATTACACATATACCTATATGAAGAGTAATACAATATGCAACACTTCAATTAACAATGATAATTTACAGTGAGGCAGTCTATTATAAAGGTATATTGAACGTAAGATACCTTAGTTCATCAACAGAATGATGCAGCTCAATTATCTGAATCTGAGATTGTTTTATAGTGTTCTCGAGAGCACGAGCCTGCACATTGCAAATAACCATTTCAGTCAACCAAAAAAAATAAAAAATAAAAAATAAAAAAAAAACCTACTAAGTTATAAAAGTGTCATCTATGTAAAATTAATGGAAAAAAACGCACCAAAGTATATATTTCGTCATCTTCTGATTCGACATTACCATCCATAAAGTCAGCAACTATAGTTCCAAACACCCTTAAATCAGCTATTAAAATCAGTCCTAGATACCTTGAATTATGTTATTAGAACAACCCCAAATACCACTGAATCAAGCTATTATGACAGTCAAAAAACCCTTTAGTATACCACATTCATGACTCACTCCCACATTTATGACGCACTCCGTTCCAAAATTATCTATGCTTGCCACTCCTTTCGAGGGTTTTGTATCTTATGAGGTTGCCCAAGGTGTTTTCTATGTGACATCATGTTCCATGAATGAGCAAATACCCACGACTGCTGCTCTGTTGTGAATGTCATAAGCCATCTTTATTTTTTTTTTAATTCTCATCTATTCGTTATAGTTGGGCGCTGCTAATCCGTAGAAAAGAGGTTAAAGAAGTGCTAAAAGCATGTATGTATTGTTAATCATGCGAACCGTGTATGCAACTTACTTTGATAGGTGCTCATAGATGGTTCACAATCGATAGCAACTGTATGAGAATTTAGGAGAAACTGATGGACTGATAGCGTAGCAGCAGCACCAGTTTGAGCTGCAACAACAACAACAATGTCCATTGAAAGCACCATATCATGTTAATAAATATTTGGTTACATACTCTGTAACGACTCGAAATTTCCAACTATAGAAAGCTCTAGATCTCAGAGTTATAATTTGTGGGTGCTTGAGCAATGTTGCAATCATCTTTGAATCACATGGTGTCCAAATATCTTTTGTTGCAAATTTTGATTTTGAGTACTTGGGCAATGTTGTAATCCTTTTTTTATCACTTGGTGTCCAAGTAGGCAAGTATTTTATTACAAATTTTGATGATCAAGTAGTAATTACTTAAATCGACTACACCGATCATAAATATGATATCCTCGTGTCAATAGTATATGGCCTAATGATACATAATGCAAATTTCAGACACGCAAAACCGTTATATTAAATTTTACATTGTTCCATACAACATAAGATCTTTTACTAACAAACATGAACTGATATGGCTGCCTAAAGCCATAAATCCTATACTTAAAAGGTTATGTAGAAAAGATATTTTTCGTACAAACACTAATCTGATACAATTGCCTAAATCCTATATTTAAAAGTTCAAATTTCCAAAAGTATATACATATGAAATAAACAAACTTGAGCTGCTTACCAAGGACAAGTTTAGTTTAACTAAGCAATTTACTCATCAAACATTCCAAGTGTTCATATTCTTTTTTGAGTTCTAATAAAAATTTGCACTGATCGAATGAGCTACTGCTATAAGCTTACCCACATAACCCTTAAATACTCTTAAAAATGCAGAAATATGATAATTTACATAACAACTATTAGTGAAAATTTGTGCATATTCTTACCTTCTATTTATCTCTTGCATTCCAAGTCTAAGAAGAGACAAATGGCGGAAACGCACCTTCACCCACCAACATCCCTTTTGCATCCCATTAATCTATCCACATAAGGGTGAAGTCTCAATATACGTAACAAACTTTCTCAAATTAACCGATATACGTAACATACTTATTTTATTCCAAAGATACGTAATATACTTTTAAATACTTACCAATGTACGTAATATTGACGATTACTATTTTAAAAAGTTACAGTTTTGGTCCCTGTTGTTTGCGTTGACTTTCACCGTTAGTCCTTTAACATTTTTTTTACTTAGAAAAGTTACAGTAATGATCCCTTGACATTTTGTTGACTTCCATTGTTAGTCCTTTGACATTTTAATAATCTTTCGTCCGTTTTTATTTACGTTTTATCCGTCTTAAGCCGTTTTCCTCCGTTTTTATACGATTTCGTCCGTTTTTCTTATGTTTTCATATGTTTATATCCATTTTTGTCCGTTTTCATTTGTTTTTATACGCTCTCGTCCATTTTTCTTACGTTTTTATCCATTTTGTGCATTTTTATCCGTTTTTATATGCTTTCATCCGTCTTTCTTACGTTTTTATCCGTTTTTGTCCATTTTTATCTGTTTTCATCCGTTTCTATACGCTTTCGTCCGTTTTTCTTATGTTTTCATACGTTTTTTTATCCATTTTAAACATTTTCATCCATTTTTGTACGCTTTCATTTGTTTTTCTTACGTTTTCACACATTTTTATCCGTTTTCATCCATTTTTATACGCTTTCGTCTGTTTTTCTTATGTTTTCATACGGGTTTATCCGTTTTGTACATTTTAATCCATTTTTATAAGCTTTCGTCCATTTTTTAACGCTTTCGTCCATTTTTCTTACGTCTTCATACGTTTTTATCCGTTTTCATCTATTTTTATAAGAAAAAACATAAGAAAAACGGACGAAAGCGTATAAAAATGAATCAATACGAACAAACACAAATTAAAACATATAAAAACGTAAGAAAAATAGACAAAAGCTATAAAAACGGATGAAGACGGATAAAAACATATGAAAACATAAGAAAAACGAACGAAAGCATATAAAAATGGATGAAAACGAATAAAAATGTGAGAAAAACAGACGAAAGCATATAAAAACGTATGAAAACGTAAGAAAAACGGACGAAAGCTTATAAAAACGAATGAAAACAGATAAAAACGGACAAAATTGATAAAAACGTATGAAAACGGCTTAAGACGAATAAAAACGTAATGAAAAACGGGCGAACGTGTATTAAAATGTCAAAGGACTAACAGTGAAAGTCAACGAAATGTCAAGGGACCATTACTGTAACTTTTCTAAGTAAAAAAAATGTCAAAGGACTAACGGTGAAAGTCAACGCAAACAACAGGGACCAAAACTGTAACTTTTTAAAATGGTAATCGCCAATGTTACGTACATAGGTAAGTATTTAAAAGTATATTACGTATCTTTGGAGTAAAATAAGTATGTTGCGTATATCGGTTAATTTTAAGAAGTTTGTTACGTATATTGGGACTTCACCCTCCACATAATTGTAACAAAGTCACACAATGATATGGGCTTTATATACCACTTAATTTCACAACAATCGATTAATCCACATAAAGTCAAGCACTATAACATACATCTATCCATTTATCATATAATGTATCACAATTTGTAACACTTCGTTACTATGATTTTCATATTCAAACTCAATTGTACGTGATAAACAACAATAGAATATTTAACCTAACCATATTGATCAAGAAACCCAAAATCAATACAATTACGAACATTAAATCGTCGACAAAATGGTAACTTTTTTTTTTTTTTTTTTTTTTTTTTTTTTTTATCATTAATGGGCAATATGCAATAATTACATTAAAAATAGGGATATAAAATTAGCATTATATATATAGCAGAAAATACAGTAGCTAAAAACAATAATTATTTGTCGAGGATCAGGTCCTCATCATGGTAATTACATACCACATGCATCTCAAATTCAAATTATTTAAGAGTAATTTGAGATGCTCCCCAGGTGGCCTCCCCACATATATGGATGAGGTGGTGGCGAAGCAACAATTGAGGCAAAGAAAGGGGGAGCAGCTCCAGAACCATAATAAGCCTGAATATGAAAGTTGTAAGTTATTATTATACACTATATAATTATTTGTTAATTGAAAGTTGTAAGTTACCTGGAGTATTTTATGATCAAACATACATGCTTGATCAAAATTTTTGATAAAAATAAACATACGTGATCATTGATAGTAAACATACCTGGTTGTGACATAATAAACATACCTGGTTAGTTACAACAATAAAAATAAAAAACAATAATATATTGAAACATTCATGCAAAACAAACATAATATGGCTCATAACTCATAGCACGTCTGAGTGAGAACCACTGCTACATATACAATTTCCCATTTTTTTTTGTTTACCTACATGTTAGACCTTTATTGTTAAGTACTCGTGTAAATTAACACTCACATTACATCTCACCCCATGTCACTGTTATAGTGTTATATATAATTATAAACAGATAAACATGCGTAGATGATGAGCTAGCTATCCTGAAAAACTAATAACACAACTCAGAATCATCACAAACTATGAGTTAGTATCCTGGAAACCAATAATGGCCTTTCGCAAAAGCTTAATTAGGATTTTCTCCGTATTTTAAAACATTGATGATGCACCCATTACTTGAAAGCATTAAAGAATGATTGAAACCAGCGACAATAATTAATAAAAGTAAGATCATTAGTTACTATACCAGCTCCATTAATTACCATACCTTTAGGAATAAGTTTTTTACTCAATCCATTGAACTTAAAATAAAATTCCCAAACCAATCTCTCCTGCTCCGATTATCGACCTGTAAAACCAAAAAAGAAAAAAATCTTATAAAATAAATAAGAATGTATACAAACATTAATATCATGGACCTTTGCTTGATAAAAATCATTGATCATAATAAACATACCTGGTTGTGACAGAACAACCTGCACATCAAATCAGAAAAAGAAAAAATAACGTGTGTGTGATAATGAGATTAATGAGTGATATTAGGGTTTTGGAAAAAAAAAATACTCACTATAATGAAAAGAGATGAACGAACCTGCACCAAAAACACATAAAAAATCATTAAAATCCTAAAATCATGATAGAGTTTTCTTGATGGAGAGAGTTCTAATTAGGGTTTTTCTTAGGATATACGTATACAATGATATGGGATGAGTTGGGCCAGGTTCTAAATAATAAGTTTTAATTATAACTGACATTTTTTTGAGTTTATAGATTTGGCTTTGCATAATCTAATCAAAAAATAGTATTGCTCTAGTGGTTAGCATGTTGCCTTTTTTACAAAATGTCCCAAGTTCGAAACTAAGTAGGTTCTTTTTTAAAAATAATTAATCCGGATTTTAATACATTAATTCGTTGCTTACGTGGACACTACTGATGACATGGCTGATAATGAATTACTAGGCATTGACTGGGTAATGAGGTGACATTTTCTTCAAATGCCTCCTGTTATATATATATATATATATATATATATATATATATATATATATATATATATATATATATATATATATATATATATATATATATATATATATATATGCGTGGTTTTGCAACCTTGTAGTATAAGATAGTGGCAAGTACCGGGGGATTGATCGTTCAACTTAAAGAATAGTGTTCGTTAGGATTGAAATTAATCTAACTAGGTCTAGAGGTGAGGGATGATTCTTTTTGTATTTTTATATTTATGGAAAGAAAATGAAAATCTCGGGTTTTGGAAAAAAGGGCGGAATTAGTTGCTAATCAACTAACCCAAAAGCTACTACTTAAACTAATGTGTAGGAAAATAAACTAGGTTTCTACGAGGGAAGTGAAACGTATCTACCTATGATATATTACTCCTTACTAGCTATCCAATTCTACCTATTGAATTGTCATATCCTTGTTTTAATTGACGGGTTGTATTCCTTAATATCATTCGTGGGTCCGTGTATGATCTTCCGCAACTCTATAAGCTTCTACCTCTTCTTATGCCGAGCCAACTACTAGCTCCTAACATGGCCTCCTTAGTAGTTACTTATGCATTAAATACAACCAATTAATCGTAGTACACATTCGATCATGTTTCTTAAGACGTTCAAGCATGTTACCAATTGGAAGTCTGCCAGTTTTCTTAAGCCTAACATCGAAATCAATCAACCAAATAAGAGACAATAGGAAACAAGAATTATAAACTGAACCAATTAGACCTATCGAAGCGTCACACCCTAATTGATGAAGATAGACACCAACATCAACAAGGAATCAATAAGATCTAATCAATTATAAACAAGTTTCACATAATCATAAGTAGACACAAGGTGAATTAGCAACGCATAATTAATGAAGAACAATCAACAATAATAATGAAAGACATAATTGAGATAGAATCAACAAACCAATACAAGATGTTTTTGGAGTGATTGGAACCCTCTAAGTTGCTGGAAAAACACCTACCCTAACCCTAAAATCGGACCTAGGGTTGGGGGCCTACAAATAATGAAGTAATAATGTTGTATTTATAGGCAATGTTTCTGTCGGCCCAATCTGACGGCGTCAACACCATTTTTTCACCAAATTGTAGATCTCTTCGTCCACTTCGCGTGGGCTTTGAATCACCTAAATCTGAGTTCGTATGCAAAAGTTATGGATAAAACAATAACAGCTACCACGCGTGCAAGTTGTGACCGTTAACACATGATGGCCTGCCTCCATTAACATGTGACGGCGTCAGACTTACACTAGATGGCCATCTCGTATTAACTTGACGCCATCACGTTATAAGTTTTCTGGGCCATCAATAGCAAATTACACGTGACGGCCTAGACGTCCCAAAGGGTGACACCGTCACTCATTAATCCCAAAAATCGTTCTAGCGCGTCTCATGTAAACTTCATATCCACCTTTTTTCCAAAGCGTTACGCCGTCACATGCAATACACAACGCCGTCAAGCACTGTTTC